>OY728156.1:1344988523-1345673169 GCA_963277665.1 Viscum album
TGATTCTTGACCATGAGGAACGCTAGGCAGATCCTCCCAGTGTCCCCATCTGTCGCCAGCGTTGATGGATCTGTGGCTATATGGACTATCAGAGTGAATTATTCAGCACTTCCAGTCAAGTTTTTCGTTATACCAAAACTAGGCAGTATACCCAGTGCAGAGTTCAATACATGCATCCTTCTCGTCTGGTGTCATTAGGTCCACCTTCTCCGCCATTCATGTTGTTAGATCTGGAAGATCCATCTCAACTATGTCATGACCAGCCAAACTTTTCTATGGACCAGTATCAATCATCTGGTCCTCATCCTTTATTCACTTCACAAGACTCGACTAGTGAGTAGTGGGATTTTCCAAGCCCCAATCAGTCACCGGTTGAATTAGTAGGGCCCACCATACCTCCTATCATAGAGAAACCTCCCACAAGTAGAAGTTCATGCCTGGAATGGAAGTATGATGTCCTCAAGCATCTTTCTATCATTCTATCAAAGCCCTCTATCCTTGAGGCCCTTCGCCTGTCATCAGATATGCGATAGCCCCTAGTTGAGGCTTTAAAAATCCCCCTCCAGTTTGAGATAGAGGTAGCAGTTGTGGAAGCCTTTCATGAAGAGGAGTTCGATAATACTGAATGACAGGACATCATCTCATTCTATGTAGAAGATGGAGGCTCTCCCATATAGGGGCACATTTTCCCAATTTACATCACCGGTCAGTTCAATGGTGCTGAGGTTTGTCACTGTCTTCTAGACACGGGATCTGGAATCAACTTAATCTTGACTCAGATGCTGTGAAAACTAGGGTTGTCTGAGGATAATCAGAGTGCCTCTGACCTAAGAATCCAAGTTTATGATAGGATGGAGTAGACATCAGCTAGAAAGATCTTCTTGAAGACCCAGTTCGGTAGTCTAGTTTCCAGCACCGATTTTATAGTTGTCTCCCAGGACACCACCTACAATGTATTGATGGGCATTTCATGGCTCCACCTGCATGCGGTAGTTCCTTCATCATATCACCAGTGCCTTGGAGACTCCCTTAATGATCGAGTGGGAATGCTCCAACGTGAAGTGTCTCCCTTTACCTCTGGTGAATCCTTCTATCTAGATTTTGACTTCTACAAGAGAAAAGAAAATCAAATTCAGGCTAACGAGGTTGAGCGCACCATGGTTGTGATCGGCCTATAGACAGATCTAGATGATGCCTACATCTTTCCAATACCATGATTGGAGGCTAAAACTCCATACATGGTAAAATGTTTCAATGTTTCTAGAACAAGGGGGAACACATTCCCAAGTCTAATCAATGTTATAAGATCACCTCATACTACTACAAAAATCAGGCTCATGTGATCCCGAAGCCTCCTACTCCCATAAGGTATCGGGATGTCCGCCCCATGGAAACAGCAATATGTCATACTTGCTTGTTTATCAAGGATAGAATTAACCGTATCAAGAAAATTAACCACTATTGCTTTGATATCATCACGTGTGGCCCCTTGGGTCGAAGACCATATAGGATCATATCGATGGCCTTCATCGTTATGGTTTTGGAAGCACAGGAGATCCCCGATGCAGTGTCTACTGGTGCTCAGGCCGGTACCAGCCTCCCATTGGGATATATTGATTCATAGGAAACTCCTACCACTAAGGATCCCTCATCCATATGTTGAGAGGATGATTTAGATGATTTTCTCCTACCTTTAAAGGGGGTGTCTCTGCCACGGTCGATGAATTGGTACAGTTGAATCTCAGTAGCGAGGCAGACTCAAAACCCACACTAATCAGTGTCTCCATTCCCCTCAATGTAAAAAATTGGTATATAGACATCCTTAAACAACACCAAGATGTATTCTCTTAGATTTATAAAGAGATTCTAGGACTAGACCCTCAAGTAGTCGTCCACTGCCTCAATTTCCCGGAAAATCATCGCGGGTTCAACCAGCCTCCCAGAAAGATGCACCCTTCTTAGGGTGCCATGGTTGAGGTAGAAGTTGATAAGATCATAAAATCCAAATTTGTTAAGGCGTTCTAGTGCCCTAAATGGCTAGCCAACAAATTATCAGTCAGGAAGAAGAATGAATAGATCAGAGTCTGCATTGACTTCCAGGATTTCAATGGTCACTATTTAAAGGATTACACTCCCCTTCCTATGATGGAATTGTTGATTGACACTAAAACTAGGTTCCAAGCCCTCTTTTTCATGAATGGGTACTCAAGGTATAACCAGATCTGAATGTCCCCTTAGGAAAAGGAGTGTACAGCCTTTAGGGCACCACAAGTTACTTTTTGTTACTAAGTCATGCCCTTCAGTTTAAATAATGCAGGTGCAACCTATCAATGGGATATGCATCGCATATTTAATCCAATCCTTGTAACGTTTGTGGAATGTTATGTGGATGATCTTGTGGTCAAATATCACCAGCGTCAAGACCATCTCAAAAACCTTGATAAAGTTTTCAGCTTCCTCTATTCCCACCAACTGAAGATGAATCCATTGAAGTGCGCCTTTGGGGTCACCTCTGGAAAGTTTCTCAGATTTTTTGTCAGATACAGGGGCATCAAGAATGACCCAGAGAATATTAAGGCCATCCATCATATATCTCCCCCAAGAAACATTCAGGATCTTTGAGGCTTCTAAAGATACTTGGCCTACATATGCTGATTCGTCATGAATCTAGCTGGAAAGTGTTTTCCATTTTCATGGCACTAGAAGAAAGGCATTGTCTATGAGTCAGAAAAATAATGTCAGACTACATTCAAGGAAATCAAGTAGTACCAGCTCCATCCTCTGGTATTAATGCCACTTGTCTCTAGAGAAACACTAGTCATTTACGTGACCACCTTGGAGAGGTCTCTCAGCACCATTCTAGCTTAGAATAACAATGTGTAAATGGAGAACAACCTCTACCACCTCAGCCACATTCTTCTCAATACGAAGAATAGATACTCCCCTATCAAGAAGAGCTTCTTTGCACAGGTATTTACAGTACAGAAATTGAAACATTACTTGAATTACCATGAGGTACAGCTGGTGTCCTGAGTAGACCCGTTGAAGTACATACTAAACCATCCTATGTTGATAGGTCATCTAGCTCGATGGACAGGGATTCTCCAGCAGGTTGACATCAGGTTTGTCCCTCATAAGCCCATTAAGGGTCATGCATTGGCAGACTTCCTTGTTGCCCATCCATCTCAGGTGGACCAATCCTTGGACCTTGATTTTCTTGATGAGGCAATCCTCTCGGTAGACCAATCCATCCCATGTTGGAAAATTCACTTCGATGGTGCTTCCTGAAGCCCCATCGATAGAAGGCTCAGTGACCCTAGGCTCAACAGAGTAGGCCTGGGTATTGTCTTCATTACCCCAGGATAGGCCATTCTACCTTATTCATTATAATTTTATAAAGGTTGCACCAACAATGAGATGGAGTATCAAGCTCTCATTATTGGCCTCAAGCTGTCCCTCAATATTTATGTGCCCCATTTTCATGTGAAAGGGGACTCCGAGCTAGTCATCAAGCAGATCAATGGTGACTATGTCATTAGAAATCCAGAGCTCGTACCATTGCTATAACACACTCTCCATATAATGTCCTAGTTCTCATCTCAACCATAAGTTACTCATGTCCCTTGATCTCAGAACGGTTGACCTGATCCCTCACCAGCCTAGCTGCATCACTTGCAGAGACCAAACAGGATGATCTGATTAACCACGTGGCACACTGGAGAGTAATTTCTCCTGCTAATCTAGATGATAGTGATAGCCTGTAGGTAAGCCACCTTACCATCAGCGCCTCCACGTTAGGACCCCCAAGTCACCCAGATTTAGTGATTGAAGTGACTCTTTACTGGAGAACCTCCTTTATCGAGTACCTCAAAAATGGTGATCTCCCGGCAAGATCAGGACAAGAGTGAGATAATTCGATGTCGTGTGTTGCATTTTACCCTTTTGTATGGTCTTGGTTGTGAGAATATCCTCTACAAGTGCAGTTTTGATGGGGTCCTTCTCTGTTTCATTCAAGGAGTCGATATTTCCCAAGTCATGCAGAAGGTTCATGCTGGTTCTTATAGGGCTCATCAGACTGGGCTGAAAATATCTCACCAAATCTAGAGACTGGGGTTTTTTTTCCTCCATGATCCATGAATGCATTATGTTCTCCAAAATGTGCCATGCGTTCCAAATTCATGCCAACTTTTTGCATCGGTCGCCAGTGCCTCTCCACTCCACCAAGTACTCTTGTCCATTTTCAGTATGGGGACTTGATGTCATGGGACCATATCCACGGGCAACACCTCACCAGTGTAGCTTCATCTAGACTGCTACAGATTTCTTCTCCATGTGGGCAGAGGTAGTCCCGCTCATGGAGTTCAAGACTCATTCTATCATTGACTTCATGAGCTCCAACATCATCTACCAATTTGATGTCCCTCGTGCCATCCTCACCAATAAAGAAACAAACTTTCGGGTAGCTGAGATAGAGAAACTTTATGGTATGTACAATATCCTTTCTAACCATACATTCCGTTATCATGTGACAGATCGAGGTGTTCAAGAAAACCCTCTCTAACATTCTGTAGAAAATGGTTGGTCAGAACAACAAGAGTTGGCCAGAAAAGATTCCCAACACCCTCTGGGCTTATCAGATAATGACTCATAATTCCACCCAGGTGACCCCTTATTCCTAGGTGTATAGAAAAAAATTCATCCTACCCATCAAGATTCATTTTCCCTCATTACACGTAGTTGTCTATGATTAGAAAGTACTAGATGATGTAGATGAAATCCATCTGGCTGAGTTGGAAGTGCTTGACGAGAATAGGCTTCGTGCCCTACACAATCTGGAAAGGAATCATAACAATATTTCTAGAGCTTTAAACAAGAAAGTTCTCCTCTGCTCTTTATTGCAAGGTGACTTGGTGTTGTCATTTAGAACACTAATGATACTTGGTAGGAAACCACCCAAGTTGGATCCCAAATAAGAAGGATCTTACATCATTTAGAAGGTTTACTCCAGTGGTGCATACTCCCTGGTTACCATAGATGGTGACCGTATAACTCCTACCACCAATTCCATGTTCCTCAAGAAATACTTTGCTTGAGTCACCTAGTCCCACACGACCCTAAACTACACTAGGATTCTACATGAACTTAAACTGATGGGTCCTACAAGACCATAAACTTTATGGTCCCACATGACCTAAAAATATAAAATGTCCCTCATGACATTAAACTGTATATCATCTTGCATGAAGTTAAACTATATATTTTCCTACATGACATTAAAATGTGTGTCGTCCTACAATACATTAAACTGTGTGTCATATTGCAAGATGTTAAACCACATGAACTACGTATGGATTGATTCCCATAATCATGGGATACATATGAATTCTCGGATGCTTCATCTTGAGTCCAGCCCCATGTTCCCTCTTTGAATATTACATCTGGGAATATTTCTCTTGGAGGATCCCACATGGTGTCGTGTAGGCTCCTTTATCCCCACTCATATCAGGATTATGATGATTACACCATGTTCCCTCCCTCATTCTTCTCTCCTCCCACGTCCTCACAATGCAAAGTTAAACTGCATGGCCTTTGAAACTATGTATAGCTTGATTCCCATCCTTATGGGATACATAGGAATGCCCAAAAATTTGGTCTATAGGCCCAACCCCAAACTTTGGGACCTCTTGTTGGGTAGAATCACATGGTGTGGTTCTTTATTTTTCCCTCATTCACATTGAGTTCATCATGACTGTACCGTGTGTCCCTCCTCCCTGCAGATCCCCACCTCTTCTACTGTCTAGCTTGAATTTAAGTTGTACAGTAACATTTCTGCTCCACACACTCCATAATTTGGGTTTCAATTATCTTTCACATCCTAAAGTTCCCTTGAAAGTTATGAATACTTAGCCTATGGGATCCCTTGTCATTTCGGGCCAACGCCCTCAAGGATATCAAATGAAGAATTGATACAAGTCCCACGTTGCAAATATGGTTAGTGGTCGATTCTCATTTGTTGTTCCCATTTCATTTCACGCGATATGGATGTTGTGTTTCAAACCTGGTCAACATCCATCCTTTGTCATTTTCACCACCCGCATATGTCCCAAACATTGAGTGTAGTGGCTCATTTTTTCATGTTGTCTCTTCATGATTCGGTCTGCCTCAGGCAGGAGTGTGATTCTAGATATCAGATCCTTATGTGATAAGAAGAGCCTATTCATACTCCTTGTTTCCCACACCAAGCATTGCTTACATGGGCTTAGGAGCTGAGGTAAGGCAATACCCATATGAGAGGTCATTTGCCTATAGTTGGTCAGGATGCCCAGCCTCAGGTCCCTTGACCCTTTCAACCCCCTGGCCCGAGTTCTCATTTAGGAGTGTGCGGTGTGGTATAGACTGACATCCTTATTTACATCGGGATATTTCACCATGCCAATCATATCCCCTTGAGACATCCCTCCCTTCATTTTTCGTCTTTCCCATGAACATAGGCCCAGTCATGCATCACGAGCCCCATCATTTTGGTTTCCATCATCTTCTATATCCAAAAGGACCCTTGAATGGCATGGATGTTTGCCCAAGGTATCTCTTACCATTATGAGACAAAGTCCTATAGGGTTTCGAACAATGAATTGATACAAGTCCCATTTAGCAAATATGGTCAATGTTCGACACTCATTTTTTCCCCTGACCTCTGATCACATAGATATGGATACTGTGTTGCGAACATGGTCAACAGCTATCCTCTATCATCATTGATGTTTTGTGGGTTTCCACAGGCATAATGATTCTCTCTCTTTACTCACATGTCCCATGAATCTTACATTAAACTAGGAATCTACGGTCAGATCCCTATGTACTTAAACTAAAAGCACCATCATCCTCATTGCATGATGATAAACTGCACATCATCCATCCCTAGAACTACATGTGGCTTGATTACCATCCTCATGGGATATGTAAGACCGCCCAAATGTCGGGCCCATCCCCATCTCTTAGAAACCTCCCTATCATCTTGCCCCCTTGGCATGCGTTCTACTAGGAGAGGGGTATATGGTGTGGTATGGGATTAAGTCCCCATTCACGTAGGGTTTATAACAACCATGCCATATACCTCTATCTCTCCTGAGTTCCCTTCACTCCATTTCCCTACACTTATCTTTTCGATTCGGTTTCTCTTAAGTTGGGTCCCTCAACCCTCTTTGGTGATTCTCCAATATGACCAGGAGTACTCTGGTTCAGATCTTGGAGTGTCAGATTCTGACTTGACATTCTTTCACCTATTTTTCAGGTGTTTTGTTCTCTTTAAATTGGGATTTCATTATATTTCACATCTGAAGGAACCCCCAAATGGAATGGATTCTCGGCCCAAGGGCTCTCCTTGTATTACTGGCCAACTTTCTTGAGGGTTTATAACAAAACATTGATACAAGTCTCGCGTTGTGAATAAGGTCAGCGGTTGACTCTCATTTGTTGTTCCCATTTTAGGTCACAGGATATGGATGTTGTGTTTCGAACACGGTCAACAATTTTCCTCCATCATCACACCATCCCCATCAATCCTTGAATTTTAGTTACATGATTCACATCATTTTCCACCCCATCATATCCAAGTTGAATTTTGACACTCTTGGTTCTATCCCTCAGTTTGTATTTTCACATTAGGAAGACAAATCCACGGTGAGGAATCGTTCGAGGCTCCACACCAACTTCCCCTTTACACGTATCCCATGTTTTGTAAAGACCTCTTCCTCCCTTATTTACCACATCGAGTTTGACTCACATGGGCTTAGGGACCAGATTTAGGGTTTCACTCACTTGGGAGAGTTATTTCCCATCATGGTATGATCTATAAGACCTTAAACAAGTATCGCCTTATATGTCATCTTCTAGAACTATGTCTAGCTTTATTCCCATGTGCTTGGGATATGTAGGAATGCCTGAACATATCATCTTTGGGACCTGCTCAACTGAGATCCAGTCTCCCTTTCCCTATATTCTCTAACATTTTCTAGCCCCTCGGCCCAAGGTTTCTATCTTTGAATCACATTCGGTGTGATGTGGACCTCATCCTCATTAACGTCAGGTATGCTTTATCACGTCATGCACTTTCCCTCTTTAATCTCATCTTTAATGTATATGTCTGATCCATATGACTTTATACTTTGCTGCCTAGTCCCACAAGACTTTAAACTCTCACATATATACTGAAAGACATTAGAATACTTGGTTGGTCCCATCACATGACCATAAACTGTGACATTATCGTTCTTGAGATAGGACAAAAAAATGGCACAACATTGTGGTGTCCTCACTAGATGGGACATCATGGTTGGTATCGGTTACCCACCATACCATTTATCAACTTCTACATATGTCTTGATTCTTGTGTCGATGCCTGGAATTTCTATCTTAGGTCCCTCTCTTCACAAAAAACGCATTCATCCTAAAGGACAAACAAGATCTATCAAATGCCTCTTCATTTGGTGAAAGGGATAGACCTGAACAACCTTATTATCTCTTCAACTATTATCTTACCATGCCACTCATAGAAATATTTATGGCTTGATTCCCATCTCATGGGGTACTTAGAAACATCCGGTCATTTTTTTCTCAGGTCCACCCTAAATTTCACTTTTGGTCCCCTGACCTAGAAGTATACCAGGGAGTACATTGTGGTGATATAGACCCCTACTATTGTCACTCACATTGGGATTAGTAATTATTTCACCACATGTCTCCCTTATTTAGTTCCATCATAGTCCGATCTCTATGACCATAAACTAAGACCACTCTACATCCTTTCTGCAAGATGTTAAACCGCACGACATCTCCCATAACTATGTACGTCTTGATTCCCATACTCATGGGATATGTAGGAATGCCTAGAAATAGGGTCCAGCCCCATGAATCTAAAATCATTTCCACTCTCTTTCATCCCCTAGGCCCGAACCCTTTTGGGAACATGTTTTGTGGCGAGTACCTCATGGGTTCTCATTCATGTTGGGTTTTTCAATAGCCACAGCATGTTCCTCCCATGTCTTTTCCCAACCTGGTCTAAGTTGTATGACCCTAAACTATGATCTCCCTATGGGAACTATGTTTCAGGTTGGGCTACTTCACTACCATGTGCACAGTCCATTAAATCAGGGCCCCTTTATGGCCCATCCAATGACCATTAAGTTGGAAGCATGCGACCCTAGGACCCCTGTCCTTGAAAAGGGACTTGACTCCCTCTATCTGATACACTTTTTTTCGTAATCAGGTGTGTTGTGACAAATAGAACAAAGTATATATTTTTCACAGGGACATTCCCTCATTCCATGTCCATGCTTTTTGAGCACGTTATTTGGATCCCCATCCTCTTCCAAGTTGGAAGGTACCCCCTTTACGACCTCATCTTGTTCCACATTGGCTTAAACATCGTCTTGGGCCGACATCCCTGAAGACCTTGGAAGACTTTTGCGACAGGTCTCGTGTCTCAAACATGGTCAGCATTTGACCCTCATTTGTCTATCCCCAATCTAGGTTAATGCGAAATAGATGCTATGTTTCGAACATGGTCAATAGTTATCCCCTATCGTCAAGCCACCATCACTATTGTCCATATATCGATCATCATGATTCAAATATTTCCACTTCCTTATGTTCATGAGGGATTCCAACATACTCGTCTTTACCCCTTTGCGCATCTAGGTGAATCAAGTAGGTGGGTCAGCATTATTGGGACATTATTCCCCAAGCGTCACATCACCCCTAAAATGTACCTTCATGTGCTAGGAAAGTCCCATCACTACTCCTTATTTGCCACATCGAGAAATACTCACTTGGGATTAGTGTTTTTGGTAGGATGTGTTCTATTATAGCCGAACTACACATGCCCCTCTCCCTACATGACATTAAACTGCACTCTTAGAACTACGTATGGCTTGATTCCAATCCTCATCGGATACGTAGGAATGCCCAGACACCGTGTCTTGGGCCCATCCCATTTCATATATTCATTCCCTGGACCTAGGGATTCCCTTGAGAGCGTGTGGTGTGGCGTGGGCTCTTATGGTCCTAATTCTCTTTGGGGTTTGTACCGCCCCACACATTTCCTTTCTGGGTATCCATTTCCTTAATGCATGACACTAAACTACGATTTTAACCTTAAAAAGTTCAAGATGTGTTAGTTTCATCTACATATTGGATTCTCCCGACCAGCGTTAGTCTCTGACCAAACTGTGCCTCACGAACTATGTTTGGATTGATTCTCATCCTTATGGGATACGTAGTGATGCCCAGAAAGTTCGCCTTGGTCCCTTCACCTAGGTTATTAACCCTTCTTTCCCCTCGATCCTGATCATAGACCACTCTCTATTACCTTAAACTATGAGCCTACAGTCCATGTAACATGACATTAAATTTTTAACCTTGGTCCAGGAATTATGACCTTAAAACTATGTGAAACATCCTAGTCATATGATGTTAAACTATTCTATGCATCATCCAAATCCGTATGACATAAAACTATAGAGCATTCCAGGTCCTTACTAGAGAGGTCCTACTCAGAAGTATGTTTGATCCATGATCAGATAGATATGCCCACCTAATGTGTTTCTACCATGGTAGTGTTGTTTCAAGAGTATTGGACTCTATTTGAATAACCCATAACTCCACATTCCACGCTTTTCATACCCTTTATTCAGACACACATCTTCTTTTCACATCTAAAAGAACCCCCTAAATGTATAGATGCTTGTCCTTTAGCTCACTTAAAGTCCAAGTCCAGCGTTATGGGAGACTAATGGATGACATTTCGATCCATGCCCCATGTTTCAAATATGGTCAAGAGTCATCCCTTGTTTGTTATCTCCATTTTAGGATAACTCATTAAGAATACTATGTTTCAAACATAGTCAGTGGTTATCCTTTATTTTCATTCCACCCGCACAATGTTTCGAATCTAGGGTATTGTGATTCACACTTTCCACTCCTGTATGTTTTGGTGGATTCCAAATGCCCCTGGTGTTACCCCGCTCGTACACTAGAGAAAATTATGAATTGAAAATTTTACTGGTCTGAGAGCTTCATTCTCTGATCAGGCCTTTCCATCTCTTCTCAGAAGCCCAGATGGGTTGTTTCTACCTAATATGTCCAAATTTTGGCTGAACTCTACATTCAAATGAAGTAATAATGCGAACACCCATTGTTTCTCCCATCAGGCACGACCCACGTGATCTTAGGGGTGGATTGCTAATTATTTTGTGGTTGTGGTCGGAATGAAATAAATCAAACAAGAAAATGAATAATTTATTAATGCACACAGTTCAGAATAAGAAGAAATGAAAGGGGATCTAATTATGGGTTCGAAAAAAAAATAGGGTCCTTAAGAATAATCATTTTGGATGGATTTCTCCCATGTTTCCACCCTCTGGTTTATGGCCTCCATCATTTCTTCCTGTTCCTTTATATCCTTCTCTTTGTCAGCGGCCATAGATCACATCTCATTGGTCTTATCTTGTACTCATGATCGTTCAGTTTGAAGTTCTGTCATCTAGTGACTTTCCTCCACTATCTTCTCTTAGGCATCCGCCAGTTGGGCCCTCAATTTTTCAACAAGCTCAGAGCAATTGGCAATGGATGCCTCCCTTTCTTTCATTTTCTCTTCAATCCATTAGTCCTCCTGCTCCACCTTCAGGAATTCTTGGGTATTATCCAACTCTTTCTGGCATCGATCGATGTCATAGCATTGGTTGTTCTCCCACATCTTCTCATCCATGTAGTCACGAATTGTTAGATGAAGATGGTGAGAATCAACCCCTCCCATGAAAAGAAAAACGCAACCAGGTGTGGAGCGACCCCATTTGTCTTAGACATTCTGCATGTGGCTGGTTGAGAAAACATTTGATGCACCTCCACACCTTGTGTCGTGTCATATGGCTCTCCTCAATAGCGTCCACATCATAATTGTCTCTTTCCTCTGGGTTTCCAGGCCTATATTCGGGGAAAGTGACCAGAAGTTAGGTGGTGGGGGTCTTCTTCTGTAATCCTTTCTTTGGTATCACCCCCATCAGGCAGGAGGTCCACCCAAGAAAAATTATCGCCTATGATTTCAGCCTCCGGCTTATCAAGTACTGGAGTAGGGCCACCTGGGGTAATTGCTTCTGTAAAGACTAATGTATTCACCGACATAGCTCATGTAGATGTCCCAGATTTGATGGTATGTCAAGCCTCCAACCTTACGATCACTGTATCAGGAATCAGTATCTTGGTTAGAGGAATTCTCCAAAAAAATATGAGAGCCAATGAAAATAGAATTACAGTATCCATGAGTAAAAGTTTCCATTTTTTGTGTCATGGAGGGAGCCACAGTCATAGGAGAGCCTTTAACATTTGTCTAATTGATCATCAACGTTGGCTCCTCTTGAACAATGGGAATAGAGGGGGACTTAGAGGTCACCATATCATCTCTTCCTTCTGGCTCATTGTCATCTACTTCGAATGTAATTGGAACCCCACCATGCTCGGTCCCAAGGATAGGCTCATGAGAATGTTCCCCGGCCTTCATAGGCACATCTTTATCCCCTGTGTGGAAGGATTCTTGGGTACCCTCGCCCATGTGTTCCTAAAAATGACGGAGTTCGGTTGACGGATTGGGATTGTGAAAAGGTAAAATCTAGTGGAGGTAATATTTAATCTTACCTCAAAATGCTCTGTTTGTTCTACATTAGAGCCTATGATTTTTTCACTCTCCTGATAGCTTCACCATTGAGTGGGATCTTCTGAGCGTCACTCACCTCAAAGACCAACAATTTGGTCCCCTTATTCTTCTTTATCTTCACCTTCTTCCTCTTCTTCCTCTTATTCTTCTTCTTCCTCTATACTTTCATCCTCAGATGGAATATTTTCTGGGTCATGTTCTTATCCAAGCATCACTTTAATGAAGATATGTGGTTCTTCATACCTCCCCCGCTATCATATGTACATGTCCATATCCATCAGGTATGCATGTCGTCGATGAAATTTTACCCTATATTTTATCTGGATGCGCCATATGTATGGAAAATTTATCTCAGTTCATACCAACCTTCGATATAATTCTTCAATACACATAGACTACATTATTATTCTCCTAGAAGACCATAGAGAAGGGAATATGGAATTAGTGGTTTTCTTTAGGAGTTACCTGAGTTGCTTTCCCGGAAGTTCCCTAGCTGGACTATGAGGCTGCATGTGGGACCACCCTTCCCTGAAAGGTGGAGGCACGTTCTTGGCTTGTGATGCTTCTACCGATGATGTACCAACTTGTACCATGCTAGACACCCATCCCATTCTTTGTAACACCTCTCCCGTGGCACCTTTTCTACCTCCCCGCTCTTTAGTATCTGCACAAGATGCTTGGATTTTCTAGATGCTTTTCCAAATATTCGCCTTAGGATGTGTTTTTTCCCATTGTTCAGAATACACTGTTGACAAACCTACACTGACGTCGGTGGGGGGAAAAGTGATGATTCTTCCCAAGCTTATTGTCGTAAACATAAGCCACAATTGGCAGAGAATACAGGTATTTTGGTCTTCATGGACCTCTATATATACTTTCTTTGGCATCTGTTTCATGCACCCGAGCTGCCTGGAAACCCTGGTCGGCTCGCACGATTCACAAAATATTTTACCATCAATCTGGGCTACTAGTACATTGACCGTAAATTTTTTATAGGTAATCCCTCTGCTCTAATATCCCCTTCCCATCATCTACCATCTAGCCGACCGAGCTTCGGAATGGGTGGAAGTCAAAGTGGGTATGGCTGCCAATCTTGAGATTGATCCCCTCTTCTCTGAGCATCAATGGGTGGATTCCCGCAATGTTCAAGAGGGATGGTTTCATACCCATACCAGGGTGGAGAATGGCATTCAAGTAGCCATACCCACCGTAGTGGGATGGGACCCAACAATGAAAAATCTGGAATGGTCTAACCTCAAGGATCCTCCAGTATCCCTGGGCAGACCACTATCCTTGTTTCCCTCACTGGCATAATCTCGGGGTCACTAGCAACCCTCGGTGGACCACCATCCTTGTTTCCCACACTGGAAGCAGCCATCTGCTAGATAATTCGGCACGAAACCACGAATATCTTACATTTGGGTCTCATCTCACATTTATGCCAAATTCCCATGATTAGTACTCTCCTACCTCAACGATCCTCCAGTATGATACTACCTTTCCCCTCTGAGAGGTGTTCAGGATTTGTTTCCCTCGACCTAGAATTTTTACAACTGTGTCCTACATCAGGTTAATAATAAACCACCATGAATTGCATATATACTTTGGGATATATTTTATTTTAAACTCCTCTTTAGACAACTCCAGCAGGTGCCACGACAGGATTGCGGTGTGTGTCCTATCCCCCTAGACATTCCCCGTCAGGAGGAAATCGTCGTACTAGTACCCCTCAAAGGGGATTCCCCTAATGTAGTGTATTTCCCACATACTGATTCCCAACTCCCCAAGGTGGAGGTGGATGGTGTGGGTATCAGGGGACCAATGACTGAATAACTCTACTACCAAATCCTGCTGGCAGTAGAAGTAGAATTGTGACATCCAAACGGCCTCAAAAAGTTTGATAGACTGCAGATCTGGCCCAAATTCCTTGCATGTATGGAATACCCAGTACGCCCTATCCCATTAATTGGTGAAGTTTCACCTGGATCTGAAATCCCAATCCTCCCAACACTTCATCTCATCCGTAATTCTTCTTTTGAAAGTACTTGCATAAATAGTGGGAGATTCTTTGAGATTCAGATCGCTTCCCATAGCCGATCTGGTCTTCGGATTTAGGACATAGATGGTTGTGTTTTGTGTTTTCCTAGAAGGATGGCCGTTGTTTGTAATATGGAACTTTGGGAGACTATCCTCACGCGTCACCCATGACCACGATGTATCTATCTTGAAACTGGGCATCAGAACCTCCTTCAGAAGGCTAAAGTTCTATAACGGTAGTATATTTCTCCCGAAATAACATTTTTGGGCTTGCGTAAGCCTCCAAAAAAGCATCTGGTTATCAGAAAAAACCCTCCTTGCATGAAGAATTTGAGGGTTCATGAGCATCTGATTCTTTCTAGCAGCTACAGCGGCCTCCCTCTCAGCATCAGTCTGTGGGTGTCCATTTTTAAAATCCTAAGGGGTGAGAACGAAAGAATGAAGATTCGGCACACAAAATATGTGGCGGCATGCAAGAGTGTTTATTTTCACAAAAAATGTCGGATAGTGTGAAATACCCAGAGTCGCCCGGCCCCCAAGAAACCACCAATGGGGCTTGCATGAAAAATTCCAGAAGGCGCGCAAACTTTCCAACGACATGAAAATGCTCTTCACCCAATGTGACGTCAAGTGGGGTATTTTCCCACATCTTCCCTAGAATGTAGCCTCTGAGGACTTTAGCTATAAAATTAAGTGTACCCCTGACCTTTTGAGATGGTGACAGAAGATGAAACGACACTCTGCTGCGCAAAATACATCTCTTCCACGACCACATGAAAAACACTTTGGCTACATGGTATTGGATCTTGTGCGACATGTCCCTTAAGGGTCCTTCTTCGGGTGGGCCCTCTTGGACGTGATCCTTGTCCATTTCCTTTTACCCCAAGGCCTTTGTGTGCAAATGATCCCTCTTTCATGCAAGATTATCCCTGTGTCAGACAACTTTTGTGTGCAGCCATTCTAACCTACATGCATCCTCTCACTTCTTGTGTGCATCCTTCTGGTTTGTGTGCAGCCTATCATTTTTCATGCGCAAACCACTAATCTTGTGCACGACCCTACTTTTGTTCCCCATGTGTTGTCATTACATTAAGGCACTGTTTCTAATCCCCTTTTATGTGAAACACACCTGTGTTGTGTGCCCTTTTCCCATGAAACCCTTCAGGTTTGCACGGAGTAATTTCAAAGTCCCTTGGGCGGTGCTACCCATTGCGTTGGTTTACCTCATGCTTCATCGCATATGCACTCTAACATCTTTTTCTTTTTTGCATAGCCATTATAACATGGACCCGTTGATGGAACACTCCATAACACCCCCTTGCCAAAGCATTGCTGATGCCTTTTCCTCCCCAAGGGCGGGTGGGTATCAATTATGTAAGTCCAAGGGGTTCGGAGTGAACCCACCTCGTTCGAGCTAGAGGACATTAAACAACCAAGCACTACCATCCTCAGCACATGACATTAAATTTTTTCCTTTCCCCATGCATTATACATGGGGTTCCCCATATCTGACATTATCTTCACCCACTAGTCTCCACGAGAGTGAGAACATTCCTCACATGGAATGAGATTATCTTTATCGGAGCGACATCTGTCTGCGGGGAAAGGGAAAACACCTTTGTGTAAGCCCCTAGATTTTCTTCCATGATGTAGCATCCTTGATCCTCCTCTCTTCTTTGGTTCCAAATTATTCTCTATTTTTGCTTTGTCGCCACCGGGCCTCCACCCTAGAGTAAGTCCCAATATCAATCTTCTTGGGCTGCGGACCATGCATAAGCCTCTATTTCAATTTTGGGCTTCTAGCCACGTATAAGACCAATTCCACTTCCCACAGACACACCATTCGTGACGTGATTGTTAGGTATCTTCCGCCTATTGTTTCTTACACCGAGCATGACTCATGTGGGTATAGAGTAAGCATCGACCATGAAATCATCTATGGGAAGCCTAGATTGTAAGCCCCATACACATTCTGAACTACATGGACTTTGATCTTTTCCAAGGCAGGGTATGTTGGAAGCCTCCCTAAGGTTCAGGCCCAACAACCATTTTTCTTGACCCCCATTTACGTATGTTCCCGCAATTCCGAACTATTTGGACTTTGATCCTTGCCAAGGAATGGTACGTAGGAAGCCTCTCTGAGGTTCAGGCCCAACACCCAATTATTCCGACCACCTTCATGTTGGTTCACCAAACCCCACCGAACTACGTGGAATTTGATCTTTCCAAGGCAAGTTACGTAGGAAGCCTTCCAAAGGTTTCAGCCCAATACCCAGTTATTCCGACCACCTTCATGTTGGTTCACAAAACCCCACCTAACTACGTGGACTTTGATCCTTGCCAAGGCAATGTATGTAGGAAGCCTCCCAAAGGGTTAAGCCCGACAACCATTGGTCTCAACCCCCTTCACGTAGTTGAACGAACACCTTTCCCAAACTACGTGGGATTTGATCCCTATATCCTAGACAACGTTTGTAGGAAGCCTCTATAAGGTTCAACCCCATCCAGAAGGAAGCCGTTGTGATCCTATACCCACTGGTAATATATTGTGAATCTCATGAAATGGTAAGCCGTTGTAATCCCCATTCATCAGTAAGTCATTGTCAACTCCAGTCAGCAGTAATCCATTGTCAACCCCAATCAACAGTAAGTCGTCATGTTCCCCAATCAACAGTAAGCTGTTGTAGTACCCTTTGATGGGACCCACATCACTAGTCATCCCTTGAGCGTCAGACCAACCACGGGCTACTAACCATGCATAAATCCCATTATATCATCGGTTCGTAGTCCTATGCACACACCTTGATCCTATACCCCATCTCGAACTACGTTGACTTTGATTCCCTACCATGGGGATATGTAGGAGGTCTCTTTAAGGCTCAAGCCCAACATCATCATCTCCCTTGACTCAACTCTATCTCAATCTCAATCCAATTCACTTAACCATCCATCCTGATTCTTACCTGTGTCACCACATCCCGGTTTGATCATGCCAATTCATCTCCAAGCATCAACATTCCCTCTTGGGGTTGCACTCATCTGATCCAATCTACATAGTGTTCTGATCTCTCTTATTCATCTCCACTAGATGTTAAACCTAAGGCTTAACCTGTGTTAAACATGGTAAGTTAAGGAAAACCTCAGAGACATGCCTATGGAGTATAATTACCCACATTAGAAATGGGATGCCTCTGAATTCCACGCCCTTGAGAAGCCATATAATAAGAGAAAGAGACCCAGATGTGCTAGTGTTTCAGCATCCAGACACTCCAGTGATGTCCAACCTGACAACTCCCCTAACTGAAGATTACTACCCTCGATGGACCCCTTGGAATGTCCCGATAGAAGCAGTGTAATTAACTGACATCCATGAAGATATGGCACTAGGAAGAGTTTCACAAACAAAATGTTAATCTATAAGGGAGAACCGGACTAGGTGATTATTTTTTAGGAGGAATCTACAGAAGGAATAACTAAAATCCCATAATCCCATTTCGATTTAGTAGAAAACCTCCCTGAATAAGAGACGGATTCCACCCACCTTTGGAATGCGGTAATGCGGGGAAACAGGCAGTGTATCCTCATCGTCCCCAAACGGACGGATGCACGTGCCCCGGAAAAACATCAGAAACATATATATACAAATTTCTTTACTCATAAAATCCTCATAACATGATCTCATTTGGGTCAATTTTACATCTTAACTAAACTATGTTATATTATTTATATCATGAATTATTAATTAATATTATATAGTGGTGATATAATGTAATAATAATGTATTTAATATTTTTTAAGATTATATAAATTTGTTATTAAAATTTAATATATTTATTAGTATATCACACTTTTATTGTTAAACATGCTAATACTAGTTTTCACAACTTCCATCTTCACAAACCATACCTTCATCATTCACCCAATGAAAATGGGATATGATGAATACTTGAAACACCATGAGTTTAGTATCTTGGATTATTGATAAATGATAAACTTTGAACCAATATGTAATAATTTACCTCACCAAAATGGTTCTTGTATGAAACAAACAATTGAAATCTACTAAAACACATTTATCAAATTAAATTATATCTGAGTAAAATATTTATAATAATTTTTTATAATAGAAATTTATAAAAGGATATATATATATATATATATATATGAATAAGTTTTGGAAATATTTTTTTTAATTTATCTTTTTTTTTGCAAGTGATCTAAGCTCCTTTGTGGAAGTCAATAATTATGGTGGGGGTCTTTATCACAAATTTAAATTCCTTGAGAAGTGATTAGGTTATTCAATTTGTTTAATATTATATGGTCTACTTACTTACCTTTTTATTTTTTATATCATGATTATCTCATAATTCATGGTATTAAATATTCTATTTCAAATTCTATCCATCAAGGGGTTTTTATTTTTAATGTTTCTAAATCTATAATTGGTATTTATATATATTTCAATTACAATAGAGATGTTTGATATTACACACCATTTTTATTTTATATGGTGTGTTCACTTTCATATTGAAATAATTTATAATTAATATTTTTTATTTCATTATATTGGAATTTCATGGAATCTCTATCATGTTCTTTTGATTATTACATTTCTATTATCATGACAGTGTCTACAACTCAATTTTGTTTCATTGAAATATGATTTGTATTTACCACTTGGTTCTTTTTGTAGTGTATATATTAACCATAGATTACATTCTAAATCCCCCATACTATATTATTTTTTGGTATTACACTCACCAAAATCCATCACTCCCTTTTTCTTGAAAAATCATTCACTATTATAGGCTTAATTCTAATTTCAATATATTTATTATATGAACACTCTATATTTTTATCCTTTGATTGAAGGGTGTTTTCCTAGATTTCATATTTACATTCATTGGTGGAATTAATAAATACTTGTACACTCCTTTTTTATATGATGCTATTTTGAGGGATTTTAACATATAAAACTGTTCCATTTAATGGTTGGGTAAATATTGAAAATCATTATACTTGTTATTCTAATATGTAAAATTATGAATTACCAAGGAAATTTGATTATGTATTGTTTAACTATACACCTTATTTATCTAGATGAATCAAATTCATTTAATCAAATTTATTGATTGGGAAATTATTGTCATTCCATGTGTTTGTACCTCAGTATGGATGTTTATTGATTTTTTATGTCAGCTTGATTATGCATTTTATTGATATTCATATCATTAATATAGGGAATTAATTGGACTTAAATAAGTGATTTATTGGACCCAGTATTGTACATCCTTGCAATGCATCAATTAGTCATATGAGATAAATGTTTACGTTATTTTTGTTTGACTATCCAATGTAAACATGATGTCTTTGTTTTGAGCTTGAAAAAAATAATGATGTCTTTGTATTTGCCTTGATGGAAAGAATTATATATTTTATAAGACCGTAATGATAAAATATTTTTGGAGTTATTAATTCCACCAACATGAATTTAGTTATTATTTTCCATGGGTTTATTTATATAATTAACCATGGATGTGTTTCAAGCTCATGTGATTAGTTATATGTAATTACATTATTATATATTTTTTATTTCTATATTATTTATTCCATTATAGATTTTGATATATATTTTATCTTACTAAGAATTTGAGCTCACCCTTCTCAGTTTTTCATTTCCCTGTGTTTGGAAAAAAATATTACACATGATATGTCTATAAAAGTTGCATGTGTGGATAATTTTTCGGGAGATGTTGAAGGGTTATTATAGAATAAGTAGTTTCTTATATAGTGTAAAACATATCTATTTGATGATAAATGTATGGGATTTTTTAGTTAATTATTTCATAACACTCTAAAACTCTAAACTTAAATGGTCCTTTGAATTTAAGTGCCATAAATTTATAAATGATTTTTTAGTTATTGATGGTCAATATTTGATCGCTTTTATTGATTTAAAATTCAGTATGTAAGTAATGTATTTATACACACTATATTCTGAGATAATGGATTTAGGTGTCAAATTTTTCCAATTATATACCATCTATCAATCATACCTCACCCATATCAAACCATCATCAAGGCATCCAATGCTTGAACCAACTCTCTAAGGGTTTCTACACATCCCTTTCACCTAAGGCCTTATAACAATAATCAGATACAACAAAAAATATAATTCACAAATCTTATCATCATATAACTAATCATGAGTAAAATCGGTGGTCTGGTTAACTAGAACCCTACCAAGAATCTATATAGAAAAAAAATTATATTTTTTTAACATTAAAAAATTGAACCTCTATCATCAGCAAAATAAATTACACGCAAGTATTAAAATGTGATATGAATCATTTATACTAAATATTATTCATGAAAACACACTTATTTCCAAATTTTTCCAAGATAAAAAACACAAATCAATAAATAACTAAAAACAAAACTTGTAATAAATCAAGAGCTCAACCATAAGAGTGAAAACCAAGAATATAAATCCCCTAAGCCTTATAATCTAGACTTTCCATTGAAGATGTGTTCATGATTCAAATTTTTTGTTTATATCAAAAGATTTAATGAATTCATATCTCCATATACTGGTATTCAAATTTTAATTAAGTATGAAACTCACTCTGATAACATTTTGTAACACGTAGAAAAAATCAATCATCGGTATCCTAGACAGATCACCATAAGGCCTCAAGCTTGCCTCCCTATTTTCTAGAGGCTACGTACTAGTGGTTATTGTTTAAATCATACATTAGGGAGAATATTGCATTTATATAATAACAATAAATAAAAACAAATAACCAAGAAACATAAAAAATATATAAATTGAGTATATATAAATAATAATATAAACGTACAGTATAAAATGAATATGAAAATAATATATTAAAACATCCTATCTAATGACCCATTTGACTAATCACTCATACAAGTGTAAATAAGAAACAAAAGTCTAAAGAGTCTCTTCTATATCCCTAATCCTCACCTCAATCCACCACCAATTCCTATCAATCTATTTTAACTCTATCCACTACAAAATATTCACATAGATCAACATATCAGACATAAGGTTTGCACTAGAACTAGTCTTCCCATACTGGTTATAAGAAATAAATCCCATTAGTGTCTTAGTAGTTCCTTTATTATCCTATATTATATATATTTCTTTTTATGAATAAAAAATAAAATAAAAAACCTTACAGACATGCATGTGCATTAGGTTATCATGTGCTACCCAGACCACCACAACACCCAACCACTTCTAGCTCGTCTATCATAGGAAGAGAAGTTTTCTCATTACAAACTTCTTGAACTACACCTATAGACTCAGGTAAGGTGTCATACCATGTCCTGAACACTTACCTATTACACTAGTTAGGGCCTATAACAAACCTCAACCATATTACATCAAGCCTCAGTCTCTACCCTCTTACTCAAGGTAGGGTGCCACAAACATATCCTAGACAAGTACTCTCTCAATCTGGGTGGTCCTTTCCAATACCTTCTCACTAATGTAGAGGAATTTTACTATTTCACAAACAACATCCCATACATCAACCTTATTATATAGTTGTAGGTACAATATCACAGCATATTAACTACCCTCTTATATAGGGTAAGGTCTGACATTGCATCATCAACAAAAATCGATCTAAGGAATTAAACTCAATAGCCAACCTATTATATAGGCAAAAACATCCTCTCTAGGTCAGGTCCCATGGAAAATCACATAAAGGAAGAAATATAAGGAGAACATCACAATACCCAACTTCATGTAAAAGAAAAACCACATCATAATTAGGTGGGTCCCATTACTAATCACATATCTTAGTCTTTATAGGAAGTGATATGAGGAGAGAATCAAATTTCTCTCCCTCACACATAAGACAAACCACACCATCATATGGTTGGTCCTATATCTATTCATATTTCTACTTGGAAACCCCATGAAAGGGAAAATCGATCCAACCTAGAAACACCACCTATAAATCTATCCCTCAAAAAGGGAAGTGTATATCTTATGCATATCACCCACTCAAGAGTAGGTTATTATTCACTCAAAACATAACATCATTTCTTGAAGCACGTCTCATCATCCATTTAGTTTTTTAGGATAATATTTCTATACCAATTTCTATCACATAAGGTGTGACACACTAAAACTATAGGATTTTCCATCTCATCTAAGAAGGTATCCAATAAGAACAATAAACCCTACTCATTATCTAATCCTCAATACAAATCCACACTCATAACCCCATGATGATCACATAGCTAGTATGCACTAATTGATCCTATCCTAAAGAGTTTGGTACATTTACTATTCCAATTCTCATATCAACATCCTTATCCTACTGCCTAAGGACCATTCTAAACCAACCCCACTCAAAGATCCTTATAAAATATTTGTTAATCCATAATAAAATATATCCCATGAACTATACATAGGTCCCATATCAAATCTTCTATATTAGTCTTATCAAAAACATAATCTAAATGAATCCCACCATGGAATATTTCATATAACCATGAAGGACATGTCCCACTCATAACACACTAAGACACAAATCCACCCTCAATGAGGGTTTTCCCAATCATACATGAGTTATAAAACTATCTCACCCATCAACCATAGTTCTAAGCCTCTCATGCCATCATAATGAGATCTAGTAAACTAAATTAGGTTTACCACACCTAATTTATATCTCAATTACCTACCTCAGACCCTCATAAACCTAACCAAAATCATTTCCTTACTTAGATAAATAGTCACCATGTCATTTCATTCATGTCAACATGAATCAGATCACTTAATCCAACTCAATAAGGCCCAATTCTATCCTATCTTATTACGTAGGCACCCATGGTCCATATCCCTTTTTCCTGAACACACATTCTCATTCATGCATGCATAATAATGTATCAACATTCACATGGATTATTAATATTGGAACCAACTACCTCTATAAAATATTTATCATCCTTATCCATTCTCACCACCACCATATGAGCTTTGACCATGCTTACTATTCTTTGGGTTCAAAAATGAATAAATATATATCAAAATAGACCCAATTAGGTGATAGTTATATTTTGTTAATGATTTAAATTCTATAAAATTAAATATGAATAATTATCATAATGAAAAAAAGTAAAACATGAATAATAATCCCCCATTCAACATCTAAAATACATCACAGCATGATTCTTGAAAATATTTGGATGATTCCACCATACTCTGATGGAATCATCATCATCCCCTAGACCAAATCATCAAAAATTTGAAGGAAATAAAGGGCAACATTACCAGAATGTATCAAAGGGAAGAACTAACCTCAAATCACCAAGAAATATCCCTAATAAAACCCTTCAATAATAAAAATTTTGGTGATAAATAAAGGGAAAGGATCTAGATTAATATACCTTCCCTATGCGTTTTTTCCCACTAAAACACAAGAGGGTATGACTTGGGAATGAAAATTTTAACCCTATTTTAAAAAAATGGAAAAAAGGTAACTTGTAATATGTCCCTAAGAATTATAACATAGTTCTACTTTTATGGATACCCCTTACAGTGAAATATAGTGCCTCAAGACATGACCACGCATTTTTGGGACTTACACCATCATAGATCCTCTAGTTACAACATTCCACAACCCACTTTTCTAGAACTATTATATAAGGCAAAATACTTCATGGTGTAGCCTCTTCTGTTCACAACGTAGCCTACTTTCACATATTTTGATCATCACACTCCACACTATGATGCCTCTTCATGGGATATAATCACAACAGTAACCATAGGTAGTGACATTACTATATTTCTTAAATAAAATTTATTAAAGGAATATAAAAGGGTCATTGGGTTCTATATAAGGGTTATCATCATGGAGTGATTCCCTCCACCATCATTTGATTTCTCCTAACCGTTAAATATACTCATCTAATTCTCCAACACTTTAAATTTATAACACAACAACATTACACCCACTGGTCATAGTGTGACCTATTTCCCATGACTGCCTTCACAACATTGTACCCCATTTGGTTACAACATGACCTTGATTGACCCCACATAATGACATAATCATCACCCATAATAGCATGACAATCCAATTAAAATAGAAAACCACAAATAAAAGAAACTATTAATATACCAATTAAATATGGGATCTATAAAAGAAACCAATTGACATACAGATATGGAGAGATAAAGCACACACAATACAAGATATTTTAAGGCATGCATACTCTTTTTATCAAGTAGATAATCCTTGGTATCCAATTATTTTGAACCCACCATCCATTTTCATATATTATTTTCTAAAATAATATGGGTTTAATGCTAATAATATATTCTTAAACTCTAAATACACAAAAAATAAAAACAAGAATCAACAATTCATACAATATTTCTTATCCTCATTAAGTGACTTTAGATGTTGGATCAAGTGTACACCATTATTATTCTCCTCAAAGCAATCCAAATAACTCTATAGACACCTCTTTGATGGATATGTGTAGCTATTTAAATTTTTAATATAGTTTATCCTGGGATAAGTCCTCTTTTTAATGAAATTTAAAAAATCATGGTGCAGTTGATGTACATTATGGTTTTATATTCAGTGAAAATTATATATTAAAATATCAAATTATATCACTTTTTTAAATATTCATTAATGTCTCAAAAATAAATACTATCCTAGAATGGAATATTCAACCATAGAGAAATCTTATTCCCTATAATGTAAGATTCAAATAAGAAAAATATAATAATTTATTAGAAACTCATTACAGTGCAATGCATGTGTATTGTAGTGCTATTCTCAAATTAGAGTATATTATCAATTTTATTCAACCCATTGTGGTGTAACAAAATTGTACACACCATGGATTCTCTATCCTCAAAAACACATCATTAAATTTCTACCAAATTAGCTTTAATATTCCAATAACTCATCCATGATGTTTTTATTATCAAATAAAGTAATAAATAATCGTCATAACCCATGAATAATTTTCCCTAAGAAACAATTCATAACATGATTACAGTGTGGAAGTTACTTAAATATCACACCATTAGATAAAATTGGGTTTTTTAAAGTCCTATAAAAATCTATGTATATGGAAATATTATATTAATCATTACTTAATTAATATATTATAACAACCCCATTTATCAATTCACTTCATGAGGGCTCTTCAATCTTTCCAATCATCAAGACTCTTTACCTTATTTCTTTTTAATCAGTGAGAATAATGTATAAATTCTCCACACTTAAATTACACACCAATAAAATTTATACATTTATCACTATGTTTCATTATATAATATTTTTATATGGAAAAATATACTCTCTATTACATGTTTTTTTCTAATGATTGTTCCACATATCACTCAATCTTCTTCTTTTTTTGTCTTTCCTTTAAATTTTTTTTAAAATTATTTCTCTATATTTATGACACATTTTTTTATCTCCTCAAATATTTTTCTATAAAACATATCCCTTCATATACTTGCCTTTAAACCATATAATAGACAATAAATATTACTATTTTTATTGTGTATATAGTCTGAAACATTTCTTATTAATCTTTTCAAGTTATATTCATATGAAAACACAATGTCATCTTCCATTTAATGTTAACATAGAAATGTTTTCCCCATATCCACTCATCTTTCATAGGGAAAATACTTGTTTATAAATTTTATATTGAATGCATTCCCATATATGTTTTCAACCACTTATTCAATTTTTGTGTTTAGAATTAATTATAACCATTAAAAAACATCTCCTTTTAAGAACTTCATGACCACCACAATATTTTATTTTTCTAAAAATCATAGTTCTGTGATAATCATTTCTAGAGACATAATTAAATATTAATATACCAAAATATTAGTGGTCCCAATAACATATGGAGATTTCTAACACATAAAATTATCAATATTTATTGATCCTTGATAAAGAATTGATTTTTTCTTGATACTATATGATTTTTTTCATTTACAAAGTTAATTTATTGAAAATAATTATGAATTTATCATCAACAACACTAAAATAATTTGTTTTCTTATCATAAAAATATCTACAATTTTCATGAGTTTTGACAAGGTTTTTATTACATAAAAAATACTATTATATATAAAATGGGATAATTTAATAGAATTTTATGTAACTAAAGGGTATTAGAGTAAGATATACCCAAAGTGATGTGATGAAACATGGTTTATAATGCTTAACCAATTTAAACACCTTTTCCTTTTATGTCTCAAAACCCTAACGGATCTTGAACTATCAACCATTAGGGTAAATTGTTATACTCTTTTATTTAGATATTGAAATGATAAAATTCACTTCATCATCAATTTTTACCAAATATACTTTAGGTTTCTTTTTAGTATGAATATATAAAGTAAATAGGATATGAAAATTTATTTATTTCACCATCACTCAGCTACTTGGAAAAATGAAGTGGTGATGTCTCATGCACCAAAATCCATTATCTATATTAAACAATTGTGGGGTTCAAGCTAGGTCACACTTTACATGGGATCACTACACTATAATGTCGAAGGTAAACTCACTATAACTAAAGGCTCACTTCCCAGATCTCTTTTATATTCTTCATCATTTTATAAATACTCTAGAGTTGGATCTCTACATATTTTATAGACATGTAGTCCCCTTTATTAGCATCACGTACATGGTTTCACTGTGTATAGATGGGTGTCATTGGTATCCATTATTTACTCTTCACAAACCTTTTGTGATATCATTCACAAATAGCCTTCTTCTTTAACTTACAAAACATGAAAGTGAATTCCTTCAATCCTTTTTCTTTGGCTCAATTTAAACTTTTTATAATAAGACAAATTCTTCTAATACTCATTTTCTATTCGTAAATCCATGTACAGGTTCCAATTCCTTCTTATTTTTATTTACTCACCTAAAACTCTTTATTCTCCTCTGAGAATAGATATTCAATATCCTCTAGATTTTATACTTATATAAAATAAATATCCTCATTATTTTAACAAGGAGATTATTTTCTAATAAATTATCCAATTGAAACTCTATAATGGGTCATCTAAAAAACCCATAACTCCACCACAATTTATATAACTATCAAAGTAAAATATAAATACATTTTGGTAATATTTACCTTTCTGTTTTGGAATTCTTTACATCTAATACCTTTTCACTAATTCAGAAAACTCCCTCGATTATTTGGTAGATAATGGCCTAAATTTGAGGACCATTATGTATAAGACATTAAATAACTACTCATGCATCATCAAATTTTGTATATTTAATTTTAGTGCATCTCTTGATAAAACACAAACCAAAACAGCTTGCTTCTTGATATTATGGGGTATATTGTATATTTTGAGGAAAAATACCCTTTGAAACACCAATATCCATGGAATATCACCAATGTTTCTTTAATTATGGATCTAAAAATATTAATACATGATGTCCAAGGAGTACACCTTCACCACATCCAACACCATTCCCATTTTGGGATCACTATTTCTCATAGGTGAATCATTAACACAAAAAACCATTCACTATGGAATTATACAAAAAAAACCTATTTCTATGAAACACAACAAATTTTATGTTGTGGTCCTCCTTGGATTGTTGTTTTGTCCGTTGAACGAAACATGTATCAATACAGTAAATCTTCTAGACAATGGATAATGAAACACACACAGCTGGTCTTCTCTATTTTTTCTAAGAAAACTAGCAATCAACCATGAGTACCATTATAGAATGGTCCTTTCTTTATTATCTATTTTTATTATCTCCAAAAAACACCATGTGTAATGGAGTGGGATACACCTATCTATCTAAAAGATTCATACAAAAAATTATTTACTCCTTCTGTCAACCATGTTGAATCCTTGTATAATTCCTTCACATTTCTATATTTAATCCAGATAACCTTTTGTTGGTGTTAACTCATTTAACAATAAGAACCACCTTAAATAATGTTTTTTTCAACAATATAGTTATTTACAAAAAACAAAATTTTATCTAAAACTACATATTATTAACAAACCTTCATATTAATAAACCAATTATTTTCAAAAAAAATAAAACACAAGCAATTAGGATTTTAAAAAGATCACCTTTTGGATTATATTGACAAGAATATATAACCTCTCTATTTCAAATATTCTCCCCCTTATTTTTAATAAAATTAAAATTAAAATTATCCCCCTTATTAAAATTCTAAAAAGTGTTAAAACTAGAGTGAAAATTTTATATTGAACAATTTCCCCCTTGGGGGACTATATATCCCCCCCCCCCCTTAAAATAAATATCTTATATTTTAACTCTACCTTTAGAATAAATTCATCCTCATTTGGGTATTATTACCAATTAATAATGAAATTTGATATTTTTATACCAATTTTTATGATCATTAAAAAATTTGATTGCTTTTACCAATTCCAGAATATTATTTCTCACATTGTTTAAAATTTTCAAGAGATTAATTAAGTGGATTTAACACATGGTACTTGATATGTTTATAAATACTTTACTATTTCTTATCTCGCGATTGGTTTTAGAAATGAATTATAAATAACACTAATGTTGTCGATATAACTCATGAATACCAATGATGACATAAAATCCTTGAATATTTCATTTCTCAACACAACCTATGATCTTTATGACATTCACATCAAACAGTTAGAAATAATCACTAAATAAATTATTATTGAGGATGATAACACTTTTCAGAACTAATATCTATTGTGAAATACATATTTATAAAAATTGAAACTAACTCTATTTCAACTCTTCATAGGTTTCTAAAATATATTTTAAGGATTAACTACATTTTATATTTGATCACAAGATCCCCCTAAGTATTTGACTCATAACATAAATAGTTGATTATCAATTTTTTAGATACACATTTGATAAAATATTCTTTATCTCAGTAGTATTTGGCATCATGTATATCATGATAACTAAGACTAAACTTAAAAAAACAAATATATGAATGTAAAATTAATGTGCTACCATTTCCCATGTATATATTCCTTATAAATTATCGATTCCAATAAATTATTTTCTTGATACCAATGGATATACATCATATTTTTAATGATACTAATGGTAACTTTAGATATCTCTTTGACACTTTTTCATATAATGTTCATGACCTTTTATAAGTAGTTTTATTATAAGACATATTCACTCTAATAAACATTTAGTATGATAGAATAATTCATTTGGAACAATTTTTATACCGTTGTTTCTTTCATTTTAATGCTTCAATTGATCTTCATTTAGTTTCATAAACATGGGCTTTTCAGCAGAATAACCCCATGAATCATGTATCCCCCATAGAACTGAATCTCTTAAAAAAAAAAAGTAATTAAAATTCAATCATATAGGTATATAGACACATTAAGGTTCATAAATTTTAGAAATGGGTCTATTCAGGATAAACCAACCCTCCATTTTCTATCATTCCTTTTCTCTAATTTAGGTATTATGAAAGGAAATATATTATTACCTCAACTTTATCTTCATCATATTTAGTAGTCAGAATTTTTAGTATCTTTCAAAAGGTCATACCTTGTTATAATCCCCTCAAACACTTCTACTCATGGATATTAAAATTTTCATCAATCGTTGTCTTGGGAGTTTCCATAATTATGGAATTGATCTCACTTGAACAAAAATTTTCTTTAGTTTTTTTTTAATGGATCTTCTCTAAGGCTCCATTATCTATTAAAGGAACCTTCCTTGAAGATTTTACACTTTAATTTTAGAGGTTTTTTAGTACAAATAATCATATATCCTTCTTTATAGTTTTAATTTATATATTAGACTCTATCTTTTTCCTAGGTGTATTCCCATTCATTTGTTCTTCCACCTTTCTCACAACTAGTAAAATTCCTAGATTTTGTTTCCATATTTTATCTCTTTACTTCCAAGATATTTATTATGATTGAATAGATTTTTATGATTTATTCAACCTTTATTTAGTTATATTTTTATTCTCTAAAACATTAAACCCACTTTCCATCATGATGGGACATTTTCTTTATATAAACTCTTTCTCCATTTTTTATTGTAGTGGAGTGTCTCCTAAGGAATATTTAAACTTAAATTCATTTTTTTTAAAATTATAATCTATATTACTGATTATAGCATATATAAAACATATAAAATAATAACTATACCTCATTTTTTCATTCCTTGAATAATGTGTTGTCCCTGCTTGAGTTCTTCTTTTACTTACGGGTTTTTGGGATTCAAAACACATGCTCGTAATGTGCCCATGTATTTTACAAAAAATATAATTTTAGTGCCACTTTATTTTTTGAATCCTATGTTTAATATTCCTCTTAGAACTCCTATTTTGATATACATTTCAAATCTATATTTATTTTTCATATTCATATTTCTTTTTAACGGATTTTAATCTTCACAATTGAGGTGTTTATACTGTCCTCAATTTTCCTAATCTTCTCAATGATCTTGTTCAAGTGGGATTCAATTTCATTCAAACATGAAGTGAAATCCATCCCTGATTATCTTCTCTTATTAATATATTTTTTATATCAATGATAATTTCCTTCAATTTTTTCTCTATAGTCATTTTATTTAAAATATCCTAAAATGTATATTAAAGAAATTTTCTTTATTCCTTTATCATTATTCCCATTTTCTTTATACTAATATTTGGGGAAACTTATTCTCTATTTTCCCCTTATTATAAAATGAAGGATCTTTAGTCATATCATAATAAAATTCAAGCATAACTTCTCATTGATCCAACTTCTCTTTTATAGTTGGGCGCTCATCTTTTTCATTACATGAGCATCTTCTAGATTAGAAAATTAATGTTGTTTCTATATATTATTAAAATATTCTTTTCAACTCTATAATAGAGTCTGAACTGAAAATTTCTTTCTCAAAACTAGTATTATAATCAAATATATAAATTGAGGTGACCCAAGAATCACACACATAACTATTACAAAAATTTAGTTGAATATTCAATACATCTCAAATAATACATGACCCAGAACCATAATGGTTTAGTGTATATGAAGACTAGAAAAATAATCATCTTATTTTATGAATTATATTAAATATATCCCAAAAATTTATTCACACATGGTACACTTCTTAGACATACCCTACTAATAACCATTATTCATAACCCATGGTAAATAATATTCAGAAGGGGTGATCTTAGATGCTCAGGAAGGGTAAATATAGGAGATATCAATCAATGATCAGAAGTGAGCATAAGATAAGCTTTAGGGTATGATAACATGATAATAACTTATGAAATTCATACTTAATATTTAAAAGGTCATTAATCATGGTCCATTGCATAAGGATTTTTCATAACAAAATACTTAAATCATAAGGGTGTGGAATCATAAATAATCAATCATTATCCATGAGAATATATCATAAGTATAAGAAATAGGTTTTTGTCATACACATAAGCATAGAAAATAATTTTCTTAGTCACGGAACACTTACAAGACTATAATAATGGATTGGGTTCACTCTTTATTTCAACATTTCCTTAGGCAAATCTCTCTTTCATGACTATCATAATGGAAAGAGTCCCTTATATAACTAGGAACACTCTCTATTCCATCCCATATTATCTCATGAGATATCAATATTTAACTAATTCATTACAGGGATATATAAATTTGGTCCCACCCATTACAAAATGAAAACCATACATATGTGTATCACAATATTATAAAAACATTCATCAGTTCATTATTGTTTAGCCTATGGAAAATAAATGGGTTTCATAAAGATTTTTTACAACATAATTAACCAATTGGAAATAAATAGGTTTCATAGAGTCATACTTAAATCAACATCAACATAAGCCATCTAGATAATGAAAGTGGATGTTATCATAAGATAATATCCTTATTTAAGATTTAAATTCCTTAAAAAAATGTTAAAATATATTGTATGTAACTCTAAAACATCATTTAAACATTTCTTTGGGAATAGGGAAAATAAAATTTTCATTCAATATCTTTAAAAACTAAAAAATTAATAAATTATAAGAAAAATATTTTCTTTAAAAATAACTATTTAAACTTTTAAAGGAAACATCAATGAAAAAAATAGTTACAGTAGTGGGAAAATCTATTTATGTGTTATGAATTAAAACAAATATTCATTTAACACATTTTGTAAAAACTCATAAATAATATCATTGAAAAAAATTATAAAAATTACTTTTTATAATATTTAAATGAAATTATAATATGGTTGAAAATGACTATAAATAATCATTTCATCATTAAAAATAATATAATTGAAAATATTTTATAGAAAATGTAAAGTGAATAAAAATTCCATTAGCCAAAGATAAAATTAAGTTGGTTTTTTAAAAAAAAATTCTTTGTATTTTTATAAAACAAAGATTGGACTTATTCTTGTCAACATCATCCAATGGGCATGGTGTCAGGTTTTTAGCCCCAGCCTATAGCATATCCCCACTCCATATTGGGGTGGGGGCTATTTCCCATGTGCATAGTGTGTGGGTGGATTTTGGTGGTGGTAGTACTAATGGGTGGAAAAAAACTAATCCAATAATGTGGATTTATGGGTGTGGATGGGTGTGGAGACACTAGTAGGTTTACTGCACATAGGGAAATTGGGAAATTTCCAGTGGTGTGTGTGTACAAGTTCTACGGAATACTGAGGGTGATATTTGGGAGATGAAAGATACTAGAAGGATGGGTGGGAAAACTCCAGTGGTGGGAGGGTAGGAGAGAAATTGGTATGTTTGGTGGGTTTAGGCAACTATGGGAAGGGCTGGCCAACAATGGTAGATCAGGAATGGGTTACACATTAGGCCTTTGGGCCAATTTTGTTCCTATGTTTCATGGGAATTTTGGACATGTTTCTGGATCATTTATTCTCATAAACCCATGGTCTATGTAAAGTATTTCATAATAATAATAATGAAATAATTATTTCTATTGTTTAATAAAAAAGAGATGCTTTGAACTCAACTCCCAACTAGAATAACACTCTATTCCCACACACATATTTCCATAGTTTATTAAAACTATGGAAATGGATTATCTAATAACATGGTTTATTTGAAATAGTGGAAACCCATACGATTTCATCAACTCCTAATCAACCCATCCACCTGATCATCTCCAAATCATGAATGATACCTCTAACCTATACCCTCTTAATTGATCCTTATATCCCATCCCCATAATCAATATCTTCCTTCATTTGATAAATCTTTAGTTCATGTCACCTCCTCCCCATAGCCCACATTCCCTCCTTCTATAATTTTCCCTGTCTCTTCCTACAAGAATTCACCATTGGTTATGAATCCAACACCCCCTTTAGCCCCACCTCTTCATCCACCTCCACCCCTTCACCTTTTCCCAAACATCATTTTTCCATGAATTCTTTTTTTAATCTTTATTCTTCCATTGTATTTCTATAAAAGGTTGACCGGGTTGATCCCTCCACTTCAATATCAGCATCTTCCCTCTAGCCATAGAGGTTTGGTTTATTTCTATCTTTATACTTCAATATCAACAACCCCTAATTTCTATAGTTTTTAGATGTGAAATCATTTTTAAAATTCCTCCACCCTTTTCACATCTTTTTATTTTACGCTTTCACCCCATGTGCTTCCATATCAAAATTTATTCATCCCATGAATTGTTTTCCTAACTTGTTATTGTGATTTTATTACCTATATGAAATTGGATGGTCTAAAATATATAATGTCTCTAATTAGGGTTTATGGGATTTTCAATCCCTAAATTCCCTTCACCTATATCCATCAAGGTTTGACAAATCTCTTTTTTTGGTATTTTCTCACATTTATAATTCTCAATGAACTTCTTAATGTTTTTTCTATTTATCTTTTATCCAAAAGTACATAATATATTTAAATACTCTTAATCAACATGATATTAAATAAATAAATGGTCATTAGTTGTTTGAATTTATTTCAAGTTGGAATATATAGGATTCTCCATTAACTCAAAAAATCCTCCTCTAAAAATATTCCATTGATTTTATTTTTTTAATATCATTTTATTAGTGTATTTAATTCAATAATGAATTAAATATTTCCATTTTTTAGTATCATTTATTCATCAGTTTCTTTATTTCTCCAGAAAATATGTTTGAATACATGAAAATTGGAAAATTCATTACTAAAAAACTATTCTAGTATTCATTTGCACTATATTCGACTAGATTATATTAATTATCACATTTTCATTACATATTAAAGAAATTTTAATGAGATAATATATCTGAACCATTTCAAAAAATTTATTTTTTTAGTATCATTCTATCATTTTTTATTGTTCATTTTATAATGTAATAAACTGATATGTATGCACCATTCTCATAGTTTAATTTTATATTTATTTTATAAAGATATCATTTAAATAATTTGACTTTATAATTTTCCAATATCTCTTTATGTATATCTTAATGTTATTAAATTAGTTCTACCATTATAGTTTTCTCCAAATTCATCACCATTCATTGTCAAAAAAATAAAACACACAATGTCTTGGTTAAAACACAAATCATTATATTATAATCCATAATAAAAAATAAAATATGGATCAAGAATATGGTCTTGAATTATATTACAAGAAATATTAAAAACAATCCCCTACAATATTGATCAATATTATGAAATCCTTCTCAATTTCTCTATGTGTGGATCAAGTATTCACCCCTATTTTTCTCTACAAACCTAGACATTTTTTATTTATAATTTTACTTGGATTTTTTGGGGAACTCTCTCTAGTTTTTTCATAGCATTTATACTAAATACTTAACATATTTATATAGAAACATAAATCATTTTGCAACACCACGCTTTTAGGAAAAAATCTTTATAAAAATTAGATCAAAAAATAAAGGGATGTATGGTGATAATGAAGGGATCGTCATTGAATCTAGTGAGTGATGACCTAGGGATAATGATATTATTCACACTATTAAAATGTTAAATTATATATCTTCCTTTTTACCTCTAGGTAAAAAAACTAATATTGATTTTTTCTAAAAACAATAAGCAATTTAACAAAACTAATATTGTTTTTCCCTTAACTAGTTAAATAATATGTGATGAAGTACTTTGAAATTTTTATTTTTGTTTGTATATTTAATGTAATTATTTCTGTATTAAATAAAACTTGATTTTATATTAAATTTTCATTTAACTAGTTGAGAGTTTGAGTGTAGTTAATCTTGATTTTATCATTGTAATCAATGATATTTAAACACATTGATAATCTCTCAATAGGAAATAGAGTTACTATAGTTTAGTGTTAGTCTTATAATTGAAAAATAGTTTAAGTGGGGTATCTTATGGTTTTAATCTATATAGTATGTTAAATATATTGGTAAAAATCCTTATATCTAATTAATAGATAATTTTCTTGGGTTTCTATGAATTTATTTAAACATTAATATTAAATACCATAATCAATGAAAAATCATATTTCTATTAACTTTTTCAATGTTTGGGAGATTATTTGTCTTAAAATCAATGAAATATTTTTTTAATATTCATGAGCCTTGAATATGATTCTATAATTATTATGTACATGTATAAGAAATATCAATTTTCTCTTTAGTAATCAAGGTAATCATTGCAATTATATATCCTATTTTGATTTGTTAAAATTTAATTTCTATTTCAGGTTCTCTGGTATAATTTCTAAAAGAATATTAGATTATTGTTTAATTTTGGGAACTTCTCAGGATCATCTCAATAATGTTTTGCAACCCTATGTTATTATGATTCATGTGTAATTGATACTTATTACTCTATTTTGGTAAGTGGAATACCTATCTCCAATCTCAATAAGCATGTATAGTTGCTTCCATCTCACAATGAAAACACACACACATGCATCTCTTTATTATTATAGTGTTCTATTAAATATTAATGAACTAATAAAATATATCTATAGAAATTAAATGGTAGAAATATCTACACAATTTCTTACTATTTGTAGGGTTACTTCGTGTGTTAGAGCTGAAGCATGAGTCTATATAGGTTATGATGAATTTTAGACTAATAAGGTAGCATTATAGAATAACTTTAATGATTTACCCAGGCAATGATACTTATTCATGTGAGTGATGGTTTCTCATGCAGACAAAATTTAATTGGTAGGAAAATCTTCTTACACATGTACTAGGTATTTTATTTTATTTTATCATGGTAGGATACTCCTTATGGATAAGGTAAAAATCCATATACCAATGGAAAAAAGCCATCAGCATAGGAAAAGTTGTCATAGTGGTTATTAAGTAAGTTGTTGTTACCACCCTTCTGTATTTGGTCTTTACATGCTCTCACATCATACCTAAAATATTAAAAGTTATATACACTCTATATATTGGATCACTAATTATTTTAGAAATCCAAATTATTCTAAATTCATGTCAACTAGAGTATTCAATATTACATGTAAATAGTTATTCTTATTTATCCATTATAGTGGTAGGTTCATGTTTCAATGATAAATACATTAAATATATATTTAAAGAAACTAATGTAATAGAAGGTACCCATGTTTCCAAAACATTAGGTGTTTCCCTGAATTATAGCATCCCATCCCGACTAACCACTAAAATGCTATCCAGACCGGTGGGTCACATGGCCTCAATCATGCCTCCTCAAATGCTAAAGTTTGCCAACTCGCAACAAGGGTCTAAGGAGATCATAGTGAGAGACTATACCCTCATATCAGAGTAGTACAATAGTATAGTAAATAAGAATCAATAGATAGTAGGGGAAGTAGTAATAAATGAAATACAGAGAAACAAAAGAATAATATAAACTGAATATAAAAGTTGGTTTACGCCAATATACAACATATTCATGCATGTCCAAATAAGGATAAAAAGCAAAAATAGTATAAAAATAGAAGGAAAAATTACTCAACAAAATACAAAAATAAAGAAAATAACTAAATATTCATAGGAGAACACCATCAGAATCCTATGATCCAACTCATTTATGTGCTCTTAACTCTCATATACCAGAAAAGAAACTCAATTAAAGTTCATGGTCCAATGAATAGAAACTCTACTCAGGTACCCCAGTTCAATGGAAACCAGATTATAGTGTTAGATATAAATATCAATGGGTTACCACCTATAGTTTCTATGACTACATATTGTCCATGAATATAGAGTAAATAAGTTTAGGTAACATGAATAAATAAATAGTGCTAAATAAATAAGTAAACATCAGTCGACTCAGGTTCCAATAGGACACCTAGACAAATCTACCTACTTCAGATCATTTTCATAATAAGTGTATAATGAGTAACCATATTTATATAGTAATAATATATATATTATAATTATGTATTTCATCCACCAATATGGACCATGTACATGAGGACGTAATTGGTCATATACATGGAATGCTAGGTGCTCGTTGGACCAGGCATAACGCAGTCATCAATAACCATTCTAAATGAGCCTATAAGCTCAAGAAATATATTAAATTCCCTATATATCAATATACTGTGAGAATTCATGCATGACACTCAGGATTGTGAGTGAGACATTATGTCCAAACTCTATACAGATAGTGTTTCACCTCATCCCATAGTCCTTTATAGTATCAATGGTGTGAGACACCATGAATCAACACCGAATGTAAGGGGGCATGATTTTCCACCATGCTCTGTATATACCTTACCATTTTTCCATATCCTATATCAATTCATAATCATATTATAACAAATAATAATTATATCCATGAGGCATTACCTCTCATGCTCTATATTTTTTAAACTCGATTAACATTAGGGGAATCACATTATACGTATATCATATAATAAGCATGCAATGATCATTATGGAATTTCAACCATTTTCTAGTCATTACAATTAATTTATTTATTACATTCATGGTTGGAAACCATCATGAACAAGTCATTACATATAAACTATTTAACATAATAAATAAGTTTCTTTATTTCTATTTAAACCATTCTTTGAAGGTATCTCATTATGACTAGCCATTCCATTTAGTACATGTCATTAATATAATCAAACATTTAAATTAAATTATCATGTATAAATAGGTACTTAGATGGTACCGTGGCCAAAAGGGAATTTTCATACTTGGAAAAATCCATTTATAATTGAAGCCAAGCCCTTAGAAGTATCTTGGTTTGATAGTCATTTATGTAGGAAAATATCCCTATCCAAGCACTTGGAAGGTGCAGTAGTTCTATAAACATTTTAAAAGGGAAAATCCCATTTTATAATTCCATTATAGGTCATACCCTAAGAATTTTATATATCAATAATAACAACAAATCATAGATGTTGGAACAAATAATTAATCCAAACATATCATAAACCACATCTCATCATTTTCTAATTTTGAACATAACACACTTCATATGGGGGGTTTTATTTCAAAATAATAAAATTTCTTATCAAAAAATTAATTTATCCAAATAAAAATCATATAAAAGTTTTTAAATTCAATAAATCAAATAACTTATTTTATAAAGCTACCATATGTGGAAATTCAATTATATGAAATTTAATATGGAATTTAAGAGGTGTTATTTATATTAGGACCAAAAACTACAAGGGGGAAACTCCATTATCAATCCAAGATGAACAATCAGAAGGAATTCCAAGAATTTAATCAATTAATTAAAAAGGTTAAAATTGATCTGATTCACCCAAGGTGTGTTCCTGATTGAGGTTTTCATCCTCTATATACTGAAAAAGGATCATAGGGAGTGTATCTAGGTGCATTGATCAATTTGATATGAATAACTCAATTAAAAGGAGATGATCGAAAAAGTAAATAACATGAAATAATAGTACTTTTCATAAAATGACTGAAATTTATGGAAAAAATTCATAGACCACCTACCCTAATCTTATGATGTTTCAATCATCCAATATCAAGTACCGATTTGTTCCAATTTGATAAAAATCTAGGAAATGGGATTTTCCCTAGAAATTGGGAAAATTATCATGCACCTATATAAATTTTTTGGCAGGAGACTAAATCAAGAACAACCAACAAATAATTGAGAGCTCACTGATGTAGATCCATAAATACTGATGGCATTTCATTCGGATGATGAATGTAGCAGATCCATTGATTCCTAGAATATGGATGAGAGGAACCCATGGTTCAAAAAGGGATAGATCACGTGACTAGAGGATAGAAATAATGAATAAAAACAATTAAAGGTTTCATTAAGGTAAAAATAGTAATTTCACTCTAAAAATATTTGTAGCACGGTTTGGCCACATGGTTTTTCCAAACCGTGCACCAACAGTGTGGAACCCATTCCTTATGGAACCACCTCACACAATTATTTTCTCACAGTTACCCTAATCATGCGCTAATAGTGCGATGAATTGTGTGAGGTTACTACATATATGTCACTAACCTTTCAAGATATATGCACAGTTTGGTTAAACCATGCACAGCATGTTCGGGGAACTTCTGCTCCCTTACTACAGCTATACAGTTTTTTGTTGGGGGGCCACATGGTTTCAAACAAATCATTCACCCTATTAAATACTCATCAATTTTTATTTTTCAAAATTTGATTCTCCTAAAACTAAAAGGAGCACCCAAGAAACCCTTTGGGCCTTTAACCACATCTAAAAACACATTGAGGTTTTCCAACTCTCATAATTACATTCTGAAGCACAATTAAAGTAACATCCTGTCTAGTAAATGCTAAAATTTAAATTCCATTGTAATTTCAAGTTGTCATAAAATCATGTGTCATTAAAACCTCCCCACATTATAACTTCTCATTCTCTAGAATCCTTTTGGAAAAAAATAAAGAATCACTCGACCTATGAGGGTGGTGAAGCCTCATTCAAATGGTCATGTTTTGTTCCCAAACAACCAATGCACCTCAAGTCATTACTTAAGCACAAGACTCTTAAACCACCAAGACCCGAGCCAATTTTCACTTTCTAATTAAAACACTTATTCATGGCTTACTCCATCTCATTTAACTAGATAAATTATCACATCATCATCCCTTTATGTTGTATGGATAAAGGTTCTCCCCACTATCGGCTTTGAACATCATGGCCAATTCTGAGTAACAGTACATCCATCATTGAAATTTCATTAAAAAACATGCCTCTAAGAATTGAAGCAATGTTGTTGGCATGATTTCATTAACTGGTTTAACCTGGTTACTTCTAAATCTAAAACTAGGACCTCACTTTAAGGAAATTTCCAAATACATATTGAGCAAACTAAAATCGGTCACATGAGTTTTCATCATAAGACACAACCATCCCTTACAAAACACATGACTTAACCCGACGGTGTGATTTAAAATGGTTACATTAGACTACACCCTTTGAATAAGAAGGATACAAATTCAATCCACCACTAGATGACCATTCTCCAGATATCTATCTTAGACAGTCAACATCTTCCAAACTGAACCACATCACCTTCTTCCAAGACTTTTCGTGTTCAAAATAAGGATGGCCACCAAATTTCACAGATAAATTTTAGTGATCTTCCATGGTCAAACCACCGTATTTCCATTTAAACTATCATACCTAGTCACAAACAAATGTGTAACTCAGGTCCCACCCACTAGAATCGTCACCCCTTTAAGAATTACCCCTGAGCCGGACAGCAAGCTCGAGATAACCTCCGATTCATTTAACTGGAGTCCAAGGAAGTGACACATGGTAGTACATACTCTATGATTACATGTGAGTCATTGGAAAATGCCAAAATAACCACATTATATTATTTACTAAGCCTGGAATGGATTCTTTTTTGGAGGTAAATTCAAAGGAAAATGGTTTGAGTCCAAGATACCATCCAAATCATTCATACTAAGGAACCTAGTTATCACTCTAAACTACCCAATCCTAGATGAAACCCATTAATCTAGCATAAAACGTTGATTAAGCACCCAAACCATCCCATTAACTTTTAAATAATTGGCATGGTGCAATAATGATACTCTCTTAGTGCACCAAAGATGAATTCAATATAGGACATTTGCTTATCTCTAAAAGAAGAGTACACTAAGAGGAAAAAAATAAAACCAAAAGAATAATTATCAAACAACTATTGGTTGATCTCTTAAAAGAAGCTCAAATTCACCTACCAACGAATCGCCATTAACTAATCACAAGCCTTCACCACCCAAGGAATTTCATGATCGTTCAATATTAACCATTGTAGTCCATCCAAAATCAAAGGTGTTTATTAGGGGTTTCATACACATCCAACCAAATCAATTTTGTGTTACTAAGAAGGAACTTCCATGATTTAGAACCCACAAGCCTCAAAGGAATTTTAGAAAGATCAACCATTTCCAAATGGTCCTCTTCAATTGTGTTTCTTCGACATGGAAATAAGAATATTAACCAGACCTAACATGATTTTCCTCACCTTAAGAGTGACATATTCATTTAAAGAAGAGATAGACCAGCGCTCACAAGTTCTCTAGGCCAGATACACCCTAGACACACATGTGATGCTCCTCCAAGTCAAACTAACATATGTCATAGAATTTGTCCTGAAAATAAAAACAACCTAATCGACATGTCAAAACACTCGATCCTCATTGAAAATTCATTCTCAGCCTTGGGGAGAACATGATCCCTTTAATGAATAGGTCACTCTACTTTGGAGATGCCTGAGAACCTACTCAATAGCTAAAATCTCAACAATTCTACCAAAATCAACTAGTTCATTACAACATTCAGCAACTCGATGGGTATCGTGTAAATAAACTCATACTAACATGATATTATAGAAGAAATACGGTCCACCATCAATATTTTCAATAGTTTATCTTCCCTATACATCTAAGTATCCAGTGACCTATATAGAAAATTGGCTCAAATTAACATTTCCCATATGACTATAAACATACTGAGGACCTCTAAGTATCCTAAAGAATGAGTAACGGGTTACAAGACCTACTAAGTGGATAAACATTCCCTTAGAATGTATAACCATATGAAACTGAGAATTTATCTATGATAACACCTATAAAAAAGTCCAAGAATAACATGACCACTTGTATAAACAAGGGTTTTATTTAGAATCTAAGAGTCATAATATGGACAAAAACACCCAAATGGAACCCCAAAATAGAAATATCATGGTATTAGAATGTCATTTATGATATAAGGGTGCTACCTACCTCTAGCTAGCCCCTCAAAAAGCACAAGCGTTTAACCTATGACTACGTCACACCACACAAAAAGTCACTAGGATCAATATCCACCCATTTAAGTCAATGATAAAAATTTAAAGGCCTATATAAAACACTATTTTTTCAATTCTATGGAAACATAAAGAATCATTAAAACTACCCTAATGAGAGTGTTTAAATGAAGGAAACCACTTTAGGTTCCATTTTAAGTCATTATAATTTTTTACATTTCATTTTTAAATGTTTAAAATATTTAAAACATAACATTAAGAATAACTGGAAAGTCTTATCAAGCATTATTTTTAAACCTTAACCATTTATTAACATCTAATCATAATTATGAAATTTATCAAACAAATTCCTTTTAAATCATAAAATATAAGTTTACCTACAAGGGCCCCCTTTAACCAACCTATGTTCATAAAAAAGAAACCTGATAACATTTTTTAGCAATTAAATTTTAAAACACCCATAATGGGTTCTCTCGTACGAAAAATTCTCTAACTGAACTAATTGGGTCCAGTTTTTCATTTTTAAAGGTTAGCCACATGATCGATATTCCCATTTGATAGAGTTACCATCCATTACAGAGGAAAACAATTCATTTATACTCAAAAAAATAAATAGAATTTACCTTTATAACCATACCAAAATACAACATGGTCATATATCATGGTTTGATTATATGGGTTCTCATTCCATAGCTTATAAATATCCCATACACATTATAGACCATAGTATCGTTCCCATTTAATCAAAATCAACTCAATATAAATTCTGAACTTTTGAAACCATTATATTTTAACAATAGTCTCTAATTATTATCAAAACACAAAGATGGTTTGAGTTTATGAGTAACCTTTTACAAATCAAAAGGTGTCCATACACCTTATAGCTAATTAGTGGCTCTTGTTTACTCGAAAACCATATATTTATCCCATGAATATATTTAAATATATCAAAATAAAAACTATCCATGTTATCATAAGTTTTAAACATGGAGAAACATGTTATAAACATAGAAGCATGATACAATGGAAGAAAATGATAAATAAATAGGAATGATGGAATATCATCAGCTTATTATATTATATAAAATGGAATACAAAAGTAATTAATAACATGGAATCATAAATATGGAACACAATCAAAATCTGTAAGCATCTCTACAAATGCAACTACATGGCATGGAATATGAATGAAATGTTAATTTCTATGTGCCTATAACGATGCATGTATTATTCATCCTCTCCATACCATGCCAAGGGTGATTATTATAAACTTTATAAATCAATAACTAGGGGAAAGTACACTAATCATTTGAGGTTAAATAAAAATCAACTATAATAGAAAATAGCACAAACATCAATCTCATCCCTGGCCACTTGGACTTTTCCCCATGTGTGGGGTAATTAGTCCTAGACACGAGTATTTAACAAGTTCAAACAGATTATAAATCTCATATTGAAAAACCCAAAATAGTAAGATGAAGGAAATGAAAAAACCTTTGATACCACTTTTTAATGTATCGGCCTGACACACCACTAAAATAGACGTCATCCTGATGGGTCACATGGCCTCATGGGTGCCTCCTTGTATACAAAAGGTTTCCAACTAGTAGCGAGGTTTTAAGGAGATGATAGTGGGAAAAATATACAATCATATCATATTATTACAGATATAAAGTAAGTAATAATCAGCCAAAATAGAAAAAGGAGTAATAAATGAAAGACATGGAAACAGAAGAATAATATAAACTGACTAAAAAATATGGAAAAGGATATTATACAATAGATGTATGCATATCCAAATGATGATACAAAGATAAAATAGTATCCATGTAGAAAGAATAAGTACTCAATAAAATACACAAATAATGAAAAGAACTAAATGACCAAAAGTGAACTCCATGAGCTTCCAGAGCTCTAGCTTAGTCCTGTTCTCCTAACTCATAGGTACTAGCAAATAAGCACATGGAAAGTCCATGTTCTTGAAAATAGATGGTCTACTTAGGTACCTTAGTGCAATGGATTTCCAAGAAGGTTGTGAGATACAAATCTCTGAAGGTTTCTACCCATAATGTCTACAACTTAATACAGTCTGTGAATATAATTTAAAACAGTGTACATAATATGAATAAATAAATAGTGATAAATATATCAATAAGAATTGATCGACCAATGTTCCAATAGGGATCCTTATTGACTCTACCTTCTTAAGTTCATGGTTGGAGTAAGTGTTTGATGATTAACCATCTGTATATAGTAATAATATATACATAGTATAGTTATATATAGAATCCCCTTATATGAACCAAGTACGTGGAGAAGTAAGTGTCTATATACCTGGATTACTAGGTGTTGACTGGACCAGTCATAACATAATATCCCATAACCAATCTAAATTATCCTATAAGATCAAGAAATTGGACACATTTCCTACCTTCCATTAGAGTGTGATATGTCATGAAAGACACTCTGGATTTTGAGTGAGCCATCCTGTCAACACTCTAAATAGGGAATGTGGTGCCTCAACCCAACATCCTATATATTATCAATGGTTCGAGATTCCACAACTCAACACCTGGTGTAAGGGATAATGTTTTTCTACCATGTTAAATAAGATCACTTACCATACTTCCATGTACTATATCTAAGTGTAATCATATTATAATAAATAATAACTAGATCCATGAGGAATTACCTCTAATGATCTACATTTATTAATCCAAATTAACATTTCACATTATAATTATAGCATGTGCTAAACATGAAATGATCGGCATAGACTTTTCACCCATTACAAGTCATTATATTTAAATCATTTATTATATTCAAGTATGGACACATAATGAAAAACACATTAACCATAAACCATTTAATATAATCAAAACATTTCATTAGTTTCATTTTACCCATTCTAGGAAGGCATCCTATCATGACTATCCATTCCATTTAATACATGTCATTAATCTACTCAAACATGGAAATTCAATTAACAACGATAAAGAGGTACATATAAGTAACCACAATAAAAAGAGAATTTTCCTACTTTGTAAAATCTATTTACAAGTCAATCCAATCCCTTAGGAGGATCTTTGTTTGATAGTCATCTTTCTAAAACAAATTCCCAATCCATGCACTTATATGGTGGAATAGTTCTATAAACATTTACAAAAGGAAAAATATATTTTATAATTACATTAGAGGCTATGTCCTAGGCATTACATATATCAACAAAAACATAAAATCATAGAATAAAGACCAAAGCATTAATCTAAACACATCATAAACTATAACTCATCATTTTGTAATTTCAAAGATAGTGCACCTCATACGGAAGTTTTTATTACAAAATCATGACATTTTTTATCAAATTATTCATTTAGCCCAAATAAACATCACATGAAATGTTTTCAATTCAATTAATCAAAAAAATCGTTTTAGAAAGCTACTATACCTAGAAATTTAATTATATAAAATTTAGCATGGCACTTAAGAGGTGTTATTTCCATTAGGAACAAAAACTATAAGGTAGAAACTACATTATCAATCCATGTAGAATGAACTGAAAAAATTACAAGAAATTGATAAATTAATTAAAAGGGGAAGAATCATGATAAAACACCAAAGGGGTGGAAACTAAAATATCAAGTTCTGATTATCTCTAGTATGGAAGAAGTCAAAGAAATATAGAATTTCCCTTAAAAAGGGCAAATGAGCTTAAACCTCGATATCATTGTAGAGATGATATTAAACAAAAAATGGTTAAAATATAATCTAGATCTTACCTATGTGGATCTATAGATACCAATGATGTTTGATATGGATGTATAAAGGAGTAGATCCATTCATTCCTAGTATATGGAGGAGAATAACATGCGGCATAAAAAGGGAGAGCTTAAATAGTTGTGGGATATGAAGAAAGAAGTAAAAGAAAGAAAAAGAATAAAATGTGTCACTAATGTAAAAATATTAATTTCACCCTAAAAAATTGGTCACGTGGTTTGGGAAAACTGTGAACCAACTGTGTGGAACCCATTCTTTATGGAACCACCTGGAATGGTTTGTCCTGCATAGTTACCCTAATCGTGTGCCAAACGTGAAATGAATAGTGTGAGGTTACTACCTAATTGGAACTAACTGTGCAAGATAGGTTCTTTGTTTGGGTAAAATATCATTAACCTGTGTGGAGTAATTTTTCTCCCTTTTTGTAACTACATGGTTTTCTAAATGGTTCCAGATAATTTCTAACAAATTGTGCACCATATCCAGTCCTCTACGATTTTTTATTTTTTGGAGCCTGATTCTCCTGAAACTCAAAGAAGCACCCAAGGAACCCCTTAGGGATTCAACCACATTAAAGAAAATTATGTGTTACAACTCTTTTAATTATGTTTCAAATCTTGATTCAAACAATAACCCATCCAGTAAATTCAAAAATTTAAATTCACTTGGAATTTCACGTTGGATTAGAAACACTGATCGTTACATAAAATCTTAAAGTTTCTATCACCACTGGTATATAACTACATTAGCTGAATAATTATAGATTCTATCACTATTATGATCTTTAATTCCCTACACTATGATAAATATGTTTTTCAATAATTTTAGGTTTTACATTATGATCTTATTATTTCATGAGTGTTTCAAATCATCATCAATTGAATCGTGATTTATTCAAGGTGTTATAATTCATTGATGATTATAGGTAAGTTTAAATGGTATACATCAATATTTTTGTATTTTTTATGATCTTATTAATACATATGTTTTATAATTTTCCTACTAATAACCTGCAATAATGTTGACATGACTTGGGAATTATAATTTACCTGTAAATGATTTTTTTAATCACAATGACCAATGTTTACATCAATGTTTTGTTAAGTCTACATCAATTTTTATAGATAATTTTGTCCTTTTTAGATAAAATTTTCAGTTTCTTCTTCATATCTTATTAATACAACTTCTATTTTATATTTCTACTACTAATCTGAAATAACATTAAAATAATTTTGAAATTTTAATTTACTTGTAACGAATTCTTTTAATTTAAACGATCTACATTTACATAAATGTTTAATTTAGTCTCAAATAATTTTTACATGTAATTTGGTACTATCTACATCAAAGTTTTAGTGTTTTCTTCACATCTTATTAATAAAACACATGTTTTATAATTTTCTTATTTTTAATCTACAATAATGATTACATAATTTGGGAATTATTATTTTATTATGATAATTAGTCAATTAAAATCTAGAATATATATTTTTAATACATTATATAATATGTGTATTATTTATTTATATTACTTATAATATTTTATTTAACATATGTTAATATTTTATTTATCATCAGTTATTTAACTAAATTACTATAATTTTTTTATTTTTCATCAATTATTGATTTTAATTACTGTAATCTATTATTAAAGTTTCTTATAATATTCTATTTATGTGTCTCCAAATATGTTATTTATTTGTATGTTATTTATATCTGATTCTTTTGGTATTCTAAAAGAATCAATTGTTTTAGAAATATTCTATTGAATTACTATTTATATAAATTAGTTTTAGTGAGTGCATTAAACCATTTATGATTTTGAATCAATACTTTTCATCTAATGATAATTTTTATTTTATGACTAGAAATATGATTTTTATACATCATTGTTCTAGTTTTATATGGATTTATGCTCTTATTAAAACTCCATATAAGATAAAGAAATATAACTTTAGTGAACATATCATCAAGTATTCCATTGACTCGGTAGTTGAAATTAAAATGAAAATTATTAATAAAAATACTATATAAAAATTCAGTGTATTAACATGCTCATATATGTTTCCAAATAGGACCTCAATTGAAATAGAATTTGTTGAGCCCAAGAAAATGATAACTAATTCAATGAACTCTCTACTATGTTCAAAAAATAAGGTCATTTCAAGGGCTTCATATTTTTTATTGAAATGAATATAATGGTTTAGAGTTCTTAGGGGTCATCAAATTTGGAACTGCTTCATCTGTTACTAAATTAATATAAATAACTCATTTATTATTATACTTGAATAGTTAATAGTTAAAATTTTGAACTTCACATTTTTATTAGTATAAAATTTATAGTTGAAAATTACCTAATTTTCTTGACCATATTCATTATGGTTTCATGTAGCTGCACACTAGAAATGTTATATCACATTCTAAGAAAGTAATTTAAGAAGTAAAACAATTTATCATTTTGGATGGAAAAAAATCCAAGACCCAAATGGTTTAAAGATAGTAAACAAATTTAGGTATAGTCTCTTCCATAAATCATATATTTTTTCAATATTTTACTTTTTATTTATTTAATATTTATTATTGCATTCATTTCCCATTATGTTGTTTTTTTATATATTATTATTTACTCTAGGGGAGTGAAATTTTTCCATGTGATGATTTTCATAAAACATTTGTTTTCTCTCCATGATGAGTTAATCCTACTTAGTTCTATTTAATATCATTAATCTTATTTGTTTGGAATGAATGCTATTAAAGTAGTTTTTTTATTTATCATATTTAATTGTGATTTTTTAGTAGTCTATAAAAAGAAAAACTTCATTTGTAGTAGTATTCATTTTTAGCATATGTATTTGGAGTTAATTCTCTATGGGTATTTTTCTACCGCATGAATTTTTAGCATATGTATTACAATTTATTTTTATTATATGTATTGAGGGTTCAATTTTAGAAATTAAGAGGTAATATTTTTTTATCACTATGTACAGTTTATAAAAAGACTCAATGGTAGTTCTTTATCAATGTGAATTTGTAAAAACCGCATACTTCTCAGCATTATATGTAATAATTGTTCATATATTTGATTAATCACAATAATCAATTTTAGGTCATCCCCTCTGACTTATTCTTACTTTATCATTTTCACATCAACATTAAATAGGACTATATATTCAACTCTTTTTTCATATATCATGCTAAAGAGTGGGGCATCAGTAGTTCTCTTATGTTGAAAGTGGGGATGTTCTATAGTCTATATAATAACCAAGTATGAGAAGAAAATGATTCTATTTTAGAAGGTATGGAATTTAAATTTATCTTAAGGATCAAAGTGTTATGGATTACCCTATATGAAGTGGGATATCTAATCTATTCACTTTACTATGGAATATATATCAAAAGATGGTATCTAAGGTTTATCCTATATATATTAGTGAATGATTGGTTATATTATTATTATTATTAATTTATTCCATGATAGGATATATATTAGTCATGGTACATGTATGCTAGATATTCCATATACTAGTAGAGTACTAGGATTGTGTTCTATATGCCACATTTTATTTTTATTATTAACTTAATATTGTTGTTATACAATATTATTTTGAGATGATGAATGTCTTATGATGATGATTCACATACTTGGAACCCAAGGGAAAACTGAGGGGACATAATATATTTCCTTTGTGGGATTTCCCATGATCCATCACCTATATATTTCTATATAAAATAGGATTAAATAGACTAATATTTTATTGGGTATCTGTGTTAGTTTATGGCTTATATAAACTGGTCCTGTAACCAATAACCATTATATCCCATCAAAACTATATATTTTTTGTTATAATGAATTCATTATAATAATGGGATTTAATGGGAAAATATTTTAATTATAAATCCTTTCCAATATATGTAAAATGGTTCATCATTAACAACCACACCAAAAAAAAGTTAATTTCATGGAAAATATGGGAATAATAAATTTTTAAATGGAAGATCCCACACTGCAATAGCACATTATGGAACCCTAGTCGATTATTCCATGATAACCTATGGTGTAGTGTTATAGGTAATTCTATAGTCAATAAATTGGTAGAAAAACATAATGGAACCAAGAATTCATATGGTCACTCTATGCTGTAATTATTCCCATATGATATAAAGTGTAAAAAATCCTTGTTAAAGTTACATTGTGATAGCTTACCCCACAATGGAACACTTCAGAGAAAATAATTTTAAAAAATTTATGGATCTTGAACCCAAATAGATTTATATCATAGAAAATGGTTTCGCATCATAACATTTGAAATTTATTTAAATACCTAATATAAAAACTATTTTTCATCCTAATCTCCATCCCCTATCCCTATCATGGTTCAACCTCCAATCCACCAAATCCTCACACAAATCCACCACTAAGACCTTGAATCAACCATAAAATCCTTATAAAAATGCATCATTAAAACCATTAATCAACTAGGTGGCCCCTCTAAAATATACTTGAGTTGATTCATATCCTTCTCTACCCATATATTGCTTCATATACCAACCAACATCTCAAATCCCCCAATATCCTCTCAAACCATTACATCCATTCCCAAACACACACAAAAAAATCAGATAACCCTTTCCAAAAACCTTATCTAATTCTTCACTCTTTACCCTTTACATTGATCATATAAAATAGTTCAACCACCCTTACAAATGAAAATGACCCCCACTTATAACAAATCAAGAATCTAATAGTTAAACACACAAAGTAGTGGAAGATCGATCCTAACAGACCACCACCCAATCCATCCTATAGAACATCCTATAGAACCCTTTCTACTCAAAACCTTATATATACTGATTGTTAAACCCATTAATCGTCCTTGAGTGAGGTTTCACACTAATTCCAGTTATATCTTTTCATAAGGTTGACAAACCCCATTCATTTAGACAGGTTTGGGAAATCACCTATGTGAATGTTGAAAATGAATAAAACCATGGAAATCTAGGTTATTTAGTAATTTAACATGAGATAAAATATCATAGAGGAAATATAGCTATATATTTGGGTCAAATTATCTATTTTTGAGAGGAATCCTAAATTATTGATGTTTTATACAGGGTTGGAATTTATTTTTTCATTGAATTTAATTTTTTTGAAAAATTTAATTAATTGAAACTATTGGATAAAGAATATTTATGTGTATTTACAAGTTAAATTTATAAAATTTATAAATTTGGTTAATTATGTGGTATATATTTAGGTTTTTATTCAAATTTCCAGTTAACATTGTTAAAAATTCTTTTTACTCACAATCAACATGCACATATTTTATATGATACAATCATTTTATGTACCTAGAAGTGGTTTTTTCATTCCATGAAATGTGAGTTTTATATAGATTCCTGTAATTTTTTGAAATTTGGGAGTGTTCAATTTTTTTAATTCTATTTCTAATCACTGAATAAAGTCACATGTTTTGTATATTTCTTATGTGTTCATTTTTTCACTATTTATGCATGTGATTTTTTAACCATTTTCTTGGTGATAAGGTCTATTTGAATTCCCCTTACTCTATTCTTGATTTCATGCCACTAATTATGATTAAATCCATAACATTTTTCTATTTTTGATCAATTATTATATTTTAACTTGTGTTCTTTTCAATTTATATATATTATTTTTACCTTACTGAAATCATTTATTTGTTTATTTGGAAACTTTCAATGAAATGAAGTCATATAGGATGTGATTTATACTTTTTAATGAAAATTATACATTTTATATGTATATTACCTTTATTAGAAATATTAAAATTCATTTTCATATCTTAATATCACTTATATAATATCTAAATATCTAGATAGATAGAAAATAGATTTTGGCCTTTTGAGACCACTCTATAGGTTTCATTTACTTCCTCGAATCTCATCCCATTTATTATTTTGGCATGATAAAATTCATTTTGTTTTGATGAAATTAGAATTTTTAAACATAAGAGTGGTCCATGAAAAAAATGTTATTTCATATTGATTCAATTTAAAAACATTGATCCCCTCATATTAAAATATATATCCCAAATGGTACCATGATAAAAAAATTTACATTCTTTATTGTATATAGTATACAAATGGTATTTCATTTGGTTATTTTTAATGATTCCATTTACTTTTGGTATATTTGTTGGTATAGTTTTTTTAGTTGGGTGAAATTACACCTTGTACATGAAAATTTTAATATGTGAACATTGTATGGTATTTTATATAGTATATTTCATGATCAATAAGAATAGTGGAATAATTTTGACATGTAATTGGAAGATTTACTTATCATGCATGATAACCAATGAATCCATAACAATCCTATAATAAGTATCACAAATCGTACATTTACTTCTTCACTTCCTTCTTGTAAATAATACAACTCCTTAATTTAGAAATATAAATCTCCCTATTTGGATTTGTTATCAATACCTTCTTTATCAATAAAACTCAATATTATCATCTATTTTAGAAAATAATTTTCTCCCCCTTATAGAACATAAATATAAATGGTTTATTTAGGTATTATATCTCACTCAATTGTAGACCACTTGTTCAAAAACATCAACTTCTATGAGTTTACAACACATTTAATAGTTATTTCATATTTTCACTTTCTTGACACTTAACTTCTGCAATGTTTTGATAATACTTTGTTTTATTCTTTTATTGATGTTTCCATTAACATTCTTGTTGTTTATAATTTTTCTAAATTAATTTTTAATATGGTATAGAATCTATAAATGGTGTAAATCATAAAATTCTTTTCTCTCACTATTTCCTCTTTGTTTCCATATTTAAAGTTTGTCTAGATGCTTATTCCAGGTTTAGAGACATATCAATATATCAGTGTTGTCAATTTATTCAAAATTATGCATCTATGTTCTCTATTACATTAGTAACCATTATATTACATACAAAATTCATGAATTGTCTTTTAATATTCATTTACCTTAAATAATGGTTACAAATATATCATCACTACATGTTTTATATTACTTTCCCTTACAAAATGGTGACATTGTTTAAAATTATATATACATATCATGACTATTACACATTCATACTATATGAAATTAAAATATGCATACATTTTATATTATATATGCACATGTGTGTGTAATATACCTATGGTATGCATATTTTTTAAAAATTACACTCCATACCTCTTCAAGAATCATATTGTACGTAATTTTAGGATTCATGCCTTATGTATAAAGTTTAGTATTAATCTTATACCTATTCAAGATTAAAAAATTATATACAATATGAATATTTTATACATACATTTTTATAAATTTCACACATGTATAAATATAATCCATATATTTTTTGAATTTACCTACTCCTATAAATGTGTACATTGTTTAAAAATTTCATGATGGTTATACATGTATTCATACATTAGGTATATAGTGACATTGATTAAAAAATAATTTTATGCATACATATACACATAGTAATATATATTTATGTATATATAGGTATATTCATCATGGAGTGGAAGTTATCTATAGATATAAACATATATTCATATATAGTAGTCTATAATTATGTGCATATAACCTGAGATTACACATGTGTTCTTTGAACTGCCAGATTATTTATTTAAATCATGGTACCTGAGGAATCAATTGAAAGTAATTTGAAAAATTATAATAATAGTTATTTCATATTGATTCCATTTAAAAATATCGATCCCCTCATATTAAAATATATATCCCAAATGGTACCATGATAAAAAAAATTACATTCTTTATTGTATATAGTATACAAATGGTATTTCATTTGTTTATTTTTAATGATTCCATTTACTTTTGGTATATTTGTTGGTATAGTTTTTTTAGTTGGGTGAAATTACACCTTGTACAAGAAAATTTAAATATGTGAACATTGTATGGTATTTTATATAGTATATTTCATGATCAATAAGAATAGTGGAATAATTTTGACATGTAATTAGAATATTTACTTATCATGCATGATAACCAATGAATCCATAACAATCCTCTAATAATTATCACAAATATTACATTTACTTCTTTACTTCCTTCTTGTAAATAATACAACTCATTAATTTAGAAATATAAATCTCCCTATTTGGGTTTGTTATCAATACCTTCTTTATCAATAAAAATCAATATTATCATCTATTTTAGAAAATAATTTTCTCCCCCTTATAGAACATAAATATAAATGGTTTATTTAGGTATTAGATCTCACTCAATTGTAGACCACTTTTTCAAAAACATCTACTTCTATGAGTTTATGTTTGGAATAGTAACATGGTCCAACATTTTAAGAAATTAATGATATAAAAATTCACTAAGAAATGATTCATTAGTTAGTTAACTCAATGTCTACATAGGACAGTCTGGCATAGTGAACAAGAGAGACTCTTATAGGATATTAATGTTATCTATATATACAATTCATGTGGTATCCATACAAAATAAATATTCTAGGGTCTGAAAAAACACATTTAACATGACTTAAATAGAAAATTTTATAGCCTACACATAACTGAATAAACATAATATAACACACAAGTACAACAAAAAGCATTTCCCCCTTTCTTTTGATATTTTCCTAAACCAAAAGTCCATATTTTCAAACATATTTGTATTATAAAAACATAGAACAGTAATGTGATTGGAATTATCAGTACATCAATTTTATATAGATTTTTTCCAAAATCATCATTTTTTATTTAAATAATTCAAAATTGGTAGTATCTTATTCAAAAACCCTTTTTATGAGGGATACACTCTATTATTTATCATGGAAATTGATGTTTACTTTAATAGACACAATTTATTATTTTTAAACTAATACAACCCTTATCTATATCCCCATTTACTTTATCTCCTTTAATTACCTATATAATAAAATAACTAAGAAACAATTTTGGGAATAAGTAATGGTTTATATGCTTCTTAGTAGTATCAGTAAGTATGGAAGTTTTTTCTCCAATAGAATTATCCTATATTTCCAATGGAAGTACTATAAAACACTTTAATCCCCCTTTTCTGAAATTTTTAACATCTATCATCATGATAAAAATTCTATTTTCATCAATGTGTGGATATTCTTTCTATATATGGTCCATAAACTCCCATTATTCTTGAGATACTTTCACCATCCTGTTCCATATATTTTATTATTATATTGATAGTAATACCCTAAAATCTATTTCAATATTCCCATTTATATTCATTTAGTTTAATGAACCTCGTGATCATTAGTGAATTTTATTTAATCATCCTACCTACCTTAAGAAAGAGTATATTTTTGACTTCGTTGTTTTTTATTTTTGAATAGAATTTATCTAACGAGAATGGATGGAATAATTTTCATTCATTTGATTATTTTTTATTTTAATAGTTTTTGTTTTGTAACATAGATTTATTTTTCATGTAATATTCAAAATAATGAGCTAATTAGTGTTTTTGTAACTTACAATAGTGGGGAGGTTCATGAATTTGATGTTTTGGGTAGAAGTTTTTTATGACATATAAAGGATATAGGTGATGTTTTACCCATGGATGTATCCTCTAATTTCAAATATTAAACATTGTATACATCAAGAAATAGTTATGGTCAAAAATATTCCTATATAAGACCTACTTACATGGTTTTAACTATAGAAATAGGATCTAATTTCAACAGTTAAAAAGTGGATATATGCACATATCTCCATGGTTTAAGTTGTGGATATATGTGGCCTATTTTCATATTTTAAATAGTGGAAATAGGTAAGACCTATCAAAATGCCTCAAGCTATAACAATTTTTTAAACCTATATAAACAAGCTATTGTCATTATTATTTATCTTATGTACATGTTCCAAACTATGGTCGTAAGTGAATTTTCCAGTTGTGACTTTATGAAAAAAAGTATGGAAAATGGTACTAATAATTGTAAATTCTAGGAATAAAAAAATAAGAGAATGAAATATGAGGGTTTTAAATGATAAGTATTATATAATTTCCCTCAATGTAAATTTAACATAAACAATCCCACAAATAAATGAGATTATAACATAAACCCTTTCCTCATGTATCGTCTTTCTTTCTACATGATCAAACCTCATGTATAATAAATATTGATTTATTATACATATATTATATAACCATATTCATACATAAGTAACTATTTATCATTCCTTTTAAATTTCCAACTATCCTTTTATTAATAATTCTTCATTAAAATGAACATTCGGCTGAAAACTGGTATGTTTTCCAGGCACGTGTTAGTTCAACAGTTCCAATCCATTCACCTTATTCATGGTTTAATAATCTGTAAAATAGTAATAATTTTATAAGTATAACATTTATTAATTATATATATTTTTATACCCATTCATATAAATCAGTGATGAAAAATGAATTACATCACTTCAGGGATATGGTAGTTCATACGTACACATAGGCGATGTTTTAACTTTTCAATAGGTGGAATGAATGAAATTTAACTAATAATTCACCATTATAGAATCAAAATTATATCATAAATATGAAATATATTAATTAAATATAACTTTATGAAAATCCATTTAAATATATAATGAAAACAAATCACATCACTTTATAGAGGTGGTAGTCCCCATATACGCACAAGTGATGTAAACATTTTCCAATGAATAAGAAAGAGATAAAATGGATACAACATTAAAAAAATACATCTTAGTATAGAGAATATACTTATTCAACCATATTAGTATGGTAATATAACACTTTTAGGAGGTTTAAGAAGTAATAAAAATGAAAAGGATCAGTAAGAATATATACCTCTTCTCCAGGTATCCTCTTTTCAAAAGCTCTTTAATTATTCCTTTATGGGTATTTTGGGAATACAAAGACCTCAAGATCATGGATAAGGATTTTGGAAGTTTATTTGGGAAGAAATTTATCTATATAAAGTGTTAAAGTGGAATGGAAAAGATATGATAGGAAATTCCATTTTATAAGTGAGGTAGGCGGTAAACTTGTAAATCCTAGAAACTTTATTATAAAATATATGTCTTACTCAATTCAAGAGGATCTAAAATTAATAATATTTGAATATAGGAAGGATAAGGTTAAATAACATCAAATAGTAAAAGTAATTAAATTTTTTTTGCGATATTTTATTCGTTATGTTATAACACCCTATGATTTTTAAATAAGGACATTATGTTTGATATGATATATGACATGCAACATCGAGCTTAAACAATTCATGAAATATTAATATTTAAATGTGATAGTTATAAAAAAATTCATTTAATTGGAGGGTATATATATTATTAAGCACATTATAAATATACATAGATATATAAAGTTCCTTATCACTAAAAATGTGTTTATAATGTCTATGTATTAGTCAATCAATTTTAGCAAAATATTTCTTTTATTCTTTAAAAATATGTTTTCCTCAAAAATGGATTTCATTGTTTTTTTGAAATATTATTTTAATTAATTTAGGAAAATTATATAAATTTTATTTTGTAAAAAGTTATATCATTTTATAAAAAACCATATCAAAATTTTTATATTGTAAAAGGTTGTGATTTTTCTGAAAAGTTTAATTTTTCAATGAATAGTGAAAAAACTTATTCTTTAAAATGTATTTTCTTTTAAAGTATTTATAAATTCAAATTATTTTTAAATTATTTTTAAAATATATTGAGTTCCTATTTTTCAAATAAAATCTTATTATGGTATTTGGATTGAATTTTATACTTGAAAATAACATAAAAACATGTTTATAATTAAAGAAAAAAATTTCTAATTTTTTTTTTCATTGCAGTTTGAAATCTTAAGTTAAATTAATTTATTCCACTTCTAGGAATTTAATAATAAAAATGGATTCCATATTTAAAATCATGAGCTCAAAATTTGGTAAGCATGTCACTTTTACTTTTTCTCTTAATGAATAGTAACCATAATACATTTGTATTATCACAATAAAGGTAAAATGGGTTAATTAAGGTTAAAACTAATATGATAGGGTCTCAAAATCAACCCAAAACATTACTATATCCAATTTGATGAGTTTATTTCATCCAATAAAATCTATTTTTTAATATATGGCATTTTTTGTCATTTTCCTTTGATAATGTCATTTATAATGTTTAAGTAAATGATAAAGTCAAAAATGACATTATCTTGACTATATTATCTCATAAATTATTAAATGTGGAAAAAAAGAGTATAGTTTTGTTTCTAAATTTATATTTTAAATATAAATTATTATTTTTTATAATGGAAATTTATTTATAATTTTCAAGAATGAAAAAAATAACCCTAAATTCTTATACAATGCTAATATAATATTTATTTAATTAAAAGAAAAAGAATGAATGATTTTAAAATATTAAAAGAGATGTAGTTTGGAAAATTTAGTGTTTTACACGACTTGTTTTAGATAAATATGAACTATTATGGATATGTTAAATGTTTATATTCTATTTAATTTTTTTATCAGTGCATTTAAAGTCAAATTTAATGAATAGTGTCGAAAATGACATAAATAATAGTTTATGGAAATAATATTACATTAAATTATTTATAACAAATAAAAATTTTAAAAGAGTGAAAGTTATATAATATAAGGTCTAAAATGTCATGCCTTTTTCATTTACAAAAAAAATTCCTCCTTATAAGTAAAATTATAAACCTTTAAAAGTGAAAAATATGTTACCATGGTTAAGGTTAAAATAGGTTAACTAAGGGGTTACGCCAAAAGATAAGTTTTAAGATACCACATAAACCTATAATAATTTTATTTTTTATGTTATTTCAACCCTATACTTCCTTATATTCTAATTCTTATCCATTTAGAATAAGTTGGCTTTATAATTACATTATTATAACTTTATCTTTTAATAAATTACAAAAGTTCCCCTCAGCTCAATTATATAAGGGTACATCTTCCCCTAACTTATTCACACATTTTTAGATTTATATCTAAACCATACCCTAAATAAATTCCTTATAAATATCCTTATCCACATTCTAGAGGTGATTTTCTTTCCAAAATACCAACCATAGTTTCCTTGTGAGAAGATCTAAAGGAGTCATTTAAAAGAAGAGGTAATCACCTTAATAGATCAAATTAATTTTAATTATTATTTACCCCCTTAAATGTAATATATTCTACATAATGTATTAACTAAAATATAATAAATATACTGAAATATTATTAATATTATCAAACCATTTTTATTAGCCTTCCTTCTATCAAATGGGAGGTGAAAGTATTGTTGGGACCACTTTGTGTATATGGTTTTATTTTTTGTCAATAGTTGTCAATGAAGATCAAAATGAAGGAGATCAAGAAGTACTCCAATGAAATGGAGGAATGGGAATTCAGATGATTGTTGTACTGATCATAAGTTCAAAGAACATGTGTCAAAGGTGACACATTGTTTACAACAATGAATAAGTGAGGTATAATCCATATGAGGATGATTAAAGAATCATGGGTTTTGATGAAGACCATGCAATTCCTCATGATTTAATGAGAACCATGCAAGATAATTCTTGAAGAACTGAATCATGTGGTTTTCATAAAGTAGATAATGACGGTTGAAGAAGAAGACAATGTGCAAGTGATTGGAATTATGAGATGGCCATGCGGGGATTGAAATTTTGAGATGGGTATTCACTTCACATTGTATCAAAATATAATGATTCTAAAACTGATCTATCAAAGGATATATATCGTGATAGTGGAGTAGGTGTTGAAAGAAGAATAGTTTATGAAGGATACAAATCACCGAAAAGAAGTGTTTTTGAGGTGATCGTGCTTGTTGACAAAGAAAACAAATGACATAAAAATTTGTTGACAAAGGAGATTCCATGGTGGCATGTAGAGTTCAAGGGTTGTGGTTAACGATCCATGTTTGATTCAAGAACATCGACAAAGGAATGAACCATCTGGAGGCGGCATAAAAGAACAGTTTAAGGTGGCGTCGTTTCCCAGTGTTTTCCAAATTTTTTGGCTTGAAAATCGACAAATGGAGAAAAGTGGTTTTGGAAAAGAGACATGCGCACTGTGTACTTGAAGGAGAGGGAACTTGCGCACAATATGATTTTCAAGATCAGAACATGGAAAAATGGAAAAGGAAAGAGGGTCGCGCAAGAATTGGATTGGTCGTGCAAGTGACATGCGCGCCGTGAAGAGACTAGCGCACCAGTGCCTAGGAGGATTGGAAACTTGTGCACCTATTGTTCTTCAAGATTAGAACTTCAAAATATGGAAAATTTAAGAAGTTCATGAATGTATTGGTTGGGTCGCGCAAGTGATTTAGGCGATAGAGGCTTGGGTAGTTGGAGCTGCGCGCCGGGACTTGCGCACTGTGAGGACACTTGGGCGCCACCGCACATGGGGTCCAGTTTGCGTATAAATAGAGGAGCAACCCTCCTCATTCTGAACAAAGTTCAAGACTTAGAGATTGTTCAAGATCTCATCGTGCAGGTTGTTGAGCTGTGCAAGTGGTAGTTGGGTTGCACAAGTAGAGGCTGACCACTGGTTGTTGGCTGCGTGCCCAAGGCATTTTGGGCATAAAAGGAAGTGGGTCACGCAAGTTTGGAGTTGGGGAAGGAAGCGTCGCGCATGTGATTTGGTGACACTTGCGCGCCAGTTTGGACTTGCGCACCGAAGACTTGCGCACCGTATTGGGACTTGCGCGCCGGGCTTTGGGAAGAGCACTAGGTGCTGTTGGATCACACCCATCTTTTTGGAGCTGCACGAAAGCTGGAATATTGCTCAATACCTTCAGTGCAATATATAATGTATTCATTTGTGAAGATGGAAGAGCAATGAACAATTCAGTTTTATGAAGAGAAGTGGTACCACACACACTTGACTGGTGTTTAACACCCTCATTGGGCTTTGCGAAGAGAATAAGTAAGGTTCGTGCAACTAAACACAGATCTGCACAGAAAGAGGGAAATATATCAATACACTTAGGTGTCAGTATTTGGAATCAAATGAAGAGAGTGCATTCAGTTATTGCACTAAAGAAGAAGATTGAATACAAAAGAGCATCAACTCAGTACTATGATGCAAGCATTGTCTCATGCTGAACATGAGACAAAGACTTCAATGCAAATCTATTGAAGAGACCTTCATGTCTATAAACTGAGTGGGACTTCACAGAAGGCAGTGAGCCAGGGGGAGTCAACGGGAGTGACCCGAGGGACGCAGTGAGCTATCCCTAAACCATTGTAAAGGCAGTGAGCCTGGGACAGAGTGATTGTGCTCGAACCATTGTAATCCACAGCTAGTGAAGAATAGTGGAATTTGGTACGACCGACAACTTGTCGGCGTATGCTCTTTAGACGTATCCCTTAGTGGTGAACCAAGTAAAAATTGTTGTGTCATCTCTTTGCATGTGAATGTTTCATTACTGATCATATCCATCATACAAGTTTAACTAGTTCCTACCAACGTGGGAACAAGATACTTGGGTTTGAAAGAAAATTTTGACACCCTGATTCACCCCTCCCCTCTCAGGGTGTCCCAGGGTCCTACAAGTATCACTCATGCAAACATACGGTTTACCATCCCACAGAGCGATGCAATTTATTTTCCATCCCCATCATTCATGGATATTAATTGTGATGAATTTAAAGTTTATATGTAATATTTAAGACATAATTATTCTTATATAACTATAATATCATGTCCAAATTCTTACCTTCCAATTTTTTGGGAAGTGACAACATTTTTCATGTGTACGTGTGGACTACCTCCCCTACGAAGCGATGAGATTCATTTTTCATTTCCACTTAACATGAATGGTAAAGAGAATAGATATAGTGAATATATATATGATATATTTTATATAATAATTATTCTTGAAATTTTAATTTTTAATTACCTTTCTTTTTCTCCATTCATCAAAAAATGAAAACATCATTCATGTGTACGTACGACCTACCATCTCCATGAATGGTGTAATTCATTTTTCTATCTCTTATATTATGGATAAATCCAAATATGTATATAATTATTATATATGATATTTATATTATTATTATCATTATCTACATTGTGTAATAATGATCAAAGTGTAAGGACCCAAACTATTAAACCAAAACATACATGAAATATGAAGCGGATATCACCCAGAATAGTGATTTTAATAAAGAATTATTAATAAACATGGTATAAGGGGTTATAAGTAAATAATATATGGTATAATATATTTTTTTATGGTTATAGAATATTATTATAGTGAATATATATTTATTATACAGTATTTTGAACATATACGAAGGAACTCAGACCTAAGGAAAGGTAATTTCATCTCACATTTAATTATCTGAGACACATGTCATATTCACCACTTATTTACTTTATGTGGTTTATATAAAACCCATGAATGTATATTATTATATTTATTATTAAATTTATGTGGATTTACATATCAATATAATGTTCTTTATTTCATGGGGCTTATGATTCAAATGTTACCAAAGTGGTAAGGGATTTTTATTTCAATACTATTTTAATCAGTATAGTTTATGCTTGAATTTACATTGATGAAATTATATAGTAGTTATCTAATAAATGAATTTAATTTTATTCTAATCTGGATAATTATTTAAATTAAATGTTTTCCATTCATTTTCCTCACCTTAAGTACTCATTAAACTAATAATATGTTTTTAATACAAAAACAACATTATTTCTCTCTTAGGTAGAAAAACCTTTTTCTTCAATATTGGGGTATTCTAAAAATGTTTTAAATAAGGGTTTTATTATTCTCCTATGATTTTAACGCCATTTTTAATGACTTTTTAATTTTTAAAAAATGTTTTGAAAAGAATCTTCTTTTCATTTTCTAAAATATGTACTTTTTTTGCAAAATTGTGAAAGGAATGATTTTCTTTTAAATTATATGGAATAAATAGAATTTACCATAATGATAAAAACTCAATGATTTAAATATTACTTTAAAAGTATCCATGGTTCTTTTAAAAGAAATTTTTTTCCGTAATAATTTTGATTTTTTGATTTTATAGAAATTATTTCAAAATGAAAATTGTATTTTCTTCAAGAAATATTATCAGGATGTTTTAAAGAAATTTTTCTTCCCTAATAACATCCTTTGATGTTAATTATGATTTAATGTGGATATTTTCCAATGTTACTAGCATTATTATTTCTCTATGTGGTTTATGATTATACGGATAAGATGTCTATGAAACCCAGTTATTTCCCATGGTTTATGTTATGATGTTATGATGAATGATTTATTATCTTGTGGAATTTATTTATATGAATTATTATTATGTGATGGTTGGATTAATTAAACCCCTATAATGCATTGGGTAACTATGGATAACTCATGAGTTAAATTTGTTATTCATGGACCATATTTCTTATTAAAAAAATTTATGAAAAGATCTGACTTTCATGTCCATATTATTATGCATGGACCTAGTTTTCATGTAAAAAAAGTTCATGTGTGAACCTAGATTTCATAGTCCTAAGATTATGTATAGACCTGGTTTCATGTTCATAATATTATGTGAGGAACTTATTTTATATACATATCTTAATGATTAAAACTATTTCTATTTTAACGTGTTCATAAAGTTATAATATTATGTTTCTTCTACATTAAAATATCAATATTGTACTGTCATGGAATATTTTTTTTATTACTTATAGATTCATGCCTTATAAATTTCTAGGTTATATTCTATGTTTCAATATTATGATCTATGATATATAGGGTATGGATTTTAAAATGTTATTCCCATGTTCTCAAACCCTTATTCTCATATTTTTTTTAAGTGACCATTGATATCTCTAATTTTTACCCTTACTAAGAATTTTAGGTCACCCATTCTAATGTTTCATTTCCCCGAGTTTTTAAGAGATTTTTTATGCATGATATGTCTTAGAGGGGTGCAAGTGATGAAGAATATAGTGGAAGATTATATAGTTCTAGTACGAACAAGTTTTTTTATGTATCCAAGTTTCCAAATGCATTAAACCTATATTATTTTAACATAGATTGTAATTTTATGTAATGAACATTCATCAAAAAGTATATAATATCTATGTATGAAAATTATAGGTCACTATATATATCTTAGGTTAACCACTATTTTACCATTTCAACCCTTAAATTGAAAAAAATATTTTTACCATGGTAACTATTATTTTTGGAAAACATATATGTTTAACTTATTAAATTATTTTAATAATTATTATTAAAAATATTGAATCCATTTTAAAAGATTCATTTTATATAAGTAGATAAAATTCATATTAAAATAAGTGTAGATAAAACAATGAAAACAATTTTTATAAAAATACATTTTTAAGCATAAAACTAAATTTAATCCAATTCCTTACTTATAAAAAACCATTAGATGAATGTTAAAGTATTTTATTGAAAATATTATCTAAAAATATCATTAAAATTATTCATAAATAATAATTAATTTAATTTATTAAGATACAAACACATTGTGTGCATAAGAATAATTTTCTTAAAATACGTCTCTTCTCCTTTCAAATGATTTTATTTTCCTATTAACAAATTGAAACTAAATGAATAATATATATATATATATAATAATTCTTTATATTTTAGTTGGTTCCATTCATACCTACCATTCCAACAGCTAGGTAATAATTATCACATTAATTAATAATATTTACAATAGTATAATGTGGTTGGTTTAAACTTGGTGTTCCACATAAAGAAATATATCATAGACGTAAAACTTATTTAAATATAAATATTTCAAAAAACATCTAGTGGTGTTATATGAAACCCCCTTGAAATAATTTATATCTTGAAATTATTTCGCTCTCATACAAACAACTAAGGATACTTTTTTTATCCCATCCTTGAGTTGTTATATAGATTCATTAAATTTATAGTTTCACCATAAAACTTTGACCAGGTGATTCATCTTGTTCCATATCACATTCTCTCTTTAATCTAAAAACTTCATCAATTATTTCTTATAAGATAGATAATCCTACAATGGTATGAACTCTGAGTTCATTACTTTTGATGGATTTGGTATATAATTTCTCAAGAGAGACATATGGAATACATCATGAAGTTGAGATATATTTGGTTGAAGTTACAAGAGATAAGATATAATCAATATTGGATCAAGAATTTGATAGGGAATAATATATATAAGGCATAGATTTCCCTTATTTATAATTCTCACAACCTTATTTTAAGCAGATATTTATATAAATAGTTTATCGCCAACTTCAAACACTATATCTCACTTACAATTATTATCAAAAAAATTATGTCAACTTTGATCTATCCTGATGTGATGTTAAATAGATATGACCTTCTATACCATTTTCTCAGATAGATCAAGTCCCAATAGATATTTTTCTCTAAATTTATCCCAACATGTTATAGTTCTGAAATTCGTGTCATCTAAGGATTTATAGGGAGATATTTGAATGCTTGAGTAAAAGTTATTGTTATATGAAAACTCAACTAGATAAAGGTGTTGATCATGACCTACAATAAAATCCATATAACATTCTCTCAATATATATTTTAGATTTTGAATGTTCCTATCAAACTGACTATATATCTGACATTGATATATAGTTCTAAAGTTCTACATTGATTTCAAATCATTCGGAATACTTCCACAAAACATCGAGGTAAACCTTGTATATTGATCAAATAAAATAAATTGTGGTTATCCATGAAACCTTAACACTTATTTAATGTATTTACTAGAATTATAATTATGATATAAATATTATCTAATTGTAATTAAATGTGATTACTTTAAAAGGAGATCGGCTGTAACCCAAATAGAATGATGAACTTTAGATATTTTGGGGATCTTAATGACAAAATACATATTGATGTTTTCCTATTTCCATTCTGGTATTGGTTATGAATATGACATCATCTAATAATTTTTTCTCTCATCCATAACTCTCTGACATATCAGGTATCAGGAAATATAATCTATAATATCCCTTTCCAAGTTGTCCCATAAGAAATATACTTCTAGATCCTTGTACGTATTATACTTCTAGGATATATTGAGAATAATGAACTATGATATTAATTCAAAATCTCCTTCATCAAATATTATATTTAAGAGACACATAATCAGATCCTGAACCATATCATTTTATCACAATCATGGTTGAACTCAGGAACATTCCTCACCATCACCTGTAGTTTCACATCTTCTTTATGTGCCTCTTTAATCCTCAAATAAATGTATGGATAAAGATTCATATAATAAAGGTAATATCTATCAAATTTCCTCATTATTTCTATATCCATATTGTTTAAATCCATAATTATTGTATCTCTTTCAATCCTCATCATAGATAAACTAGAATGTTCCTTCTAACTCAAAGCATCAACTACCTTGTTCGCCTTCCAATGGAGTTAATTTATTAAGCATTCATAATCTATAATCAACTAAAACCATCTCCTATAATAAATATTTAACTCTTTATGTGTTAATATATACTTAAATATTTTATTATCAGTATATATTTATCAAATTTAACCATAAATATAATGACTCTATATTTTAAATGTAACAAATACTACTATCAACTCCAAATCATGAGTCATTTTATTATGATTGTAAAATTTATTATTGGAATGAGGTATAAGATATCAACATATCATTATTCATTAAAAAAATCTTATTATATTATTTTATGAATCATTTTAGATCCCAAACACTTCTTCATTATAGGTTAGTGTGAGTATAGGTGCATGAACCAAACTTCTCTTCAGTTTCTTGAAATTTTATTCACATTCATTGGTTCCAAGGAACTTAACTCCCTTCAGAGTAATCATGGTTATTTTATTTTATATCCATTAAAATATCTGAAAATTATTTTTAATATCCAACCATTCCATGAAAACTATGTATTTTAGTCACTGTGGTTGTTCTAGGCCATTTTTCAATAACTTCGATCTTTAAAGGATCCACCAATATACCCTTGTTTGGAAACTTTTCTTGGGTATATCCTCTTTTTTGACCCTAAATTGATGATATCTAGACTAAAGTTAAATATTTGAAAATTATTTATCTATGTCTAGTTGAACAAACAATTTATCAATATCGAGTATAAGATATTTTTTTCTTAATAGTTATCTAGTTAAGTTCTCAATAATCAATGAAAAAATGCAATGAAAAATATTAATTTTTTACAAAAAGAATAGGTGAATCCCATGGTGATTCACTAGTACATATGAATATCTTATCAATATTATCCTGAATTTTCTTCTTCAATTCCAAAAACTCAATTGGGGATACTCTATATGGATTCTTTGAAATTGGTGTAGCACTAGACATGAGTTCTATTGGAAACTCAACTTCACGATTCAAGGGAAGAATATGAAACACATTAATAAATACATCATTATATTCCCAAAAAATATGAATATCTTCACTTTTGAGTTTATCCCTAACCATTTGACATAAATATCCCTCATTAATAGGTAGTAGGACTAATAAAATGTAATTAACTTCCATTGTGAGTTCATATTCATCCTCACACTAAAAGGCTATCATAGGTTGATTTAGTATATCAAATTTCTTTTCATTATTCAATAAATTTAAATGAGATTTATGAAGAGAGATCTTATCAATTCTCTTAATCACATAAAATTCCACAAGAGGATAAATAATAAACATTTTATATAGAACATTCTTACAAACATAAACATTATATAACCAAAGAGTGGATAAAAATTTATTATAGTTTTTATAATTCAATTCAATTATTAACATGGACTAATCTATTAATTTTCCTTGTATTTATCCCTTAGATTAGGTCATAAAATCAGATAATTATCAATTTCACCACAAATAATACATTGAACTATTAGTGGTAACTTAGGATAAACTTAATTTCATTCCATTGAACTCTTCATTTTTTTCCTTGATAATTAAATTGTTTATTCCCTTCTTATCTAGACATAAAACATCTTATTGTTCCTTATATACATTTTCCTAGTTGATTCTCCCCACATTATTGACATGTAGAAATAAAAATATTCTTACTTATATGGTCTTTATCACATGAACTTTTTTGAAATTCAATTTTTCTATTATTTAGTGAATTTGAAATCTCACCTATATTGAGGTTATTAATCATAATTCGAGATATTTAATTAGTCATAATCACAAGGTTTCACATTTCATCTTTATTTTCATTTAGTTTCTCATATGGATGATCATTTCATTGGTTTTCACATTCTTTGTTTTCATTATTCCTCTTGGTTCTGACCATTAACTAAAACAAAAAATGTACTATGTGTACCAATCATTAATAATCAGAGTAAATAATCATATTATTATGAAAATCATTCTTCTGTTGTCTAAAATTGTAAAACATTATTTCAATCATGAAACTTTTAAGTATGTCCCGTATATCTAGGGATTATCATTAGTTGTTATAGTTTTTATCCTCTCATTTATTATAAGGGTTCATAAAGAGAATGTTAATTTACCAAATCATATCCCTTATAAGTGTTTAGATATATGTTCAATCTTAGACCTACTCATCATGAACCGAGTGAATATTTATTTGAAGCCCAACTATTCTTTTTTAGGGTGTTTACCTTTAGGTGCATCTCAACCATAGCCACATCTATTTTCTAGTATCTAGATAAAGGTTTAATTATATGAAACCAAATAATCTCTACTTTACCAAAACATAAAAATATTATCATATAATTATGCTTATCCATATAGTTTTCACTAAAGTTAAATAATTATAATCTCTAAAAATAAATAAAACCTAATCTGATACCAACAGAGGTGACCCAAGAACCATATACATAAATATTATATCATTTTAGTTCAATATTCAATAAATATAAAACAAAAATACCCTATAATAATAAATGTTTAGTGTCTTTGGAGACTAGATATATAATCATATTATTTCATGAAACATCATCTATACATCCCACAAATTTTGTCACATAGAGGACAATTATTAGGAATATCATATATAAAACATTTCTTTATAAAATTGAGAATGGAAACTAAAAAAGGGTATCCTTAGATGCCCAGTAAGGGTAAACATAGGAGATATCAATAAAAATCGCAAGGGAGAATAAGATTATAATTAAGAAATAATAACATAACCATAACCTATTAAAGTCATACCCAAAAATTCGAAGATCATTAATCATGACTCATTATGTAAGGATTTTTCATAACAAAATACATAAGTCATAAGATATTGTAATCATCAATAATAAATCAAAATCAATTAGAACATATCATAAGCTCGATACATAGGCATCTAGTATATACATAAGAATATAATATAATTTCCTTAGTAAAGGATTATTACTAATAATATTATAGTGGATTGGGTTCCCTCTCTATTCTATTATTTCCTTAATAAATATTAACTCCCAAGACTATCATAATTGATATATTCCCTTACTAAACTAGGTTAAATTACAATTCAATCCCATATTATTTCATGATATATCAAAATTTACCTAAATCATTAGAGGGTTATATAATTTTGGTACTACTCATCACATAAAAAACCCATACATATTTGTGAAATAAGATCATAAAAACATTTATCATTTCATCATAGCATAACACATATAAAAGAATCAAGATTCATAATTATTTTAGCATAACTTAATCAACCCATGGAAGAGAAAAAAGTTTCATATAATCATCCTTGAATAAACCTCATCATATTCCAATTATTTAATTAAATTATATGGGTATATAAGATCATATTCCAAGTGAATCAAAAAAATCCTTAAAGGATTTTGACATAAATGAAAAATACCTCTAAAAGATAATTTGAACATTTCTTTGATAATAGTGAACATATAACTTTTATTAAATACATTTAAAAACTAAAAACACTTGGAATATTGAGAAAAATATTTTATTTAAAAACAACTATATAAACCATTAAAGTAATATTCAAATAAACAAAATATCTATAATGACGACAAAATTCATTCATACGGTAAATTTTAAAATAAAAATTCCCTTCACACTTGTTTGAAAAAATTTGAAAATAACCTCCTAAAAAAAGGTTTTAAAAATTACTCATCAAAAGTTTGAAAGGGATGTGAAATAGTTTATAAAATAAATTTAAATAATTATTTCATCATTGAAAGTAAAAATTTTCAAAATGTTTTTAAAGAACATGGACATGGAAGAAAAATATCATCGACTAAAGAGAAAATAAGGTTATTTTTTATTAAAACATTTTATTTTTTATATATAAATAATAAATATAGATAAATGGTAATAATTCATGAAAATTATTGTAATAACCATAAGATAGAAAAATATATGGGGTTTAAAGTATAAGGATCTTATAATTCCCCTCAATAAAAATTTAACTTGAATAATCCTAAAAAAATTATATATTAACATAAACCCTTAATTCAAGTCCTTTCATGATTCATACACACAAAATCAAAATTTATAATAAATTTATATTTATTTCACAAATATTACAAAAAAAATATTCATACATAACATACTACGTATCATTCCTTTATAATTTGTTCTTATCCTTTTATTAACAATTCTTCATTAAAATGCACATTTGGGAGAAAAATAATCTATTTTACATGCATGTTTCAATTAAAAGATATTGGTAATTGAAAAATGTTAATGTTTTAATCATATATTTAATATTAATCATGTTATAATTATATTGTTTATTCATTATATACATTTTTTAACCATTCATATAAATTGGTGATTAAAATAAATTACAACACTTTGTGGAGATGGTAGTATGTACATACGCATAGATAATATTTGAAATTTTATATGAGTGGTAGAGTCTTTATAGACCTCTTATCACCCAAAAAATCCTTTATTTATCACTTTTAGAACCATTTAACCTAGAATAACTTCATTTCATTATCGAAAACTAATGGTTGTTAAAAAAAGTTCCCTTTTTTACCTATAGAAATGGATTACTCTTACCCTCAATAAGTGAAACATATCCTTCATAATTTACATGAAACCCTAAAAACTTTTATAATAATATAATAATATTTAAGTACCTAAATCTTTTATTCACCATAATTCAACTTAATCTCTTCATTTCTAAGGATATTTCCAAGTAAAATCATAACTTCTCAACATGAGTATTTCTTGGTTTTTATTCTATTATTCTTAATATTTATCTTCCAAAAATTTTATATCAAAAGTAATATAAATAAACCAATATTATTAATATACTATAAATTTATTAAATTAATTATGAAAGCATTATTCAAACATTTCAATCAAATAAGAAAAATAAAACAACATCGGTCGTGTGTATTTGCAAGCTACCACCTCCACGAAATGATGTAGTTCATTTTTCATCACCACCTCTCAGGGTTATAAAAAAAATTATTTGATACATTAATATATTACCTATGTAAAAATTATTATTTTTAATGATACTTTATCATATACTATCAATCCACCCCATTCATTGAGTAGTGGAAGTATTAATGGTTCGTAAGTGTGTACTACCACCTATACTAATGTTGAATTTCATTTTTCGAAACCACCCTACATAGATGATTAAAATAATGAATTTAATGATGTTAAATTATACATATTAAATTTTTAATATTCTTAACTTTTATATTATGAGAATATAAAAACATTTCTTAACTCATTAAATCATTATATCATGCTCTCATTTAGGTCAGTTTAACAACCAAAGTGAATAATGCTATATTATTTATATCATGTATGATTAATTAATGTTATAAAAACTTTATATAATATAATAATAATGTATTTAATATTTTTTATGATATTATAAAGGTTTTATTAATATTTAATATATTTAATAATATATCACCTTTTGATCGTTAAATATGATATTACTAGTTTTTCAAAACATTCAATTTCACAAACCATAACTTCATCACTCACACAATGAAAATGGGTTATGATGAATAATTTAAACACTAATATTATAGTATATTGAATTAAATTTTAATGATACACCTTTAACCAGTATGTAATAATCTACTATGTTGCCATGGAACTTGTATGAAACAAATAATCAAAATTTCCTAAATCTCAATGATCAAAATAAATTATAAGTGAACAAAATATATAAAATAAGTGGTTATAAAATAAATTAATAAAAAAAATTAGATATGAATATGTTTTTTAAATATGTGGTTGAGATATATATTTTTGTTATAATTGATCTAAGACATTTTATTTAAGTCAAAAATTAAGGTAAGGTTTCTTTGTTTCAAATTTCAATTCGTTGAGACATCATTATGTTATACACCATGTTTTATATTATATGGTGTACTTACAACCCATTTTACTTTTTGTATCATGATTATCTCATAATTCATGGTATTTAATATTCTATTTGAAATTATATCCTTAAAGGGTTTTTTATTTGAATGTTTTTTAAATCCATAAGTGTTATTTGTCTCTATTTTAATTCCTGGAGACATTTTTGATATTGGGCACCATCGTTTATTTTATATGGTGTATTCCTTAACCAATTAAGATCATTTATAATGAATATATTTTATTTCATTATATTTGAATTTAATTTTATCCATGTCATGTTATTTTTATTCTTACATTAACATTAATGTAAGGATGTTTGGATCTCAATTTTGTTTCATTGTGATATGATTTTTATTTTACACTTGTTCCCTTTTTATGACGTATTTTTTGGTAATGTATTAATTTATAAATCCTCTCATAAAATATTAAATTTTTTTATTTCTTCATATAAATCAATCACTTCATTTTTCTTGACAAATCATCCACTATTATAATCATAATTTTTATTTCAAAATCATTCATCAGTGAACACTCAATATTTTATTCTTTTTATTGACGGGTGTTTACCTAGATGTAATATGTCAATTGATTTGATAAGTTATTAACTTAATTGTATAACCCTTTACATATATGATGTTGGTTTGAGGGATTATTACACAAAAAATTATTCCATTTATTGATTGGGGAAATACTAAAAATTTGTATACATGTGATTTTAACATGGAAGATTATAGATTACTATAGAAATTTTATTATGTATTGTTTAACCATCCACCTTATTTATACAAATGAATTAAATCCATGATTTCTCATTTATTGATCGATAAATTATTTTCATTCCATATTTGTACCTCAATATAGATGTTTATTCATTATTATGGAAAGTTGATTATGTGTTGTATTGATATTAAAATCATTCATGTGTGTAATGTATTAGAATTAATGAAGTGATAGGTGGGACCCAATATTATATATCCCCTCGATGCATCAATTGGTCACATGACATAAAAAGTTTCAGTATTTATTTTATGCTTACCCAATGTGAACATGATGTCTTGGTTGAGAGATTGAAGACAAGTATGATATCCTGGTAGTATACTTGGTGACAAGAATGATATCTTGGTTAATCCTTGATGATAAAATATTTATGGAATTATAAATTACATCACTATAAATTTATTTATTTTTTCTTTTTTTTATTTATATAATTAACCACGGTTGTGTTTCAATATCATGTGATGAGTTATATGTAATTATTTGATTATCATTTTTTTCTTCAATATTATTTATTCCATGATAGCTTCTGATATAAAATTTACCAAAATGAGAACTTTATCTCACCCTTATTATGTTTTCATTTTCCCATGTTATGAATAAAATTACTCCAAATGATATGTATAGAATAATAGAATGCATGGATAATTATTTGGGAGATTTTGAATAATTATTATGGATTAAGTAGTGTATTAAATAGTGGAAAACCTGTCTATTTGATGAAAAATACGTGGGATTTATTAGTTGAAATTATTTCACTACTCTCTGAAACTTTAAAAATAAAAGGTCTATTAAAGGTAAGTGTCTCAAAATTTGTTAGTTAATTTTTAAATATTGATGGTTAAAATTTTCCCTCATTGGTTGATTTTAAAGTCTCTATGTAAAGAATGTGTTTAATCACACTAAAATATGGGAGCATGGGTCTCAGTGTCACATCGTGACAATTCTAAACCACCTCCCAAGCATACCATATCAAACCATTATCAAGGAATCCCATGATTTAACCAAATCACTAATGGTTTCTACACATTAATTTGACCTAGATACTTATAACTACCATCAAAGAACATACGTTAATAGGATCCATGTAACCTAACATTATAAAAATAACCATGAGTCAATAGTAGACTATCTAAGTAGAATTATGCCAAAAAGTTATAAAGAAAAAAAATTATAAGTTTTTTTTGTCACATTAAAAAACTAAACCTCTATCTTTAGAAAAATAAATCACACACAATAATTAAAATGTGATATAAATCCAATATTCCAAATATGATGCTTGAAAACACACCTATTTTCACCTTAGGTCAAGAGAAAAATCATAAATAAATAAATCCCTTAACATGATAATTGTAAGAAATAAATATCCCAACCAAAATAGTGTGAACATGGAATATACATCCCTTAACCCATATAATTTGTTCTTACCATAGAATAGGTGTTCATGATTCACCGATCTGAGGTCTGTCAAAATATTTAATGCATTATTATCTCTATATACCAAAACCCAAATAGTATGCATGCTTAAATACAATCTGATATCATATTGTTACACATAGATAAAATCAATCATTGGTATCCATGAAAGAGAACCAATAAGCCTCAAGTGTGCCTCTATATATTCCAGAGGCTATCGATAAGCGGTGAGGGCCTAAATCATAAATTGATGAGACTATTACCTTGATATCATAAAAATAAATATAATGTAACCAATAGAAATGCCCAATATATAATTAAACTAAACATAAATCAATAATGAAACCATGCTATAAAAAATTATTGTGCAATTCATATATTCATACATCCTAACTAATCACCCACTGAAATGATCACACATAAAAGTGTAAATAATAATCAAAAGTATAAGGAGGATCTACTACATCCTTGAAACTCACCATAACCCACCACCAATCCCTATCAAGATAGACCAACTTGATCCACTACCCAATATGCACTTAGATAATTATATCATACTTAAGGTATTCACTTGCACTAGGGTGACCATATTTGGTGTGATATATACATCCCAGTAGTAACTTAGTATTTCCCTAATTAACATCTATCAAATACATGACTTTTCATTAGTAAATAAATAATAATAAATATTATACACTGGCGCGTGCATCAATTCATCATGTCTTAACCAAACCACCTTGGAACCCACCCTTTTTTGGACCATCTATCACTAGAAGAGAAGTTTTTTAATTCCACACTTCACAAACTACACCTATAGACTCATGTAAGGTTTTGTACCATGTCATGAACAATTCCCTCTTACACTAGGTTGGGCTCATACCAAACCTCATCCATATCACATCAATAGTCGATTTATACCATGTTACTCAAGGTATGGTTCCACGACCATATATACCCTAGACTATTACCCTATTAATTTGGGTGGTCCCTTCCAGTACATTCTCACTAAAGGTGAGTCCTTTTACTATGCCACAAAACACATCACATACCTTTACCCTATTACATATGGTGAGGTATAATATCATAGTACATTCACTAACCTCTAACTCAAGGTAGGTTACCCTATTGAATTATGTACAACAATCGATATGAAGAAATAATATCAATGGAAAACCTCTAATGTAGTCCAAATCATCCTATTTTTGTAAGGTACCATTGGAAATCACATATAGGAAGAAATTTGTGTTGAAAATCACAACACCTAACCTCTAGTACAATACCAACCACACATTCACTAGGTGGGTCCCATTACTAATCAGCTATCTTAGGCATCATAGGAAATTATCTAAGGATATAATTAAATTACCCAACCTCTCACACAAGACAGAACACACCATCACTAGGTTGGTCCCATAGATAATTTTATTTCTACTGGGAAACTCTATGACTATGAAAACCAATCCAGTATGGCAACACCACCTCCAAATCTATCCCTCGTCTAGAGGATCATATATCTTATGAATCTCACCCACTCAAAACTATATTATTATTCACTCAATAACTAACGTCATGTCTTGAATCACATCTCATCATCCATCTAACATCATAGACTAATATTCTTATACCAAGTCCTATCACATAGGGTGTGAAACACTAAAACTATAGGCTTTTCTATCTCATATGAGAAAGTATCCACTAAAATTTACCTACCCAGCCCATTCTCTAATAATCAATAAAAACCACACCCATAATCCCATATTGATCACACAAATAGTAGGACCTACTTGACCCAAGCGTAAATAGGTTGGTCCATTTCCACATCAAATTCTCATTTCAACATTTTGATCATGATACCTAAAGACCATTCCAAACCAACCCCACTAAAGGACCATTGGAATCTCATTTTTAAGCCATAAGAACATATAGCACATGACCCATACATAAGTCCCATATCAAATCTCCTATAAGAGTCTTATTAATACAATCATCTAAAGGAAACCCTCCATGGAATATTGAATAAAACAATGAAGGACATATTCCACTCATAACACACTAAGACTCTAGTCCACCCTCAAGAGGGTGTTCCCAATCATAGGTGAGATGTAAAAATATCTCACCCATCCACCCTAGGTCTATGACTCTAATTCCTACCCAAATAGAACTAGTTAACCATCTTTGGGTTTCCATACATAATTTCAATCACAACTACCTATCCCAAATCCTCATAAACCCAACCAAACTCCTCTCCAAACTTAGAGAAATAGTCACTGATAAATTTTATTCTTCTAAAAAAGAATCAGATCTTTTAATCAAACTATAAGAGTTTCAATTCAAACATAACCTTTTACATAGGCACCCATGGACCCAATACCGTTTACCTAAAAAACAATTCTCTTGAATGCATTCATAATCATGTATAAACATGAATATAGTGTATTATTATAGGATCCACATACCACCATATTGAATTTATCATCCTCATTCACGCTCACTACAACTATCTGATCTTAGACTAAGCTTACTATTCTTCAGGTGCACCAATGAATAAATTAGTATAAAAATACATCCAATTAGGTGAGAATTAAATTATAATAATAATTGAAATGCTATAAAATTAACAAGTAATTATTCCTCTATTGAAATTGTTTGAAACATGAATAATCACCCCTCCTTCAAAATACATAATCCATAACAACATGATGCTCAAACATGTTTGGGGGATTCCACCATACTCTGATGGATTCATCATAAACCCCTAGAACAAATCATCAAAAATTAGAGGGACTGAATAACCATATATATAATTATTACATTATTTTGGATGAATATTAAATAAATATTAAATAATAAATTAACCGGAACCACAAAATTTTAGTGTATTTGGAGTCCAGATACATAATCATACTATTTCATGAAATATACTCAACATCTCCAAAAAAGTTCTTCTCACATATTACACTTCTTATACATAAACTATATAAAACCATTCTTCATAAAATGTGGAAAGGAAACATAAAAAATTATGATCTCAAATACTGATAAAGGGTAACCATATGAGATATCAGTCAAAGATCATATAGTAGAATAAGAAAAAAATGGGTATGATAACATGTTTACATCTTATAAAATTTATACCTAAAAGATCATTAATCATTAATCATGGTATAAGGTTTTTTTATAACAAAATACATAAGTCTTAAGATTTTGGAATCATCAACAATCAATCATGATCTATGAGAACATATCATAAGCAAAGTACATAGGTTTCTAGCATACACATAAGCATAAAAAATCATCCTTTGTAAAGAATCACTACCAAGACAATCATAGTGGATTGGACTTACTCCATATTACATCATTTCCTTATTCAAGTTTTTCTCTCAAGAATATCATAATGTATATATTCCTTAACTAAAATGGGGTCACTTCCCATTCCATCCCATATTATTTCATGATATATCAATATTTTCACAATTCATTAGAGGGTTATATAATTCTGGGACTACCCATGACATTAAAAAACCATACATATGTGTTACACAAGATCATATAAACATTTCATCATTTCATCATATCATAACCCATATAAAAGAAATGGGTTTCATAATGATATGATAATTAATTAAATAACCCATGAGAAATAAACAAGTTTCATAGAATCATCCTTAAATAAAAATCATCATATTCCATCAAAAGAGTGAAAGTAGATGGTTTCATAAGAGCATATCCCAAGTGAATAAATAAATACTTAAATGTTGTTGGAGTGGATGGAAAGTGCCTCTAAAAGAGAATATGAATACATATTTGAAAAAAGAGAAAATATATTTTTCATTCTATATATTTGAAAACAAAAAAGTCATAGAATTTGTAGAAAATTATTTTATTTCAAAATAACTTCAGAAACATGTAAGTTTAGATTTAAATAAATTAATATTTATAATTACATGAAAATTTTTCACGTAGTAAATGTTAAAAAAATATTCCTTTCACACTTGTTTGTAAACATTCATAAATAACCTCTTCAAAAAACATTGTAAAAATTGTATTTCAAAAGTATGAAAGGAAATTAAAATATATTAAAAAGATAAATTTAAATAATCATATAAAATAACATTCATGAATTTTTTTTAAAGAACATTTACTTGGAAGAAAAGGTTTATCGATCAAAGAGGAAATAAGGTTGGTTTTTCTTAAAACATTTTCTCAATATTTTTAGGAAAAAATGAGTGGTAAGTGGAACCAATACTTAAATATTCCTAGAATAAAAACATGAGAATAATATATATATAGTTTAAAGGAAAAGGATCATATAATTTTCCTCAATAAACATTAATTATAAACAATACTAAAAATAAATTATATGGTAACATAAAATCTTACATTAAGTCCTATATTAATTCATAAACATTGAAAAATAATTTATAATAAATGTATATTTACTATAAAACAATTAGATAACAACATTCATACAAAAATTACTATGTATTATTATCTAACAGTTTTTTATTATCCTTTTATTAATAATTATTCATTAAAATGGACATTTGGGATAAAAATATTATGATTTCTATGCATTTTTATATTCACTGATTCTAGTACTTGCACCTTGTTCATAGTTTCATCATATACAGAATATTAATCATGCTATAATTCTATAATATATTAATTGTATAAATTTTTTAAAAAATTCCTATAAATTGGTGATGAAAAATGAATTACATCACTTCATGGAGATGGTAGTCTATACATACGTGCGGCTGATGTTTTAACTTCTCAATGGATAGAATAAAATAAAGGTAAATAAAAATTAAACATTATAAAATCATAATTATATAATAAATATCACATATAATTACTCACATATTTTTTTGTTTTACATATGAAAATGATTACAATAGGATTTAGACGAGAGGTTCGTGGTCATTTGGTGGATGTTTCATGAAGGTATTGAAATGGTCCCTATATTTTTGTGTTGATTCATAGCCTTCTATTTTCCACATCTGGTTGGGTTGCCCTAATCTTCCTTTGCATTTAATTAAGTAGAATTCTCTCTTTTCAATTTCTAATTTATTTTTTCAACCCCTTAAATTATATTCTACTACATTGAATCTATTTATACCCTCAATTGCTAAAATATGTGCTAAAATTGAGATATCACAAACTTTTCCATCAAAAATTCGGATTCAAAATAGATATTATGGATTTTATAAAGTGGTTTTTTAAACTTTTCCAGCCCATAGTCATTATTGTTTTAGAATTGGGCACTCTACTAGATAATGTGAGAATAAACAACATGTTACATGTCTCTATTCTCATTTAAAATCAATTTGGGTAGAAAAGTAAGAGAAAAACATGGAGGTTGTTGTGTCCTTTATTCATCAAGGATATCCTCTTGATAAGAATACCAACATGAATACTTTAGATTATTCTAATAATCATCTTCCCTCTACTAGCCTCTCAGTTTTTATAGAGGTAGTGAAAAATTCCCAATATACTAATGAGGATAGATAATTGCCTCTTAAATATGTTCCATCGGTTATAGAGATCACACAAATTGATCATGGAGATAAAAATAAGTAACAATATGATTTTGGTGAGACTCTTCATGATGATTTTGATAAATATTTCCACCTAGAGGAAGACTTCTTGAAATTGAGTGCTAAAAAAGGTAAAAAAATAAATGATTGATTTAAATGGTTTCATCACTATGAATGTTAGTAAAACCTAGTAATCTAGGGATCACACTAACATTGAGAGAACTATTATCATGTTATCCCTAAATTCAACTAATAATGAAAACAATATTATACCCCCACAACTTCTGCCTCCTAAAAATGACCCTGTCAAGCATTCAACTGCATCCTTTAAACCAACTGATTCTGAATACACTAACAATAGGGATAAAAATGTCCCTTCTTTTAGGTATGCTTACCAAATTGAAAAGATATTTTATTTTTTAGAGTAAATAAACTCTTGTAATGAAGATAATGATACATATTCCTTCCATCAATAAAAAATAGTGAAATATATATTGATATCTACCTTAAAATCAGAAATAGGATGTTTATTAATGTGGTGGAAGGGCTTAAGAAAAATAAAACTTTAATATCAAATTTATTCTAGAAAAATGACTCCAATTTTTAAAGAAAATGGTTCATATTTGACTTGATACTCTTATTTTTTCTTTAGATCCAATTTTTAGGTTTATTTCTGATGTATACTAGAAATTAGAACATCTTTTTATCTTCTTGGATTCCTCTTTTAAACTGAAACATTGTGGATTCATTTGGGAATCTTTTTATGGAACATTTTTATTTATGATATCTACTCGATCCCTGTCTCATATATGGAAATTGGATTACACTCTAGTTTGTAAAATCCTTTGGTTTCATGTTGTTGTGGTTGTGCTATTGAGTCTTTATCTCTGAATTTCTCTATCTTTTAGAGTTGTTTCACTTGTGTGTGGTTGTATTTTTTGTGAGGTCTTCAGAGTAACATTATTTTTCATAATATTTTTTAACCAAACTATATACGAATTAATTCAGTGGATAAAGGAAGGGTCACTTATTGATTGAACTTTTGGATTTCTATTTGGAGTTGGGTTTTGATTTTTATATCCAGCCTTCTTTGGGAAGTCTTCATGAAATTATTTGTTTCTTCATAGCCTGGTGGAGGCATCTACCTAATTACGAGGGACTCTTGTAGAAGCTTTATTTTCTGAACTAGTAACTTTTAAGCAGGTTTTGTGTTGTTCATATATAATATCTTGTTTTTCCATCTGACTTTTCTTCATTTCAAGTATTTCCTAGAAGATATTGGTTGATGTCTCCTCTTTGGCCTATTGGTTTTGTGGGGAGAGCTAATATAATATCTTTTGATCAGTACTGGAGAACATCTATTCAAAGTCAGTTTTTTCTGTAATGAATGGGTGTGTAGTTTCTACCACTACCCCTTATGAAGGATGTCTTTGACATATCGATGATAGTACATCTCAAATGTGTTTTATGAAACCAAATATTTTGTTTATTTTTCTTAGAAATATCATATTGTATTCCCCTAAATTGCTTTATGGTGTAATATATTTACACCACGTGCATATATTATAGTTTCTTATTTTAATAAATTATTATGGGACATGAATTGTTTGACCAATTCATGTCACAACTTTTTAAAAAAATAAAAATAAATCGCATCACGTTATGGAGGTGGTAGTCCACATATATGCACAAAAGAGAGTGTAATTTTCCAACATATGGGGAATAGAAAAAAATTGGATATTCCATTTATGTAAATATATCCCAATATTTTAAATATACCGATTCCATATTTTTTATAGTTAAAGAACACTTAGATGAGGTTTATGAAGAAATAAACATGAAAATGATCGATTAGAACAAATACCTCTTTGTCAGTTATCCTTCTCTAAAATAACCTTAAGGATTCGTAGATAGATCTTTATGGAATACGAGAACCTCAAAATCCTATAGAATATTTTTTATATAGTATTTTATAAGATATTTATTAAAATAAATGGCTAAATTGGTGTGGATGAGAGATGAGAGGAGGTTCCCTTTTATAAGTGATCTGGGTGGAAAAGTTATAAATACTTAAAAAATTATTATATAATAAATATTTTAATAAAGTTTATCTAAAATGAAAAAAATTGAATTAAATAAGGTATAGGTCAAAATAATATCATCCAATCAAAATAAATCAATAGTTTTGTGATATTTTAAATCATATCTCTAAGGTTAAACACTCTTTTAACCCTTCTAACTCTTATCATGGTAACAAGATTTACCACGGTAACAATTAATTATGGGAAAAATTAAGTAAAAATTATTAAATTATATTATTTATTGTTATTACAAATATGGAATCAATTTTACAAGAATCAATTTAGATAAGTGAAAACATTACATAAATCATTTTTTGAAAAATGAATTTTTAAACAAAAAATTAATTTTAATCCAATTCTTTGACAAGTAAAAACATTTTGATTAAATTTAAAAAAATTTATTCGATATATTATCTATGATTTTAATAAAAATAATTCATTAATAGTGATTAATTTAATTTTTTAATTTAAAAAGACATTTTTTCATAAAAACTATTTTTCATAAAGACATCTTTTTTACCTTTGATTTCATTCATTTTCATATCTAACCAATTTAAATACAATTAATTAATTTTATAAATTAATAAAAAATAATTTTCAATATTTTATTTTTTTCCTATTCATACCCTCCAATCAACAGCTAGGTGATAAATGTCATATTAAATAAAAATATTTTTAAAAATATAACATAATTCATTTAAAATATGTGTTGTGTATAAAGAATGATATAAAAGAAAATAAACTTATTTAGTTAGAAATATATCATAAAATATAATCATGTTATATAAATAGAATTCATTACCTCTGTTAGATATCCCTTTCTTCTGGAATTCTTCTTCTTCTTTTTGCCTTTAAAAACAAGGTAATTTTAATTTTTATTATTTTCATTCCAAGATGAAACTTCCAATAGCATCCCCATTTATTTAGATAATTTCAATGATAAATATCCTTGTGAGTACCTTTAAAGAGAGAATACTTTAACACATTTTGATTGAGGAATCAATCTCAATATTTATTTGATGTGTCACAAAGATAACTCTATATCAACTCAACAAAACAATTCCATATTGTATAACATATTAGGGAAGATAATCTTCCATTAATACAATGAACCCTTTTTCCATGTTCTGAAATGTTTTCCCTTAAATAAGTGAACCTTTATTCTAGATACCAAACTTTAAGAACATCATATCAAGTCATATCAATAAAAAATACAATTAAATTATCCTACCCTTTGAAACCAATTTTATGTTCCTAAATTTTCATAGAGTGAGATATACCCTGAGAGGGGGATCAGTGAATGAAATTATTAACCATTTTAAACACTTTTCCCTTTTATGTATCACTACTCTAACAGATCTTGAAATCTCAATATTGAGGTTCACATGTTATGATATTTTTTAGATGTTGATCTGATATAATTCACTTGACAAGCCATTTTTATTTAATATTCTTTTAGGTTCCTTTTTGGCATGCATGTGTAAAGTAAATAGAACATAGAAATTTATGTATTTCACCCTCACTGTGATACTCCGAGCAGTATATAAAGATGGTTTATCATGCAACAAAAGCTACCATCCATACTAAGGAATTATGGGGTTCATTCTATGTCACTACTTACCTAAGATCACTACCCTACATTGTTTATGGATAACTCACTATCACTTGAGGTTCATTTCCTAGATCACTTACTTATTAACCCTCCTTTCTTCACTACTATGGGAATTCAGCCTTAGAAAATATTGATTCGACCATAAACATTTCATTTTTGTGAGACTGGGTACAAATTGAGCTAACATGAACCCTACCAAATGAAGATATCAGGGATGTAGTCCCTAGACCACAATATTGTTCTCTTTAGATCATTACCTCATGGTTTTCCTTCCATAGGGCTCACTACCAACTTCTTCAAAAAGGCCTTATGATGGGGGAATAACAACTCATGACTTATATAATATGCCTAGAACTCCCTTGTACCTAATGTGGGACTTAGGTTAACCCACCACATCATGGGCCTCACTGGAAACGTTGTGCCACACCACATCTAGAAATATCAAACACCTAAGGAAAGAAATACATTTAATTGATACTAATAATCTCCCCCTCAGTTATCTCCCTATGCTTAACTCTACTCCACCGGCTTTGAAACCATATGCAGTGATCATTGACATAGTCCCTCCCCCACAATAGCATCTATTTTGGCTCACTGCCTCATGGTTTTTCATTCAACATGGATCATTTCCCACTTATTCTGAAAAATACTTGTGATGGGGGGAGAACAAAACAAGACTTATATATCATGTCTAGAACTCATAAATACTTGATGTGGGACTTAGGTGAAGCCACCTTACCATAGGCCTCATAGGCCACATCTTGGAGCCCCACATTAGAAATCCCAAACACCTAGAGAACATATTATATTTATGTGGGACGAACAATATCTCCCTTATTTTTCCCTAGGGTAAATCCTACTTCACTAACTTTGATACCATATGAAGGGGTCATTGATTAAATCACTCTACCATAATATTGTCAGTATTGGAAAACTACCTCAAGGTTTTTCTTCCAATAGGGATTATTATCCCCTTATTCATAAAATGACTTGTCATGGAAGTGAGAACATATCATGTCTTATAAAACATTCCTTGGACTTACTCACACCTGATGTGGGACTCTGATAAATCCACCACATCATAGACCTCACTGGCCATGTCATGGTGCCCCGCGTCCAGCAGTCTCAAGCACTTAGAGAACACACTTCATTTAAGTGGGACTGAGAAAGTAGAACCAATAACAATCAATGAGTAAATAATATTTTTAATTATGATATAAATATCCGATGTGTTTTACATAAGGATATTTATCAAATCTTCAGTCAAGAATTTTTTCTTGAATTTTTAATGGATTTTCTATTAATCCTATGATTTTATAAATCTAGTTCCTATGGTTCCTACTAAACGTTCTCCAGAAATAACTATAATACCCGAAAATATATATCTGAAGATTTTCCAGTATCTTATTACATTAATAAAAAATTATAAAATATTTTACGTAGGTTAAAAATTTTAATAGACTTATGAAGATAGATTATATATAGAAACATTATATCAAAGTTCATGATATATAAAATAAATAATTGACATAATAAAATCATCATGTTACACTTACTATGATATGTTTTATTCATCTTGATAATCTAGTTAAATGTGAAATTATAACAAAAAGTATAATCAAATTCTCAATAAGTGATAAGGTATAAAATAAACTATATACATAAATTCTTGATCATGGCATACATAATACCTGAATAACAAACATAATTCCATTTAAATGATAATATAAATAATGTTCTAAAAATGGAAAGCATAAAAATAACTAACTTATAAATTCAAAAATAAATAGTCAAGGCTTTATGAAAAGATAAAATACATAAAGTGTAATGACATTCCCATTACTACAACTTATTTCCCTCAAGAGACCTGCCAATTCACTAAGGGGATATATAATTTTTGGCTCCACCCATCTATGATGATTCCTAATTCATTCCAATATATAATAAAATATACGTGTAATATATTCCATAATCTTTAATAATGAAAAACATGTCAATTAATAGTTTTATAATAAATGATTGAGTTACAAGGTATTATCATATATAATAATGGAAAGTATGGTAATTTAAATTTTTTCACCCATTAAATTTAAATGATATATTTCTCTAATAAAATTAACATTAATAAATTAATTAAGTATTGGATATTCACAATAATTATTTTTTTGGTAAAGTAAACTCCATTTCCCAGTGATTTTTTGGTTTTCATTAAATATTAGATATGGGTTGTAGTGTAAAAAAATCAGCATAGTGATTGGATGATAATTTAGGAGGTATTAAGAAATGACCATCCCAAATTATGAGTTGTAGCATATATATTTGATTTTTAATTAGTTTAAAAAAATTAAGAAATAGTTTTCTTGTTTCTGGTAAATTATATGTATGGTTAAACTATGAAAATATATGGGGATTCTTTTTTGGGTCCCTATAAAGGCTAAACTAGATATATCTTCTCCCACCTAGAATTTATACCCAACTTAGAAATTCCATATCTATAACACAACAAATCCATGACATTTAATGGATTCATAAATAAGGGTTTAACAATAATGGAGGGAGAATTTTTTATGTAATTTTTACAAACATGAGAACTCTATAGAAAAATAATTTATAAAATAACTATGAATACTACATGTAATGAAAAAAATATAAAATTTTTATATAATCATAACAAATTAATAAATTATTAATTAAAATTATTCCTTTAAAAAATAATTTTTTTGAAAATAAAAAGGAAAATATGAAATAATTGCATTACTTGATTCTTTCCAAGACTTGAGATAAAACCTTTAAATCTATATAATCATAATAAAGAAATCCTTTAGAGAGGAAATAAGCTTAAAATAATTATGATAGGCTTATCTGTGAAGATAAATGGGTGGTTGGGGTGTTATTTATAATCAAACATGGAGAATAATTTATTAGTTGTTGGTTAGATCTTTGGAGACTTTGAATTAAATTGTTTTATTAAAAAACTCAAAATGATGTATTAATCAAATATTTTGACTTCAGAAATGTGATATTTGATGAGAAAAGAAATTTTTAAATATATTTAAAACCCTCTAAAACCTAATTTTATATTTATAATAATGTATTCAAGATAAGGGATCAACAATAGTTTTTCACTGGATAAAATAAATTTTATTCTATAAAAAATCATATTATGTTTGGGAGTTTTTGTATAATATTAAAAAAATAATTTATTTAATATATTTTTCATATTTTATATATTTTATGTTTTGTAAATTATAATAAGTTATGAAAACATTTTTACAAAATAAAATAGGTATACAATGTACTGTGTATGTATAACATACTATAATATTTGATTAAAATCTTTCAATCACAAAAAAAAATTAATTTTTACCTTTTAATAATTTTTATACGAGGATTCCAAATTTTATATATATATTTTTAAAATAAACTACTATCTAAAAGGTGTGAATTCATCAAATAAATTATTATGTGAATGGTTTTGGTGTAATTACCTTTTTAAAAAAACTATTACATTACTATTCCAGCAACCCTATTAATTTTTAAATAGAAAACTTATCAATTTCCGATGAATATATAATGAAAACATACTGAGATAACATCCAATTATTCCCATATATTCCCAAAATACTTTTATTTTATTTTTTATCTTCAGAATATCTATTCTATAGATTACACTATTTTTCTATTATACCATGCTTATTAGATTTGTGATTTTCAATAGAAAATTTGTGCTAACATAATATTTCTTGTAGTTATGAAATTTTTTTATATTTTATATTCACTCATAAAACTATTAGTATTATATAATATTTAACATTTTTTCAATTTAATAGAATAATCAAATAACATTTATGGATTTGTGTTAATTTATTTACTTATTATTATGATAATTATTATTGATTCATCAAAAATATATATATAATCCTGATAATAATAATAATGGAAAAAATATAAAGGATCTTGGTTCTAATATACTAATTAATATGTGAAAATATGAGATCATTTATTTATTCTATATTTAACTATTATGTTCCTAAATATTTCAATCATGTTCCCACTAGTTTTATCATCATGAACATATCTAATGGTTTCTATAAACCTCTATAAGTTCTGTAATGTTACTTAAATATCTTTATCATATTTTAACCATCGGAATCATTCATATTTTCCCAATACCAGTGTTAATGTTGATAATTATATGGTTTATATAAAAAATATATTTTTTTATAGAAAAAATATATTTTTTCTTCTCAGTGGTGGAAATAAAATATGATTATTCCTTATGATGCCATCATAACCATCTCTATTTACTTCTAAAACCCCATATATGTGATTCAATGAATCAAAAAAAATTCAAGAAACCCTAATCAAATTATCTTCATCATACATAAGATTCATTTTTAAAATAAATACATAATGAAATATATCCCAAAACCCATGATATATCAACTCAAGTGAAATTATAATAAAACACCAATAAAATAGAAGATTATTAGTTTACTCTCTAAAAATAAAATCTTCGAACCACACCAATGTATATAGTATTTATTAGATAAATATATCTCTTAGTGTCACATGTTATTTCACTTAAAGGAATGCTTCATGATCTTTCCCAACTTTCTCTTCAAGTATTTATACGGAACAAGCTATAAATGAAAGGTAATGGGTTTCAAAAGTACTATTTTAATGTAATATGTCTAACATAACTTTAATTTCAAAAATATGTAGTAAATATGAAATTTTTTTGTAAGTTTTTTTTAATGTTTCATTTTACAATCATGTTTTATTCATTTACGGATTTCATATTTTATTCATTTTCTAAGTGGTCCCTTTAATTAATTATTAATAATAACATGAATAAGTTTGATAAATATTTATTGGATATCGAAAATATATCAAGTCCAATAGAAAAAGATATGATGTTTTATATCTATATCACCGGGATTATGGTAAAAAATAAAGTTTAAATGTCTAATCTAGATGAATAAGTAAACCATTGGAGAGTCCAATGGAATGCCTATATTATTAAAATTTAAAAAAGTTCTCTTAAAAATAATAAAATATTTCTATTTTGAAAATAAAATGCATTGGAAGTGTAATTTAAAATAAAATTATAAAGTGGTATAAAATAACCATGTGGTATATATCTTTTCTTTATATTATATAATTATCTAATTTTGATTCCTGTGAATAAGATATCTGTTATGTATAATACATTTTTGTTTGTGTATAATTACTCTAAAATTAAGGGAGATTGATGAATGGAGATATATAATTCTGTTATAAAAATGTAGAGAGGGTTTCTAAATTTGGATGTTAAATGTAAAATCTATAACATATAAGTAGATTTTTCTATTTTGTATTTTGTAAATAATTATATTGTGATGGATATAAATCATATATTTATCACTGTTTTTTAAAGTGTTTTTTCAAAAAAGACAAATTATTATTCACTACGTATAGGATTTTGTATAATTTTGTACACACATGAAAAATGATTAGTTTAAATATTTAGGATATAAATAACATATTATATAAAATAACAAAATAAAAAAGGATAGTGTAAAAAAATGTTTCATTTGTTAGATCAAGAAAAATAATACTCAACCTAAACAAATTTTTCTGATCGTCTAAAAAATGTAAAAAATTTACATATTTCCATCAATTGAATATTATTTTCCAAATATATGTTCGTGTTTTATAAATATTATAATTGGATCCAAAAATGCATCAAACTCTGAGAGGGGGTGGAAATCTAGGTATGTGAATTCAAAAAAAATCCCTTCAATAATATTATTTCATATGTAATGAGTTCTACTTTCTATTCTTATTTATATATAAAATAAATAAAATATAGTATAGAAGAAATTTTAAATAGTTCTCCCACATTGATCTATTATTAAGGATCATATAATGATGATGTGATAATGTTCCAAATTTAAAAAGTTTCACTAGTTTATATAAGTTTAGAGAGGTTGTATTATCCCACTTAGTTTTAAATATTACACATTAATAAAGTTCACTTCTCTATTTTTCATGCTATGACACACCATAAAAATAGGTAAACAAATTAAACTCAAAATTCATGAAAAATAAATATTAAACCTCCAATGTTGTATCAATTATATCTATTTAGGTAAACTCGTTCTATTTTATCTATATTGATATTCAATTTTGTTGTCTATTTTACCCAAAATTGAAATATTTATTCCAACTTTAATGGATATTCAAATAAATCCAAATAACCTATAGAAATATGATTGAACATCACCCATTTAAATTCTATGTTTTTTATAAAAAATTAAGAGATTAAAATATTTAAATATAATCAAGGGTATTCCCAACCACAGTGTATTTTTTCAAACTATGATGTATTATTATTCTTAATACCATTATTACTAAGTACTAATCCTATTTCTTTTTTAAACATTATTTTATTTTAAAATTAACAACTTTTATAAACCACAATATGAACCTTTACATTCATGAAAATGTTTTTTTCCAGGAAAATTATAGTAGTTTCTCTCGAAAAAAGCGTTTATTTTCATGATTGAATCCATGAGGTACTCTTTATTTTGATTAGATATTGTGAAAAAAAATCAATCAAAGAATGAACCAAGAAATGGTTTCCTATTATAAATCCTATCCAATAATAAACCTATTAAATTTTAAAAATAAAACATCAATATTATATTACATGCACTCATAAGTATTTCCATTTTTCAATATCCAAAACCACATTTTAAACAAAGGTAATTTTATTCCAATTTCAATTTCAAATGGATATTTTTAGGGGTTTATTTACTTAATGGTATAAACCATAATGTAGTTTTTAGTCATGAAATTTTTTTTCTTTATCTAATAGTTATCAAAAAACCACTACTAAAACACTATCTATATTTATAAACCAATGGAAAATCACAACATAGTAAGGTTTACCTCAATGAGGTTTTTGTTCTACAAATAAATTCCATATAACTTCCTCAAAACTCTATGGATATACATATGATTCATCCATAATATTAATATAATTATTTTAAAGGGTTTTTTTCTAAGTCTTTCTATTTTCATAACCAAAAAATCTAATATATTTTTGTAAACAATCTCTCCCTTTGGGTTTGTTGAAAACCACCTTGATCCATATTTTAAGTAAATTTCTTAAACACATTCAATAGATATCTCTTGTATCATGAGAATATTATTTAGATAATATTTAATGAATAAATAATCATCCACCCCAATCTATCATGATTCATTTTCATTGTGAGACACTAGAGTTAAATGAAAGTTTTCCATCAGTAATCACTTTAATGGCTGAAATTTTCTTCAAAATAAATCCCTTTAGTTTTAGAAATCCTTCAAACTTCAAATTTATAACTTTGTTCAATATATTTACATGAAATATTCCCCCCCATATGGTAAAAAAATAACTCATATATTCATTAAGTCAACCCTACTCATTTTTTCAATAAACCTAAAGATAATTTATTTATGTTTGTTACACTTATTAAAAAATCACTTATTTGGAACATAACTTTTCATGAGACACTTGTTAATTTATACCACATACATAGAAAAACATTATAGAATAAAATATACCCTTTATTTGATCATTGAATTATATACATTATCATTATTATGGGAGTTAGTTTCTTTATCAAAACCATCATGTGGATGGAGTTGGTTGAACTCCAAAAGTAAATTTCTGATTCTCTAAAACCTCTACGAATTGTGACTTTATCATAATTATATAAATTTTATAATATTTTAAAATATTATAATTTCATAAAATATTTTTCAACTTTATCCATGATAAAGAAATATTTGATCTTAATATGTATCAATATAAAAAAGTACACATAATTTTTTCTAACTTTTATAATACTTGAATTATCACATTTAGTTACAACAAGAAAAATAACTCCATATCAATGTCTTTAAGTTATTATTTCATCCAAATTAATTGTATAAATTATTGATAAATGAATATATATTTATCTTCTATTATTATCAATTTAATTCAATTGTGTTTCTCAATTAATAAAAAAATAAATAATTATTTAAGATAAAAACTCCCCATGAGGTAGATTTTTTATCATCCAAAAAACCATCTAATTAGCATCCATAGAATAATAACTCATATTGGTCGTACTCCTTCATATAATAATTCAAATTATATATTTATTTTTATATATGAAATTATATATTGTCCCACTTTCTTGTAGATTTCTATGGGATTATATTATTATCATTATATTTTATATATAGAAAACACATGTTGGATCTTATTGTTTTAATGTATTATAGGCTCCCAATGAATTTTTTAGACATTATTATATTGCATTACTTTTCATCTTCATCAATAGAAATATTAATCCATGTAGAAACTAGTGTTTTCATTTCCTTTCTATCCTCTATGGAAAACGTTTTTTATAACTCTTTTTTATATTTCTATAGTGAAATATAATTCCCATCCTTTCTTTGAGTATCTTATAATCTAAGGGAAAATGTTAATTTATCAATCATGTAAATATCAAATCCTTTCGTCATGTAGTTAATTAAATCTTTGAATTAAACTTTATATGGTCCTTACAAAATTATATAATTAAGATATATGAATAACAACATTATTTGAACAATATCATTTTCCACATAGATATTATGTGAAACTCATCTTCATGGGAATACAATCTTTTTTATAAATTGATCAATCCATGAAATCCATGATCTTAATGTTTAATTAAATTTATATAATTATTTATTAAAATGACACAAATTTTTCTTATATTAATGTATAATAAATATATCTAATTATTTAACAGATATTTCTTCTTTAAGGCCTCTATTTAAGAATTTTGATTTTACATCCATTTGAAATACCTTGAAACTTCTTTAGACTGTGATATATAAGAGTAAATTATCCATCTCCAAATATTCTATAGGATCAAATGTCTCATAAATTTCAATGAATTTAATATAAGATCATCCCTTTCAAACAAGCTATAATTTTCTTCAAATTACTATTATGTATTCACTCGTTTTATATAAAAAAACCTCTTGGTTATAATTACACATGAAAATGCTTTTTTATATCCTATAAAAATATTTTCTATGGAATTGAGAGACCTAGTATAGACTAGATTGATTCACTATGGAATGAACCAAAAAATATGACTCATAAAAATTAAAACATTCCAAATAAATAAAACCTATAGAAACCCTAATCCCCATCATGGATTCACCATCACCTTCTTATGAATGACTAGGGTTGATTAATGGCTGGAGTATAAAGTTATCCACCACTAGTACGGTAAAAAAATAAATATCCATCTTTAATGAAGTTTCATAGATGAGTATAGAATAGATGATCATGGAAAATTGAATAAAAATGGAGATGGTGAAATGGATAAAGTGGTAAAAACAATTAGAATAACACCAAAAACACTAATAGGATAAAAAAATGATGAAGGGAACCTATAACTAGGGAGGATAAACTAGGTAAAAACATCATAGATGGATGCATCATTAATGTATAGAAAAAATAGATAATCTATTACATGCTTTTTTTCAATGTATAGAAACACTGATTGAAGGATTATAATGGATTAGTGATGATGAAAAAAGGTTGATATGTTGAAATAATATTATATTGATATGTCAATTAGACTAAAATACACAATTTAAGAATGAAACAATAAAGGTAAATTCATATGAGTTAATGGTAAAAAAATGCACCAAAAAAGACTATTAATGCTTCTTATAAAAATGAAATGAAAAAATTAAGATATATATCATTTATATTGATAAATAAGCTTATAAAACTATAAATAAAATATTTTCTAACATTGAAAAAATGACATCAAAAGTATGATAACATATCAAAAATTATGAGTAAAGTCAATGAAGCTAGAAAATAGTGCATTAGAGATGATGACCAAACCTAGAGGCCTTTATCAAATCCAACACCAAAGAATAAAAACTAGATATATGATTTCTAGGGGATAATGAATAATGGTCACCATGTATAGTAATAAGAAAGGTAATGATAGTTTTATCCTCAATGGGTTTCAGGCTCTTGATAAAAAACCCTATCCCCCTCCCCCCCCCCCATAATTATAATTTTGTCTTTTGGCGTCGAAATAATCCATCATTTATTATTTTCTTAAATTTAGTCAAAAACTTTATTCATATACATAAATTAACTCTCATATCAAGAACTTTCATCAAAATTCTTAATCTCAACTTTAGATATATGTTATATTTGATGCAAATACTTCGTCCTTTATGTTTGAATTGGAGTTTCTTTGTCCCTAATAATATTTTTCTTATCAATTTTATTTGTAAACCTTAATTTTATAGGAAATGATAAACCTTGATCAAAATCATCATCATCATTCATACTTTTCATTAAATTATTAGCAAACACATCGTAAAAACATGAAAATATGAAAATTTGTTAACCAACAATCTAATGTAGATTCGGTTAGTAGGTTCAACCCATTTAGAGTGTGTAGACACTTGGAATATACTCTTCAAGGAATTTTCAATAAAATTAATTTTAAAAGTGATTAAAAACTAAAACCTCAATAAAATAAACGACTAATTAAAAAAATTATCTAAATTAACTAAACTAAATTAATATATAGAAGAAAATAGGAAGGGATGAAAGTGTTAGAGTTTTAATATTTGTTCAAGTGCTTGAAATTACAATTATTTGATTCCCACCTCTCAATATTTATTTATTAAATTATCTCTAATTTTATATTTAATCCAAATAATATTACTTCTAATTCTCTAATGTTAGACAAAATTCTAATTTTCATGAAATTAATCCATCATTTTTTCCCTAAATTGATGAATAATTTGAGCATTGTTTTAGCATTGTATCACTTGGTGAAATGCAATTAGTTATTTCTCACAAAGTTTGAGTATCTATATATTCCCAGATTTTTCACATGATATCACTTATTAGGTATCACTCATGTAATATTGAAGGGTAATTACCACAAAATATTAATTTCGTCAATGAAAATAATTATTTATTAGAAATTATAATTCATGTGATTTATGATTATCTCACACACGTGTACAAGTTATGAAAAAAATAAATTTTCCAATGCTTTCCATTACATGATTACTTATTATGAATCACGTGAATGGACACCATATAATGTGAGAAAACTCCATAAAAAATAAAAAGAAAATATAATTTAATAAATTAAAATCCAATTGATATGAATTAACTATAAATTAAGATATGAAAAAAATCATTAAAATATTATCATGTTCTTCATCACTCTAACACCAAAGAATTATCTAGAAATTATGAAAACATGACCTATAAAATAATAAAAAAATATGATATCAGTGTGTTCTTATTTTCATTGTTGTCACTACAAGCTGTCGTCGATGATCATAGTTTGAAATCTGTATCGATCTGAACACTCACCATGAAATGAAAAAATAAATATTGTGGATCTCTGAATGAAAACAAAATACTATGCATGTGATAATGACTTTCCTAAACCACTATTGCACACACATTATGAACCAATGGGTGATGCACTTCTACATAGTATGGTTTGTTTTCTCATTCAATAGTGGAGGCCAGTAGTGTGGGGTGTGGGGTGATATGCTAATGACATAGAGGACACAATGTTTTCTATTAATGTGTCACATAGAATAGGAGGTCCGCTCAGCCATGTAGTAAGGTGGAGTAGGGCATGTTTGTTGCTGTATGAAGGCGGAGGGATGGAGTGATGTGCATAGTGGGTAGAGGGAGATGGTGTTTTGGGCCTTGGTTCTAGTTGGAGGAGGTGATCCTCCAAGTGATGGTGCACAGATAAGAGAATAGAAGATTTCTGTTTCTCTAGTATGTAGTAGAGGATGTAGGTAGTGGCATGTGATATGGTGTAGGTGGGTGTCGAGCTGGAATTGGATGAAGGGGAGGTACCTAGTGGGATGTTTTCATTAGGTGGAGAGGAGCTCTTTTAGGCGTGGTGTTGTATAAGTGGAGGAGGAAGAGGTCGGCGCTCCAGTGTGGTGATGTAGGGAGATGAGAGGGAAATGTTGTGGTGCCCAGGAGGTTAAACGCTCCTACCTCCTAAGGTTTCCTTTTGAATAATATGAATCATCCTTGATAAAAGCCTCTCGGGTCACCTACATGAAAAAATTAAGAAACAAAATTTTAAAAATAGAAATTATCTAAACAATCACTTAAAAATAATAAAACTATTAATATCAGTAATAATAATAATATAAATATATATTATATATAGTATCTTGTAAATTAAATTAAATTAATATAATAATACACATAATAAAAATGCTACTACTAAAATTTAATGTAATTTAAAAATAATAATAAACTAGTAGTATTAATACTATTATAGTTAATACTACTGATATTTATGATGATACATAAAAATATATAATACTAATATAAAAAATTAATATAATTACTAAAAAGTACTAGTAAAAAAATAATAAAATTAATCTTAATTAAATTACTAAAAAATAATAGTGTTAGATATAAACTATTAATAATATATAAATTTAATATAAAATAATAATAAATAAATAAATAAATAAATTTTATATATAATTAAATAAAAACTAAAAAACACAATAAAACTATAAAAGGAACCAAGAGACACTAAAAGTCGGTGGAAAAATTAATTAAAACCAAGTTAAAAATTTATAAAAAATGTTAGAGAAATCCATACGCATCAAATCCCCAACACTTAAACTTTTTCACACTTAGTAAAAAATCAGAAATAATACACAATTGGACCCATAGATAAGTAAAAATATAAAATTTCATGTTTAAAAACTTTAAATATCTTTTAACAATAAAATATCATGCTTTATTTAAATATCCATTTCTCAAAATATTTTATCTTCCACTCTCATTATTTCCAAAAAAAAGTACCTATACTCATGCATCATGTGACCAACCTCACCATCACTTGCATCACTCCAAAAATATTGAAAATTTTATGCTCAATTATCAAACAGACATATTCTTACCATAGAATTGTAGTTAATTTCACATCTTTACTAGTGTAAATCAAAATATTTCACCGATATCAATAAATTCACAATATGTAAAAATTTCTCTGAAGCTACAGGATGGCGGGTTATAAAAAATTTAATAATTTGTGGGAAAATGAGGGTTGAATCATTAAATATATACATGATGAATTTTAATCCAAATATATCTCTTGAAATATCACTCCACTAAACTTATAAATTTTCTTTTCCCAAAGAATATGATAATCCAATTCCTCTCTCAAACAAATATTGTTTTTACTCAATCAATTTTTTTATGAAAAAAATCATGTGACTACAATGTATAGGTAAATAGTGGGTAAAAACTCCAAAAACCCATGAAATTTTAATAAGAAAATATCCCATGAAAAGGTATACAAGTATCTCATAATCAGTTGAATCTAAATGAAATTGGGTTATATAGAAAACATTCTATCTCTATGAGTAATGAGTCACCACTTTTATAGTCATTCCTAAACGTGGGTGTTTCTACATATTGACCATGGATTTATGAAATAATATCACTAATAATATAAGCCATGAGATCAAGGATAAAATCATTCTGAACAAGAAACATGTGCTCAGACTGAATAAGGATACAATTGGTGTGTTCTTGACTTTGTTATGACAAAAATAAAATAGTTTACTTCTAGGTTCAACAATGATAGGAATTTTATATTTTTTTGTTTTTTTAGTTTGTTTAAATTATTATTTTTGGAATCATAAAATATGATACAAAATAAAACACTTCCCTGAGTAAGTGAAGATAGATGCAGAAAGGATTATTGTATCTGATGAATCTCTATAAATTTTGTACCTATAATATATACACATGGAAAACTCATACCTACATCATATGAAATAGATAACAAATAAATAAAACTAAAATTTGTATAGTAAAAATATGTATGATTAATATAAATCCACTATGGTTATAGGTGAAAAACAGATTGAGGTAAATGCATGTGATTTTATTACTTAAAAAATAAATTAAATGAAAGTAAATTTAGTGAAATAAAAACAAACTAATTTTGGGTTGCTTCCTATTTATTTCAAAGTTTACTTTTTCTTTATTCCGAAGATAATAAAACTCCACTAGGATCAAATGGAAATGTATACCATGCATCAACATCTTTTTTGGTAGAAGTGTTGAATCCATTTTTCAAAAAGCATATTATCCTACAAGTAGCACAATATCTCAATGGAAACTTTTTATTCAAATGGATGTGTGGAATGAAATGAAAATAGAGCAACTCATAAGGAAATTAATATACCTCATCTAAATAAAAACTCACTACATAATTGAAACTTTTGAAAAGGGAATCTTCGTGAAGATCAAGAACATTAATTTTTTGAATTTTCACCAGATAAGAAATGTCCTTAATCTACACTTTCAATAGTCAGCTTATATCTATCTTATCCTTGATCGAAGTATTTTTTTTAATGATGTATCCCAATTCATTTTTACCACTAACTAATAGTATAGGGAAATACACTAGTTTCTAACTCAATTCATGATCTGTGGTTTCATTTATTATACCAAGTTCAAGATTATTTATAGTATTTATAGGTTTTTTAAGTGAAGCATTTTTAACCTCGATGGATAGAGCAAGTGGGGTGGGATTAATTTTAGTAGGTGACCAAATTGTTTCTATAAAATTATGAGTTTTACCTTCCACCAATGATGACTAATTTTCTAAATTATTGAATTTTTAATATGTATTCATTTTTTAAATTATTTTAGACTCACATATGTGTTCAAAAAGAGGTGAGTAATTTCATTTGAAGTGATGTCCACTTGTGTGTGGAAATTCATGATGTATCAATTCAATTCGGACACTATTATAGTAAATAAGGGTCCCATTTAAATGTCATCTTAATCCTAAAAAGGTGAAATTTTATATACATTGAATGCATCATTTTTTACTTTGGGATGGATGGGTTTTGAACTCATAGAATAATGACATTAAATCACTTTTTTAGGGGGCATTATATTCAACAGAGTTGAAGGCTAAACTCTCATATTCTTTAAATTTGATTAGATGGGAATAATTAAATTATTATGGAGAAGAGTCATCAATGGAATCATAAAATTGGTATACTTGTCACAATACATTTATATTTTTAAATTTATTGACCTACTAACTATAATAGAATTGGATTTAGGATCAAAATACAAAGACAATATGCACATACACTAGGAATATCCTCTTGATATAATATCTAGGAAGATGAGTTTTAAAAGTGATTAATAACAAAAACTTCTAAAAAATAAACAACAATTTAAAAATTATTATCTAAATTAACAACAACTATCTAAGTAAACTAAATTAATCTATGGAGAAAAACAAGTAGAGATGAAATGGTCTGATTTGTGACGTCAATTTAGATGCATGCAGTGCCAATTATTTGACATCCACATCTAAATATTTTTTTATTAATTTTTCACTGATTCTATATTTAATTAAAATACTATCAAGTCTCATTCTATGATGTTATAAAATATTCTAATTTTTAAACTATTAATCCAACATTTTATTATCTCATTTGATAAAAAATATTTGCGTCATTTTTTCATCCAATCACTTAGTGAAATGCCAAGACCAATTTCTCACGAAGTTTAGGTATTTATCTGTGTCAGGTTATCTCACTTGAGAACACTTATTAGGTGTTACTTGTGAAATTTTGAAGTGTAATGTAAAAAAATATTAAATTTTAAATAAATATAATTATTTATTCATAATTCATGTGATTTATTTTTCTATCATACGTGTGACTAAGTTCCAAACAATTAAATTCTATGATTCTCTTTTTCTTGTTATTACTTGTTAGGTATCACACGAATGAGCACTAGATCATGTGTGTAGATTCAAAATAAATTATGTCAAACACAAATATAATATAATAAATAAAAATCTAATTGATATGAATTAACTAGAAATCAGAATATGAAAACAAATTAAATCTCGAAAATACCATAATGTTAGTAAATGAACCAACAAAAAATAATTAGCCAGTATTGATGTCAATGTAACACATTAAATAATAAAAAGAGTATATATCCATGTTCATATCATCATTTCTTTTACATTAAGTTTCTATCGATGATCACAGTTTGATGTCTGTATCAATGGAAACTCTTTCCATCAAATCTAGTAAGAAAGCCCATTGATCTTTGAATGAAAAGAGAACCCTTTTCATGTGTCAATGTATCACCTAAACCACCACTACACACCAAACCTAAATCAACGGGTGATGCTCTCTTATGTAGTATGGGTTGATTCCTCATTCAGTAGTGGAGGGTTGAAGTGTGGGGTATGGGGTGGTGTGCTTCGGATACGGAGGACCCGATGTCTCCTTTTGGTGCATTTTGTGGCTAAGGAGGGATATTTGGTCATGCAGTAGGGTGTAAGAGGGTGTTTTGGCTGCTGTAGGTAGGAGGAGGGATGGAGTGAAGATTGTAGTGGGTAGAGGGAGATGGTGTTTGGGTTCCTGGTGCTGGGGGATGAGGTTATTCGCCTAATGATGTGCACATAGAGTATGATTGAAGGTTATCAGACCACTAGTGTGTAGTGGTGGAATCGGGTGGTGGATCAAGATGTGATTTAATGGGGGTGTATTCCTAAAATAGGATGAAGGGTAGGTGCCTCATGGGTTGATGTCATCAGCTAGTGGATATCTCGTCTAGGCATGGTGTTGCGTAGGGTGAGGAGGAGGTTGATGCTCCAGTGTAGTATTTCAAGGAGATGGGAGGGTGAGGTCATGGTACCTAGTTGTTTAAACACATGTCTCTACTAGGGTTTCCTTTTGGAAAAGATAAAACATCCCTGATATAAGCCTCTTGAGTCACCTCTATGATAAAATGGATAACAAAAAATTTAGAAAATATAAATTATCTAAATAAAAAACTAATAAAAAATATTAATATCAATAATAATAATAATAGAATTATATTAATATATATTATATATACTAGATTATAAGTTTAATTAAATTAATATATTTATGCACATAATTAAAATACTATTATTAAAAGTTAATCTAATTTAAAAATAATAATAAACTGACAATATTAATACGACATTTGTTAATACTACTAATATTTATATTCATTTACAAAAATATATAATAACAATATAAAAAATTAATATAATTGCTAAAAATAATTAATAAACTAAGATTAAAATTATTCTTAATTAAACTACAGAAAATAATAATATTGTTAGATATTAAATATTAATAATATATAAAATTAAAATAAACTAATAATAATAATAATAAATAACTAATATTACCTTATAAATTACTAACAAATATAATAATAACAAAAAAAATAAAAAACTATAAAGAGAAAATAAAAAAAATAGAAGTGGGTAGAAAAATTAATTAAAACTAAGTTAAAATTTCATAAAAATGTTAGAGAAATTCATATGCATTAATCATCATAAAACTCAAGTTCTCTCATTTAAATTGTCATGTTAATAAATATTCCTTCTAAATTTTCATCACTACTTTGTTAAATAATCGCTTCATTCTATAAAATAGTGATATCTTTATTTTTAAATATTTTTCCAATCATTTTATTATATCATCATAAATTATTTATCTTTATAAAAATACTTTCATCCCCTTGGGATTAAAAAAACAATGGATTTTATCTTTTTTTGAATAAAATATTTTGTGATTCATGAATACTATATTATTTACTACTTCCTATAACACATATCATTTTGTTTTTTCTTCACATTGTGACATAAAAAATCTATATTCATAATATAAGACACTGTCAACACCACATTCATTGAAAACTTTTTGTTGGGACTTTTTCAATAATCATTATATGTTTTATGTTATTTATTATTCAGTTTAAACTCTTTACATATCTATTATCTTAAAGAGTTCTATAACAACCCCAACTCTAGTAACCCAAAGCCTATGTATACATAATTACATTAGCATAAGATACAAGGGATGAAATCACCAACTATTGATCAGTTTAGAAGTCCTGAAGAACCGGAGATATATATGATTCCAATTATACATTGGAAATAAAATATAAAACACAGAAAATTATAATATTTTTCATCCTTGAAATTAATTTAAATATTCTTTATTCTTATACAGGGGAAAGGAAAATAAAATAATGTTGATATCAAATTCTCAATAAGAGTTTTGTACGATGGAATTGATCATGAGTAAATAAGGCATAACCAATATGACAAGGTAAATAACTAAAAACACATGTCATGTAATCAATAATTTGGGCACAAAATGCATCCATTGATAATATTATTTAATAATCACATGGATAATAATAACTACGTTCTAAATGAAGGAAATACATAATGTATAATAGATTGATCAAGGATTTTTTCTAAGATATTTTCAAATATGGGTAAATGTATAACAAAACCCATTTAATAAGGTTTTCTAACTAGTTTGTTAAATGAGACATGTTGATGCATCAATGGGTTATCTATAACCTGGCCCCATCTAAAATTAGATGTCCAATAAATTCATCATATATTGAATGATAAATTTAATTCAAAAACAATATTTCTTATCAATAAAAATCTATATTGCGTAAATAATATGTAATATTAATATTTCTCTAATCAATCAAATAACTTTCATAGTAAAATACCACATGTAGAAATGGTTTACGGTTTAGGAAATATGTATATACATGATATAAAGAATATGGATATGAAATATATATTTAATTAATCATGTAATATGATCACAAGAAATTGAATATTTCAAGAAGAAGTTAATAACCAAAAAATTAATCAAGAGATGAGAGATGATAATCAGTTCAACAGAAAAGTAGATTTTGTAGTAAAATCGAGTATTTTCTAGAATATAATAAAATGGATGAAAAATTTTTAAAATAAAGTTTCATTAAATATTTTTATTTTTAAAACCTTTTAAAACTTTTATAGGAATCTAAATATTTCAAAATGGTTATAACAGTGGTAAATTTTGTTAAACCCGTATGCATTAAAAAGAAACAATTCGTTTGAATTTTTGTAAATAAAGTAGAAATTGTACCTTTCAGAGAAAATTTGAATGATTCATTTAAAACATTATAAAAATTAAAATATAAAATAAAATTTCCTGAATAAGTCATTTGAGTTAAAAAATAATTTTTTAAAATATAACTCCCAAGAATATTATTTACCTATTTATACTTTGTTTATTTTTATATATTACATGTTTTTATATCATTTTACTTTCTTAATGTACTCAAAAGTCTTAAAGAATGTTATTAAGGAAAACATACATTATTTATCTCTTTGGTCAGGATTTATTTTCATCCATATCAATATTTTCATTAAACAAATAAAAAAATTAATATTATTATTTAGTTGATTAGATCCATTTATCCCTTTTTTTATTTATGTAATGTGATTTAAAATGAATCTTCTATTTTTTTCTAATGAGGTACTTTTCCCCATAGTTGTGAATCAAATTTTTATTTTAATTTATATCGGAGGAACATAATTTACTACCATAAAGAAATATATTTAGTTTGAATACTCCTCCAAAATTTACAAGTTTATTTTCAAATTATATTTTTACCAAATTTTATAGTAATTTTTTTAAATAAATAAATATTTAATTTACCATAAGAAATATTCAAGTGATTCTATAATGGTATTTTCATTTTTTAAAACATTCATATATATTATATATGATTTTTCGGAGATATAATCCAATGATACAATCCTTATTCATTCAATTTAGGTAAATTGATTGTGATTATCAAATATTAATGAAACTTATTTTCTTTTCCAAGGGTTATTATATTAGAAAATTATAAAATATTTCATGATCATATGGAGTAAATATGAATAGATTATGATTATGGGATGGGTGGGTCTATTATATTCGTCCTTTATATTGGGTAAAGATTAATTTTTTATAATCTCAAAGGGTTCATAGGATGTTAGTCCAATCCAAAAATATGGTACATGGGTGGTTATCCCAAGGCAAATATGTGATGAATATATTTGTTGGTAGCCTTAACATATTAATTAAATTATTGTTATTATCCCACACTTTTTAGACCTCTCTCTATGAAATGTTCTTATTCTCTTAATATGATCTTATGGGCCAAGGTATTTGATTCTCCTATGACCTGTGTATTATTAACAACAAAACCATTCTTCCATGATTATGATCTATAGATTGTTGGGTATAATTTTAAAACGGTAATCTCATATTCTAATTCCCTTTTTTATTATATGTTTTTATATGTTCATTGACTGATATCTTCCACGATATTCATTAATGAGAATCTAAGATCATCCATTATTATGTTTCTATTATCTGGGTTGTGAAGAATTGTTTTAATTATGGTATTATAAATAAATTCACATTGTGAGAAGAACATTATGGGATATATTTAGGATCATTAATGAAATATTATTTTTATGCATCTAATATCTGAGGACACTAAAAATTTATGGTTCAAGGGAATTTATTATTATAATATGTATTAAATATTAATTTAAAATGATGTGATATTAATGTATGTAATGTTTGGTTTTCCTCAGTTGGAATTAGAGAAAGGATTAGTTTTTTCTTGGAACTAGGATGATAAATATTTAGTGAGAATCCATAGTATTAATATAAGTATATTAGAACATCATATGATATAGTAAATAATGTGTTGTGATTTCCTAGAAAATGAATCCCTATCAAGATACTAGAATGTGGGTATGCTTGTGGCAGATATGCACCTAGGGGTGAAATCTCTAAAATGGTTGGATTGGGTATTAACTCAATCATCACTAGTTATTTATGAGTGGGCCTAAGATAACATACCTTTCTAGAAAATCCTAGGTGATATACTTGGGTTAATTAACATTTTCATTCTGAAAAATTCTTATGGATTCAAAAATATAATGACCATGGATGACCTAGGTTAAAAATATGGTGGAATATATTGAAATAGAAGTGTTATGATTTATAAATCAGGTGAATTATATTTCCTTATTTTATTATCAATCACCCTTCTTATTATTACAAACCCTTTTTTGGATTTATTTAATGGTTATAACCCTGAGTAATGGTGTTAATGCTAAATGTGATTTAAAATGAAAGGATTTACCTTCTACAAAATCAATGTTATGTGAAATGGAATGTAAAATATTATTACTATGATTAGGAAACATTATCAACCTATTAATCTTATTTAGCTTCTAAATTAGAAAATGACGGATTAGTGTATTGTTGAATCCTTCATAGGGAAACATCCACATTCATTTAGTAGGTTCAATAATACAAATATTTCTATGTAATGGATCAGTACCACTAAAAATATATTTCCCATTCTCTTATGTTTTGACAATGAAAAGTTAATTTGGTTATTTATTGTTTATAAGGAGAATCATATCAATGGTGTAATCTTATCAAGAAAACATGTAATGTGGAATAACTTGACTCTATTTAGTGGTATTAGTTTTAGAGGTTATTTTTTAATATGTACTTTTCTTATATTCTTCATACGATAATTGAGAAGTAAATTATTGAGATAAAGTATATGGAATTTGAATCCATTATCATATATAGGGAATATTTTAGAATAATTATTAGGTAAGATTGTCATATTATCATCCAACCTGAATATTGTTGTACCTCTCGTACCCTCGTGGTTTAATTTTCCTGATCACAATCACTCTCTTATTTATCTAATATTGTTTTAAGTGTTTTTGGATGATAGGCATGATTTCAGGTTGCCAAGGAATTGGGCCAAGAAAGCAAGAAGCCAAAAGTGGACTGATTTTCAGTCCACCGGCCAACCGGTGGATGACCACCGGCCAGCTGATGGAGCCTGGACAGAAGGCATCCTTCTATCCAGACCACCGGCCAACCGGTGTCCCACCACCGGCCAGCCGGTGGCACCCAGACAGAATAGTGTCAGCTACTGCCTCAGCACCAGCCAACCGGTGGCCTCCTCACCGGCCAGCCGGTGGTGCCTGAGCCCGAAGGCCTCTCCTTTTTCAAAGCACCGGCCAACCGGTGGCCAAGCACCGGTCAGCCGGTGGAGCCAGTCAAACTAGCCGTTGGGCTTTGACCAGACTTGTACACTTGCCTCCCAACGGCTCTGAAGGCCTCTCCAACGGCTCCGAAGACCCCCAAAGGCCATTTGAGGGATCCCCCTCTATAAATAAAGGACAAGGAATCCTCGGAAACATAAGGAAGCCCACGGGACACATTTTACATCATTTGGAAAACCTCCGGCGGATTTCTTCAAGGAACCCCACTTGCTCCAACTCATTTCCACATCCAAGGAGCACCACCGTAGAAGCTTGGGAGCACTCTTCATCAACTCCATCAATCCTTTTGCGCCCAAGGCTTCTCCCCATTACGGTTTTTCATTGTTTTATTATTTTGAGCTTCAAATTGGGTTTGTGCCTACAAACCCCTCATTTCTCTCATCCTCTCTTCTTTGGGTTTTCACACCACCTTCAAGGTGTGAAGAGGTTAGTCAAGCCTTCCCTTTAAAAGGCTTGAGTCATAGGTGAGCTAGCCTTCACCTGTAAGAAGGCTAGTGGGTTCTTGCTCAACCATTGAAAGCAAGTGGGTTCTTGCATAACCATTAAAAGCAAGCTGTAATAGGTTCTAGACTAACCTTAAAGTCTAGTGGGTTTCTTGCTAAAACCATTAAAAAGCAAGCGGTAGTAAATCTCTCAACGGTTGAGTTGGGAGTGAAGACGTAGGCTTGGGTTTAAGCCAAACTCCGTTATCAAGTTTTGTGTATTGCCTCTTTTATTTCCGCTGCACCTTTTACTTTGTTTTAAATTGTTAATTTTTTTAAAAAGGCAATTCACCCCCCCCCCCTCTTGCCATCACTTCTTCTCTTCTCTGCCCAACAATTGGTATCAGAGGCAAAATTTGAGCAATACCTTAACCGGTTTCAAATTCAAGATCCATTGTGATGGCATCAACCTCTTTCGCCCCCGAAGGCTATTCTTTGGGTCGTGATCCATTCTTTGATGGAACCGACTATACTTATTGGAAAACCCGCATGACCACTTTTCTTAGAAGTATTGGATATCCTATTTATAAAATTGTCATGCATGGTTATTCTCTCTCCTCTCCCGATGAATCCAAATGGAATCAAGCCGATATTAAAAATTTCGAGCTTGATGGAAAAGCCATGAATGCTCTTCATTGCGTCCTTGATCGTAATGAAATCAATCGAGTTTCCACATGCACCTCATCACATGAAATCTGGAAACTATTGGAGGTTACCCATAAGGGGACCAACAAAGTTAAGGATACTCGATTGGACATGTACCGTCAAGATTTTGAGTCTTTTACCATGCATCCATCCGAATCTATTTCTGAAATGTTTACACGCTTTACTGACGTTTTCAATGGTAGAAAGTCCCTTGGTGATGATGTGTCTGTAGAAACTATGGTCAAGAAGATCCTTTGGATCTTACCAAGCTCATGGGCGCCGAAAGTCACGGCAATTCAAGAAGCAAAAGACATCAAGAACATGCCGGTCGAAGAGCTCATCGGATCCCTCATGACCTATGAGATCACCATGAGGAGGCAAGCTGAAAAGGAAGGCAAACCGATCAAAGTTCCAAAGAACATAGCCTTCAAAGCTCAAAAAGAAGAAAGCTCCTCCTCATCATCATCTTCCTCTTCAAGCGGCGATTCAGAAATGGAGAATCTTGCCCGCAAGATGCACAAATTCATGAAGAAGAACAAAAAGAAGAAATCCCGCAAGGCTCAACCCAACGAAAAATCCGAGCCCGAGGTAACATGTTATGGGTGTGGCAAGAAATGCCATTACAAGCCCGATTGTCCACTCCACAAGAAAAAGTCCAAGCAAAAGGAAAAGAAGAAGGCATTCAAGGCCACATGGAGTGATAGCTCCACATCCTCCTCCTCCTCCTCCTCAAGTGACAACGGTAAAAAATGCCTAATGGCATTTCGTGAGGTATCCTCTTCCGACTCCTCATCCTCTAGTTCTTCAAATTCTTTTAATCATTTGTCTTATGAGGATCTCCAACATGCTAGAGATCAATTGGAGGAAGGTTTTCACGAACTTTCTTCCAAATTTGTTGTTTCAAAAAGAATTTCAAAAAACTCTCTTCCGAAAAGGAACAACTTCTCAAAGAAAAGGAGGAGTTGTCCCTCAAAATCCAAAACCTTCCCGATGTTGAGTCTATGGAATCAACAATCAAAGATTTAAGGGAATCTCTTGCCATGTTCACCCAAGGTGAACAAAATTTGACCAAATTGCTTGGTTCCCAACGCATATCTAGAACCACCCAAGGGCTTGGCTATTCCAAGCAAGCTTCCTCTTCCCATGCTCCAACTATTTTTGTAAGGGGGAGCTCCCAATTTAAATTCTGTAATTATTGCAAAAAACCCGGGCACTTAATTTATGAGTGCAATTGCAAAAATGCCCGGTATGGAAGGCCCAAAACCATTTTCTTTAATGATGAATTTTATAGGAGAAGACCCGCCACTAGACAAGTGTGGATTGAAAGATCCCTTTTAGCAAGTCTCTCCGGGCCAAAATTTGTCTCGGTTTCAAAATCCTATCCCCGGTGATTTGTTGTTTTTATTTAGGGGGAGTTAGGATCGTTTTAACCTTTTTGAGTTTTTCAATTCAAAATTTTCAATTCAAATTTTCAATTCAAATTTTCAATTCAAATTTTCAATTCAAAACTTTTAATTCAAAATTTTTCAATTCAAAATTTTCAATTCAAACCTTCAATTCAACTTTCAATTCAAAACTTTCATTTCAAAAATTTCAATTGGTTTAAAATTTCTATCTTGTTTTTCAACATATCCCTCAATCAAGTTTTATGCCCCATGCTATTTTGATAATCACAGAGGGGGAGAAATTCTTGGTTGATTGGGGGAGAAATCTTTCTCTCATGCTTTAGTGTACTTTTCATTTTATCATTTAAAGCATGCCTCTCTTTTCAATATTTTACATTGCTTGTTTTGGTGATTGTGATCATCAAAATAGGGGGAGATTGTTGTACCTCTCATACCCCTCATGGTTTAATTTTCATGATCACAATCACTCTCTTATTTATCTAATATTGTTTTAAGTGTTTTTGGATGATAGGCATGATTTCAGGTTGCCAAGGAATTGGGCCAAGAAAGCAAGAAGTCAAAAGTGGACTGATTTTCAGTCCACCGGCCCCCCGGTGGACGACCACCGGCCAGCCGATGGAGCCTGGACAGAAGGCATACTTCTGTCCAGACCACCGGCCAACCGGTGTCCCACCACCGGCCGGCCGGTGGCACCCAGACAGAATAGTGTCAGCTACTGCCTCAGCACCGGCCAACCGGTGGCCTCCTCACCGGCCAGCCGGTGGTGCCTGAGCCCGAAGGCCTCTCCTTTTTCAAAGCACCGGCCAACCGGTGGCCAAGCACCAATCAGCCGGTGGAGCCAGTCAAACTAGCCGTTGGGCTTTGACTAGACTTGTCCACTTGCCTCCCAACGGCTCCGAAGGCCTCTCCAACGGCTCCGAAGACCCCCAAAGGCCATTTGAGGGTTCCCCCTCTATAAATAAAGGACAAGGAATCCCCGGAAACTTAAGGAAGCCCACGGGACACATTTTACATCATTTGGCAAACCTCCGGCGGATTGCTTCTAGGAACCCCACTTGCTCCAAATCATTTCCACATCCAAGGAGCACCACCGTAGAAGCTTGGGAGCACTCTTCATCAACTCCATCAATCCTTTTGCGCCCAAGGCTTCTCCCCATTACGGTTTTTCATTGTTTTATTATTTTGAGCTTCAAATTGGGTTTGTGCCTATAAACCCCTCATTTCTCTCATCCTCTCTTCTTTGGGTTTTCACACCACCTTCAACGTGTGAAGAGGTTAGTCAAGCCTTCCCTTTAAAAGGCTTGAGTCATAGGTGAGCTAGCCTTCACCTGTAAGAAGGCTAGTGGGTTCTTTCTCAACCATTGAAAGAAAGTGGGTTCTTGCATAACCATTAAAAGAAAGCTGTAATAGGTTCTAGACTAACCTTAAAGTCTAGTGGGTTTCTTGCTAAAACCATTAAAAAGCAAGCGGTAGTAAATCTCTCAACGGTTGAGTTGGGAGCGGAGACGTAGGCTTGGGTTTAAGCCGAACTCCGTTATCAAGTTTTGTGTATTGCCTCTTTTATTTCCGCTGCACCTTTTACTTTGTTTTAAATTGTTAATTTTTTTTTTAAAAGGCAATTCACCCCCCCTCTTGCCATCACTTCTTCTCTTCTCTGCCCAACAATTGGTATCAGAGGCAAAATTTGAGCAATACCTTAACCGGTTTCAAATTCAAGATCCATTGTGATGGAATCAACCTCTTTCGCCCCCGAAGGCTATTCTTTGGGTCGTGCTCCATTCTTTGATGGAACCGACTATACTTATTGGAAAACCCGCATGACCACTTTTCTTAGAAGTATTGGATATCCTATTTATAAAATTGTCATGCATGGTTATTCTCTCTCCTCTCCCGATGAATCCAAATGGACTCAAGCCGATATTAAAAATTTCGAGCTTGATGGCAAAGCCATGAATGCTCTTCATTGCGGCCTTGATCGTAATGAAATCAATCGAGTTTCCACATGCACCTCATCACATGAAATCTGGAAACTTTTGGAGGTTACCCATGAGGGGACCAACAAAGTTAAGGATACTCGATTGGACATGTACCGTCAAGATTTTGAGTCTTTTACCATGCATCCATCCGAATCTATTTCTGAAATGTTTACACGCTTTACTGACGTTTTCAATGGTAGAAAGTCCCTTGGTGATGATGTGTCTGCAGAAACGATGGTCAAGAAGATCCTTTGGATCTTACCAAGCTCATGGGCACCGAAAGTCACGGCAATTCAAGAAGAAAAAGACATCAAGAACATGCCGGTCGAAGAGCTCATCGGATCCCTCATGACCTACGAGATCACCATGAGGAGGCAAGCTGAAAAGGAAGGCAAACCGATCAAAGTTCCAAAGAACATAGCCTTCAAAGCTCAAAAAGAAGAAAGCTCCTCCTCATCATCATCTTCCTCTTCAAGCAGCGATTCAGAAATGGAGAATCTTGCCCGCAAGATGCACAAATTCATGAAGAAGAACAAAAAGAAGAAATCCCGCAAGGCTCAACCCAACGAAAAATCCGAGCCCGAGGTAACATGTTATGGGTGTGGCAAGAAAGGCCATTACAAGCCCGATTGTCCACTCCACAAGAAAAATTCCAAGCAAAAGGAAAAGAAGAAGGCATTCAAGGCCACATGGAGTGATAGCTCCACATCCTCATCCTCCTCCTCCTCAAGTGACAACGGTAAAAAATGCCTAATGGCATTTCGTGAGGTATCCTCTTCCGACTCCTCATCCTCTAGTTCTTCAAATTCTTTTAATCATTTGTCTTATGAGGATCTCCAACATGCTAGAGATCAATTGGAGGAAGGTTTTCACGAACTTTCTTCCAAATTTGTTGCTTTAAAAAAGAATTTCAAAAAACTCTCTTCCGAAAAGGAACAACTTCTCAAAGAAAAGGAGGAGTTGTCCCTCAAAATTCAAAACCTTCCCGATGTTGAGTCTATGGAATCAACAATAAAAGATTTAAGGGAATCTCTTGCCATGTTCACCCAAGGTGAACAAAATTTGACCAAATTGCTTGGTTCCCAACGCATATCTAGAACCACCCAAGGGCTTGTCTATTCCAAACAAGCTTCCTCTTCCCATGCTCCAACTTTTTTTGTAAGGGGGAGCTCCCAATTTAAATTCTGTAATTATTGCAAAAAACCCGGGCACTTAATTTATGAGTGCAATTGCAAAAATGCCCGGTATGGAAGGCCCAAAACCATTTTCTTTAATGATGAATTTTATAGGAGAAGACCTGCCACTAGACAAGTGTGGATTGAAAAATCCCTTTTAGCAAGTCTCTCCGGGCCAAAATTTGTCTCGGTTTCAAAATCCTCTCCCCGGTGATTTGTTGTTTTTATTTAGGGGGAGTTAGGATCGTTTTAACCTTTTTGAGTTTTTCAATTCAAATTTTTCAATTCAAATTTTCAATTCAAATTTTCAATTCAAATTTTCAATTCAAAACTTTTAATTCAAAATTTTTCAATTCAAAATTTTCAATTAAAACCTTCAATTCAACTTTCAATTCAAAACTTTCATTTCAAAAATTTCAATTGGTTTAAAATTTCTATCTTGTTTTTCAACATATCCCTCAATCAAGTTTTATGCCCCGTGCTATTTTGATAATCACAAAGGGGGAGAAATTCTTGGTTGATTGGGGGATAAATCTTTCTCTCATGCATTACTATACTTTTCATTTTATCATTTAAAGCATGCCTCTCTTTTCAATCTTTTACATTGCTTGTTTTGGTGATTGTGATCATCAAAATAGGGGGAGATTGTTGTACCTCTCGTACCCCTCGTGGTTTAATTTTCATGATCACAATCACTCTCTTATTTATCTAATATTGTTTTAAGTGTTTTTGGATGATAGGCATGATTTCAGGTTGCCAAGGAATTGGGCCAAGAAAGCAAGAAGCCAAAAGTGGACTGATTTTCAGTCCACCGGCCAACCGGTGGACGACCACCGGCCAGCCGATGGAGCCTGGACAGAAGGCATCCTTCTGTCCAGACCACTGGCCAACCGGTGTCCAACCACCGGCCGGCCGGTGGCACCCAGACAGAATAGTGTCAGCTACTGCCACAGCACCGGCCAACCGGTGGCCTCCTCACCGGCCAGCCGGTGGTGCCTGAGCCCGAAGGCCTCTCCTTTTTCAAAGCACCGGCCAACCGGTGGCCAAGCACCGATCATCCGGTGGAGCCAGTCAAACTAGTCGTTGGGCTTTGACCAGACTTGTCCACTTGCCTCCCAACGGCTCCGAAGGCCTCTCCAACGGCTCCGAAGACCCCCAAAGGCCATTTGAGGGTTCCCCCTCTATAAATAAAGGACAAGGAAGCCCCAGAAAATTAAGGAAGCCCACGGGACACATTTTACATCATTTGGAAAACCTCCGGCAGATTGCTTCAAGGAACTCCACTTGCTCCAACTCATTTCCACATCCAAGGAGCACCACCGTAGAAGCTTGGGAGCGCTCTTCATCAACTCCATCAATCCTTTGGCACCCAAGGCTTCTCCCCATTACGTTTTTTCATTGTTTTATTATTTTGAGCTTCAAATTGGGTTTGTGCCTACAAACCCCTCATTTCTATCATCCTCTCTTCTTTGGGTTTTCACACCACCTTCAAGGTGTGAAGAGGTTAGTCAAGCCTTCCCTTTAAAAGGCTTGAGTCATAGGTGAGCTAGCCTTCACCTGTAAGAAGGCTAGTGGGTTCTTTCTCAACCATTGAAAGCAAGTGGGTTCTTGCATAACCATTAAAAGCAAGCTATAATAGGTTCTAGACTAACCTTAAATTCTAGTGGGTTTCTTGCTAAAACCATTAAAAAGCAAGCGGTAGTAAATCTATCAACGGTTGAGTTGGGAGCGGAGACGTAGGCTTGGGTTTAAGCCGAACTCCGTTATCAAGTTTTGTGTATTGCCTCCTTTATTTCCGCTGCACCTTTTACTTTGTTTTAAATTGTTAATTTTTTTTAAAAGGCAATTCACCCCCCTCTTGCCATAACTTCTTCTCTTCTCCGCCCAACAAATATAAGATTGATTGTTTCTTCATTCTCCAAAACCTAGTCTCTTAATGAAATTATCTATAAAGGAATTTAGTAATTGTGAAGAAATTTTTTAATGTGATCCCAAGATAAATATATAGATCAGTGTTACCCATAAATATCATTTTTTAATGATAAAATAGATATGTAATTAAAATTAAATTATAATAATAAAAATTTTGGTGGTAATAATATGTGTCTTTATTTATTTAAGAACAGTGGAATGAAACAAGAAGGAAATTATCTTAATTGGACTATGAAATTCTTCAGGTTTGGAAACGATGTTCTTTGAGAAATAAAATATTAATGTGATGGGAATAAGTTAGATAATGATGTGAATAAAGATAAATCTATATAAAGTGCACCACCCACATGTTTTTGTTTCAAATGAAAGGAGTACTGGAATTATACTAATGAGTGATGAAATATGAGGGATAATTTTGATGATCAAAATTAGTAACCACTTCAGCCTAAAGGAAATATCATATGATCAATATTGTCTATGTGGAGTATAAGAATTAATTGGTTAAATATAAACTTTTCATAAACTCTAGAACACCTAATATCTTATTTAATTATTCATTTACCAAATTTTTTATATATTAATAATTTTCTAATGGAGTCAAATACAATAATAATGATTAAATATGGAATTTTTAATAAAAAAATAATAATTTTATGATGATCACTTATCAATTATATTATTCTTATCAAATTGATTTTTATGTGAAATTTCTTCCAAGAAATTTTTAAATCTCTATCTTATATAATTAGATATGATTTAGAGCATAGATTGACTCACTTTCTATAGATCTTCAATAAATTTACAAGAAATTGTAGTGACATCTCATATTCTAAATAAACTTATGATTATTTATTAGTGGAGGATGAATATTATATTACAATGAAATATAATTCCACTTTATATGACTTGATTCGTATTTACAAAGCTTGTGTATCTCATATAGTTGGGGAGAATCTCAATATTGAATATATTCTGATTTTATTAGAATTTTTTTGGATTTATTTCAGAATGATTTTACTATCATTACTTTGAATAATGAATTTGGGTTTTCAATATATCTCATACATGTTGTATCACATATTTCAAAGACTCTATGTTCAGTAGACACTATTGACTTCCAAGAATTAGAGAAGTAACTCTAGGGGAATCTTGATAAGGGATTCACTCATCTAAGTGTGTCAATATAGGGTGAAACTATTATTTTTGTTAATAGTAAATATTGATCAACGAGACTCTTCATTATTCATTAAAGACATAATAATATCATGGTAAATAATAAGTATCATTTCTTCCAAATTAATGATTTTTTAATCAATTTTGAGAATTTAAATAATTCTCAATGATTGAACTTTGTTCTGGATACTATCCACTGAGTGTCAAAAGTGAATACATACCTAATACATCCTTCATTATAAGGTATAGACACTAAATATTTGTAGTGATTCCACATTGTCTTACTAATTCCGTGTTTATCTTCATGGATATAATGAATAGAGTCTTTATGTATTAATATGATCAATTTTTGGTAGTATTTATAGATGATATTCCTATATACTCTAATATCAAGGAAGATGATGAAGATACCTAGATAATTTTACTAAATACCCTAGAGGAGGGGAAACAATATACCAAATTCAAAAAGTGTGAACTTTGGTTATAAAATGTATCAATATTGGGACCTATGATCATAGGTGAGGGTATATCATTAGATCCTCTTGAGACAGAAGTCATTGAACATTATCCCAAACCAACCATTGTGACTGAGATCCATAGTTTTCTTGGATAGGATTTATATAATCAACAATTTGTGAAATAGTTATCATGTTTTACTAAACCAATCACAATGTAAACATGGAAGGGACTCAAGTTCTTTAGTATTGATGAATATGAAGAAAAATTTTAAGAGATTAAGAGATGGTTGGTCAATGCACTTATAATAAAACAAACCTATTGTGGAAATGGGTTTGTAATATATAGTGATTCCTCAAATAAGGTATTGGTCTTTGATATTATAAAAAATAGAATAGTGATATATTATGTCTCTCTCCAATTAAATGCTCATGAGTATAATTACATAATCCATGACTTAGAGTTATCAATATTAATCATTGTAATTGGGATTTTTGACATATTTACTAATAAAAAAATTTAAAAATATGTATTCACCCTTAAATTTTTCAACATACACTAGAAAATATGGTTGGAGTTTATTCAGTATTATGAATACTCTATACATTACCACTATTGGAAAGTGAATATGGTGGTTAATGATTTCAGTCAAATTGATCATATTATCTGATTTATGATGAGGATAAAAAAGATCAAATATTTATGTATTTTTTAACGGATTTAATGTGATATATTTAAGGAAGGAGAGAATTATTTTCTTTCTCAAAAAATTTTCCAACCATCTATCCAGGATATGATTAATGGGGCATAGAAGGGAGATAAAAAAAGTGACAAAATAATGTGAGAAATATTCCTAATTTCAACCCTAATTTTGGTAGAACCATAAGGTTCGGGAATATAGTATATTTCTATAAAATATAATTAATGAGTAAGTATTTATTGGATTCATCTCATATATCATAATTATAAATCCATCCTAGACGTGTAATGATGTATAGAGTCCATAAGTATTATTTTTAGGGGGGTATCATAAAGATAGATATTGTTGATTATGTATATCATTTAATTGCACACGAAAAATTTACGATTGAGTGCAAGAACTCTAAAGGGATGTTAAAACCATAACCCATCCTTATCCATAAATTAAAAAATGTAACTAGGGATTTAATCATAAGATTCACCAAGACCTCTAAAGTGAATAAAATAATTTGGGTTGTAATTGATCACCATTTGATGTATGAACAATTAATTGCTACCATATAAAATTTATCCACTAAATAGACTATCCAAATATACACTAATTTAGTATTAAGGTTTCATGGAGTTCCATATTCTATTTTATATTTTCATGATCTAAGTTTTACATCGATGTTCTGGATATTTCCTCAAAACGATTCGTATATGAAATTTTTCTTCAGTACTCTCTATCATCCTAAAAACCATGGTATGTATGGGAAAACATAAAAACCTTATATAATATATTATGATTTTATTGTATAAATTACAATGGTTTTTAGGATCCGCACCTTCCTCTTATATAATTATCTTACAAAAAAAACTTTCACTCAAGATTTAAAATGGATCATTATGATTCCCTCTATAGAATTAAATTTAGATCCTTAACATGTTGCGATGAAGTTGGAGAAACGAAAGTTATTGGGACTTGACTTAGCTGGGGAAATGTAAGATAAGGTTATATATATTTAGAAACAAGTTAAGGAAGCATAAAATAAAGATAATAGTTATGCTAACAATCATGAGTGAGATCTAGAATTCATTATTTTTAAAAGGTATTAATATATATTTTTCTCTTGAAGAAGGTTTTGATATTTGGAAATAATTGAAGCCTCATATTTAGGTATATTAGACCCTTCAATATTCTTCATCATGTATAGATTATTTCATATTATATGAAAATTATACTAAACGAATCTCATGTTCATGATGTGTTATAGGTATATCTTTAGAGTAAGTACATACACGATACTTTGCATGTAATGAACTCAGAGGTAGTGTCATTGGAGTCTGATCTTCCCTATGAATAAAAACTAGTAGAAATATTTTTTTCATAGAGATAAATTTCTATAGAACATGGAAACTCTAATATTATGAGAAATTTAGAGGAATCATAAAGGAATATATATGGGAACACAAATATGTGGTGAAGTATAAGTATCCTTATTTATTTTCATCAGAGTTAATGAATTTTGGGGGTGAAACTAATTTTTAAGGTGTTAGAATGCAACACCCTGAGATTTTATATGCATTAAGTTGAAATAAAGTTTAATTTTTCAATATATTTCTTTACATGTAACCTCAAGTCTAAATGAACCATGATATATTATAATATTTATAACATATTCTTCATATTGACATTTATGAATATGATTAACTACATTATGAAATATGTCTATATATAGAAATGGTTTCGTTAATTAAAATATATTAATTAAAACAAATTAAATAATAAATAAATTTTTAATAAAATAATTTAATGATTAAATATATTATTTTTTAAATAAATGTATTCAAAAATTATTTTTCTAATAATTTTTATGTAAGAAAAATTCATTTAATGGTAAAATAGATAGTTTTTAGATAACTATTTTTATATGTGTAATACGTTTTTATCATAATAAATTAAATAAATCATTATTTATTAATTAATATAAAGAAATTTTTTTTATATATTCAATAAAATATTCTAACATTATTTTAATAGTTTTAATAAGGAAACAAATGAAAGAAAATTATGTTTTATGTGTAAAAATGCATTTTTATAAAAAGTACTTTTCATTACATTTTTCAAACATATTATAAATTAAATTTTTTCCACTTATAAAAATTTAATTGGATATAATATATTCCATATTTAGAAAAATAAATCCCAAATTTAATAATGATTCCAATTTCATTTTTTTCATAATGAATAGTAGAAACAGTGAAAATTAGTTCCAAAAGTTAGGGTTATAACAAGTTAAAGAATGGGGTTAAACTAAGAGATAATGGAAAATTAAACATAACAATTTATAAATATTTATGTGGAAAGAAATTTCAACCTTATATTATCTTACCTTCAAAACTCTTATCCATTTGGTGCTAATTTTATAAAATAATATCTTTATATTATTTAAATCTTATAAGTAATTTCATGTGTGTCCCTCCAGTCACTTCTAACACGGAACCTATTATCCACTATTTTTAACAAAAATTGAGACATATATAATAGAAATTACATTCCTAATAACCATCATTGAATCCTTACATTCATTATTGAGTTTTTATAGTTACCCTAAGACCATCCAAAGAAGTATTATGTTGTAACCCCAATTAGCTCTCCAAAATAATAGGTAATCATCTTATCCAACTCATTCAAAGTTCAATTCCTATTTTACTACCTGTAAATTTATTATATCTACCCTAAAATATTTATCCCAGTGTTATAAATGTAACAATATTTTATTATTATTTTTTTACAGCCATTTTCCACCTCATATCAATCAAATGAGAAATAATAGTACCGTATGTGCGTAAGTGAGGACTATCACCACTACATAATGTTATGATTCATTTTAAATCACTATATATCATGGATAGTAATAATGATTCATTTAATGAATATATATAACATTTATGATATAATTATGATTCTACATTGATAAAATATTGTCTAATTTCTTTTCTATTTTCTCATATAAGTATCCATCATGCGTATGAACGGACTACTGTCACCGTGAGTGATATATTTCATTGTCAATATCATAATTTTATGGATGACTCTAAAATTATATATAATTAATATATATTATAATTATAAAATTAATAACAACCTTTATATTTTATATTATGATTATACAATAGAATTTTCTTACACATTTGGACTTTATAATATGCTCTTGTTTAGGTTGCTTTTACCACCTACATGAGTGATATTATAATGGTTTTAACATGAATGATTAATCAATGTTAGATAATGGAGATATTATGTAATAATATTATATGCATTTCAGGATTATCATTATGTAGATTATGAAACCAGGATAAATTTTCTAGAACCAGAACTGTCGAACCGTAACATGCTTGAAAAATGAAAGAGTTATCATCTAGAACTATTAATTTAATGAAGATTTATTAATCAATAGGTTATAATATGGTGTAAAAAATCAAATGTGTTTTTATTTTTATTAATGTTTTTTTTATAAATTATGATATTAATAATATTTTTATTATATAAGAGGTTAACATCACTTAATAAGAATTCAAACTTGTGGTAAGGGTTTTAGGTTACTTTCACACTTTTTACCAGAATTATTTAAGATAACAAAATTTATAATGAAATTATATGATCTTTATTTAAAAAAATTATATTTGTTTTATTATCCCCTTTCTTGTCTATATAATTAAGGTTTTCTATTCATTTCCTTCTATCTTATTACTCAATTGTTCAAAATAATTTTTTTAATGAAAATCCAATTTATTTCTATCATCAATAGAAAATGATTTTCTTCCACATCTAGGTTTTTTGTAAAATTTTTTGATAATATTTTTATTAATATATATTTATTTATTTAATAAAATTATCCATTTTTTAATTTTTATAATAATTATTAAATGGAATATTCTTGTATTAATTATACTGAGGTACTTTTTTCTAATAGTGCAAACAAAATATTTTTTCATGTATACAGAATGAACGTATTTTACCACTATTATGAGTAATATTTTATTGAATATTATTTTAAATGTTTCTAGGGGTATTTTAAAATAAAATTTCTACCGAAATATTCATGGAAAAATCTTATTTCATATATGTGATTTGAAAATAAAAATGGTGTTTCCCTAAAAAATGTTCTAGATATATTTTAATTGTATTTTCATATATGAAAATAATTCAATAATGTTACTTATGATTACCTTGTGATAGTCTAAAATTATTCCTTAGTTATTCTTCTACTATATGGTTATTGATCGGGATGATTAAATCTTGATGAAACTTTTTTTCCTTTTACAAGATTTATTCGATGTGAAAGTGAAAATATATCCATGATCTTAAGTAATGACTAAGAATATATTATGAATATGTGATGGGTTTGTGTGTTATAGAACTTAAATTAATTTTTTAATGCATTAATTTTTTATGATCTCAATCAGTACATGGGTGGATACCCAAATACCAAAAGAGGGTACACTAGTAGTTAGCCCAATCCCAAAGCTGGTACACTAGTGGTTAGTATAATCCTAATGTGATGAACTCCTTGGTCGGTAGCCATGATATATGAATTATATGAACATAATTATTTAAAACGTTTTATGACACCCAATATAACATATTATTATTCCTATAATATAACCTCATGGATCATTATCTTTGATTCTTCTATGAATCATATCTTATGAACTTCCAAATCCATATTCTATAATTATGGTCTATTATGATTTTCAAAATTTTAAGATCATACTCTCATTCCCTTTTTCTTATGTTATTATTATATACAATAATTGACTAATATCTTCCATATTTACCATCTATAATCATCTGATATCAACCTTTCTTACGTTTCATGTCCCTTGGTTATGAAGATAGTTTTTAAGTGTTGTATGACTAATCACTGTATAATATGAGATGATCTATGGGGGATATGTTGAATATATTTCATGAGATTATATGCTTATGTATATATTATATAAATACACTATGAATTTATGGTTTTAATTCATGTATTGTTTTGAGATGTGTTGAATATTCATCTAAAATGATTTAATATTTTTATATGTAATGTTTATGAACCTCATATGTTCTCTTTTGCGTCATGGGTTGGGGGTATTATTCCTTATCTTAATAGTTACAAACATTATTATTTATATATGGTATTTTTCATGAAAGATTCATTTTTTCATATGATTAGATTATGTTTTTGACTTGAATGTGTTATTCTGGATTATTATTTTATAGTGTCTTATTACCATTTTATTTAAAAATAATTTTATCCTCTTATAAAACTCATTTTCTTCATTTCTAGTTAGAATGAAGAGATATTTACAATAAAATAATTTGATAAATTATATATTTAAATATTTTATAAAATGGGAATTGGTGTTTCATACTTGTATTATGCATGCATGAGATTATATTGGATTTATTAGAGATATCCAACTGATTTTATACTAACCATTTACATGTTAACATTTCTAGATATATAATAATATTGGATGTGATAAAAGTTAATGAAAGAGTTATTTATTTTTTAGTGGTAAAACATATATTCATGATGAAGATATAGTATGAGGAGTTTGGTGGATTAGTAATTGATTTATACTATTACTTATGTGGAATCTTGTTTTATTTCCCTGGATATTAGATTTTTAAAACTTAAATCGTTTTTTATAAAGAAAATTTCTATTTTGTTTTTAATAAAAAATAGTTTTATATCTGGATGAATTGATTAAATTTTTTATTAATGGTTTTTATATGAAAATAATTTGAAATTTTTTCCAATTCACAAGTTTCTAACTTCTAAAGATCAATGAGAGTTATTTAGGCCTTATAAAGATTTAATTTTGTTTCTAGATTTATCCACGAAGGAAAATTTATATAATATGGTATCATAGAATGGTGTTTTCATAATATTTCTATTATGTGTATAGAATCTAATGGTTATTACATAAAATTATTCATAAATACATATTTTACCTTCTTATAGTGAACCTTTAGTAATAGGGAAGTACGGGTAGAGTAAATCTTGTTTAAGACCTTGTTTCTCATTTTTTCTAAAATCATACAATAATGGTCTAAGATGAAAAAGTGTTCCATAATAATTCCTTATATGATATTTCTTCACTACGTTAAATTGATTTAGAAATTTTTAAAAATTAAATATTTCCAATGAGTCAATGATTATTGATTTCCATAAATTGGTGTGAAAATGTTTTAGTAAAGAGAACTTAGATTATTATTCGAGTTACTTTTTAATATCCAACTATGGTATATAAACACCTATATGTATCCTTGAATAAAAATGTGGGTAATTTATTTTTAGAAAAAAAATAATGGATAATAGAAATAAATTTACCTAAAATATTTCCTTCTAGAAAAGAACAGAGAATAATGTAAGTTCTCTAATAGATCATTAATTGGAGAGCATTATTGTTTATACAATATTATAATTGAGTTGAAAATTTTACCAATATTGGTTAATGATAATATATTGGGTATTTTAGTTTTATAAGTATAATCATCCATAATTTAGAAGTGATACCGGATCATATCTGGTGGGATAAGGATTAGAGAATATAAATAATAAATTCTTATTTTTACAGAAGCAAGAGACCTCAAATATGGATATTGCATCATATTTTATAGTAGGATTTACATGAAAGTGGAGGTAAATATAAATGGAAGTTTTAATTTATAATTATATTGATGAGAAGGGTTTTTGTAAAATATTCAACAATTGGAATTTTATTATAAATTTGAAATTGTCAATGGATCGATGATTTATAGAGTCTGAGCAACGGAATATATCAGTGAAATAGTACATTAAAAATTTCATAGATCATATACATTGAAATCAAATTTTGGTGATGAATGAGAACCTCATGGGACGTTTAACTTAGATGAATGAAGAAATGGATCGCTTAACATTTTTGAAAGTGCCCCTTCATTTTCACTATGGGTATTACTACATTAAATGTTGGAGGATTTAAAAACTATTCAAGATATCATAGAGAAAACATGGGGTGGGGATTACCCATGGAGGTATCTCTATGACTTCTCAATATTTTACATAAGGAGTGGACTGGTGGATCTTGGTTTCTTGGGGGAAAATTTTACATAATGTCATAAAAGGTAGGGTGTTCAAAAAACCTAGTCCCGTCTAGACTGGGGCCTCACCATCATCCTAGAAATCTCATATTTTCTAGATTCAATGGTAACTTACAAGGTGGATTCCATTTAATATCACTACCCTCTACTCATTAATTTAATTCCTAGTGTTATATCCAGTGGTTATTCTACCTTTTTATTAGACAGTTCTTCAAAAATGGCTATAACATAAAGTTGAATTATTCCTAGAACAAGCATATTAAAGTTGATCATAGAACAAGTTCCTTAAAAAACTAACACATTTGAAATATTATCTTGAGTAATCAATTGGTACCCAACCTCTACAATATTTTTAACTTAATGTTATATAAAATAACCTTGAACTCCTAGAAGTATCTCTAAAAAATGGATGGGATGATGACATTTTCTACCACCTATCTAGTTTGAGGAACCAATATATTGAGTTTCTGGTTGAAAAATAATATACCAAATGGGAAAATGATAGAGTAACATGGTTTAAAGAGGAGGAAAATAATACCAAATTTTTTAAATATTCTATCAAGTAATTGAGGTTTAGAACTATGTATAATATTCTCTTGGATGATGGTTCCTATTCAAATGACTATGAGATCGTTGTAGGCATGGATGAAATTTAGTTTCAAAACATTTTTATGAAATCATAACCCATGAATGAAGGGTAGGAACCCCAAGGGTGATCTATTCTGTATGAATTCCTTCCTCCGGTGTTGTCCTATACTATTAATGACTACCTAATGATTTTATTGTACGTGCATGAAATTTTTGAAGCATCCACCTATCTTAAGAAAAGTATCACTCATGGACTAGACATGTTTTATAACAATTATATTATTTTTCACTAAATAATTAAATATTTATAATATAAAATTATAAATAATAAAATCATAAATATCTATACTTCTAGTTTTCTTGGGAATTAGTTTCATAGGAAAAAACCTTCAATACAGGATACAAAACCATTTTTGAAATCTACCTTAACAAGATTCTAAAATTCATTGGCTTTTAAAACTGCATGGGATAACCTGAGGAAAAAAATAAGAATTTGGTGATCTATAAATCCAAGTAAGGGAATAAAAATTGAGGTGTTACATGTTAGACAGTAGTCATATTAATGGGGCATAAAAATATTAGGAATCATAAATGCGAAAAATGATACATGATACAGCTTGATAATTATAATAGGGAAAATGTGGCCACTAATTAAAACACTATGTCATAAACATAGACCAAAGAAAAAAATCTCAAACCTCATTTCCAAAAAAAATCCATAAAGCAAATAGTTTCACTCCCGGTCCTAACAAAAAATCCCATGATACTAAACATTACCCAATTAGATGGTGTGCTATAGAATTCAGGGCACAGACTTCTCATTCATTACATTTTCATGATTAAGTATGCAACATGGATCATAAAACATGGATTCATTCATCATCATAATTTATTACACGATTATGGAGTGTGGAATTCATATATTTAATTCCAAAATAAAATATTATATGTTCAAAAATGTGAAGATCCTTCATAGGAAATGGGTATGGAATTCACTACAGAATTTTTTGGGCGTGGTTAAATGTGGTGAAATTTCAAAAGCATAATGGCGTCACTTAAAGATTCATAAAAATGGGTTTATGAGAGAGAATAGAGTCTGTAACAACAATAAAATAAAATGGGAAGTAATTTTGGCTTGTTAAAATATATACCCACTTTATAAATTTGAAATATAAGGCATGAGTTAATAAAGAGACATTAAGAAAGAAAATAATCATAATTATATTTTGGAATGGTAATGGGGGTATAAAAAGGATTATGGGAGGCTTAATGGGATCAAAAGGGGAATAAATTAATTTTTAAATTAAATTAATATTATTTGGAAAAAGTAAAAACATATTTCAACATAAGCAATTGGAATTTAAGAGACATAACATAAAAGAAGTTCTTGAATAGAAATGAGAAGAGGGAAATCCCTTAATAAAATTCATCATGGTAACGAGTGTACATAAAGTATTATAAAGGATTATGATATTTAAAATGGATATATAATTATTTATAAATGAAATAGAGACTAATGGGGATTTTTAAGAACATATAACAATATAAGAAAATGTAATTTAAGAGACATAATATAAAATAAGAATTTGAATGGAAATGAGAAGATAGAAATACCTTACATGAGTGTGTGACTCTAAATTCTTTGGAGGAGATTCTATAGAGATTCAGGTACCATGGAAGGACTCTAGAGAGTTGATGGAATTTTATGGACTTTCTATAAGGATATTTAGTGATGTTAAATGCAATCTTGGGGGTTTTTATATTAAATGAGGGAGATTTATTTATTATTTAGGTTTTGGAATCTACATAATAAAATAAAAATACCATAAAAAATACCATAGTTTTTCCCCATGGTTTCTCAAAAATGAGACATGCTATCATTATTATATAATGCCAATGTCTGATCCTAATAAAATAATCCCCTTTCTTATGTGTAGGTGAGTTATACTCTTAAATATATGGTTTGAAAACCAAGATATATATTAATGGTTTTGGAGGATTCATAAGGGAATTATAAAATTAATCAAATAAACAAAAAAGAAAATTATTTTAATCGAAAAAATATATTTTTGGTCATATGTACCATTTATAGTATTTATTTTTTTTTCTTTTGGGTTATTATGATGTCATAACACATAAATTATATTTATTCGGTATTTATTTTTTACCTGAAAATTTATTTATCTCCGTAAATTTCTAAAAATTAACTATTTGAAAATTTTAATGCTTTGATCCCAATAATAATATTAATTTTATCTAAATAATTTTCTAAATATGTGAATTTTATATTTAAAATATTAATCAAAATTTGTTGAGAAATTCTAGGTTTCTACATTAATAATATCTGAACCCTTATAAAACTTACATTTTAATTCATAAAAATTATATAGTCACATATATTTAATAAACATTATTTAAAAATAATATTTTATTAAAATAATATTTATTTCAAAAATCCATTAATTTACCAAAATAAATTCCTTAATTGAATTTTAATATTACCCAAAAAAATATTTCTATTATATTATTTTAATACAAAAACATTTATAAAATAACCATAATAGGATGAAAATATATTCATCATTCTATGAAAAATAATATACATAATCATAATGTATGGGTCTTGATACATATCCATTTAAAACAACAGAAAACTCCCTTAGAGTAAGGTGTGTGATGGTGAGACTTTCAGGGGATTCGGTAAACATGGTTTGGATCATGATCATGATGATCTTGATAATCTCCCATAAATAGTTTTTCTCATGCCCAGGTTATTGGATCTAATCTTGGGCTTAGTGAGGGTAAAATCCAAGTGACATGGTCTCCCTCAGAAGCTTTGATAAATGGGATTCATATGGTACGATCCTACTATTTGAGGAAATTACATCCTTTGTCTATGTCAATTGGATTTGTTAAAACCCAATATTTATAATAATAATGTGATCACTAATCAATATATATGTAATCATTAGTAATTATACTTAATTTTCTTTTAAATCAAAATGGTTGTCATAAAAAAATCATGTGTTTTTTATAAGCATATTACATAAGAATACATTTAATTAAATCAAAAGGGGAATTTTATTTGTAATTCTTTAGGTCATTATAATCAGCCCACCTTATGAAAATTTTCCATTGAAATTTTCAATTACCATACTAAAATAGATGAGGGAAACTCAATTTCATCACTTACTTCAGTTCCCACATTTCTTATTCAAACTTGTTGTTTCTCCACAGCACTTTTACAAGGTTCATTGTCTTGTTTCTTAAAACATTGTCTATGTGATATAAGTTCTTCACCGACTATTCCTCATAAGAATGGTCATTATCTAATGGTACCACTTCTACATTGAGTATATGTGAGGGGTCTAATAGGTACTTTGATGACAAGGGTATATAGAATCCACATGTACCTGGCATAGGTTAGGTGGACATCCAAGTTGGTAGGTTACTGCTCTGTTGAGATCAAGAATCATAAAGGGGTTGATGTATCTTGTACTAAGAAATACCATTTTTTTCAAATCATATCACATTATTCTATATAGATATTCCTCAGAATACCATGTATCCAACATAAAAATCTAGTCTCATTGATGATTTCAGCATATAGCGTTTTTCGACTCTTAGCATCCTTTATGAGAAACTGAATTGCCTTGATATTTTCTCCCATTTCCTATATCATTTGTGAACCTATTAGTTTTTTGTCACAAAATTCATCCAAATATAGAAGTTCTCTACACTTCTCCCCATAAATATCTTCATAGGAGACCATTTGGATTATTGAGTGAAAACTGTTGTTGTAAGAGAACTCAACCAGAGGAAGATGTTAGTCCCATCATCCTTTAAAGTTGATTGATAATTCCCTAAACATTTCCTCATGTGTCTAAATATTTTGTTCATATTTTCCTTCATTTTGAGGGTGATAAGTTGTGTTTAAGTTCAACTCAGTATTCAGAGTGTGTTGGAGACTCTTCCAGAACATAGAGGTGTTTCTTAGATCTTGATCGGATACAACTGACAGTTGTACTCCATGAAATCTCATGACCTCTTTAATATATATCCATACAAGTTAATCCTGATGGAAATACACTCAAATCTATAATAATTATGTAGTATTTGGAATATGATCCACCACAACCTAGAGAGAATTTTTTCCTCTGGATGTCTTAAAAAGTCTGGTGAAAATGTCCATAGTGATGCTTTCCCATTTCCAAGTTGGTATGGGTAGTGGTTGTGTCATCCCCTTACACTTTCTCCATTTATCATTCACTTAATTACATGCCATGAAAATTAATGTATATTCTGCAATACTATCCTTTATATTTTTGGAACAATAGTTCCATTAGATATATTGATACATCATGGTCCTTCTTTGGATAATAGAGAAATTCAAACGATGTTAATCATTATAGAGTTCCTTCTTTAACTCGGTATTTGATGGTACACATAGTCAAGATCCTATATCACAGCTCCTCCTATATTAACACTAAACTCAATATATTTACCTTTTCTTATAGTTTCTAATTTCTTATGGATTAAAAAATAACCCTTTTGTTCATCATTTAAATATTCTAAAGGTGATGGTATAGAAATCATTTTTGAAAGTTTTAATGATGTTCCTTTATTTTTGATTCCAAAGTCCATCCTATTCATGTCTAAGAACACCAGATCCTAGTCATTTCCCATAAATGATAAAATTGTTTGTTTCTTTATATATAGATTTTTTGACGCATTATTCATTTTTCCATGATGGTAATTAGTTGAAAATTCATAGTCCTTAATTAGCTCTAAACATCTTAATTGGAAAATACTCATCTATTTCTATGTAAATATATACTTAAGGGGTTTTTGATCTTTATATATTTCAATATTCTCCCAAAATAGGTAATTCCAAAATAAAATCATGGTGAAGGTCACTATATCTAACACTAGATCATGCATTGGGTAGCTCTGTTTGAAAACACAAAAATTCCTTGAATAATATTCTATGACATTTTCATTTTCCATTATCACATAGCCCAATACCTTATTTGAGGCATCACTAAATAGTATGAAGAGTTCACCACATGTGGGTAGTCTGAGAGTAGTGGTAGTAATAATCCTTCTTTTCAACTCTTTAATGATCTCATGACATTAATAATTCCAGGAAACCTTTTACTCCCTTCTTACTTATCTTTGTTATACGGTTTTAAAATCTTGAGATATTTCTCAAAAATTGAAGATAATACCCATCTAATCCTTGGAAACTATATATATATGTCGCATATGTTGTCCTTGTCCATTATTCAGTTTCTTTTTTATTTTAAGGGTCTAATGATATCACATTTCTTATGATTAGATTCTCCAAAAATGATAATTACATCAACCAAAACAATTATTTTATTTACTTGGCATAAAGATTCTCTTTTCTCAAGGTCTTTAGCATAGATCTCAAATTACTCTCATTCCCCTCCTTATTTTTGGATTATATTAGAATATCATCTATAAATACTACCACATATTTGTCAAGGTAATATCTAAATACCTTATTCATTAAGTCCATGAATATTACTAGAGAATTAGTGAGTCTGAAAAGAATTACTATGAATCCATAGTGCCCATACCTGGTAAGAAATGTCGTACTATGTATTTCCACCTTCTTTACACTAATTTTCCTATATCCCAACCACAAATCAACCTTGGATAAGTATTGTTCTCTATATAGCTAATTGAACAAGTGATCAATCTGTGGAAGAGGAAATGTTTTTATAGTGATCTCTTCGGCCTCATAATAATCTATGTAAAGGTGCATTGTCTAATCCTTCTTCTTGTTGAAGAGGATCGGTGCACCCCATGGTGAAACACATGGGTGTATGAACCCTTTATCTAGATTCTATTGTAGTTGATTCTTCAATTCCTTTTATAATAGGAAATCATTGGGGAATCTGGGACAATGGTAACACCCTGTTTATATTCTCGATTGAAAATTCAACCTATCATCTAGGAAGAAGACCGAGTAATTCCTTAGGAACCACATCAGTGTATTCCCTCACAATAGGCATTTCATTAAGGATGGTTATTTCTATATACTCAATCATTGGAACTAGATATGATTCCTCATTGGGAAATAATATCCATGCTTTGATATTGGTTCAAAAGAATATTTACCTCCATGTTTAAATTTTATAGTATTGTGGTATGATTCACAATATGAAGAGTAATTTTCATATCATGGAAATTTATGTTGGCTCTATATAGGGAAAGCCAATCAATGCCTATAATTTCCTCAAATTCTGCCAATGGTAGTATGAAAAGGTTCTCTAGAATGTTCATCCCACAAATTCTTATATGGGAGGAGTTATATACTGAAGATGAAAAAATTTACACATTCTCTATTTTCTTCAATAACTTCATTACCATGATTTATGGTGGTGTTTGAATAGTTTTACTAAACATTCATGTTATGAAAGAATGTGTAGAACAAAAATTTAGAAAGTATGTTCAATATCCTTGAATAAATAACATGTGTATCTATTACCACCTCACTATCATGATCCACTTTAGTGGTTGTGATGTAAAAATATTTTCCTTGATTCCTTAGAGTTTGGTGGTTGTCTCTGAAAACCCATAGCTTAGTGCATTGATTTAAAAAAATTTCTAATTCCATGAAGTTGAAGTAATAAACAGTGTGTTAACGGTTGAATGGGAAATTCCTTTCCCCCATTACATTAGTGGGTTTCTCATATCATCAATAAGTGGCTACATGACCTTCGTCTCCACTCCTAAATCATTTCCTCATCCCCCTTAGGCAATTTTTGGGGTGCTTCTTTCCATTATTTGACACGTGGTATGCTAAAATTCTAGCACCCTTACATTTCTCTATTAGACAACCATAATTAAACTCCACTTTCCACTTATTATCTTTATTATACCCTTGAGATTACACAATATCCATTTTGAATTTGAGGTAACATTACACAATATCCTCGTATCTATCAAAATCATGGTTCCCTAGGTCTTTTCATAGTCTAGGTTTTATCTCACCAAAAAAGCATTCATCCTTGCACTCGGGGGTAACAAAAGAGCTACTAGAATATTGTAAAAAAAATATGTTTACCTCGTATTCCCTGATATATTAATCATATTTTTTCTTTAGGTAAAGGAAGTCGATTTCTATTTTAAGTCAGAGAGTGTGTGGAAAATAAATATCATAAAATTATTTATAGAATTCCATCGACTTAATAACATTGATATCTTCCAAATGATTTGTATTCTTTATCAATATACACCATTGATCATCTTCTCCCTCCATATGAGAAAAAATTATTGAAACCTTATCTTTTTCATAACATTTATGTTTGATGAAGATATTATCAATAGAGGTGACCCATTATTCCACGATTACGGGATCATACAATCCATTGAATTTCGGAGGTCATTATCACATAAAGGACTCAATTGAAGATTTTTATATATTTGGGGGGAACTCCTCATGATACAATTTTCTATTCATAACCAGAGTTAGCTGAGAGAGTATCATTATAAATTTTGATATTTCTGTTCCTATCAGGAAGGAAATCTCATGGGAAAAGACATCACATTGCATGTCGCATTAATTGTTTAACTGATTCCTTCTATTTACAGCCATTGTCTGGAATGAAAATAATATTTAGTGATTATTTTTTTAAAAAAATAAAGATATAAAGGTTGATCCAATGAAATTAATGATATAACCTATAAATTTCTTTTATTTATTAATTTATTAATTTATTAATTTCATGGCATAAATCTAATTTATCCATGATCTATTTCCAAGAATATATTCTTATGGGAATTTATTTATTATTATATTAAAAATGGTTCATATTGAGGTTATGAATTTACCCAAGAATATACCCTAGGAGTATCAAAATAGGTGTGAAATAAATAATTTTTTCATGTACAAGTTTACATTGAGTCAGGATAGGCAGACCCTGTCGGATTTTTTACCCCTAGGTACATTTGTTCCAGAACCACGTCCAGTTGTATTATCCATAAAGGTATGTATTTTATAAATAAACCACTTACTCTGTAATTACCAAAATTTATGAGTGTTTTATTAAACTTTTTTTTTCTCTAAGGATTTCGCTAAAGCTTTGAAATCCTACTCCCATTAATAACTAAACTTTTCCTCAAATAAATAATATAACAACCCTATTTTTATTAAACATTACTTCATGTTTTTTTACATAAAATTACCCATATTAAAACCAAAAATATTAATAAGTATACTGAATATAGGAAATATGTATATATCATAACATCCTGAACAATAAATACAGTAAAATTATACAAAACTTCTATAACATGCTTCTAAAATTCCATGGATTTTAAAAATGTATGGGATAACCTGTGGATATACATGAGAAAGGGTTGAGCTTTAAAACCCATTAATTTAATAAATATGGAACAAGTTGATACATGTTAGAAAATAGGCATATCAATGGGGAAAAATTCCTAGGATCATAAACATGGAAAATGAGACATGGTATTTCATGATAATCATAACATGGGTGCTGTGGAAAAAAAATAATGCACGACATCATAAACTTAGGGCAAGGACAAAAATCCAAGACATCACAGAAAAAATGCCAAAAATGTATCAGGATCACTCCATATCACAACTTGATGTCTCATGAGACTAAACATTACCTAATATATTGAAGCGCTATATAATTTTTGGTGCACCCATAATAATCATTTCATTCTCGTCCTTAACTATGCCACATGAATCATACAACATGGATTAATTCATTATAATGATTTATTCCAAGATCAAGGGGTTTGGAATAAATATATTCAATTCCAAAATCAAAAATTATATATTAATAAATGTTAAAACCCTAGATATTATATGGGTATGGTATTCACTAAGCAATTGTTTTTAGCATGGATTATCAAGGGAAATTTCAGTAGCATTACAGTGTCACGTAAAGATTCATAAAAAAGGGTTGATGATAGATAATAGGGTATATCATCACATATACATAAAAGTGGAAGTAATAGGGACTTCTAAAAACATATCAAAAAATTAAAATTTGGAAATAGAAGGAATGAGTTAATGAAGAAACAAGAATAAAGAATAGAATCCAAAATATATATCAGCATGGAAACAGGTGTACATAACGTATCATTGGATGCTTAATGAGAGTGAAAGAGATATATAACAATTTATAAATTAAATGTATAATATTGAAGACATGGAAAAACATATATCAACATATATAAACATAATAAAATTTAATTTCTGAGAGATAATATAAAATAAGTGCTTGAATGGAAATGAGAAAAGACAAATCCCTTACAAAATTTCGGCATGGTAACGGTTGTACATAATGAATCATGGGAGGATTAATGAGAGTGAAATGGGTATATAATAACTTATATATATATAAGGGATATTAAGGGAATTCATAATAACTTATCTTGACATAATAAAAGGGAATTTAAGATACATAAAATAAAATATTTCTTGAATAGAAATAAGAAGAGAAAAATCACTTACTTGAGTGAGTGACTCAAAATTACTGGGAGGGGATTCATGAGAACTTCTGGGAACCATGGGAGGACTCTAGAGATCACATGAAAGATTATTAATGTCCTCTAAGGAGTTTTAGTGAAGTGAAATTGGATCTTGGGTGAATTTATATGGGGAAATAAGAGGATTTCTTTATTATTTAGGTTTTGAACTATATATAAAAAATTAAACAAAACCACAACCATACCATGGTTTATACTAAATTTGAGTGTTTAACATTATTTTTTTTGTCCAATGACCTTTCCTAATAAAATAATTCCCTTTCTTATGTGGAGGTGAGTTAAACTCTGAATGAAATGGTTTTAAAACCTTAAAATATATTAATGGTTTTGGAGGATTCATAAGGTCTTTATAAATTTAATAAAATAAACATAAATTCACAATTTTTAATGGTAAAACATATAATTGGTTGTTCATACACTTTATCATATTTATTACTTCCCTTTTGGGTCATTTAATATAATAATACAGAAACTATATTTATATAGTATTTATTTTTTACTCGAAAATTCAAAGTATCATAAAATAATGAAAAATACACCATTGGATAATTTCAAAAAACAAATTCTAACAATAATATTCATTTTATCTAAATAATTTTTTAAATATTTATATTTTCACTTTTAAAATATAAATCAACATTTTTTGAGAAATATTGGGTTTTTTTACAATAATAGTTTTTGAACCCTTATAAAAATTACCTTTAAATTCATAAAAATCATATGGTAAGTTATATATAAAAAACATTATTTGAAAATAATATTTTATTAATATATTATTTATTTTAAAAATCCATTAATTACTCAAAATAAATTATTTAATTGAATTTAAATATTACACAAAAATACTCTTTTTTTATTTCGAAATTAAAAAAATTATAAAGTAACCATAATTAGATGAAAATATATTTCTGAATCTATAAAAAATAATGAAAAAACTCATAATAATAGGGTATTAATACAACTTACTTTAATACACTAGAAAAATAATTAAAAGTAAGGTGTGTGATGGTGAGACTTTCATGGTGTGGTTCAACATACATGGTTTGGATCATGATCTCAATGATCTTGAACTTATCATGTAAATAGTTTCTCTCATACTTAATATTGGTTAGACTGATTAACTAAATAGGGGGGTGAATTCAGTTCACAGTAAAAAATTTCTACTAAAAAAATTAAAAATAAAATCCCCTTAATAAAATAAATTTACAATGTAATCAAAATAGTAGATTGATATAAGTTCCATCCATTTAAAAGATTTCTCAAAAAAAATGATATTATGCCTCAATTAAAATAATGTTGAACTTTTATTAAATTTTAAAATAAATAAACTTATAAAAAAATATAACACTAATTACGATTGACTTTCAATATAATAGTATTGTTTATAGATTAAAACAATGTATTTTTGGTAATAAAACAAAAAATTAACATAGTGGAATAAACATGTGATTCAGTATCAATCTAAGTCTTAATCTCATTCCCTTGGCAATCACCTACTTCCATGAACGTTACAAAAATTAATATTTAAATATATCTGTAACATATATCATGTAAAAAACAACAGTAAAATTTTTTCAAGGAAAAAATTCCTCTTCCACAATTAAATATCTGAAGTAAAATTGTATGAACCACATAAGGACCTATTACACGAATATCATGGTTTAATAGGTTTAAAGATAATGAGAGAATAAAAGAATAATTATCTAGCTTAGGTAAAGGAGAGTGTCTGTGTTAGAAAATAGAGTAACAAAATTCTCTCTAAATGAAAAATCAATATAGAGAGAAATAAAAATAATATGAATAAAATTGAGATTATTTGTCTCTTATAATCATAATGTTTAAAAAATTCAAATCAGATTTGGTGAGGAGTTCAATATTCCTTTTTGAAAGCTGTGGTATAAGATAGGATCAAAGGAAATTTCAAGAATGTTATAATTTATCTCTCTTGACGTCACAATAAATCTCCCTAATGGATGTTGATCTCCCATATTTTCAAAATTTTTCTATAGACATATCACACTATTAGAATCATATAAAAAGAGAGAGGGTCCCTACCATGGATATAGAAGCTCCAGTTCAAGGAGATCCACAATCCATGAATATGTTTTCAACGAGTCATAATAAATCAGTAAAAGGATTAAAGACTTATTATTTATCCTTTACTAGAAATAGTCATTTGGACATTAATGTAAAATTCATCTGATATAAATAGTAGCATGAATATTGAGGTGACTCAGCATCTAGCGGTATCTCAAACTGGCAATGACATGGGATGATGGTGACTCAGATTATAGTGGAGACATAAGGACTAATGGTGACATGTCCCTGATGGTATATCATTCTTATTGGTATCTCATCCTCAGTGGTGACTCAGATGGCGAAAACTAACCTAATAGTGACTCTTCTGGTGATATATCATCCTTAGTGGTAGCTCTTGGCATGCGATGACTCACCTCAATACTTAGTTGATTTATCATAAAAAAAATTATCATATAAAATGCTATAAAAACATGTAAATAGTTAGTACTTAAATAATAATGGTTTGTGATCCTTAAAATATGGAATTTCTAAACACTCTTCTTATAAAGAGGTTCCAACAATCACCCCCTTACGATGATAAAAAACATGTAAATTTATATATACTCAAAATTTGAAATATATCCTTGGATATTTATTTAAGTACAATATTCTTTTTCTTTCAGAAGATAAATTTAATATATAAATAATTAAAATATCAATGAAATTTTAAAGCAATATTAGAATTAAAATTTTCATAGATATCCATTTAATAAATTTTCAAATTTATTCCCATAGGTTATCCACCTCTGTGACAAACAAAAAGAGATAAATAAAAATGACATATAAAGGATTAATAGAATGGATAAATGTTGTTACAGGGAGTGAAAAAATACGTGTAGTGCATTGTTAAAAGAGAGAAATTAAAATCATAAATTCTATAATAAATACATTATTTAATCAGATTATTTGTCTATGGTAGGTGTACGTGAATCTGTCTCTTTCTCTTTTCCCTTGTCTATTACTTGAGGGAATAAAGTAGTAGTAGTGATAGTATATGGATAGGTTATGGTGGAAGGTATTATTGTTGTATTAATAATTGGTTCATATAGAAGAACATGTCATAGTCATTGAATAGATTCAATTGGTGATAAACTCATAGGTTGAAATTGTGGAAGCATAAGTCCATCTGAATTAGTAATCACTAATAGTCTATATCTTATGGGATTTTTGGATGTTGAGGAAATAATGTTTTTCACTGTTATTACCTCTCTTGAAATAACATCTATGATATGAAGATGAAGAAATGGTTTTCATGAGGTTGATAAAATCCGTTATAATATTACCACCCCTCTCTATAGCACTAAAGAAATGTTGTTTCTCTTCCATAAATCTCCACATCAATGGTGTGTAAACCTTAAGTTCACACACATTTTATTTGAAATCCCTTGTGATAGGTAGTATTTTCATGTTTTCTTCTAGGAATTTTAAGAGTGAATTATTCTCATTCTATATATTAATCCTTGTAAAATAATAATTTATAGCTTTCTTGATGATTTACTTATCTTCATGGAGATCAATATAATAATCCCTTATTATCTTATAAATACGCTCTCTACAATGGTGTATGTTCCTTCTTTTCTCTTCATGGGTTGGCACATCACCCATGTAGTATTCATTTTACCCATTATAATTTTTCTAAGCCTCTCTCAATCAATATTTACTAAAGAAGTATGAGACTAAATGGATGAAGAGGAAGCATATGACTTGTTTTCCAACATTAGAGAAAAATAATTCAGATTCTCTAAGAAAGAGGATGTCATTTCTACGATTAAGGCTTTTAGAATTTCCATTTCTTATGAAAATTATCTATTCTCCACTTCTAGTTCGTAAATAAGAAATTGATCCTTTGGTTTTAAATGAGATATAACATGCTCAATAAAATACCATGTGTTGTCTTCACTATGTATGGAAACTTGAGATGACTGATAAATTAGGACATCTTCAAAATCTAAAATAAAATTTCGTCTAAAGGATTCCAAATCATAAGTCAAACTTCTTTGAAAATATTTTAAATCACATTTTTTAATAACACCAGGTGGCATAAATATTTGGGTTATAGGATGAAATCTATTTTCATGTGGCATAATAGCTTAAACAATTAGTGGTATATTAGACTCTATTGGAGTAAAAGGCTTCAACTCCCCAACTCTATCAATTTGATCTACTAGGGATCCTTATCCTCTTAGTTTTATGTCATTATCTTATGAATCACTATAATCTAGAACAATCCTACAAAACGAGGAGAGTTTTCCTTTCATCAAATGTTCTTACTTCATGTATAATATAGGAAGAATAGTTGGTTCTCTATGAACTAGATAATATTCACCATGTTTGTAACATCCCCGAACTAGAATCCACTATAATCGTTCTTCGAGTTGGGTGGTTACTTGACCATAACACTCCTCTTGATACACCAAAGTTAGTCAACTAGCAGCGGGTATCCGTATAGTCAATTGGAGAGATTATACCCCTTTTTATTAGATTATTCCACAACTGAAGATAAACAAAATAGTGGAATAATAACCAATATTATAATAGTATGAATAAACAACCATTCCCCAAACAGGGAACAAACATGTCCAATAGTAAATATGAAATTCCATGATATAAGTACAAAAGTGATCAAAACCCAAAATGATGAAAAACAACAAAATCCCCAAAAATGGTCCCGACACCAAGTTTGGGTCCTCCTATACACAAATCTATGCCAAAAAAATTTCCTAGTAAGGGCATTTTACCTTCTCTTGACATGCAAAAATGAAGTCTGCTTGGGAACCCAATGGTGGCCCAAGCATGGTGTGAGTACAACTCAGTAGGCCATCACTGATACTGTCTACAAAAATATCTGGTATGAATAATTGTGCATGAAAAAGGTAAATGAATAATAAGTTACAAAGAAAATATTAAGTTCCCTTAGTCGGTTTAGGTCTATTACCAATATTTATTACCATTTCCATATGTTACCATTTCAACACATTTTATAAGGGTTCATCATACACAACAAGTTACAAAAGCTCAAAGTACACAATCACATGCATGAGGAAAAACACATTTTTATACTATCTCACTAGGACTAACATCCTCATGTAACTCATATCCTCACTTGAGAGCCTTAGTCCAGGTGGATGAAACCGTTAGGGAACAGAGCCTCAGTCCACCTTCCTAACTTGTGCATTAGGTGTGAATTTTAGATACTCAATCAACCATGACTAGTGGGCATCAAACCTCAATTCAAAACCCCACTCTACCATGCCCTGGTCACATGAAATATAAATATATATCCATTAACCACTCACACCACGTCAGAACCATTTCCTACGGCAAAATAACTCACATCAATAACATGAGAGTTTATACATTTACTAAGACAATTTACACAATTACCACATTTCACATCATTATCCATTAATCCCAATTCTCTTTTATTATTCGTATCTCTCTAAGAATTAATTCATTGTTCCTATCTCACTAGGCTTCATTCATCATGCCTAACTCACTAGGATTTGTTATCATACTCATAATCTATTCAATTATGGTCTTTAATCATTTCCATATTAACTCAATAACCCTTATGGTATTATTAATCCTCGGTGAACCACCTAGAATCTACTTAAATACAATCAAAAACATCAACATTTTTATCAAGGGATCTATATAAATACACAATAATCTTACTTGATCTTCATAAACTCCTAGGTCTGGGAAAGATAGCACATCTCATGGGTGTCCCTAGAGTAGTATCGTAATCCTCAATGCATTCCATGGGGATAGTGAGGGTTTCTATTTACCTTATTAATAACAATTTTACCAAATCATTCCAAGGGTGTTCCAAACATTCCACAAGACACCCATGGAAAAAACCACACATGTACACATCCACAAATAAACCATGGGATATAACTCATATACCAACTACATTGATTTCGTGGGTGAATGTACTCTTAATTGATCCCTTAGAACCCACTTCAACCAACCCTTTAAGCATTAACCTAGATCTCACAAAAAGTGTAGGGTTTTAGAGCTTTAGAAAGGGAGGAGAAGAAGTTACAAATCCTAAAATAAAAATAAAAACAATGATGGGGTTATCCTTACCCAGAGATTCAATCTGAAACCAACTGCACCAGAAATTCCATAGAAATGAGGGAGATCGATCTCATGGAGCTCTTGGGAGATTTGGTTCGTTCTTAAGGTGAATAGGGGAGAAATGAGAGGAAATCCCGAGTTGGGTACTAAAATCCTAGAGTAGAGAAATTGTAATTTTTTCAAAGTTTCAAGGCCTCATGATTTACCTATATGGTATTCAAAAGTGTGTGAAAATTGTGTGAAGACCACTGTCCAAAAACCCACCTCATTCATGGTTTCCTCGGCTATCCGTAGGATTAGCACTAATCATGCGCAGACCATGCTGCCTACCCATAAAACCACTTTATCTCCATTTTTCATGTGCTTAACCCTCAGAACACCCTTAATCCTCATTAAGGACTTGCGTAAGAACATAATTAACTAAAAAATGTATTCAAGCCAAAACATAAATGAGAACATACCTTTCTAAGATCTAGGACCTTAAAACCTCCCCACTATCCAACAGCTCGTCCTTTATCCGAGCTCCTTAGCTTAATTTCACTTCCATATAAAATGGATCAGGACACTAAGCCCACATATCTGATTCCCTCTCCCAAGTTTCTTCCTGAATATTCCCATGCTTCCATAGTACTCGAACTAATGGAACAACCTTTCCCCCAAGACATTCTCACTACGATCCACCACACAAACCAGATGCTCCTCAAAGGATGCATTAGCCTCAAGCACAACATCCTCATCATCCACCACATGATTTGGGTCAGGGTGATACCACCGAAGCTGCGACACATGAAAAGCATCACGCATCCCGTTATTCCACTTTGGAAGATCCAATTAGTATGCCACCAGCCCGATCCTCTCCATAATTTCAAATGGCCCCACATACCTGGGTTCCAAAATGTCTTGCATACGAATATGTGAGTGACCCAACCATGGAAACACCCAAAAGAACACACGATCACCCACCTTGAACTCAAGTTATATATGCCTATGTTCCGCATATGACTTCCTCATAATCTGATCCATTTCCATCCACTTATAAATCATCACAAATTTCTCCTCAGTCTCTTGCACGAGACACAGTCCCAACAGCTGGGTTTCACCATCCTCCAACAAACACAATGGTGATCTATACAACCTCCCATAGAGAGCCTCAAATGGTTCCATCATAACCGTAGCTTGAAAATTGTTTTTGTAGGAAAATTCAACAAGTTACATGTGATTATATAAAGAAACACTAAATCCCAACATGCAAGCCCTCAACATATCTTCCAACTCATGGATTATACGCTCTGACAGCTCGTCCGTCTGTGGGAGGAAATCCAAACTCAAAATCACTTGTGTACTCACCACCTTCTATAACCCTTACCCGAAGCGTGATGTAAAATGAGGATAACTATCTAAATATATAGTCTGTGGTACACCATGCAACCATACTATTACCCAAACATACAACTCCCCCCAACAGGTCAACTGTGTAAGTCTCCTGAATTGGAAAGAAAAGATACACTTTTATTTTCTGATCCAAAACCACCCAAATTATATCATTCATCTGATGCATCATCTGAAGACCCACCACAAAATCTATCATCATATCAGCCCACTTCATTTTCGGAATGGGAAATGGTTGTAACAAACCACTTGGGAATTGATGCTCGACCTTTACCTGCTGACAGGTGAGGCGTAGTGCCACAAAGCTTGCAACATTCTTTTTCATTCCCAGCCACCAAGAATGTCTACAGAGATCATGATACATCTTGGTCAAAACATGATGCACTACCCATTTTTATACATGGAACTCATGCATCAACTCCTCCTTCATGCATAATGGCACAACCACACGACCATGAACACAAGAAACCCAGTCTACAGTAATGACCCAACTAAAAGGTGGATCCCCACATTTATGTCTTTCCATTATGGCTAAACATTCCAAATCTTTGTGATGAATTTCCCTAACTCGACCCAAAAGAATTGAATCAATCTCTATAGAATCAAGAGCCACCTGACCATTTTTATCTTCCACCTTCAAGAGAATCTCCGAAAACAAATTCATCACCTTCCACATGTTGTTGGATTCCAACTCAATGAAAAATAAATTTAATATCAGATATTATTTTAAACATTTTTTCATGATTGAAGTAAAAAATAAAGTAAAAAAGGGAATTAAACTTTTAAACTTATTAAATATCCTATGATGAGAAAATTTATTGAGTTTATGAAGGATATATTATAATATTCCTTTAATTAAAATATAATCCATCCCAAAAAAAATTGGCTGTAAAATAAATTCTTACCTATTTGGTAACTTTTAAATTGTAACCCATTGAAAGAGTAAACTAAAATTGAAACATTAATACAAATTAATAGACATATATCCAATTATATTCATCAAAGGGGTATTATATACACAACATAAAATAAAATGGGTGCATAATACCAAATATGTCTCAATTGAGTTTAAATTGAGATGAAATCCCTTACTTTACACATCCACTTATTGGAACATTATTTAACCTCATGTATAATAAATTTAGATTTATTATACTTATATAAAAGAATACTATATATACTATAATATCATATATGATATATTTATATCATTTTATCACCTTTTTCTTTATAATCATTCATTATTATCTCTATTTTGGGTGTTAACTGTTTTATTTTTCATGTATGTTTTAATTCAGTAGTTGTGGTCCTTGTGTATTGATCATGGATATATAAACACAATAAATTTAATAATTATATTAAAAACACATATATTCATTATATAAATAATTTATAATCATCCATAAAAGGTGAGTATAAAAAATGAATCACATCGCTTTGTGGAGGTGTAGTTCACACGTACGTACAAGGGACGTTGACATTGTTTTAATTGGGGGAAGGGTGAGTAATTAGATTATATATTAAATTTAAAGAGTTAAAATTATTTAATAATTATCATATATATTAATTATTTCAATAATTATTACTACTCATGTGATATAGTGATGGAAAACAAATTATATTGATTCATGAGGCAGTAGTCCACCGTACACACAAGTGATGGGTTTATTTCCCATTTTATGGAGAAGAAGATGGATAATTATTGTGAAACAAACATAATAACATCTATGTATTTGTTTTTTACTATTTTTATTATATTTTAATTTTTATTATATAATTTATGGTGGTAAAAGACGAATAAAAATGAAAGTTTTTTTATTAAGATGATTAGCACTTCTTTGAAAAATCTCCTTTAGATATCCTCTTAAGGACCCTAAGGTTTGTATTTTGAAAAGAAAATCACCTATAGAAAATTTAAGAGGATTTTTTTGGAGATATTTTTGAAGTTTTTTGTTGATCTAAATGGATCAATAGGTTTGAATAAGTTAGGAGAGGAAGTCTCTTTTTATAAATGAGGTGGGTAAAACACTTGAAATTTTTTAAACTTTTAAAATATTATTAAGTCACTTTATTGGAAAAGTGGATTGAAATTGTGTATATTTAAATTTTTAGATAATTTATGGTCAAAATATATTCATTAAATATAATTTAGACAAGTTTTAAGTCCATTTTTACCCTTGTCATTTATGATTAACCCCTGGTAAACCCACTTTAACTTTAACTGTGGTAAATAATTTTTTCCTTTTTTACTATTTATAATGACCAAAAATTTAAGTCACCACATTAAAAAACTTATACATGAATATTTAAAATATGGGAACTATTTTTTTCAAATTCTATTCTAATAAGTGGAAATAAAATAATTAAAAATAAACCCGTAAAATGTGATGAAAAATAGTTTTTTAATAAAATGCATTTTTCAAGAATAAGTTGATCTAGCATTAGCTCTAGGACTAGTGATATATGAATTTTAATTAATATATATAGATATATAATATTTAAATTTCCTTTAAAAAATCAACATATAGATATTAATTTAATTCGTTAAGGTAAAAACACATTGCGTGCATAAAAATAATTTTTAGAAAAACATGTTTTAGGCCCAAAAATTGAACTTATACCAAAATAAAGTATAGTAAAGATTTATATTGGAGTAGGAATCCAAGGAAAAAATTCTTATATTTCATGTATAATGGATAAGTGAATATTAATTCAAATATATTATTATCTATCATATATAATTCTATTTGACTTAAATGTACTAATGTCTCAAATTTTCTATCTTATTGAAAAGAGCATAGCAGTTTCCAAAAATGATGTGAACCTTAAAATTTTATGATGAAATTATTGAGACTTTTTCTATGGTAAAATAACATTCTATAATGGGGAACATAGTATAATGAATTTTTGGTGTGAATACTTGTAAGAATATGAGTCTTCATCTTATGAATTTTACACTTGGTAAACTCTAAGATGGGAAACTATGAAAACATACCCTCCTATTGGAAATACACATATTTATGTGTTACTGGATTTTCCTATTATTTATTGTGTGTAATTATCCTTATAATTTAATATTATTATCATTAACTTTGATGTATTTTTGTAAACAATGATGAAATAGTTCATCATGAAGTTGGGTACGTTGGGTGTGTCCTAAATAATAATTTATTAATGGATAAGTCGAGGAAAGATTTTTCCCTTCCATATTTATCAAAGTTTTTATCTCATCCATTTCATAGGAAATGAACCATAAAAATAAATTCCATGTCTATAGTGATGTTGACATGTTCCTTTCAGATAATCAAAAATTGATATATCAAGCATATAGGTTGGTGAAATAAGTGTACAACCTACTTGATGAGATATCATAACAAAGGGATTATATTACATAGTGAACATTCATATATGGATTTTTCATTATAACATATCTTCTTATTTTCAGGGTTTCATGACCTATTTCTTGACATTAATCATGTACTTTAGGCAATCCCACCTAATGCCATAAATGAAGAGTCATAAAGGGTCACACACAAAGTGATTCCATTGATCTCAGTTAAATATTATTTAACAATTAGAATAAATATTATTCTTTAGACTGAGAGTCAACATTTATTCAATATTTATTTAATTATCACAAGTATTATATAAAAATTTGTTCTCATGTTAAATTTTTAGTTACATGAATATATAATATTTTTTTCACTTATTATTCACAACGTAATAAATAATTATTAATTTATTAAATAAATAATTTATTTAGTTATTTGAATATTAAATAAACTTTTATTCTCCAATATTTTAATATAATATTTATTTATTTAATTGATATTTAATATTTATACAGGTATTCGATAAATTTTGATGAGGAAAAGTGGATCAAGATTATGTTCAGTGATTTTCAAGACTATAAAATAGTATTTATCATTGCACTATTTATAGAACCCCCATGAAATAATATTATTATTTTATAACATGGAATGGGGACTTTTATGGGTTTAATAAATTATTAATGGACCTTATGTAATTAATAAAATATAAAACCATAATCCTAGGTCTATAAATAGATAATAATAACTTTTTTGAGATGGTTAATCATTGAGCACATTGGATTTCTCCTAAGATCTCCCTCCTCCTATTATCCTATTAAGAACCAGAAGAATAAGAGTGATTATTTCAAGCCTAAAGGAAATTAAAGTGATTAATGGATAATAATGTAAGATGATCAATTGGTCATGCTAGTACCTAGATATTCATCGGTTTTGTTCCAAGATAGAAGGATCATGTGTGGATCATGGCTAGAGGGGCTCTACTTTGGTTCTACAAACTACAAAGACACTACACCAATCAAGTTAGAAAAATAAACATCCTTAATGAAGAAATATCTCAATATTGAGGTCATATTTATTCTTGTGCTTAAATAAATTATAAATTTGAGAAGAAAAGATCTAATCATAGTTCTGGAGACCATATTTTACAATATTATTTGTAAAAATTTCATTAGACATGATGTTTATATCTTTTAAAATATGATAATTATCCATAAAATCTGAAAAAATCTAAGTTATACAATGGACCAATAGGGGTTTCCACTACAAATGGAACCATAAAGTTTTATCATAGTATTCAAATTCAAAATTATAATTATTTATTTCAATATTGATCATCATGAATTTAAAATTTAAACATTATTTTATGTTTTATACATTATCTATCTAGTAATTGAGATATCTTCTTCCTCTACTTCATTTCTTTCTCATTTGAAAAAGATCATTTAATAATTAATGAGGAACACATCTAATGAAATAATTTTTAGGTGTTATGAACTCTGCCTAGATAAGAAATGGCTACATGGTGTTTACTCCTATGTTACACATTGTGCATCCTTGTTTGTTGCACATAGACACCTACATATATGTTAGGTCATTATTTGATAAAAGCATTCGGTTCACATTAAATACACCGTATTTTTACCAGCCAAGGTGGCACATAGATTTTTTATACTACATATAATATAGATTTTCTATATGTCGTGTAGTATATGTATTTTCATGGTAGAAAAAACAGGTTCAATACATATAACATAATTAATACACCGTGTGTATTTAATATATGATACTTCCTGTTTTGCAGACGTAAAACTTGATTTACACATCGTGTATCCTTACTACACATTTGTACCTCATTAATTTCTATGGGGAGTGGGTGTTGTGTCCCTAGGAATATACATTAGACATCTATCAAAGAAAAATATACACCATCATGTTATCCTACACATGACATGTACTTTACCTATTTACATGGAAATATTAAATTAAATTAATCACTCCATTAAACCTCATTTACCTGATTTTCATAGATCATTAAATTGATAGGAAATTATAGAAATTTAGTTTTGTATTATATTACACTCTTGATGAATTTTTTGTAATATTTAAAACTGTAATTCATGTATTGTTGTTTCATACAAAATAATTTGCATGCATTAAGTCATATAAGAAATGAAATTTTCATGTGTTTGTCATTAATTTGACAGTACAGAACATAAAATTATTAAATATAGTGACCCATACATTTCATATATAATTATTGCATCATATTATATTAATATTCAATATATAAAATTACGATCCATGCTAGAAATATATAGGCTTAGTTTCTTGGGAAACATGAATACATAATCAACTTATTCATAAGAGATCTAAATCATCTCCCAATAAGTACTTCAAAAAAAATCACCCTTATTAGACACATCATACACACATCATACTTAAAACCTTTCTTCATAACATGGGTAAAGGAAACATAAGAAATGGTGAGAACTAATACTCTTTAAGGGTAAAAAGGGATATATCAATGATCACATAAACATAACATGATCATAAGGGTAAGAGTACTTAAAATTAACATTTGAAAACCATACCATGTATATCATAGATCATAATCTTGATTCATGAAATAAATCATGGATGTATATAAGATATGAATCATAAAGGAATTAAATAACATAATCTATTAGAGCATAATATTGACATAAGATCTTATCATAAAAGAGTCTCATAAGTATGGAATAATCATAATCATAGAAATATGGTGTCAAGGATACCCAAAAAGACATTAATAAAAAGTTAGTCTTGGGATAAACACTTGTTTACCTTCTTCAGGTTTGGGATAACCTTATGTGTACCCGCATTCAGGCTTGGTATAACATCTTGTTTACCCCTTTCCAAACGTGGGATAACCACTCATGTACCCTTTAAGCTCATAGAATATTAATATTTACCCAATTCATTATAGGGATATATAATTATGAATCCACCCATCACATAATCATAAATCTATTCATATATATTCCACAAGATCAAAAAAACATTCCTCGTAACTTAATATGTTGAAAAAAAATAGTTTTAATTGATATTTTAGCATCATAAACATAAACTATCTAGGGAAAGAATAAATATAGTATTATTAGATCATATCCCCAGTAAATCTTCAATAATATGAAAGGATTTTATCTTAGATAAAAATTCCTTTAAAAGATCACTAGGAATATTTCTTGAGGAAAATACCCTTTTCATCTTCAAATAACTTCTTTAAAATATAAAAAAATTCTAAAATATTATGGAAAAAAAATATTTGAAAATAACTTTAGAAACCTGTAAATGGAGATTTTAAGTATTGACCAATCATGATGGTTGGAAATTATATTCATGTCATGCATGTTAAAATAAATATTTCTTTAACGTTTTCAACAAAATTTCAAAATTTCCTCGTTTTAAAAATGATAAGAAGATTAATTTTAACCCATTTTTTAAAAATTAAATCATAGAAATAATCACTTTAAAAATTAAAGGATAATAGTAAAATTATTATTTTAAACATTTTTTGAAAACATGTACATATAAAATCAAGGTTTTTTTACCAAAGTGATAAATGAAGTCATTTTTCCTTAAAAGAATTCTTTCGGACCCTTGAGTACTTAAAGTGAACAAAATTGAATGAAAACATGCAATATATAAAAATAACCATAGGAGAAGGACATTAAGGGTATTCATGATATATAATTCATAAAATTTCATCATTATAAAATTTAACATAAACAATCTTCATAAACTAGGAGATGGTAAAATAAATTCCTTTACACAAGTTTGACTTACTTTAAAGGTGATCTAAACTCTTATATAATAAATTTTAATTTATTCAAATTATATATCATTATCATTTAAATAATTATAACATCATATATGATCTAGTTATTACATTTCAACACCCATTTATTAATAATTCCTTATTAAATTATCATTATTTAATTTTAATTGTTTCATTTTTCATGATAATTTATTTTTGGTAGTTATGGCCCTTGTAAATTAATCATGATAAAATAAAATAAATAAGTTTAATCATGATATAAATATTATACATATTCATTATATATATAGTCATTTTTCATAAGAATTAATTAATTATATCTTTATCTTTTTTGTAATACCAAGTGTGTCTATTTAAACCATATTTTCTGTTTAACCCCTTGGTTAACCAATGTAAATTTTAAATGTAGTGAAGAATGTTTTAATATTAAAGGGTTATAATATTATTATATTGAAAAATTTAGTTCATAAATGGAAATGGGATGAAATTTTATACAATTCATTATAATAATTTTCTTATTTCAATATTTTTATGTTTTTTAAATAATTTAGTAAAAAACTATTGGAAATAAAATATCATTAATGTCATTTTTGAAACTATTCTTGTAATTTGATTTTAAATACTACATGATAGAAAATTAATTAAAATATAAACTGTTAACTCATTCATAATATGTGAAATGTATCTATAAATTCGTGTAACATAATAATTCACCAAAATATTTTTAATTTTAATATTTTGGTAATCATTTATGCTATTTTTATTTAATTAAATAAATACAGTATCAATGTTGTTTAAGAATTTAAGGTAAATATTCAATCATCTAAAATCAATTAATATTATAAAATAAGTTAATTTATATTTAAAATAAATATTCAAAACTAATATTATCCTCTTTGTATTCTTATAATAAGAATTTAGAGTTATTAAAGTTAAGAGAGTGATATATTGTATTTATCCTTTTATTAAAATAATATAAAGGTAATAATTAAATAAAAATTTCTCCAAGTGGAAATATTTTTCAATAAATTGATTATAATGGTCAAAATAAATTCATAAAAGGAATTTTAAATCCCTAACTCAAATTTTTAACACGGTTTTACCTGTTTTACCCCTACCTAGGTAACAAATATTTACCTTGTTTACTATTCATTATAACTAAAAAAATAGACCAAATTATGAAATTTTAATCTACTAATTGTAAATATAGAATTAATTTTTAAAGATTAAATTTCTATAAGATTCATAAATTCATTTTAAAATAATTGTGCAAAATGCGAAAAAAAACTATTCTTTTAGAAAAATACATTTTTAAGCAGAAAAGGGGATTTATTCTTATCACAATCCTAAAAAACATTATATCAATGTTAAAAAAATTATTTGGATATATAACGTATAAATTTCCTTAAAATCATTCATAAATAGTTATTTTTATAATTTATTATGATAAAAACACATTGCGAGTATAAAAACAATTTTTCATAAAAACGACTCTTTTACTTTCAAGTGATTTTTAGTTTCATTTCTAATAAATTGATCACCAATGAATTAATTTTATATATTTTTAAACCATAAAGTTTCAAAAAAAAATTATTCCAATTCATACCTTTTAATCCAATGATTATACAATAACTATCACATTAAATAATAATATTATAATAGTATATAATGGTTTATCTGAACTGGGTAATGTGTGTATAGAATGATATCAAGGAAATAAAATTTATTTATAAATCGAAATATCATAAAATATATGGTTGTTACATTATACCCACCTTAAAATGAATTTTTAAAAATTTCATCACTCTAATAAAAAAAATGAGGATATCTTTATGTTATCTCATCCTTAGGTTCCCATGTAGCTTCCTCAAAATTATAATTCCTCTAGAGAACTTTATCAAAGTGAGTGGCCTGGTTATAAATCATTTTATATATATAATCCAAGATTTAAATTTTTTTATTTATAAGAAATATCATTCTCTAAGGGCATGACCTCTGAGTTCAGTACATGTGAAGGATGAGGTATGAACTTGCTTAGGTGATATACATGGAACACATTATGAACTTGAGAGAGGTCTGGTGGAAGTTCCAAGTGACAATATAGCATCCCTACTCAATAAATAATCTCAATGGGACCAATATACCTAGGGATCAAATTTAAATTATTTATTAATTGATTAACCATATTCTGTGAATAAATTTATTGACATACCTTTTCACCAACATAAAATTATATTGTTCAGTAATGATTATCAACAAAACTTTTCTATTGACTCTTAGCTTAATTAATTTTATATTGAATAGCTCTATATTTATGTTTAATTTCCTTAGCTAGATCAGGTTCTGATAGATCTCCTTATTTAAATTCAACCTAACACATTGGATTTCTACACTTATATCCATATAGGGATTCATAAGGTTCTATCTGAATTCTGGAATGAAATTTATTGTTGTAAGAAAACTCAACTAGATGAATGTCTTAATACCAACCACCTTTAAAATTCATAGAATGATATCTAAGAATATAATCTAAGGTTTTAATGGTTATCTTAAACTGAACATCTATCTGAGGATGATAAAGTTCTGAAACTCAACTTCATATCCAGATCCTGCTAAATATTTCTCTAGAACATTGAGTTAAACCTCATATCCCAATCAGATACAATATAATATGGTACTATATGAAACCTTAAAACTTCCTTAATTTATATCCTAGAAATATTATCTAGAGAGAAATATTCTCTAATGGAAATTAAGTGTACTAAGTTCATAAGTAAATTGACTACAAACTAAATAACATTATGGCCTTTTGAGGTTTTGGGCAGTCCAATGAAAAATTTCATAGTGATGTTTTCCCATTTTTATTCTAGTATGGGTAATGTTTATAACTTCCCCTTATATTTCAATGTCTCATCCTCAACTTGTTGATGTTCTAAGTACTAGGATATATAAACTGTAATTTATCTCTTCATGTAGTCCCACTATAAATACTCTTTCAAATATCTATACATATTCATACTTCTGGGATGAATAGAGAATGATAAACTATTATCTTCATCTAATAGAACCTTCTTCAAGTATGGTATTGAAGGGAAAAATACTCGGTTCTTAATACTTATCAGTCCATCATAATCAAGGTTGAAATTAGGAACCTTTTTCACCTTGTTTTTTAGTTACACGTATTCCTTTTACACCTCTTTAATCCTCAAATGGATATACGGTTATACATTCATTTGAGAAAGATAATGTTTCTCCCCATCCTTAAATATTTTAAGATCTAGCCATTGAAAATCCAAAAATATTGGATCTTTTGGGATCCTCTTCATAGATAATTCAACATAATCTTTTTGACTCAGAGCATCTTCTACCTTTTTTTCATTCCTAGGGAGGTAATGTATTGATTAATAAAAATATTTAATAAACTCTAGACATATTATCTAGTTCATATTCAACTCTTTTTTAGTGAATATATCCATTAAATTTTTTTATTGGTATATATGTCACACCTTTATCTATAAAGATAATTCCTTTATATATTTAATGAAAAAATAATTACTAGTAACCTTGAAACATGAGTTGGGTGATTTTTTTTTATGAACCTTCAATTTTCATGAGGTATAAGATACAAAATATCATTCTTCATGAGAATGAATCTCATCCCTTTATTATATGCATAACTATGTATTATAACACCTTATTTACTACATGATATATAAGAATAGGTTCTCTGACTAACCTTACCTTTAGTTTTTTGAAATTTTCCTCACATTAATATCTCTAAATTAATGTGGTAGACTTCCATGTTAACTTGGTGATTGGATTAGACAGTCATGAGAAATTATCCCCAAAGCATAAATAATATCCTTCCAAACCAATAAAACTAAGAATCTCAGTCATTGTGGTTAGTCTGAGACAACATTTGATAACCTCTATCTTTGATGAATCCACATATATATTTATTCTTGAGATTATATGACCCAAAAAAGATACTTTTTATATCCAAAATTAACACTTTATAAATTTTTCGTACATATTCACTTTCCTTGGGGTCTTTAATACAATCCTCAAGCAATCTTCATGTAATTAATTTGTATTTTAATATATAAGAATATCATATATAAATACTACCACAAACTGATAAAGGTAATATATAAAGATTATATTCATTAAATAAGTGTAGATAGTGGGGCCATTAGTAAGACCAAATGGTATTGCTATAAATTCATAGTGTCCATACCCTGTACAGAATGATTTCTTGGTTATATCTTATTTTTTTACCATTAATTAATGATATCCAGAATGAATTTTAATATTTTAGAGAAATTGATATCCTTGTAGTTTATCAAAAAAATCATTAATATATTGTAGAGGATACTTTTTCTTGATAGTGATCTTCTTAAGTTCTCGATAATCAATATAGATTCCCATTGATCCATATTTCTTTATACTAAGAAGAATGGGTGCACCCCATGGTGATTCACTTGGTTTAATGATTATGTTTTCAAGATTCTCCAGGAGTTATTCCTTCAATTCTTGAAAATCAATCAAGGACATTCTATATAGAGTTGGGAAATATGTGTACTTCTAAGTATGAGTTCTATTGAAAAATAAACTTCATGATTTAGTGGAAGACTAAGAAACTCTACTATAAATTCATAAACAAACTCCCTAATAATAGGCTTAAATTTGATGTTGGGTTTCTCTCTAACCATTTGAGATAAAAACCCCTTTTGAATAGGAATCAAGACCCACATAATGTGTGTGATTTTTAATTTGTAGTTCATGTTTATCATTATAATGATATACAATCATAGGTTGGTTTGTAATATCAAACAAGACTTCACTTCCTTATGGATTGATGTGGTATTTATGTAAATAATGACAATCCAATCCTAAGATAACATCAAATTCAACTAGAGGAAGAATAATGATATTTTCATGAATCACATTCCGACAAACATCAACCGGAGAAGAATCTTAGACTTAAGATTCAATCATCATACCATTATGGGTTTACACTACTAAATAAATATCTAATAATTAATGTATTATTTTTATACCCTTATAAAATTCTTAAGATATAAAAGAGTTGGTATATCTAGTATCAAATAATACATTATAAGTTCTATATTTGATGGTAAGTGTACCTTTCGCCCCTTAGTTATCAACATTAGTAGTAGTGACCACATGATATTTCCCTTTGCCAATTGGATTAATGGTTTTTTGACCTCAAACATTATCATTAACTTTTATATTTAAGAACTGGTGAGCATAATGCCTATACTCCTTACATTTGAAACACTGGAGTGTGGGTTATTCATTTTATAATTATTTTTCTCAATGATTATCTAACTTATTTTCCCCATTACTTGTGAATTTTATTTCTTAGTGAATATACTTTTTAGACTTAATACATTTAATGGAATCGTTTAAACAATTTCCCTCATGTTTTCTTCCACACTCTAAGCATAAACGAAGGTTTTTATTATTCTCACCATGGTTTTTAGAAATTATATTAAATTTTATCTTTCTTTTCTTACCAGAACCATGATATTTATTGGTATATACAATCTTTATTCACCCCAAGAGAGAACATAGAGAAATATTTAAATTTATACTAAAGTCTATTCTGGTTAACTCCCTTTGGAGACTTAGTTTTAAGCCACTAAAGAATCAATAAATCTTACTTTCAGGTTGGATGATAATACCAAAATCATACCTCATAGGTCTTTTAAAATTTACCTCATAGGTACTAATGGATTCATCGTCCTTATAATTTATCTCAAGTAATTCCTTCTTAATTTTCAAATAAACAATACATGTAAAGTAAATATTGAAGAATAATCTATTAAACTCATCCCATCCAAAGGAGTCAATTTCCTCATGTTGCCTAATTTTCCTAATTAGATTCCACCATTGATCTACTTTACATTCCTAATAATATAATTCTGAAAAAATAATCTACTATAATCATTATAATGGAAAATATCATTTCAATGGTATTTATCTATTTCTTGATAACTATTAGTTTAGAAGACCCACTGAAATAGGTGGATGTTTCCTTATGAAGGAATTAATAGAACCTTGTCCCCTCCTTTTCCCATTTGGAAACTCATCATGATTAATATCTTGATAAAGTTTTGTAATCATATGAATAATATTTTTCATTCCAAATCCCATAAAATTTGGTTTCTCAAGAAGAAAATAATTTCATTTTCCTATCATATCCATCAATAATAAAGTTCCTTTAGGTTCTAAACATTGACTAAAACCAAAAAACATAGTGTGAGAAATAATAATCATAGTGGGAAACCAAATAATAATGAAAAATAATTTATAGGACGTCTAAAATGACACCTTCATTTTAATATTTGACACTTTAAGTTTAACCTAGGTAATTCATGGTTTTCATCTATTTAAATACTTCATAATGGTTCATAATGAAAATGTGAGTTATACCAAGCATATCCCTTGGAACTGTAAAACCAAGAGGGTAGAAAGAGTACACTCACCATGCACCGAAATGATGGATGAAATATACTATACCAACTCTTTTAGGGGTTATAACCCCTAGATTCATGTATTCCAAAATTACACCTGCTTATAGTATCTTTATAGGGATATTTTTCAAGGAAAACCACACTCTTTTCTTTATAATAACATATGGAATTATCCTATACATAATATTATCCTAATGATTATCACTAAAGTTTTATCATCCTATTTTCCAAAGGTAACTAAAATATACTCTAGTATTAACTATAGAAACCCATAAATTTCAAATATAAATATTAAATCTAATTAGAAGAATATTCATTACATAATATTACAATCCATGATAGAATCATATAGGTTTAGTGTATTTGGAAACACTGATACATAATCAACTTATTCATAAGATATCTAAATCATATCTCACTAATTTATTCATAACTATAACCCTTATTATGTATATCACACTTAAAACATTTCTTCATAACCCAGGAAAGGAAGTATAAGAAAGGGTGAGCTTAGATGATCAGTGAGGGTGAATAAGGGAGATATTAATGGTAACATAAATATAACATGAGAATAAGGGTTCAATAACTTTATAATAACATTTTAAACCATATCATTCATATCATATATCATAAAATTGATTTATTTCATAAATATTTGCAGTTCATAAGACATTGATTATAAATGAATCAAAGAAGATGATCCATGAGATCATAAAATTCGCATAAGATCGTGACATAAAAGAGTATAAAAAGTGTAGAATAATCATAATAAAAGAAATATTACGTCAATGATACCCATCGAGACATTCATAACATGTCTGGCTAGGGAAAACTACTCGCATAAAGAGAGTTACATTTTGTATTTATCCTTTTCTTAAAATAATACAAAGGTCATAATTAATGTAAAATGGCACCAAGTTTTCATATTTTTAATACTTGGATGATAATTTTCATAATATAGTCATTAAATAGGATAAGGGAAAGTTTTAGAATAATTTTAAAGCCTAAACCCATAGTTTTAACACGGTTTTACCCGTTTTACCCTTACCGAGGTGAAAAAAATTTATTAAGGTTACTATTCGTAATGACCAAAAATAAAATGGACCTAATTTAAAATTTTTAATCTATTGATTCAAAATATGGGATCTATTTTTAAATATTAAATCTCCATAAGTTTTATAAATTCATTTTAAAATAAGTGTGCAAAACATGGCGAAATTTTTTTCTTATAAAATTAAGTTTTTAAGAATAAAATTGGATTTATTCTTATCTCATGCATAGAAAATAAATTATATGAATGTTAAAAAAATTATTAAATATATAATATATATTAGTTTCAATAAAATAATTCATGAATATATATTTATTTAATTTGTTAAGATAAAGACACATTGCATGCATAAAAATAATTTTTATGAAAAACATCTCTTTTACTTTCCAATGATTTTTATTTTCACTTATAATAATTTGATAAAAAATGAATTCATTTTATACATGATTAAACAATAAATTTTTATAATTTAGTTAGTCTTATTCAAACCCTTCAATTCAATGGCTAGGTAATAATTTTCCCATTAAATGATAATATTTTAATAGTAAATCGTAGTTTGTTTAAAGTCGGTGTTATGTGTATAACAAGATATCAAAGAAATAGAATTTCTTTATAGAGAACTATATAATAAAATATCAAGGAATTACATGATACATTTCATGTGCACAATATATTTTGTGATTTTATCATATACAACAAGGATCGCGCTGAGTAGTTCAGGCAAGTACTCATCGAGTTGCTTCCATGTACATAGTTGTGTACTATTTTCATAAATATTAAATAAAATAAAATTATTTTTTTAAACCACTATGCATGAGAATATACCAAAATATTGGATGGAATAAGATAAAAAGAAATATTTGATTAATAATACAATAAATTGGATTAATTTGTGTGTTTTTTATATTATTGAAGAATGAATTGAAATGAATGCTAGCAAAATGTTTTAAATGCATTGTCATTGCATGATCATAAGCTTTTAAAAGACCTATTCATGTGTTGTTTTAATATAATTTTATTTCATTTCATTTTTTAAATTATTTATTAATAAATTAAATATGATGGCTTGTGTGTCATCCCTCACTCATTTATTATATAAGACATGTATATCTACTGTTGTCTTATGTAATTTTCCTTAACCAATCCTTTGGTTACCCTCACCTGAGTATGAGTTATAAAACATATTTTATAAAAGGAGTATCTATAGGTGTATGGATTTAGTTTAAGGTGGATCCAAAGTAGAGGTTTTTCAAGACAAAACCAAGATGAAATCGACACGTGTGATACATAGGTGGATAGATGGGATGTTGAAACTCATGCTAAGATCAAAACAAGGTTAATCACTAAAGTAAAATAGACTTAATATTAAAAAGTCATGTAAATGATAAAATAAAAAATCCTAATAAACAAAATCCATCAAGTTAATATCAATTAATTATGCCTTTTCTATCTGCATTGAGATTAACCATAGTTAAATTGTCGGTTTAGGACATAGTCAATTAAAATTTTAATTACTGCTGAGTCTTAAGATGATGGGTTAGATTAACCAATCTTGTATTGAATTTAATGGTAAAATTCTGTTAAATATATATTTTTGAGGTTATTATTGTGTAAATTAAAGTTAGTATTTTAAGATTTGGGAGTCCACTCAATAGAAAAAAGAGTATCAAGGCCATAGTTGGAAACACCTCTTACAAAAAAAACTTTATTACAATTTTCATGGACATAATATGGATTATTAGGAGGGAAATAAATATCCTTTCCACTATAAAGTCTAAATTTATAGTAAATTCTATATCTAATTGTGGTGTATCCTGATACTAGATAAAATAGTTGGATAATTAATAAAATTAAAATTATTATTATGTATCATATAAGTTAAAATATACATAAGTACTATAATATTATCTATTATTTTAGAATAATGGATAGTTCATCATCCACCCTATCATTGTAATATAATTTGGAGAAATATCATCTCATAACAAGTAGTAATTTTGAGGAATGGTTCAAATTCCTTCAGATTTTGTAGCACCAAGAACAGAAATCCTATATGCTAGAATCCCAAATGTCGGATCTGCCTACTAAGGAGGTGGGTATGGAGGAGTTCATTATCTTTGATAAATACCTAAGAGATGTGGTTGATGTTTAGTTTTTAATGATTTTTTCCATGTCTAATAAACTCATTAAGTCACATGAATACATAGATTCCAATATAATTTTCTAGCATATCTATAATCTATATCTGGAGAGGGAAATACATGAATGGTATGAGATATATAAGGTACTCTTCATGAATAGTATTGTAGAAGGTGTATGAGCTAGGACTCACATAGTCAACCATATTATATATACTGAGCACCTAGAGGTTATAGAGATTATTTTTTATAAAAAAATTTACACTTATCTCATTATTTCATCACTCCATTGATTTTTATCTTATTTTGTTTGAAATATCAATATTAACAACATAGATAAGTCCCTCCTGGATATTTTCACTCTAATTCTTTAAGTTAACAAGGTTATGAAGTGTAAAAAGAGTTTTTACCTTATGGTGAATAAAATGAATGACGAGAGAAGATATCAAAGACTAATTCCCATTCTAAATACCCTTCAAAATGGCCTTCCAAGAAGAGAAGTATCAAGGGGTGGAAAAGGTAAATGGATGTTGTCAGTTTGTTATGTAGAAAGATGGGCCACTGGAAGAAAAACTAAATCCATAATAAGAAGAAAGGGGAAGCTTCAGGTGTGTTCCTTATCAAGTGTAATATATCTATTTCTAAAAATTGGATATTAGATATAGTATGTGTTTCTCATATATATATTCAAATATCATAACAAAGTCAATTCTAGAATATTTACTAAGGTGAGGTAGATCTATGAGTAGTTAGTGGAGCTAGACTTTATTTTTTAGATATTTGGGACTACCACTTTATATTTCTAATTGGAATGATCCTAGTTATAAAATATTGTTATTATATGCCTTCAGTTTCCAAAAACATTATTTTTGTGTCCAGGCTTGATATAGATGAATTTATTTGGAAATTTAGAAATAAATTTTTCCCCTTTTATATAGAAATCATTATTTATAGTAAGAAATATTTAAATAATAGTCTTTATGTGTTATATTACACATTCCATGTAACTAAAATAAATAATAAATATCATTCACATGTTTCATACCACACCTAACTATGGAATCACCAGTTGGTTCATGTAAATGAAAATCATTTGAACAGATAACACCAAAATGGATATTTTGATTGATTTAAACTAAAACCACTTGGTGTGTGGAATGTATGTTTATAAGGGAAAATTAAAAAAAGACTCATTTAATGGAAAGTTGAATGGGATATTGAGCTTCTTGAGTTGGTTTATATCAATGTGTATGGACCATTTACAGTTTAAACTTTGGGTGGGTACTCATAATTCATAACTTTTACTTATGAATTTGGTATATATGTATATATTAACTTATTATGGTATAAGTACGATTAATTTGGTAGATTCAAGGAATATAATAATAAATTTTATAACCATATTGGTATGAATATTAAGGAACTCTACTCAGATCATGGAATAGAATATTTAAATTAATACTTCATTGATTATTTATGGAATTTTGGGATTTTATCCCAACACACTCCATCATAATGGAATGATGTAAGCGAAAGGAGGAGCCACACTCTATTAGTCATGGTGAGATGAAAGATGATTCATGTGATTATTCCATTATCCTTTCAGAGATATACATTTAAAATAGTGGCATACATACTAAAATGATTTTCAACTAGAGAAGAAACTAGTATTCCATATTATATTTGGCATGGAAGTAAACCCATGTTGTCATATGTATGAGTATGGGGTTATAAAGCATATGTTAAGGCAATTTCTGGAAATAATCATGCACCCCAAGGCACTAAGTGTATCTTTATAAGTAATCCCAAGTAAAATAAAGGATATTAACTATAAGATCCCTTATATAAGAAATTTTTTGTTAACAAAAATCCCACATTTCTTAAAATGGGAGATAAAAATTGATGAAGTCTAGGATCAAGATACACAAGAGTTGGTATAGGAACAGATTTCAAAAAATCCTCATGGAGGAGGATGTTCCAGAGACACAAGTACTATATAATAGTAGGATATAAGTTATAGAACTAGAATGATATGTTTTTCTAGTCATCGAGGATGGTGACTCTTTATTAGTTGATAATAATGATCTTGTATCCTATAAAGAAGTATAAAGTGGCACAGAAGTTTCCAAAAGGAAAGAAGTTATGAATTATAAAATGGATTCTATATACCATAACCAAGTATAGGTTTTGGTATATCCTCTAGTAGATGTAAATCTAGTTGTATGTAAATGTTTAATCAAGAAGAAACAGATCATGGATGGATAAGTTATTAACTATAATGAATTAATGATTATAAAAGGGATCAAACAATGCCAAATAAAGGACTATAAAAAACATTTTTGCTAGTTTATATGATAAAATCAATCAAAATTATACTTTACATTTAATATTAACAAGACTATGAGATTTGGTATATGGATGTCAAAATATGTTTCCCTAATGGGAACCTTCAGGAAGATGTTTATATGACACAACCTAAAGAGGTTTTTGAGTCCAAATGATTCCAAAAAAGTATAAAAGTTGTATAGATCCATTTATGGATTAAAGAAAGAATCCAAGTCTTGGAACTTTCAGTTTTATGAAGACATAATGTAATTTGGTTTCATAAAGAAACAATGTGATCCATGTTTCTATAAGTGGTTTGATGGGAGTGCAGTCATTCACCAGAAAATTTATGTTAATGACATACTACTCATTGGAAACAAAATAATTGTATTATAGTCTATTAATGCTTGGTTAATTGCATGATTCTCAATAAAGGAATTAAAAAAGTAATTCATATTCTTGGGATCAAGAACTATCAATATATATCCAAGAGGCTACTTAGACTAAGTAAAAGTACATACATTGATAAGATACTGAAGGAATTCATTATAGAACAATCCAAGTGAGGATTATTGATAGTGTCACATGATATTCATCTATCCAAGAAAATGTTTCCTTATATGAATGAGAAAATATATAGGATAGAAATGATTCTATATACATCATAAACTAGGTATGTCATGTATGATATTCTATGTAAAAGGTTGTATATCGCATATGCCTTAAGCAGGGTTGGAAGATTTCAAGCTAACATAGGTGGCCGCCATTGGATAGAAGTAATGACTATCCTTAATTATCTAAGGTGGATATGTTCATGATCTATGGATGATATGAGGAACTATTCATAAAGTGATAATAATATTCTAGTATCCAATTAGACCAATATGATTTGAAGTCATATTTGGGATATATCTTCACTGTCAATGGAGGTGTTGTGGGTAGAAAGATCTCAATTAATGTTATGGTTGCTAATTCTACATTAAATTTTGAGTATATTGCATATTTTAAGGGGAAAAAATAATCAATTTTGATTCATAATGTTGTCCAAGAGCTTGATGTGGTGCCTTTCAGTAAATACCCTATCACACTCTATTGTGATAATAATATAGTGATGGCTCTTACAAAGGATACAAGGTCACATCATCATATAAAGTAATTACTGTAAAAAATATCATCCCTTGAAGTATTTTTCTTAGATATGTGACAACACTATGAGAATATTTTCTCTATAAGACAACATAGACGACCCATTATCTAAAGCTTTAACTTAGTTTAAACATAATAATCATGTGAGAGTTACCACACTCAAAGTCATAGGTATTAGACTCTAGTCCAAGTGGGAATATATTACAGATGATATCCAATAAACAAATGTTTTTACTCTAGATTTCATGAATATTAAATAAGTGTAAAATAATTAAAATATCTTATTACATATCATTCATAGTTATATGTGACTTTAATGTAATAATTACTTAAAGTTTCTATCAAATTTAAAAGTAAATATTAGTTCCCTATGATGATGAAACCTTGAAATACAATGATGATATTATTAATCCTTGTTTTATGGTTGGATAACATTCCATAATGGGGAACATAGTATGTTGGTTTTCCATTGTGATTACTTTTAAGAATATGAGAGTTCATCTCATGAAGTCTTAACTTGGTAATCTTCAAGATGGGAGATTATGAGAACAAAACCATCTGTTTGAAATTCACATATTTATTTTTCATTAGATTTTCTTTTATGTGAGAATTTGTAATGATCATTTGACTTAATATTATTATTAATTAATATCATGAATCACAAACTTTGATGTATTGTTGTAAAATATGATGAAATAGTTCATGGTAAAGTTGGGTATGTTGGGTGCTTCATGAATGATATGTTACTAATGAGAAATTTGGGGAAGGATTTATCCATTCCATATTTATAAAATTTGATATTTCTGTACTTTGATAGGAATGGAACTATTAAAATATATTCAATGTCCATAGTGATGTAGGTATGTTTATTATAGATAATAAAATAAAAAAAATATTAAGCATATAGGTTGATGACACAGGTGTGAAACCTTTTTAATGAGATATCATGAAAAGGGTATTATGTTATACAGTGATTTTTCATATGTGGTTTCATCATTGTTTTATATCTTTTTTTTTGTGGGTTCCTTGGCCCATTTCTAGACAGTAATCTTGGACAGTTGTAAATATCTCCTAATTCCACTAAGGAAGAGGCATATAGGGTCACACACAAAGTGTTTCCTTTAATATCAGTTAAATATTATTAAACAATAATAATAAATATTATTCTCTAGACATATATTTTATATTTATTTAAGGTTTATTTAATGATAAAAAATTTAAGTAAATATTTTTTCACAAGGTAATTTTTTAATTACATGAATATATAATATTTATTTATTTATATTTATTCACACCATAATAAATAATTATTTCCTTATTAAAAAATAAAACATATAGTTATTTGAATATTAAATAAATATTTACTCACTGATTTTTGAATAGAATATTTATTTATTTATTAAATAAAAAATATTTCTTATTTATTCAGGTGTTTGATAAATATTGAGAAGTACAAGCTGGCCAAGAATGGGTCCAGTGATAAATTTTAATTTTCATGACTATAAAATAATATTTATCACTGTGACAGTTAGAAAAGGACATTAAATAATATTATTATTTAATAACATGGCATGGGGTCTCACATGGGTTTAACAAATTATTAAGGTTCCTTGTGGAATAAATAAATTTTTAAAATGGAACGATGGATCTATAAATATATTGTTATCACTTTCTAGAAAGGTTAATCATAGTTGAAAATGGATTTATCTCAATATTATCCTCCTCCTTTCATAATCTCTATAACAAGAAGAATAAGAGAGATTCTTTCAATCAAGAAGGAATGAAAGGTGATCAAAGGTGAATAACATAAGACGATCAATCAACCATGCTAGCTCCTAGTGATTCATCAACATTATTTGAAGATCGAATGAACATCTGTGGATCACCACTAAAGGGTATCTAAATTGGGTCCACACAATTCAATGATACACTAATTGGGTTAGAATAGTCAGTATCCTCATTAAAAAAAGATCTCAAGATTGAGGTAATCTTTCTTCATTTTCTTTAAAGAATTATAAATTTAATGTGAAATATCACTCCTATAGTGTTCTTTTGAGGTTCTTTTTCTTTTATTTCTTATCTTACCTTTATTCCATGGTTTAACCAAAGGGTTTTCAAGAAAAATGATGTTTTTTTGGTAAATAGAAGGATTCATACAGTTACCATGAACCATGCTCCAGCTTAGTGTAAACTATGTATCCTAGGCTGTGGCATCGTCCAAGATACACGATCAAGAGAATGGGTATGCGGCCTTCCTAAGCTAACCATATGACCAATACATTTGAATTATCTAGGGTTCACGATTAGGAACATGGGTGTATTTTCCTCTAGGTAAGTTATGTGTTCTACCCCTCCTCTTAGATAAAGGAACCACATAGTTGGCATGTGGTTAGTAAACCATGCAGTCTACCAAATTCCTATTTTTTTTTAAAATTCCAATTATACCCATCCCTAATTTTAACCTTCAAACCCTCCTATCTCGACCCATTTTATCCCCACCAGCCATAGGCACATGTCCCCTCCTCCTCCACTCCCTCTTATCTCTATTTTTTGGTTTATTAGGCTTGATTCTTCTAATAAACTCTTAGTAACCCCTTTCTTCTTATTCTTATTCTTCTTCCCTCATCTTGGTTTCTACACCCTCATTTCTTGGGTTATATTTTCTACAAAAATGTTATTGACCTATAATGGGTTCAATATCATTTATTTCTACTAAATATTGTTTGTTTTTGTGTGTTCTTTCTTCTATAGGGTCTCTTCTCGGTGTAGCTTATGGTTTCCAACCATATTTGGGTGATTTAAAGTGAAGGGTAGTTGGTTCTATTTCCTACCATTATTTAGTGATTTTAGTATGCTTGTTTGGATTCTAAATATGTATTTATATTTTGATTGTGGGTGTGAAATGTTTTTTCTAAGGTTTTCATTGTGAGATCAAAACTTGAACATGATTTAACCTTTGTAAATGGTTGATTTTCTTGTTTGGGTTATGGTTAATAAAATTTTGGTGGAAGAAAAGGTCTTTACATGATGTGGGAATGGATTTGAGCACTCAGAACCCTAGGTATATATGTGGAATACTATGGACTAGTACAGCAGATGAGTCAGTATGGAAATAACCTAGGATCCCTAGAAAATTCATACTATGATACTAACTAAACAAATTATGATGTTGTGGGGACTGCTAGAACTTTGGGTGTGACCTCTCTATCGGTTCATGCATGAGAATAGACTATAATGATTGATCATCGATGTATTTGAGCACTCAGTCCATGTTGACTAGAGAATTTTCCATGGTTCCTTGTCTATGTTTCTACATTCTATCAGATATAATTTATTTATTTATTTATTTGTTCAAAATAAAACATTTTTTCTTTTCAAATTTATTAATTTCATTATTTTAAAAACTATCATGTTACTTTTTCTTTTAATGAAAATAAATGGAATATTTTTGATGGTTTATTATGGAGAAATGAGATCACACCCTACATACACCCCTAGGTGTATATAGACTATGTTATTTCTAACTTACACTACTAGAAATGAAAGGTATACCAACAGTTGAAAACTGTTGGTATAGGCTATAAAACCATTGGTATAAATTATACCAACAGTTTTACAAATCGTAACCAAGTAAGTTGTGATAATAAACATATACCAATGGTTTCAAATAATCCATTGTTATATGTGAATAAATATATACTATACCAACAGTTTTATGTAAACTATTGATATAGAGGTGAGATAAGTTTTTTTCCAACGGTTCTAAGAGAACTGTTGGTAAAACATGCACACAGAACCTATACCAATGGTTTAAAACCGTTGTCATAGGCTTTGTTGTACAATTCACACAGCATCTTGCTACTCTGTGTGCTGTTATGTGAATTGTACAGTAGGAAATTATATAATCTATTATGAATACAATAAGGATACATAATTTAATAATCAATTATGAATAAAATACAATAATAAATTATGAATACAATACATTAAAAACTGAATACATAATTTTATGTGATACAGAATTAAGAATACATACAAAATTGCATTTTGTATAACACATACATGATTGAGTTCAGAAATTAGAAGATAATAACCCAAAATAAGAAAATGAATAAATTAATTCAACTAAACACAAATATAATATCCCATGGTTTGGAATGGGTGTCTTTGAACTTAGTGATGATGATAATGGGTGTGTATCAATGAGCTTGTGTGACTTAGGGAATATAGTTGTCCTTGTCATATTAAATTTCATGTGTTTTAGAATAGGGGTAGGAGTTCCTCACATGATAAGTTGATTGTGTGAGGCTGGACCATGGATCATTGAGCTAAATTATCAAAAAAAATTGAATAAGTTTGGTCGGTTTTCCATATGCCAGTTGTTTTTACTTAAAATGAAGTCCATTTTTAACAAAAGAGAGACAGTTAGAGTGATATTACCCACACCATGCCTCATATTGAGGTGGGGTTGACTCGTACAGGTCACAAATGACCCATGGATCGTTTTCCTAAATATCAACACAATCCAAATGTGTTTGGTTGGTTTTCCGTATGCCAGTTATTGTTTTCACTTAAAATGTTGTCCATTTAAAATACAAGTGAGACACTTTGAGTGGTACCAGCCACACTAGGCCCCAGATTGAGGCTCGATTGACTCGTACACATCATAAATGACCCATGAATCATTGTTCTAAAGTATCAACACAATCCAAATAATTTTTATTGATTTTTCGTATGTCAGTTGTTTTTACTTAAAACAATGTCCATTTTAAACAAAATAGAGACACTTAGAGTGCTACCGGCCACACCGTGCCTCGGATTGATGTAGGGTTTAATTTTACAACTCAAAAATGAACCATGGATTGTTTTCCTAATGTATCAACAAAATACAAATGTGTTTCGTCAGTTTTCTGTGTGCTAGTTGTTGTTTTCATTTAAAATGTTGAACATTTCAAATAAAGGTGAGACACTTTGAGTGGTACCGGGCACACCGTGCCTCGGATTGAGGCGGTGTGGACTTGTAAATGTCACAAATGACCCATGGATCATTGTCCTGAAGTATCAATAGAATCCTAATGGATTTGATCTGTTTTCTGTATGCCAGTTGTTGTTTTCATTTAAAATGTTGATCATTTAAAATAAAGGTGTGACGCTTTGAGATGTACTGGGAACACCGCACCTCAGATTGAGGTGGGTTTGACTCTTACAAATCACAAATGAATCATGGATCCTTGTGCAAAAGTATCAAAACAATACAAATACGTTTGGTCCGATTTATATATGCCAGTTGTTTTTACTTAAAAGGGTGTCCATTTAAAACAAAAGAGAGACACTTTGAGTGATACCGTCCACAACATGCCTCATATTGAGGCGGGGTTGACTCTTACATGTCACATATGACTCATGGGTCATTTTCCTGAAGTATAAACACAATCCTAATGTGTTTGGTCGGTTTGTTGTATGCCAGTTATTGTTTTCACTTAAAATGATGTCCATTTTAAACAAAAGATAGACATTTAGAGTGGTATCAGCCACACCATGTCTTGGATTGATGTGGGGTTGACTCGTACACATAACAAATATCCCATGGATTGTTTTCCTAAAGTATTAACACAATCCAAACGCGTTTGGTCGGTTTTCCATATGCCAGTTGTTGATTCCACTTAAAATGTTGTTCATTTCAAATAAAGGTGAGACACTTTGAGTGGTACCAGCCACATCGTGCCTCGGATTTATGCGGGGTTGACTCCTACATGTTAGAAATGTCCCATAGATAATTTTTCTAAATTATCAACACAATCTGAATACGTTTGGTCATTTTTATATATGCCAGTTGTTTTTACTTAAAAGGGTGTCCATTTTAAACAAAAGAGAGACACTTTGAGTGATACCATCCACACCATACCTTGGATTGGGGCGGGGTTGACTCTTACATGTCACATATGACTCATGGGTAGTTGTCCTAAAGTATCAACAAAATCCGAATGTGTTTGGTCGGTTGTCTGTATGCCAGTTGTTGTTTTCACTTAAAATGATGTCCATTTTAAAAAAAAGTGAGACACTTAGAGTGGTACCGGCCACACCGTGACTCGGATTGAGGAAGGGTTGACTCGTACACATCACAAATGACCCATGGATCATTTTACTAAACTATAAACACAATCCGAATTCATTTTCTCAAAGTATACCAACAGTTTAAAACCGTTGGTATTGTGTATTTCCAAAACTATTTCATAGCATCCCCTCCAGTATCCCCTCCAGTATACACCAGCATAAAAAATAGTACAAAATACACATACAAACAGATTTAAAATAGCATAAAAACACCTGAAATAGCACAAAAAAACACATAAAACCATCAAACTCTTCCAACCATGTCATGTACTACAATTCCCTATTTCAATCTTCATATGACAATAATCTTTCAGTAGAGTGGAATAACAGTTTCAATAACTCAAACATTATTTACACCCATTTCAATCTTCATATGACAACCACTCTTCCAGTAGTAATTCACCTCACCCCTGCACAACCCTCCCAACTAGCACAACCCCCCCCCCCACCTCCCCATTAAGACTAACCTGATGAAACGAGGATGAAGGATTGCCTCTTTAATGGAGATTGTGGGAGCAGGAAAACTCAAGTATCCAATCACTTTCCCAGCCCAGTTTTGGTGCCAAAACTAGATACTCCCCTCTCCTATGATCCATTTCGAATTGCATCACATAGTCGGAAGAAGGCGGAAAATGGAGGACCATGGGGGGGGGGACCTTGTAAGGGCTCGTTATGCTCATTCCTGCCCAGACATTGACACATGATCTTCCCCCAAATATAATTCTCTTCAATAAATTATCATGCAAGTTTTTCATGAATCCATACTAAAATGCCTTCTAAACTTTTCACGTTGATCCATTCGTCCTGAATTGTCCTCGCCATCCTCTCCCACGACACCCAACGTCTTCTCCCCTCCAACTGAGCATCCTAAATAAAACCTAATATCATTTTGTCAATGGATTTAATGACACCATTCAGGACATTAGTGGAATCCATTGCATGAATTGGGATCAATGTTAGGACATTGTTGACCAAGGCAATCTGACCCCCAAATGACAGAAAATAGTTTTTATAGTTGAGCACACGTCCTGCAATCCTACTCACCACCCATTCAAAATACCGTATTCTTGTCCTACTAGGGGATAGAGGTGTGCCAAGGTATTCCATTGGGAAAGAACCACAATTCATCCCCAACCTATTACTCAGATGTTTCATCCTCATTTCATCACATTTGTTAGAGATATAGAAGCATCTTTTGTCTTTGTTGATCACGTGGCCACTCCAATGACAGTAATCCTCCAGAATTCTGTTGATACCCCGCATAGAACTCTTCCCATCATTCATGAAAATAATTGTGTCAACAGAAAACATCAGATGGGAAGCTAATGGGAGATTCAGTTTCCTTTGGTAGGGCCGAATGGCCCCATTGGAAATACCTATATTGATCATGTAGCTGAGCAGGTCCTGAACTAGGATGAATATGCTGGGGGAGATAGGATCCCCTTGTCGAAGGCCTCGGGCCACTTTAAAGAAACTGCATGTTTTCCCCATGAATGAGACAGCCATCCATGTTGAGCTATAACAACGAAAGATGACATCACATGCCCAAGCTGAGAACCCCATGCAGGCGAGTACCCTATTGATGTAGCCCCATTCCATATGGTCGTACGCCTTATTCACGTCTAGTTTAATTGATATGTTTGAGCCATGGGTTTTGATTTTCAGTTGCCTTAGCATCTCCTGCGATAGCGTGATAGCCCTCTGAATTGTGTGGCCTCTTAGAAAGATGTGTTGTTCAAGGGATATCCATCGGGGCAGAAGCTCAGACAACCTAGTATTAAGAATACCAACCAGTATCTTGTAAGGGAAATTGCATAAGCTTATTGGTCTATAGTGGCTGAGAGAGGATGGATCATTGATCTTTGGGATAAGAACCAGAGTAGTACCGCATGCCACCCATGGCAGGCCGCCACGATGAAAGAAGTCTTCGATATCATAGATGATATCATGTTTAACAACTTCTAATGATTCCCTGTAAAACGAGCCTGAGAAGCTATCGGGGCCTGGAGTGCTCTCTGGATTGAGCCTCATCATGGAGTTGTGAATCTCCTCTTCCCCTAGTATCTCTTCCTGTATTTCACTAACATGAGCCAAGACGAGGGTAGGAACCTCTCCCCAAAAATCCTCACCCCCTACCGGATAGTTGTTTGGCATGGTCGAGCTTGGGCCTGCCCAGAGGTCTTTGAATAAATTGTTCACCATCTCCCCAACCACATATTTTTTGCAAATTCAATGTTGTTCATGACCTTCAAGGATGAATAAAATCAAGTTTACCTATGTAATAAGACTCTTCAGAGTGTTTTAAAATTAAATAGGTGGGTCTAGAAATGAAAATTAAAGTGTTAGAAGTGGGATTTTTATGGAGGGTTTTGAATTTCCTAATTAAATAGCTCCAACTCATATAGAAGATAAAGATTTCAGAATATCCAATAACCAACACATAATTGTAAATGAAGAGATGCCTCAATGTGGTGTTAAACGAGGATAATTGAATTTAAAATCCAACAAGGGAGGTATTGGGAGAACGCCCTAATGGATTAAGAATTCCTAAGGAAATATATTAATGATACTGATATGAATCAACATTTATATATTTAAATTTGTTTTATTGATAGATAATGATCTTATTTTTCATGTGTGGAGTTGGTTTGACCTCAAAGAACCAAATGGGGTTCTACTCTATAGTTATAAGAATATATTATCCAAAGATATTAAGCTTCCACCTGTAAACATGACAACTTTATATCAGTGCCTACTGGAATTTCATGACATTTAATGGATATGTGTTTTTTTGAAAAGCCTATGAATTATAGGGATGTTCATGAATGATGGTTTTTTGTCCATATGTGTACGGAATTCAGTAACGAGGTTGGGTTATTCCATTTAACCAATGTTATAGTGTATGTTTAGGATGATTTCATACATTTAAACAGTGTTCTAGTTTATGTTTAGGTGAGGTCAGTTAGAAACCAGGTTAGGCATGTCATTAGAACATGGGTTCTTCCATTTAACCATGTAGTCTTGGATTTCAGGGATGAAAGTGTTTTGGATGAGCTAATTACTACCCACTCTATAGTATGGACAACACATCATATGGGCATACCCATGAAACAAAGTCATGTTTAAATGGGACGTTTTCAGTACCCCATTTGGCCAAAAATACTTTTCACCATAAGGGATTGGCCATGTATATTTACATGGATATCCAAGTCATGTACTCTATTTATAATCCCTGGACACTAGATTATATTAGACACCATGTGAACCCTTATACAAACCATGTGACCCCTTATACCATATAGTCATTATTACAACCATTAAAAAAACTTATTAAGTAACATAATTTGTTAAAGATAATCAAATTGAACCTAAATCAATAATACTATTGGATATATCAAGTAAAATGAAGGCATACTATCTTACATAAAAAATGACCACCCACAACCATGATTAATGTTTACAGATCTCTCCTTTCTGCCAGATCAAAAGAGAAAAAAAAATAATTGCAGAACAACAAAACCAAGGTATAAAAAATAGTTGTAGAACCAAAAAACCAATTTATCACTTACAGATTTGAAGTGTAGAAGAAAATATTTCCTTGATTGAAGATGGATCAATTAGTGGAAGAAGTTTGGCAGGATGGGGAAGATAGAGATTCGATTTAGGTTACCAATCGAGTTGAGGGGGACCTGCAATCGAGCGTAGGCAGAACTGGATGCTCGATCTGAATTTGGGGAAAACATTCCCAATGGTTTTTAAAAACTGTTGGGAATGTATGTATAGGAGGGCATATACCAACGGTTCATATAAACCGTTGGTAAAAATCCAACTTATACGCACGGTTATTGATAACCGTTGGTAAAAGTGCCGATACTAAGGCCTATAACAACAGTTTAAGAAAACTGTTGGTATACAAAGCCATTCCCAACGGTTTATATAAACTGTTGGGATATAAGCGTTGGTAAAAGTGGGATTTCTGGTAGTTTTAGGTAAAGGAAAGGACTCATGTGGAAATAGTGGTGTTGGTTTCTTATGATAGTGGTTTCTCCCAAGGTCAGTGTTAGTGGTTGTGTCATGGGGGTGTTAACCCATATGTTGCATGGAGTTTTTGTTTATCCATTTTACCCCTCCCCTTTTAGTTATTTTTTTATAATTGTTAAATTCTTATCTCATTCTTGTACTATTACTCCCACCCCCCATGTTTTGTTTGCATTGAATGTCTATTATATTGTATGTAAATATTTTATCATGTTAGTTAATATTTTCATGGGATAAATGATTCCCAAAGGAGTTTCACAATGCCAAGAAACTAGTTTCTAGCCCATGGGAATTGAGAACGCCCTTCGAACCATATCATGGGTCAGGTCGGTCATTGGGTTGGATGGAAGCCTGGGCTAGTATGTAACATGAAAAGATATTATCTTAGTCATGGCAGCCTTTTATCAATATTATTTGGAAAATTTTAATTAGTCAAGATGTTAATGTCTTGTAAAATATGTGAATGATCCAACAAATCTAACAAAATTTGAGTAGGCCATTAGCCCAATACGGGCTTCTGTTGCATACCGATCCATATATTAATATGTAATTAATTAAATTATTTATAATTAAAGGGTAATTGTGTTACTTTATGATAAAATTAAAATCATAATAGTACTTTTACTTGAAAATAGATGAACATTTTTTAAAAAATCTGCATTTTTCATCATTCATTAAAAAATAAACCTTTTTAGAAAAATCTTAAAATTCACCATAAGATAGAATTTACATGTTCATTTAAAAAATTTTATTCATTCCCACAAATAAAATACCTAAAATTATTATAAATTAATTAAAAATTCAATGCATTACATGAAATAAATATATTTTTTTAAGAAAACTTATTTTTGAAGCATAAAATGACTTTACTAAAAATTGAGTACTTATTTAATATGAATTAATCAATAAATTATCAATATTTAAATCCTTTATACATATTTTTTATAATTTTTTTACTACTACTCATACCTATTAATTTAGCATCTATGTTATAATAGTTATATTCAAAAAAATATTATTTTTATAGTATATCACATTAATCTTAAAGCTCGGTGTTGTGTGTTAAGAAACCTATCAAGCATGCTATTATAAATTTTTGTGGTATTAGATCCCCCCACGTTAAATAAATTGTGTCCTCACAATTTTTAACTAATTAATCAAGGGTTCAATATTTGAAAATACCTATGTTGAAAACCTAGATTGTAAAAATGGTTAATTAAACTTTCTTTTGAAAATAGGGAATGGTAAGTGTAAAGGTCGTCTAGAATAACACATAAATAGGTTTAAAAATATGAGAACATTAGTGGTAAGTAAAAATATGGACATAGAGGATAAAATTAATGTATAAAGAATAATATATAGTGATAGAGAACATAGTCATGAGAAATTTAATGACCACAAAACCATAAATCAATGAGGGTTTAAAATGATCATCAATTCTTTAAAAACAACTATAAAAAGAAAAAATATTTTTATTTTAAAGGTCCTTTTTCCTGGAGTTAAGAAATTAATTTACCATAGAATATGAGAAAATATACTTACTTTATTTCATTAAATCCATAAACACAATTTCATCATCTTGTTGGTTGTTTTGATTATCTTATGCCTTTTTTCCTCCCATATTCTTATGATGAATTAAAAATATGAATTTTTCATTACTAAAGAACTAAAACAAACCTAAAATAGATCATAATATCTACAAATAGATGAAAATTTATTCCTCTTATATCTATTCGGTTACTGAAAATAAAAATATCTAGTACATGCTAAGATAACTAATATGAATAAACCTTCTTTTGAAAGATTAATCTCAAAGATTTAAATAATGACACCCAAAGATATACTTAATTCTTTCCAAAATATTTAAATTCCAAAACTTATCAAAGCATGATTAACTAATATTCCAGATCCAAAAATTTAGAAAAAAGGTCACAAAATTTCTAAAATCAACATAACTTTCATATCCAAACATTATAAGGTAACTCCTAATGTCATATACCAATAATGTGACTTATTAATAATATATTTTACTAAAACATCCTAATAACCTAAATAATCATAAAACCTGAATGAAAACACATATGATTCAAAAATATAATTCTATAATTTTTTCTCAAATAAAATCATAGACTATCGCATATATAAAAAATTATAATAAACTACATCAAAGATAAAAAAATACTTCTATCACTAAATCACTAATAAATTTCAAGATTACCATAAACATACAATTTACTTTATCAATATCAATAAACTCTTTATCCCAACTAAAAATTATTATCTCAACCTTTGGAAAATATTAAGGGTTTTTTATACCTCAATCATGTGTTTTCAAAAAAATATCACTTTACCACCAAATCACTTTTTTTGGTTTTCAGTACTATTTGAAATATTCTTGTAAGTCCATAAATAAAAACAACTACAAAATTGTACTTAGATGTTTCATTATTCTTGATACTAAAATATCATTTATAAAATACTTATATAATTTAATTCTAAAATACCAATGCATAAACACTTTAATCATTCCACTTCAATGATTAGAATATCACGGTTCCTTCTGTAGTCTATAAGTCATCCCTTAGATTAGGGAATTTACTTGGATAATTCTCAAACTCCCCACAAATAATACAATGGACTATAAATGGTACCTTAGGATGTAATTTATTTCCCTCCATTAAACTCTTTATTTCTTAAGAATAATTAGTTTCTATATGTATTTATTTTCTACAAAATACATATTTCGGATCCTTTCTAGAATTTCCCTAGCTGCTTATTCCCACATTATTGATATATAGGATGGTGAATCTTATTTCTTCTATGGTCTCCATGAAACTCCATTTTTCCTTTACATTATCCATTTTGAAACTCACAAATATTTAGGTTTTTAATCTTATATCGAGATATCTAGTTAGACATAATCAAAATATTTCATATTCCATCTCCTATGACATTTTTTTTATTTGGAGAACAATCACTGCATTGTTCATCAAATTTAGAATTAACATGGTTCCTTCAATTTCCATCCATTTAATTAAACCAAAAATCATAGTATGATCAACAATAATCATAGTGGTAAAATATATAATCATGAAAATAATTTATATAATGCCTACAACGTGACACATTCTTTTTAATATATGATACCTTAGGTTTAACCTAGGTCATCCATGGTCATTATCTATTCAAATCCTTTATAATGGTTCAAAAAAAATGTGAATAAACCCCAGAATATCCCCCCCCCCCCCAGGAGTGTTAACCTAGTTTCTTAGTAAGTTCATATTCACCATGCACTATAATTATGGTAGAGATATAATCAGACAACTATTTTCATCATTATTACCCCTAGATGCATCTACTCCAAGACTAAATACACTTACAGTATATAGACAGGGATTTATTTGTAAGGAAAACCAAACAATATCTAATTTACCAAAACTTTTTTATACTATTCTATACATAGAATAATCCTCAAATACAATTATAAGGTTATGTTATCTAATCTGTGGTTTCAAAAATTGAGTTCTGAAGGTTTCTACTAAGCTTCATCTGATACCAACTATAACAACCCAAAATATAGTAACCTAAAGTCAGTTTCTACCTTATTACATTAGTAAAAGAAAAAATGGATCAAATCACCTAGTACTAATCATTTTTTTTAGTCTTTAAGAAATAGATACATACATTATTTCCATTTTACATTGCGAATAAAATATAAAAAATATAAAAAATGCATTCTTCAAAATCATTTAAATATTCCTTCTTCATATCATGTGGAAAGTAAAAAATGTGATCGAATGGATAGTAAGGGTTACATACAGCGGAAGCTATCATGAGTAAATAATTAATAATCAATTTGAAAAGATAAATAACTTTAACACACACTTTTTAATCAATAATATGACTAAAAATGAATAAATGGATAATATAAATGTAATAATCTCGTGGATAATAATAATTTAATTCTCAGTGAAGGAAATTCATAATGTCAGATGTCATTATCAATGAATTATGCAAATATATTTTCAAATATGGGTAGGTATACTCAAAAATACATTTAATTGGGATAGCCAAATGGTTTGTCTCATGAGACCTATTGATGTATAGAGGGGATATCTATAAATGGGAACCACCTATAATTGCATGTCCAACGCATTCCTAATATACTGAATGATAAATTTAATTCATAAATAATATTTCTTATCAACAAATAACCCTATTAAGTAAGGAATATAGAATATAAATATTCGCCCAATCAATCAGATAACATTAATCATAAAATAACATATATTGAAATGGAATATGGTTTAGGAAATAAAAATATCCATGATACAAAGAATATGGATATGGAAGACAAATGTAATTTCTATAGAATAGAATAAAAATCAAAAAACGTCTATGGTGGTAGGAAAATCTTTAATGTCGTATATATTAAAAAAACATTCCTTTTGAATTTTTGCAAAGAAATTTAAAATTGACCCTTTAGGAAAATATTTTAAATATTCCTTTCAAACCTTTTTAAAATTAAAGGATAAAATAAATTTTATTTAATAAATAATTCTAGTAAATAAAACAGACTTTTTAAAGACAATTTTTAAAAATATAGACATGTAATAAAAATATACGAGATCAAAATAAGAAATAAGATCATATTTTATTTAAAACATTTATTTTATTGATTCAAGTTCCAAAGAGAGAAAATGTTAGAATAAATCGTATAAAATAATTAAATATATAAATTATATGAAAATATGGGTACTTTATGAAGGATATATTATAATATTTATTCAATGAAAATATAAGTAATACAAAAAATGAGATTTAAAATAAATTCTTACATCTTTGGTAATATTTAAATTGTAACCCCTTGAAAAAGTAAACTTGAATTTAAACATTATTTACCATTAATAAATAAATATTAATTTTATATACATAAAAGGGGAATTATATACACTAAATAAATTAAAATAAGTGCATAATACCAAATATATCTCAATGGAGTGAAAATTGAGACAAAATACCGTACCTCACACTTCCATGTAGTTGAATGTTTTTTATCTATTGTATAATAAATTTTAATTTATTATACTTATATAAAAAACCATATACATATCTTTAATATCATATATGATCTATTTATGACATCTTATCACTTGTTCATAAACAATCATTCATTATTGTTCATGTTTCGGATGTTAATTTCTTCTTTTTTCATGTATGTTTTGATTTAGAAGTTACAGTCCTTGTATGTTGATCATGGTTATATAATACATAAAATTATAATTATGAAATAAATAATATAAATATTCATTATATATATATTTATATTCGTCCTTAAAAATTGAACAATAAAAATAAATCGCATCACTTCATAGAGGCAGTAGTCTACATGTTCAGAGAAGTGACATTCTAATTTTTTAATTAGTGGAAGGGTATAAAATTATATGATATATTAAATTTAAAGAATAATAATTATTAAATAATTATTAAATATATTTATTTGTTCCATCATTATTATGACATACTTGAGATGCTGAAAGAAAACAAATTATATCGGTTCATGAGGCGGTAGTCTATCATACACATGAGAAATGATTTTTTCCAATTTGATGGACAAAGAGATGGATAAATATTATATAATAAAAATAGAAAAAATATAATTATAAGGGATAAAATAGTTTTATTATATTTTAATTTATATTACATAGTTGAAGGTGGTAAAATAAGAAGAAAATGAAAGTGTTCAGTTAATATGATTACCACTTCTTCGAAAGAGCACATTTAGATCTCTTCTTAAGGACCCTATGGTTGGTATTTGAGGAACACAAGAACCACTATAACTTTTATAGTATTTTTGGGTGATATTTTTGTAGGGTTTCTTGATAAATTTCTTAATATGTTCGAAGAAATGATGGGGGTAGGTTCCCTTTTATAAGACAGGTGGGTGGCATACTTCTAATTTTTTAGACTTTTAAAATGTTATTAAGTATATTTCAATAAAAAATGGATTCAAATTTAGTATATTTATATGTTTATATAATATATGTTCAAAATATCTTCAACAAATAGTATTTAAATAATTTTTAAGTTTATTCTAACCCTAATATTTCTATATTAACCCCCAGTAAACTCGTTTTAACCATAACCATGGTAAATAATTTTTACCATTTCTACGATTCGTATTAATGAAAAATGAAAGAAAACTCATTAAAAATATATATAAATGATGAATAAAAATATGGAAATTGTCATATAAAATTTCATTCCAATAAGTGGTAGAATTAAAATTTAAAAATAAACCTGCAAGACATAATAAAAAAAGGTTTTTCATGAAAATTCATTTTTTAAGAAATGGTTGATCTTAAATAAACATTATACTAGTAATAATTATTATATAAATTAAAATTTACATATTTATATATATATTCTATACATTTCATTAAAATCATTAATCAATATAGTATTATTTAGTTATTTAAGATAAAAACACATTGTGTTCAGAAAATAGAATTTAGAAAAATATGTTTTTAGTTCCAAAAATGAACTTATACCAAAATAAAGTATAATGATGATTCTTATGTAATTAATTATATTATTTATAATTAATGGAAAATTCTTTTAATTTAATTTTAAATTCAAAACATAGTGGAACTTTTACTCGAAAATAAATAAAATTTTTTACAAAAAAATAATATTTTCACTATTCATTGAAAAATAAATCTTTTTAGAAAATTCCATAGAATTCTCTATAATCTGATATTAAAAATAATATTTAAAAATTTATACACTTTTTATAAAATAAAATTTCAAAAAATGGTAGAAATTAATTATAATTTCCATGCACTAAATGGAATAAAACCCATTTTAGAAGATAACATATTTTTGAAGCACAAAATAACTTTTTTGAAAACTGAGTTCTTATTTATTATAAATTAATCTATACATTTGAATTATTTTCAACTTTTATACTTATTTTTTATAATTTTGTAATTATTATTCATACCTAAAAATCTAATTTCAGGCCACAATGGTTACATTTAAATATTATTATCTTTATAGTATATCACATTTTAGTTAAAGCTTGGTGTTTTTTATTAAGAAATCTATCGAGCATAATATTCTAAATTTTTAGGGTGTTACAAGTTATTACCATTGAATCTTGGTGATTTATCCCATTATTTTTTAGAGAACCTTCCACATTGAATTTTAAAAACTTTGTGGCATTTTTTATTATGAATTTTTTAATTTTCTTCCCAAACATATTTTAAGTCAACTTATAATAATATGCTATGTGAAAAAAAATCATATTTATGAGTAAAAACATTATCCAATATATAATATTGTAATCATCCATGAAAATTTTTCAATTCCTTATTCAATAAATGGATCTTAGATTGATCGGATAATAAATATCCACATGAACCAATTCAAGATATCATTATGATATATTTTCCTTTATCCAACATATTTTATGAATGAACATTACCTTTTCATTAATATATCATATATGAGTATTAACATTACCTTCACTAAGTCCTTCAAGGATTGTTGGATCAAATTTCTAATATGCTCATGGGATGACATATTTTAATCTTCCCTTGTAAGAAAATACATATATTCTTATCCAGAAAAATGATAGAGATTTAACTTTATAACATTTTATTACATCAAGATTATATTTTCCATTAAATGAATATTACATGACCTCTTGGTAAAGTTAATGTAATTTCCCAAGTCACATAGTTTTCTTACACTTAAAACATTATGACTAAAACATTCCACCACCTAGACATCCATCACAGTCATATCCTTACCTCTAATGTTTCATTTCTCAAAGATAATAATTTTTAATATTAAATAATTCTTGAAATTCATAAATCATTCTTATTCATACTTGAAATTCTTTAAGATATTTGTATTCCCTATCATTTGGAAGGTATTCCCCTATCAACAATCTAAACTCCAGCCCAATTAGTGGCCTTTAGAAAAATATATTCCGTTTTATACTCTTAAAAATAATTTTTCTTGATCTATATGAATTGATTCATATCCATTTATGGTATATAATCATTCTCTTCATTTTTATATAGTTCATTTTTCTCATTTTTCAAAGCTATGAATCTTTTTGAACTTATAGCTTTCTCTACATCTACTTGTGTGGTGGATTAACACTAATTTTATTCTATAAAGGCATACTCCTTTACTTTTGAGATAATAAATACATAGATTTATATATACACACTATGCAAAAAAATTGTATCCAAATAAAAAATAATAACGCAACTAATATCTAAAAAACATTAAGCATCTTACTAAGAATACGATTTTTCTATACAACCAAGTTTTTTACCCTAAAATGAGTTAATCCATTGAGAAGGGTGTTGAATCAATGTTTCACTTTTTAAAAAATTATTTAACATGAATTTAAACTCGATAACTTGTTAATTTTATGATTCATTCAGGTAAAAAAACTCACTCTCACTATATTTAGTAAAGTAAACAAGAAAGTAAAATAGGCAGATTTTTACAAAGCTTAGCCCCAATGAAGAAACATTCTCCTTTTTGCGCATAGAATTTCCAAGTCATAGATTTTTCACTATAACTAATCAATAATTAAAATATAATGGAAATATATCTTTATTTTCCCAATAGTTTATCCCACATAGAAAGACTCTCGACAATATATTATATTGGTTCCCACCAATTTCTAATAGTTTTCATATCTCATTATTCTCCTAAAAATAAGAGAATACCAGGCTCCTAAGTTTGAACCTCTATAAATTCATCATCTTAAACTTCATTCTTCAAATAAACTCAACTTTGTGATCTCATTCTTTTAATGAATTCAGGTCAAAGGATTAATGATAATATTCACTCAAATAGGCTCAATATTATCACTGATAATTACATCCCCATCAACAACATTTTACCAACTTATGGTCACCCTTTATATAACCATACTTTCTCTAATAAATGTGTGGAATTCATGGGATATTATTTTGAAAATCCTACTCACATAGAGTCTTTATTCAGTATCCTTAAAAATATTTGAAAATATTAAGGTTTTTTATTCTTAAAATCCACAACAAAACATGATGTAACCACTCTTCATCCCATCCATAGAACTTATTATTCTTTAATAAATAAAAATATTTAAAATAAATCTTATAATAATTATAATTTAAAGTAATTCATATTAATTATATTAATATTATAATAACATTTCAGTGAATATAATTCTAGTGAATTTAATTCTGTAAAATGTAATTTTAATTAATGTACTTAAAGTGAATGTACTTTTGGTGAACATACTTATAATTAATGTACTTAAATTTAATGATCTTTTGATGAACATGATTCTAGTGAATGTAATTATTCTAAACATACTTTAGGTTATCCTAATTTAGGAGAAGGTACTTCAGGTGAACATACTTCGTGTGAATATACTTGTGGTGAACACTCAGATTTAGCTCAACTCATCCTAAAATATCCTTCAACAATTTGACAAGATATGATGTAAAAATAATCATATGGTGATCAGAAACTGATACTAAAACACTATATTCAACTTAGTCTTGAATCGTCCACTTATTATTAACTCATACTCTATAATTCCAGTGCTCCAATTTTTGGATCTTGAATTATTATTGGTATTTTTTCAAAGAGATGTACTTCATTTGATCCCATATTACAACATTTTTTGAATTATTTATTTGAAAATCCTATGAATATACTTCCAACTCTTCATGCCTCCATAAAATTTCAGTGAACTTGAAAAACCCACTAAACTAAACTTTTCAGATTTATGAACCTTATAGCATAACTCAAAAACATTCTCTAAAAATAGTATTGACAATAAATGCAACACCTTCAATAATCATGGGGAACTTTGATTTCCTATTTATATTTTTTTCAGCTTAACTCTTTTACAAATCTCAATAACTTCTTTCTCTCTAATCAATAAAATTTCTCACGGATACACATCATTACACACCACTGATTTAGAAATAAATTATTTTTATAGAATTACATCTCTCCATGGCCAGAATATTTTTTCCAAGTGATTTTGATGTACTCCCCCTCAATTCATACACTTTATATTTTCTATTCCTTTTTTAAGCTCTCTATCCTTATTTTAATAGAAGATAAAAAAGTTATTAAAAATTATTATTATAAAGGAGTTTTACTTCTATTATATTTTTCAACATAATCCATGTAACAATGGTGGTGTTCCCTTGAACTTTCATTAAGTAGAAGGAGAAGGTTGTACGTGAAGTTTCATCCAAAAATTTTCAAACTATTCCCTTGTTATAGATTCAGTGAAAATATCATCAATTTGAAGCTTTGATGAAATATTATCAATATTAACTTACCCAAATGTAACTTTATCCTTGATAAAATAGAACCTTATATCAATTTGTTTTCATCTAGAGTGTTGAACTGAATTCTTTGAGAGATCAATTACACTTTGATTATCACGAAATATTTTCAATGAATGTTCAACAATCACTTTCAAGTCATCCAGTTAAAATTTCATCGATATCATTTGAGTGCAAGAATTAATTGAAACAATATATTTGGATTCTCATATACTCAAAGTTACTCATTTTTTTTTCTTACTATGTCAGCATAAAAAACTTTCTCCTAAAAAATGTACCACTTGATATTGATTTTAAAACATATGAGTCACAGGACCAATCGGCATCCATGAATCTAAGTAAGTTAAACTTATCACATCTTTGATACATCAAGACAATTATAAATGTTCTATTGAAATAAGTCAAAATTATTTTAGTATACATCAAATGGGAATCATTTAGATCACTTTGATATCTAGAACAAAAATTGACTGCATACACTATGTCTAGTCAAGATTTAGTTAGATAGCCTAAAATTCCAATAATCTTCTAGAAATTTTTTTGGTTGAAATATTTACCAGATTTATCTTTTCTCAGCTTTACTCTAACAGATATAAGAGAAGAAACATCCTTAAAATACTCCATGTCAAACTCCCTAAAAATATCCATGACATACTTTTCCTATGATAGGAATATGTACCTTCTATTTTATATAACATTTAACTCAAGAAATAAATTTATCTTCCCAGGAATTAAAATTTCTAAGTGTTCTTTCATTTTTTATAATAATTAATTTCATGAATAATCATTATCAATATAATATATTATGTTACCAACATAGAAAATTTCTATCATAGTTTTGAAACTTTTATCCTTCATATATTAGTTGTTATCAGCTTTTTCTTTAAAGAATTTCAATATCTTTAAGCCTCTATCAAGATTATAATAACATTAATGTGGTGATTAATTCAATACATATAAATATTTCTTGATTTTACATATCATTCTTACATCCTTATCAAGTTTCAATCCCACTAGTTTTTTAATGTAAACTTCTTCTTCAACTTCACTATTCAAGAAAACTGAATTTTCGTCAATTTGATAGTCCTTGTACTTCTAATAAGTAGCAACTACCAAGAAAATTCATATCCTATCAAATATCTAAATTGGATAAAATGTTTCTAAAAAATAAAAACATTCCATATACGAGTTTCTTATGAAAATTAACTTTTCTTTATTTCAGGAAACTTCTCCATTTAAATTGATATTTTTCTTGAGTACTCACTTAGTACTGATGATATGTTTATGATATATTCTTGAGAAAAGTTTCAATATATCATTATTTTCAATATAATATAATTTATTATACTTTAATTTTAACCCTTCCTTATTATAAAATGATTTTAATACTTACTGAGGTTCAATATGAGAGATAAGATCCCTTTGATTCTTTACTCTCAACTTTCTTATTACCTAGAATAAAGCTTTAAAACTTATAATAATATTAATTAATTATAATTTAATTTGCAATACCTTGAATTTTATGTTCCAAATTATGATATAATAAAATTCATCACTAGATTCATCAAAACATATTTTCTTGATATTAGACTTAGGAATTACTTCCAATTCACCAGTGTTTCTGGATTATTTTATAAAATCTTTAATTTATTCATCAGATTCACCTTTCTCTTCTTCCATTGGTTTGGACTTATTTTCAATTACTTTAACATCACATATCTCCACAATTTTTTTTGACCATATTTTAATGTTCCTATAGCTTCTTCTGTTGGTTTTGTAACCTAGAAAAATCAATTCTACACATTTTTAATCAAATTTTACTATGTTGGAATTATGGATCTTCATTATGAAAGGAATTTCAAATGATTTAAAATATATTATCATTGTTTTATTATTATACCATAACTTCTATGGGGTAATGTTGAATCCCAATGAAATAAGACATCTATTTTGAATATATAAAACTATATATATGGATTCTCTCCAAAAGAACTTTAGGAGATTATATTCTGCAACCATGGTCCTTGTCATTTAAATTAAACTTTTTTTCTTCCTTTCTATAACCCCATTTTTTAGGAGTATATGGATCACTGTATTAATTACTTATTTAATGTTTTTTACAGATATTATTTAAAAAACTAAAATTAAACTCCTTTAAATTATCCATTTTTACCTTCCATATATGTGAACCATGTTTTTTCAGCTTCACTCCTGTAAAAATTTAACATTTCACAACATTGTATTTATGTTTCAAAAATATACAACTTGTCATTCAGGTGAAGTCGTAAATAAAAGTCATAAAGAAGAAATCATCCTTCATTTATTTATGCCTCATCAATCTAAATACATTAGAATGTATAAGTTTGGGAGATTTGGTGGACTATATTTTCATATGTTTATGATTTCATTTACTCATCTTCCCTTTTTGACTGGATTTAAAAATAATGGTTCTTTAACTTTTTAGTAGAGGTGAGTCTTTTATAGATTCTTCATTTAATATTATTCTTATGTATTTTGGTCCAAGAATTCCCAACCTCCTATGCCACAACTAATTCTCATATTTCTCACTTAAGTAACATGAATTACCTCGATCTACAATTTGAAAATATCTCTTTTAGTTATTAATACTTAAAAAATTGTTATTCTATCCTTTAAGCATAGGATGTTATAAAATTTAAATGAAAATATCACCTTGTTATCATCATCACATAGATTAATTACACTTATTAAGTTATTTTTAATTTAGAAAAAATAAATAAATTCTTTGGATTTTGACTTATGATCAACTATAATGGTTGTGTCACTTTCTTTGACTACTAAGAAACATAAATTTCCAAAGGTAGCAGCTCATCCATTGTATTTTTTTAAAGTTTCTTAAAATTTTAGATTCCCTGCTCATATGTGATGAGACTCCATTATCATCAATTAAAATTTTCTTCTTTAGGATAGATTTCAATGTGACTTCAACAATTATGTATTTTTAATTTGTCTTTTATTTTTACATCTCTATTTCTCTTTTGGTGAATAGAGACTATCTGAGAAGAGTTTTCATGGATTCTTTAGAAGAGTGACCAGTCTAATCACATCTTCCAAAGTTTTCATTGAGGAAGCTAAAATTATTTCTTATTGGTGAGTTATAAACTTTTGATTCTATCTTATATTAGGTATCGCATCCCATTCTATAATTGATATTTTCTTTTCTTTCAATGTTACTTCCCCTAAACTCAAACCTTCTTCCTAGAAGTGTCATTTGACCCTATTAGTTATAGGTTTTATGCCAATGGTTTCTATAGGACCAATAATATCCTATGAACCTCCACCATCCTAAATAATATAATTTTTGGTTACAGAATTATCATGGTGGTTCATCACTATATATGACATCCTTCTACATTCATCATGAAAAATCCTATTTTTAAAAGTTAAGACACTTTTATTTTTTAACTATATTTTATCAGTTTTAGTGGAGAAAATATTATTTTTCATAGAAATAAATTTATCTTCACCATTTTTATAAATAAATTTTTCAATTTTTTTAAAATATATTGTGAACATCCATCTTTAACTTATGTTTATTTAATGAAATCATCTTTCAATTTTTTTGGAGTTATTTCCACATCAATACTTCTAGATTGTTTCTTACCCAATTCATCTTCCATTATAGGAAGCTAATTATTTTTATCATTTAAGATTTTTTCCTATTTAGTTAACTTTATTTTGTGGTTATTTATTTCCTTGACATACACATTCTCTATTATGATTTAATCTTTTCCACTTTAAATTTTATTTTCCCATTTCTTTTTCATCAAGAGACATTATTTCTTAAATTTATTATTTTTATCAAGATATTATTCATGTTCTAATTTTAGTATTTGTTCCAATTATGTTACTATACCTTATTCTTATTAATCACTTTATGTTTCCTCTATTTTTACATGATCCATTATTTTTACAAATTTCCTGGGAATCTAGTCATTGGTTGATATATCTTCTGATGATTCCCCTTTTCCCTTGAAAAGAAAACTTCTTTTCTTATTCTAAGAATACTTATTTTTCCCATTATATAATTTTATACCCTTTTATCCTTACTCCATGTCTTAATTTGAGTCTTTTTATTATTCTTATATTATTTACTTTCATTTCTTTTATTTTTGGGGGAAATCAATATTAAAGTTCCCATATCCACAGCACTCAAAATATTTTAATGGAAGATTACCTTTTTATTTCCCTTTATAGTTTATAAAATAAAGAGAGATAAGAGAAATTATCTTCCTATGCTCCTTATATTCATTTAAATCATCATATATTTCATTTAAATATTCAACTTCTAGTTTATTTATTTGGAATTTTATTAGGGTCTCAAAATCCATCTCTTTTTATCACTTTTCTTAAATGTTTAATCCTTACTCATTTTATATGCCATAAAAATATTTTTAAGTGCGTTTAGAGATAAGTAATATCTATATTAAAGGGTTAAGATCTTAGGATCTAATATGTTTGGGAATTTCCACATTAACTTCTTCACAATAGTCAAATCCTTTATTTTTATTAACAATTTCATTGGCTCTTGTGAAAATATCATCTTTGGTTTATTAAATAACCATCCTAATGTCCTCAAACAAACTTATCTAGATTTAAATTTTTTCTACCTTAACATTATCATTACCTTTTATGATACATTATATATTGTCCCATGTTTCCTTATTGGATTGAAGGCACATTACCTTGGTGTAAACCTTTTCTAATAAATATATGAGAATTACATTTCAATATTTACCATCAACTTCCATATTCCTCATGTCCACAAAAGTCATAGGTGAAAATTTTTCCCTCATTGGAAATCCATTTGTATTAGTATCCATTATTTTGAATCCAATAGATAGAATATAAGTCATCATCTTATTTTTTCATTCATGAAATTTTTTTCCATAAAAGGTAGGAATACCATGGTTGTTAATGGAATTTAATTTATACATCTAATAAAATGTATCCAATATAGGTAACATTATCTAATACCAATTTTGATACCAAGGAATGCGTTGATCAACTAAGAAGGGGGTTGAACTATGGTTCACTTTTTATATCTTTATTTAATATGAAGTTAACCTCTGTAACTTTTTTAAAAAGTTTTTGGGTCAATCCCCCTTTATTAAACAAAGAAAATAGATGATCTCTTTTGAACTGGGAGAATAGGAAACCTAGTATAGATAAACTCCTTACAAAACTTGACCCAAAATTCTTAATGAGACTGAGTTTCCAATGTGAGGAATATTTTAAATAAAGTAGAAGAAAAAACCTCACCCCCCCCCTAATAGATAATAAAATAGTGAAATTAATCAATGTGATGTGTCACTCCCATTTCTAATAGGTTGTGTCATTCATGACCAAAAAAATGGAAGATCACACCTCACATCTATATGAACATGTGGAAGGATGACTGGATGATGGGTGTCATCACAGCTATCTATATTTTGAGCCTCCCACCTAATAATGCTTGTAAAGAACACACTTCACTATCAACCTGATTCCATGGAAAATATAAATAAATAACTATGGAGAGTAAAAATTAGGTTACCCATCTATCCAATAAGAGAGGAAATATGGTTGTATGGTGTGTATTAGTATACCCACACCTCATTTGAGGCCTCCCACACAGTAGTACCTACTAAAATATGCACTGCATATAAAATGCAATGAGATAAATCCAATGCGCACAAAGACATCTATGACCAATCAAACAAATAACCTCAATAATCATCATAGATCAAGATGAATTAGATAAATGAACAAAAAAACAAGTATACATCCACAATAAGGAAATTAATGTTCAACCAAGAGAAGAAGTTGTCTTCGCCTCGCATCAACCAACCATAAAAGCCGTCACATCCATCCATCAATCTCGCACGACCATAAAATATCATATGAAAGAAAAAACTCTACATGGTCCCCATGAAATACCACATGAGGGAAGATATTTTTCACACACTATTTATCAATAGAGACACTATAACCACCATCACTCCTATCATGCACCCTCCATCCTCCCTATGTTAGTGAAACCTACACTGCAGAAACAACATGAGCACCCGAATCAAGGAAGAATCTAGATCATGAGAATATGAATTGATTATAGAAAAGGAAATTGATGGTGTCACCACCACCATCATCAAAAGAACCAGAGAAGCCTGAAGAGGTTGCACAGTAAGGATTGATGGAAGCCTGAATATAGAAATGATCAAAATCAAGAGGAAATAAAAACATGAGAATTCTTCATGGAAGATTTATGAATGGATCTTCCATTAGATTTATCAATAAGATTTATAGCACGAATCCACCACCAATCCTCCATTAAGAAGTCAAATGAATAAGGAAGGTCAAATACATGGAGGTTTTTATAAACCCCTAAGAAGGGGAAACTGTTCACTGGGAGAGTGAAGAGCCATCCGTTATAACTTGTTCAGGTTATGATCCATTTATATAAAAATAATCACTCTCATATCATGCAGTAAAGTAAAAAATAAATTAAAGAACATATATTTCAAAATTTTTGAACACAATGGGGAAAAATACTCTTTTATGTGTTTATAATATCAGAGGTATATATTTTCCACTATAATCAATTAATAATTATAGTTTAATGTGAGGGTATAATCATTTCCCAATAATGAATCTTGTATAGAAAGTCTCTTAAAAAAGATTATATAGGTTCCTATAAGTTTTTAATATTTTATTTATCTTACGAGCCTCATGAATATAATATTATCTTTTTATCATAACTTTAAACCTCTAAAAATTTTTCATCCAAAACATTTTCCTTTAGGTAAACTCATCTTTGTGAGCACCTTATTTTGATGAATGTAGTTCAGATTCATGGAGATATTCTTCTCTAAAATAAGATCAATATCAACAATTAAAACTATAGGCCCATAAAAAACATTTTAAAAAATGATTTCTCCCAATTATATAATGATAAATTTATCAGTAAATGTTTGTAATTCATGGGTACTGATTTGGAAAATCCTACTCCCTTCAAGTCTTTAGTCAACACCCTTCAAAACTTTGGAAGAAATCAAATTTTTTACCTTATCTAATCCTTTAAAACCCCCAGTTTCAATGCCCTTCTAATCATCCATAAAACTAGTATATAATTGAAAACTTTCCTTATTAAATAACTCAATTTTAACATCATCATAATTATTTTCATTATGGATGTGACTTTATATTAATTATATGAAAACACTTGTAACCTTTTGGTGAAAGTACTTATGGTGAACGTAATTTTAGGGAATGTACTTCAGGTGAACTCATTTTAGTTAAAGATACTTATTATCAATGTTCTTTTGATGATAATATATTATGTAAAGGTACTTTTGATTAATTTTATTCTAGTTAATGTACTTATAGTTAATTGAATTCAGTTGAAAGTACTTCAGGTGAAGAAAATTTTGGTGAACATACATCTCGATAATATACTTATGGTGAACCCTCCACTTTACCTCAACTCATCCTCCTTTAGATTTCAGTGCATCAACTAGATATTATAAAAAACATATCAACTAGTAGTCAAAAACTAATATGGAAACACTACGTTCAATGTAGTCTTGCAGTATCCTATTTTCATCAACTAATACTTTGGAGTTTCATTGATCCTACTTTTACTACTTGGATCATTGTTGTTATTTCACCAAATATGTGTAAATATTTTGATCAAATAGTACCACATCATCTAAATTAGTTATCTATAGTTCCCTTATATATACTTCCAAATATTCATGCCTCTATGAACTTCCTGTGAACTTATAAAAACAACCATAATCAAATTTTCATATTTATAAACATTATAACATAACTCAATAAAATTATCTCATACGATGTTGATAATAAATAAAATACCTTCAAAAACCAAGCATATCTTAACCATGTTTACTTGATCAAATAATGCATTAAATTTTTCATCAGAGTGTATCCTTGATTCTTTGTATTTTGTCCAAAGTGATTGAAGATTTTTCTCATTCACCATTGACATTCCTGCATAGATATTCAATAATTTCTTCCACATAGCCTTCAAGTAATTACATGGAAGCACCTTTATATTAATATTGATGTAAAATAATCTGCATAGTGTATCAATTCCTTCAAAACTAACATCTAATTCCTTACAATCTCTTTCCATAAATACTCTACTTTCCATGTTCATTTTGATTCTAAATATGAAAACCATGAAAAAATCCATTCCAAAAGAATATAAATAGTATTTAATTTGATTACTTAATAATTAGAAATTATATTTGTTGATGATTAGAACTCCATTATGATTAAGGAATGTTTTTTGTAATTACTTAAGATACAAAACAACTTGTAAAGAAGAAATGGAATCTATAATATAACTTATTAGACCAAAAAAGGAGATATACCCCAGCAATGGGTGGGAAGGAATCAGTATATGTGAATTCAAATAATTTTCCATTATTTGTTCTTGTTATATATTTAATAGGAACTATTCAATCTTATTATATATATATGAATGAAATAAAAGATAAAATTAAAGTATTTTTTCTTGTATTACCCATACTAGGATACATCTATAGAATATAAAATAATGAAGTTTCAAAATAACACATTCAATAAATTGAAATTATTATTATAATTTCATATAAATTACTCTATCCCTATTTGTTTATAAAATCATATATTTATAAATATCTCTACACTCTATCATAATTTATGACACGCTAATAAAATAAGTGAATGAATTAATCTCAAAAACCAAAACAAAGAAATAATATTCCATTATTAGTGTAGTAATGATCTCCATCTTATAAAATTATTTATATTATCTTTATATTGATCTTAAATTTTGTTCTATATTTCACCTAAAAGTCATAAATTCACTACTCCTTTAATAACTAGTAAAAAGATCCAAATATCATTTGAAATTTGAGTGAAAATCCCCTATTCAAATTTTATATCTTTACACTATTTAAATATAAAAAAATATTCAATTCTTTAATTTGGTATTACAAACCATGACATGTTTACAGGAAGCATGATATAGGTTTATTGATAAATTGTTGAATTTGAAAACCATGATCACAAAATCTTTATCCTCATAATTTTCATGATGTTTCCTTTTTTTGAAAATCGGGTCTATTGAAAATAAAACATGGCCTTAACCTTTCATGTTGTGTTTTTCTTAAAATTTATAGTAGGATCTCTATATATAAAATTTAGCTTCATAATTGAGACATTGTTATACTTCTCATTTTTATCAGAGATTGTGTAAAATAAAAATTACACCATGAAAAAAACCATAATGTGGCTTCCTCCTACAATTTATAATAACCAACAAATCATCAAAGATACTTTACAAAAAACTTATGAACTGTTCCACAATCAATTAATCACTCCCATTTTTCTTAATACTCTATTACCACCTTCTGATTACTATTTTTCTCTACATCCCATTTGAAATAGGTATTTTTTAATATTTCTTTACTTCATTGGATAAATTACAACATGGTTTTTAGTCATCACAAAACCATAACTATATCAATTTTTTCCATACCATGTTAGAAAAAATGATGTAAAGTTAACCATGATATAGTTTTTGGTTCTACAAACAAAAATTAATTGAATATCATTCCAAATACATGGATCTAGATATGATGACTAATTAATATTAAGATAAATTATTTAAAGGGATTCTATATCCATTTTTCAATTAATGAAACTCAAAAATATTCTCTTATATTATTCATGTTCTATAAAAGTTATTATGTCAATATATGAGATATAAACCTTAAAAAACTTTAAAAAAATTATGAGGTTTTCATTTTTAATCATAGACATAAGATTTTTATATTTTAATATGAATTTCAATCACCTATATTATAAATGAAGATTGATAATGGGACAGTGTTTTTTCTTCAATAAAAATAAATGATTGATTTTTCTTCAAGGTGTGTCTGTTATTATATAGCCTTATTTTAATAAATTAATGAGGCTTTTAGAGCCTAAAAATTCCTCGAAATTCATCCAAATTTATTATATTTAATTCATATTTCACATTATATGAATTAAACTTCGCCGGGTTTATTTATTTTTAGAAAAACATCATTAATTAAAAAAACTCATTGAAAATAAATTATTAAATAATGTGGAAGTTAAAATATATGATAGTGATAGAGAATGTACTAGAAATATATAACCAGTGTAAATGTGATAACATTAATTTCTATATTTCCATGTATATTTAGGATAAAAATTTACTATCTATAATTTCCTATGATCTAATATTTTAGGCATATATTATTCAACCTCTCACTTGAGATACAACCTTGAAAACATTATGAGTATTTACAAAAAATTAATTTTGATATAATATCAATATTATTTTAGACAAAAAACTATTATATAAACTCCCTCATATTTTGGATAATATTTTTTACTAAAATAAAATATTTATTCACATATCATTATTTGTGACTCTATAGGATTTATTAACATTGAAAATGATTATGAATTCATAATTAGTTACCACATATATAGATCAACCTCTAGAAAACCTTAATAATTATGAAAAATATAAAGGGATCTAGTGTGATCTCTATTAAACATATATATGTCCATATTATAGTGTCCACCATTTGTATCACCATACATATTATATTTACACATATAATCTTTTTATACAAGACAATGATAACAAAAAATGGAATTACACATTTTATTCCCATATATACCAACTCATACATTCTCAATTCCAAATAAGATTTTCCAAATTATATTAATAAATTATATTCTATTCATCCAACAATATGAGAACATCCTTTTTAACACTACTAATAATGACCATATGTTTCCTTAGTCAAAATGAATCAAATACCCAGATTGTATACTCGTTATATAGGAGGATAAATATCATATTGATTATAAAAACCATCAGTATGATCAGTAACATTCCCAACCACCCATGATTCTCTCAATATTTAAAATTAGTGTAAAACGGTATAAAAATATAAATGTTCTCATGATGGGTACTTTAAAAATATTAGGTGTTGAGGAATAATATGAATACACACCCCAAGTATACAAATAAAATGTATGGATGAAATTACATGTAGTATTCTCAAAGTATATCAGTTTAGACTACAAGTAATACATGTTACTTATTAATAAACTTCATATCTCTTTATGATCCCATACTAAAACTAATCATAACATATTTTCACAGTCCAATAATTTCTATGATGATGATTAATTAATGAAAACTTAGGGTTTTATTTGAGGGATTATTTATCATTAATTTATTATGTAAAATTGTATAACATGAGAATAAATCATAATATAGAGTTTTAAATTAATATTAAAACTATGATACATAATATCAAACTATAAATTATAAAAAATAGATTTGGGATTAAAAAAATACCAAATAAATTAGAGATAATCTCTGATATGTCTTATGCATAAAAACGTGTCATGTCTATAATGATTTTGATACAATAATGGTTTTGTTAAAGGATCCACTACATTATATTCTATAGCCATGAGATAAATCATTACATGGACTAACTCAATAATTTCTCTCATGATATGGTGTATTCTAGAATTTTTTTATTCCTTTGATGTTATCAGAACTCTTTATCCTATATGATAGTTCCATTATTTTCATAATACTGCTATATCAGGCTTAAATTGAAGAGAAGTACCTCTAGTTTAGTAATGATATTCTTGATCCAAATGAATTTATTTGCAATATTTGATTCAATAATATATTTATAATTTGTTTTATTGTCAACCATAGTAGGTCTCTTAGAAATATTCTATCTCATTACTCCATTATCAAGGTATAAAAAGGAAAACTATAATGATTTTTAATTTTCTTTATCATTTTGGAATATTATGCCGGTATAATATTATATAGTACATTATTTTTCACCTAAAAAGAGTTAAAATATATAATAATTCATTATAAAATACTTAATTATGTTATTAAAATTTTTGTAATTAATTTAATGAAGATCATATTAGTAATGAATAAATGTGATCAAATTATAAGAGACATCAGGATGAGTACATGACATAGAATACATATTTGATTCAATTTTATAAGCATAAGAAATATAATTCATTTATTTACTTTATATATTAGTATAATTATACATATACTTTTAAATATTAACATCATAAAATAGGTGAAAATATATTTTCTAGGAGTTCTTCATGTTAAGACACTTTTTAGCTTTTACAATGTAAGTACTTCAACATGATCCAAGTAACCTTTTTAATTTATCTCTACTTATCTTAATATCTATTATTTAAGAAGTTTATTCCATGTTATTAACTGAAACAAAAACCTTTCCTCTAGGAATTTATAAGTTTTAAATCAAATATATCATTTACAATGATTAATATATCATTTTCATGAAAAAAACATATAATTTTACTCTTAGAATCCCACTTTTATAATCAATATTTTTTTGAAAAATCTAAAACATTTTTTTGAATCATAAAAAAATATTATAACTTCAAGAATACTCTAATAATCATTAAATGGGTCATTTTATTTTTTATACCTTTAGAGAATCATATTGATTCTGAAAATAATTAGGTTGTATTATTCACACATATTATAATAAATTTTTATTAAATAAATTGGTTTTGATATAAATTTTTTAAATTTTATAATCCTAAAAGTTTTAACAGAAAAAAACAAGAATATAATTTATCCTGGATATTGGTTATAATATTTCTTGAAAGTCAATACAATGAAATTTACTATTACTTTTTCACCAATAATTCCTTATAGGTAAACATTATACCATTAATGTTAATTTATTTTGAGAATCAACTTAAACCTTCTTATCTTACCCATTTATATAGATATACTATGTTCCAAAATTGATTTGTGTATATGAAATAATAATAAATTTATATTGTATAAACTCAACTTCATCACCATTTACCCTTAAAAATTCATATCTCTCATCCTACATATGATTCTTTCCAAACTATTGAAGTTTTTGTCAGTCATGGTTCGGTTTAGATACCAAAACCTATGTTTTAATTTTCTAAAATTCCAAATTAAGAACTATTTCTATTTTTTGGTTTTGAAATTCAATAAATTAAAATTTCCTCCCACTAAATACTCAAGAAATTTATTTATTATTAATAAATAAAACATATCAAACAAAAACACTTTTTAATGGATTATAAAAATAATAATTTAGAGTTTATTTGGGATATCCAATAAGTAACCATTTATAAGATTTAGGTAAATTTTATTAGAATCTAAATATTATATTTATTCTTCAAAAAATAAAATCTTTATATTAGATAAGTTGATATTTTTCCCCATCTATATCACATGTTAAGTATTATAAAAACCTATAGATAAAACACAATTAAGTGTAAAGGAATAAATTTCAAGAGCATAAATCCAAAAGTATTTAATATAGTTAGATTGATTCATCATCAATAAAACTACACCAAATATGTTATAACTCTAATTTCAAATACATTATTCTATTTCTCAGTACCAGGGGGTGTGAGTTTTGAAACAATTCCATAATTTATTAGATGTTCAATAAAATTTTATCTAATATATTCTACATATCAATCTAATTAAAGTACATTAAAACACATTTAAATATGATTATATAAGTTTTTTAATAACTTGAAAATCAAAAACATTTCAATTTTTTTCTATAATAAATATATAACCATACTAAACAAAATCATCAGTAAAATTTATGGAGTATCTATAAACACCCCTAACTTATATGTTTTTTAGATAACATTGATGAATATGTGTTATGTAAAATATCACATTATCCCTTTATCCTTTTTTACTAAAAGGATATTTTTTTATACCTAATAAAAAAATTTAATGTATTGAATGATTGATTATAAAATGATAAAAATAACTTATCCTTATGAAGTTTTTGGATGATTTGAACATTTATATATGTAAAATTATAGTTCCAAATGTAAGGTGTATTAAAATAATTTAATTTAAACTTCTTATTCTTAATATTATAAATTATATCCTTGATGTTTACAATATAAAAACCATTAACAATTTCTTAATTCCATAAAAAATTATTCACATGTATATACATATAAAAAATTATTAATCATAAAAGAAAATATTTTCTTGTCTAATAAATATATAAAAACAAATTTTTTTTAAATGGAATAAAAAAATACATAATTCTAGAACTAATTTACATGGTAGATAAAGATCGAATAATCCTACATCCAATAAATAAAAACCTTATCTAGTTTCAATATTTGGATATAATTCTACCTTGAAATTTTTTATTATATTTTTTAGTGAATATAAATATATGAAAATTTGAGATTCATAACAAATATCTAATAATAATGGGTTGGAGTTATAAAGATTAATTTATACAACATTAAAATATTTATTCTCAGGATGTTTCATTTATAATCAATAACATTTAATAATTCATAATAAAAATTAAAATGTTTGAAATATAATCCATAGTTGATATCGCTAACATAAAGTGTGTGTTGAGTATCATTTTATTCTAAAATAGAATATATTTATAAAATTAATAAAAAAATTATTGCATATAAAATAACAAAAATGAGAACCCATTACATTATATCTATTATAAGGAAAAGATATATATTATTTCTTTAATTAATATAGATAATATTATCTTTTAATTGAAAATTGTTTAGTTAAACATATATAATAATTATATCATATATAATTATTCAATAATTATTTGGAAAAAATATTTCCCTAATTAGTCTAATAAATTTTTCTTAACTCTTTTCCTCTTGGAACTAAATAGTTAGGGTCACCTAGCCAAGTGTTTCCAAAATCTTATATCTAGATAATAATATATTGGATTAATATAACATTAATAAAAAATTAGGACATAAATGACTAAATAATAATTCTCTAATAAAAAAGGTGCACCTTTATTTTTGAGAGTTTTTCTCATAAAAACATCATAGTTATGAATTCTTTAATTGGAGTAGTTTTAGGTTGGGTGACCTCCTAGGAAGTTTCTAAGCATGTGTATGAGTAATGAAAAAATCACACTGAAATAATATGTGTTGTCCAATGGAGATAGTCATTATTCTTATAAGTAACCTCAATGGGTAATATCATGTGGTGTGATAGGAAGGAAACCATGGTATTATAGGAGACCCATGGGGTTATATGACAAAATCCATAGCCCAGGGAGTTTGGGTCATGAAAAATGGTATCAAATCCAATACCTTTCTGAAAGTGTTGTAGCACTACCTAGGTTTGGGGAGTGGGTTCCACATAGATGGTTTTTTGACTTAAAGGAGGGGGATTGTAGCACCCCTAAAAAGTGATACTTAAAAGACAAAATGTTATTACTCATTTCAACAAGGTGAAACTTTCGTTTTTTCTTTCCTTTCTGATAGGAACTTCATAATTAAATAAACTTGACTTTGATTAGTGTTAGTATTGGTGGACTACTAGTAATTTTCCTAGGTTGGGTGTGACTTCAGACAAAAGCACATTGAAATAACATGTGTTGGATTATGGGGATATTCATTAGTCTGATAAGTAACCTCAATGGGTAATAGTTTGTGGTGTGCTAGGAATGAAACCAAGGTACAATTGTAGAATAATGGGGTTAGATAATCATATCATGGCCCAAGGAGGTCAGGTCATGACAATATAAACTTAAATATTATATATAAAAATATCACATAATTATTTTCCTTTTTTACATCAATGTTTTTTTAATATATTTTTTAATGTATAAAGGAATACCATAAATATATTTAAGGAAACACATATAGTGATAAACATCAACTTATTTCATAACATAAAATTATAAGATATTGATGAAAATATTTCATTGGATAAATACAATAATAATGGGATAACAAAAACATGTAAAAAATTTTAAAAGACTAGAAATAAAATGGGTCATATTATCTTAGATTTACCAAAATCGTCAAAAATACAGTAAAAATAAAACAAAATATTATAAACAAGATCAAAATTTTATGAATAAAGAATAAATAACATTAAGACTAAATTTAGTGGATGATGAATGAATAAGATAAGAGTTATTTATTAGAATCATATTTATTATATAACTATTGGAATAATAATTGATAATTAGAATAGTAACTTGACCATTATAATGGTAACCTGGCTATTGAGGATAATAAAATTCATAATAAATAATATTTACCATGTATAAAATAAGAAAAATATAATTATTATAATACCATAAAGTTATTTCTCAGAATATGTAACTTAAGATATGTGTAAGTATAAATTTTTAATAAGGTTTAATTTAACTTATTTTGAAAAACATAATTTTTTATAAATAATTAAATATTAAAATTACCAAACTTATAAATTTATTTAGATAAAAATAATTTAATTTTTTTGTAGTTGGAATATCAAATTTATCATAAGTTTAAGCTTTGGTATGTTAATGAAAAAAATTAATTTTGAGTGAATAGTTGAAAAATATAGTTTTTGTGTATATGATGGGTTTTATGACATCCTGAAGATGTAGAAGTGACTTAATAATTTGTAAAAAAAATAATGAATTAAAATGTATTTAATGATTATGATAATTTATTTAAAAAAATAAACATAATTTTTAAACTTGTAAGTAAATTTTCAAAGTTTAAATTATATTTTATTATAATAAAAAACTATTTAGATTATTTAAATTGAATTAAATAAACCAATTATAAAATTCAGTTTCGAAAGTATTTAAATGTCAGTAAAATATATATTTTCTGATAAAAATATTATTAGTCACAATAATATAAACTATTCATTTCTTTGAGAAAAGATATTAAATTGGTCGATGTTTTATTTAAAAACACTCCTCCCCATCACCTATAAATACACTCATATTCTACTCATTTCTCTTCACTTCCAAACTTCTTCCCTATCCAAATATATATAAAAAATACCTCTCTAAACCCTCTTAATTTTTTTGTTGAAAAATTGATCTAGTTAAATGACCATTTATAGAAGCCTTAAGGTGAATACAAAAAGAGGTATTGCATAGAGTAAGGTAAGATTTATAAATTATTATGCTTCATTTTTCATCTTTCACATATCAATTATCTATATCTGATTTGTAATTCAAAAAATATTAAAATAGTAGAATAATTATAATAATATATATATATGAAATCAGTATATTTATTATTTTTTATTAATTTTAAAATTCTCTTAAAAACACTACTCACTCAATGGTTGGCTAATACCATATATGTGAGTGATCTTTTTTTCAGTACCAATTTTCATTTTTGGTTTTAAAAACAGTATTCATGTATAATTATAATATTAATAATAAACTTATTTTATGTGTAATATTGTAAAATGATACAATTGGTGTGACATTGATGATATTAAAAAAATAATGGTATGTTTAATCACTTAAAAATAAACTTGTTGATAAACATTTTATGATTTGAAATTATATTCTAAACAATTTAACTATTTTACTTTTATAATCACATAAACACAATTCTATGAAACTTTTGGATATTATATAACCATTTTACAACAACCATTAACCATTGACCATCACTTTTATGTCAAAGTGATTTTGGAAGTCTGGATCGAGCAAACTCAAACCATCAACATGAACTAAATGATTCTAACACATGAATTATATATTATAACAAATGAGTGACAATAATTAAAATAAATATTAATATGGTACTAGAATATATAATTAATGTCAGTAATTAAACTATTCAAGAGGTTAAAGTTTACACGAAGTGATCCAATACGTGAGGTAAGGGGTTCTCCTATGATACCTCTTATTAATTAGGATTGTCACTATTTTTCAATCCCCATAAAAAAAATTTATGTGTTTTTTAATTCAATTATTTTTTTAATTTTCTTAATTATTAATTTTTTTGGTTTATATACTTATTTAAAAATAATCTATTCATGATTTAGTCTTATGTTATAAATTTTATAGGGGGGTTCTTCTAAATTTTCATTATTTTCATGTATTGTTCTTTTATGGGATGTCTTATCTTTTATATCTTATCTCAAAATTATTAAACATATACCTTAACAGTCACCCTTTATTTTATTAGTTATTAATTTCATTTTTACCTTTCATATATATATATTCATAATTCATACCTTGTGATGTTTTAAAAGAACACTCCCACTTCCTATCATTTTATGCCTTTTTAAGAATATAGTTTAGCACTCATATATTTAATTATTTTAAAAATACCTCTCTTTAAAATATATTTTTATATCATTTTTTATTTTTTTAGTTTACAGTATAAATTATTTTAAAGTATATTTCAATCATTTATCTTAATTCCAACCATACTAAGTACATAAGTGAAAAATTTTCCATATCTTCTTTCTTTTCATATATTACTTATCTCATGACTATTTTTTCCATTATTTTAAAACTATATTATCCAAAAAACATAAATATTTGTTTCATCTAATTTTTAGGAAATTTTATGACTCTATTTTCTATAAAATATGTTTTACATAGTTCATAAAAGTTTTCTTAAATGGAATTCTGATCAAAGTCTTTATAATCACATTTTTTGTAAATGTTCTCTTCATGTATATATTTCTTTGTAACTTGTATATATCATCATTTGAGTTATTATTATTTAATTTTACATTGATTATAGATATTTACTTTAATTATCTCTATTATCCCATTGATTGATTCTTATCCCATGAAATGTTCATAAGGGAAAAAGTCTTCCTCCCTCAATTTGATCTTTTGTTTCATGCTTTCTCTTCCTTACCTAACCTCTTATATATTTCATATAATTCATTACATGAATATTTAAAATTTTGGTTTTCCATTATTCTTGTGTAATATTTATCTTTCAATCGATGTTTAATGATTATTTCTTATAAAAAATTCTCATTAAAAGGATCCTTCAAGGATTCCTTTCTCTATTCCCTATATTTTACTTGGAACTCAATCTTATTTTTATTTTATTTATGGATTAAGATATTATGTGACACCCATATTTGAAAATACCTTTCTAATTTTTGTAATTATATTATTATTTAATTTCTTATATTATAATTATGTCATATTAAATTTATTTTTAAACCATTTCATTTTTCATGGTTTTTCATTCATATGATTCATGTATATTTTTATTCTATGTGGAACATAAATGACTTTACATGTTATGATATAATAAGTAGGAATAATATTATATAACCCTTCAATGCATTGGGTAAAGCTTATATATCATGAGATTATTTTTATGGTGCATGGGTAGTAAGTTAACAACTCTATGTTACAATTCATATGAAATAATCCTCACACACTATCCTATTATGTCTTAGTAGTGAGCCATGATATATATTAATAATGACATGTTTTTTCTTTTTTTCACATTATTGAAATTCTCAAATCCATATGATTTATCTCATGTTCCTTATATATTATGGTTTCATGTTTATAATGATATCATGGTATTACATATTTTTATTTCATGTTTATATATTATTTTTTATTCTTATATTATTTTTTGAGCTTATACACAATGATCTTGTGATATTTTACATTTATTATATTCTTCATGCTCCCTTTTTTATTATCCCCTTACTGGGATTTTTAACTCACTTTTTCTTTTATGTATATACCCTTATGATTGTAGGTGTTTAATAGTTTAGGATTAGAATATAAGTGATCTACATTGAAGTTTTTTAATGAATTTTATGATATATCATAAGATAATGATGTATTCTGAAACTAGTTCTCAAAGACACTAAACATTTGATTCTGGGATTTAGTTATAAAATTTTTGATATATAAAGAGTGTGTATGTTTAGTACTAGATTCAAAATTTAATGTCTATATTTATCTCATTTACATCCTTATAGGTATAATTATTCCACCCATGATTTTGAGCTGATAGAGGTTTTGTTTTATATAAATATGTGGTTGTTTTATCTTATCGATGAGTGTTTCATGTTCTTTAAAGATCACAATATATAGTATTTTATCTTCTCTTGATGGGATTTGAATTTTGGTTGATGTATATGTATAGATATTTCATGAGATTATAACTTTGAGATCTCTTACACTTTGATTAAAGTAAATGTGGTAGCTAAATCATTGAATATAAATTCATGTGATGATATTTCTTAACATGATGTAAATTAGTGGAGGATGAAAAAGGATCTTACAAATTCGTATTTGGATATAGAGGAAGTTCGTGGTGGAGTTTTTCTATACCAGATGATATTGTATTATTCCTTATTATAGTGGTTTGAATAATGTTATCTAGAAGATCTTGATTTGGGGATTCAAAGAGATTATATTGTTTATGAAGATGAACTTGAAGTATATTCAAAGGATGGTTAGTATCAGGTGTTATTTCATTAGAAGTCCAATGATTTGATGGATATGTGAGAGACATTTCTATATGAGTTTAATATATGTCCTCTAGATATATATCCTAATATTTATAAGATTTATCATGCACTGATAAATTATATTTGGTGTTAAATCATGAAGATTTGTGTGGATGAGTTCATTCCCCAATGTTTATTTTTTTAGTGGGTGAAATCTGACCATGTAATTATTAAAGATTTCTTATAAGCATTAAAAATTTCTCACTATAAATAAGAAAAAATTTCATTGTATTTTTTGAATAGTTTTTGTGTTCTCCAATAGGATATAATTTTATCTGGGTAATTATTTATTGATTAACAAAATTATATCATTTCTTATAAATTAAAGATTTGGGTGTGGTGCATACTTTATTGAGGATCTTTTTGGAAGAGGTAATGTGTCTTTATGGGTTATGAGTAAAATTATCTATAATAAGATTATCATTTTACCTAAAGAGTATGGAAGATCTTTCATCATGATTTTTTCTTCTATATATTCCTCAACGCCACTTTTCATCCTCATATGGATAGGAAAATAGAGCAGATGATTCAAGTGATAGATGTCATGTTGTATTCATGTGTTCCTAATTTTTTGTGTTTTTTTTGTGAATCATTTACCTTTGGTTGAGTTTTTTTATAACAATATATATCAATCATATGTTAATATGGATTTATTCATCATGTTCCATGGGAATCCATGAAGATCTCCATTATACTAAACTAGGGGTGTAGATGTAACATCCTGACCTGGGATCCACTGAATGGTGCCCCGAGTCGGTGGGTCACATGGCCTCAAGCCCACATCCCCAAACTCTATAGGATTCCAACTAGTAGTGAGGTTCAAAGGTGTTGTAGTGGGGATAATATACCCTCTTAATAATAATGTATCACAATGGTGTAATAAAAACAATCAACTATGGTAGCATAACATAAATAAGTAGAAACATAAGATAAATCTATATGACAGTAACAATAATAAATTAAGACAAAGGAAATTCATATAAAAGATGAGTATGTCATGCCTCTATAAAAAATGGTAGGAAAATCATGGCAGTAAAAATCTACTACAATGCATGAATCAAAAGTAAAAAATGCTAAAAATGAATATATTCATATAGCATCATGACTCTAGATCAGTCTTATGATCCCCTTCCCCTAAGAATAATCAATCAAGAATCATAAATAAGGAACTTTAACTAGTCTCTGCTTGTGTCTAAAAACTCTATGCAGGTACCTAATAGAATCACTAAAAGGGTGTGTGATAATAATCAGTAGGACACCACCAATGATGTCTATAATAAATCTAGTCTATGTATATAATCAAAAGAAGTGTGTAATAAATAAGCAAGAGTTAAACTATTCAACTAACAAGGCTCTCTATAAAATAGAAACTGTAAACATGGATAACCATAAAGAATAATAAAGGAGTGATACTATCTGGTCTACCAACTATGATCAAGAAAAAATAACATTGGTCAACAATAAAGCATGATAAACATCTACTTCAGCCTATGCTAAGTAATCAGGTTCTAGGCCCATGGGGGCTGAATCCAAGGAGTAGAAATTTCTAAGTAATCCTCAACATACTATTCCATATAATCAAGTGTTAGGCCCATGGCTAGATCCAAGAAGTAGTAATTTCTAAGTAATCCCATGTAATCTGTATCCATGGAGTATAAATTTTCATGGAATCCAATTTTAGGCCCCATGGATCGGATCTAAGGACTAGAAATTTACTTTTCATCCAAATCATTTATCATCTAATTTATCAATTCATAGTCATACATAATCCATGAGTTCATCCAACTCATTCCACAATTTCCATTTAAAATATTTTAACCATTTCGATATCATGTAATTACATGGAAAGGAGTAGTAATCCCTCTCCTACAATATAATTCAATTCATTACAAGTTCCACTAGGATGGAAATCTCACACACACACACCCAACAGAGTGGTAACTCATGGATAAGAAACAAAAACACACCTCATAGATGTTTGAGGTTGAGGTTGAAAACTTCTAAACATCACATAGAACTTAGTGGGCAATATATCAATGTTCTAAAAATTCATTCAAGGAATTCAATTAATTTAGGAGAAATTCCTAGAAGGTTTAAGATGTGGTAGCTAGCTATAAAACAATAAGACATTGAGAGAAAAGGAAAAGACCACCTACCGTATACCCATTGTATAACACTCATTGAGTTTCAACCTCTAATTTTGTTCAGATCATGATAAAGAGGAATAATGGATGAAAAATCTATAAATAGGGCATATTAGCTTGTACCAAACTTTCACAGTCGATATCAAGGAAAACAAAGAAAGGTGCAAGTGGAATGAAGAACTCATCGATGCAGATCTGAATAGACCGATGGTGGAAGAAATAGAGTATGTATGATGAAGTGGCATCAAATCCTAGATTTAGGCTTGAATAAGGCTTCAAACAAAAAAATAGGACTCTATGTTTGATGGGAAAAAATTGGATGGGTTTAATCATTTAAACATCTGGAGAGAAATATACATTTCAACCATTTTTAACTAGGTCACATGGTTTGGACACACATTTGGGAACACAGTTCACCAATCTTGCACCCATCTCTATCCAAGAACCCTCTTTGAATTTTTCATGCACACTATGTGGGAAACCATGTGAAAACAATGCTTTTATTTAGTGATAAAAAATTTAGGTGGCTCGCATGGGTGTCCATCCATGGTTGCAGAGTTTCTTCAAATCGTGTGGCCCTAGAAAGACCCATGGACCACCCCACAGGGTTACTCTAAACCACATGGATTGGGATACATGGTTTCTACTAACCATGTGGCTAAAATTATTTTTTTCAATACACAAGCTTTGGTCACTAAATAAGCCCCATAAACCCCAAAAACTCCAATAACCTCCTTATTAATTCACATTAGGTAAAAACCAAACAATTAAACTCGAATTCAAAAGATACATACCTCATAAAAAATCTTGGAGTTTATAATCTTCCCACCTTAAAGCAATTAATCCCTGAATTTTCCTTCCAAGGGTGGTTATGTTTTATATAAGAATAATTCTGATCACTGAACACATACATCGGCCTCCTTCTCCCAAGTCTCATCCAGTACACGTTCTGGCTTCCAGAGAACCCATACTAGAAAAACTAATTGGCCTCATAGAGCATTCATGCTCCTTTCAGTGATATGAATAGGATTATCCGTGAATGATGTGTCTACCAACATATCAATCTCATCATATGAAGGGTGTGATATGGTTCTGAGTGATAACACCATAGCTGATATACATGGAATACATTTTGTGTGTCTCGGTACCTCTGAGGTAATTACAATTGATAGGATATTGGTTTGTCTCTCTCCAGAATATTTAATTCCATAAAATATCATGGTGAAATATTACCCTATCTCCTAATCCATTTGTTCCCCATCCTTGGAGAGATACATAAAAAGACTTGATCCTCTACCTTAAACTCTATAGGTCATAAAAAGTAATCATCATAGGATTTTGGTATAGGTTGTGTAGTATTCATCTTATTTCTAATCAATTAGACCCACTATAAAGTCTTCTGCATGATATGTGGTCCAAGAAGAGTTTTCTATTATACCTTTAACCATTATAGAGGTGATAGGCATAGCCTACCATATAATGCCTTGTAAGGTTCCATTTTTAATGTAGCCTAGTATCAATTTTTTAGTTGAATTCAACCAGGGGTATATGTCTCTTCCAAGAGCCCCTAAAATCAGGGACATTATTTCTAAAAAATTTCTCAAGAACCTATATAGTGTATTCTGACTAACCATCAGTCTAAGGGTGATATTCTATTCTCAAAAAACCTGTGTACCCAACAACCTTTTAAATCCTTTCCAAAACCAATATATAAACCAGGAATCACTATTTGATACAATGGTGTGTGTAACCCTATTAAGACATGCAATTTCATGGATATAAAGTCTCCCAAGATCATCCATTGATAAGGTCTCTCTAATTATTAAGAATTGTGTGACTTTGATGATTATATCCAAAAACCCCATACATAACCACTACCTATAGGTAACATCATTAAACTGGTCCAGAAATCCATTGCAAAATCATCCAATTTCCACTAAAAAATGGTCATATGTTGTAAAATAATATTTGGTCACTGGTGTTCTGTCTTTACCAACAAATGGGTGGAACACCTCATGAAAAAATGAGCTACCTCTCATTTCATACCCATCCACCATAATTGATGGTGAAAGTCATGACACATCGTGGTGACATTGGGATGCACTACCCAAAATGATGCATGAAATTCCTACATCATCTCCTCATGTATATCTACTGGAACCAAAACACGACCATGTATGAGTAAAATTTCATCCACACTAATGGTCCAACCAGGAGACAAGTCCTCATCTACCACGCTCTCACATTGGACTAGGCCCTCTAAATCTAACAACTATCACATCCTCACCCAATTATGAATATTGGAAGTCACTAAAAAATGAGAGAAAAGTATGGTTGAGATTATCCCACATATCCAAGGGAATTTGTGAAAATAGTGTCATAAAATGCCACGCCTTTTTGTAATCCTGAACTCCATGTATCTGAGTCCTCTTACTCAATGAATTGGAAACTACATTTAACTTTCTAGGCATATAGGAAAGTTCAATTTCAAAACAATGTAGGTATTAAACCAACCTTTGTTGCCTAAGGTTCAAGTCACAATGTGTAAATATGTACCTAAGTCTTTTGTGGTCTATTTTCACCAAAAAAATATCTTCCAGTAAATAATTCCTCTAAAAATGAAAGGCATTAAATAACAGTGGATAACTTGGGATTATGAATTGGGTAGTTCCTCCTATGTGTTCTCAACTGATGAGACCCATACACCACTATTTGTTCCCCCTACATCAAAACTATTTGTAGCCAAATACCTGATGCATCACAATATACTATATAACTTCTGACCAACTATATAATAATCAATACGAGTGATTAATTTCGTTTCCCTTTCATCTCTAAAAAGGTTATATCAAAGGTATATGACTATAAAAACATCACACCCTACTTATTCAATCAAATCATAGGTGCTTTTAAGCATGATAAGTCCTATATGAAATGTATATAATAACCATATATCCCCAAGAAACTCTATATTTAAAATATTTTCTATGGATTATACTTGGAAACAACATATCTCACCTTATTTGGGTTAACTAATACTCCTATATCTAAGATAATATGACCTAGGAATTGAATCTTAACCATATAGAAGTGGAACTTTATGATATTATCATATAAATGATAATATCTTGATGTATCCAATACAATATAAATATGTTTTTCATGGTCATGTTGATTGTGGTAATACATCAAGATATCACCCATGAATACCACCCAAAATGAATCAAGATAAAGAAGGAAAACTCAGTTCATCAGGGACATGAAAATTTATATTGCATTAATGAGACCAAATGGCATGATCAAATACTATTATTGATTATACCATCTATGAAAAGTTCTATGAGGTGTGTTTATTGGGTGAAAATTCACCTAATGATAACCTAAACTCAAATCAACATTTGAGAAAACCTGATCTCCTCGGAGCTAGTTGAAGAGTTAATTTATCCATGGAAAAGGATATAAGTTCTTAACCATCTATCGGTTAGATTTCCATAAATCCACACATAAACAAAGGGTTTTATCCACCTTTTTCACGAAAGTACTAGAGAATCCCATGGAGGAGTTTTGGGTTGTATAAACCCATTTTCCACTAAGCCTCCAATCTATCTCTTGAGCTCATGTAGCTCAATAGTGGTCATCATATAAGGAGAAATGGATACTGGTGAAGCTCTTGGAATCAGATCAATAAAGAACACCACCTCTCACTCAGGAGGTAAACCAAAAAAAATCATCTAAGAAGACATTCTTAAAATGATCAACCATTTTAGGGAAGTACCCTTAATGTATTCCTTAATCATCTTGGTATAAACTAGAAATCTGGGGTGTCATTCCTCCCAGCCCAAGATTCTCCAATCCAACTCTATCTACCTATACATTTCATTCACTAATATTAATTAAAACCCCGACCTCTAATGATGAGAAATTTACCCTATGATAATAGAAATTGACATAGGAAGGATAAGAAACTAAAAAATTTATCCTAAGTATGGTGTAGAACCCTATCATATCTAAGATGAAGATATCCCATAACAAGATATACCTTCCTACCTCAAGGGGAACTCCATCCACTAGAATACACTCTATTATATGATCCCCAATGGAGTATAAAGTCTCATAAACCCATCAGAAAATTGAACAATGATTCTAAGGCTCTCTATAGTAGGTATAGATATGAAGTAATGAGACATACCTATATCAAAAAGAGCATATAGTAGAGTAGAGTCTATTAAGATCATACCTCTCACTATATATAGTTAGGTGCACTTTTCCTTAGGTATAGTCTATATAGAATATTGTTTTGTAGTTCCTTGAAAAATGTGTTCTAGTTTTAATAATCACTATTTCCAGGTGGTTTCCATTGGGTTTATTTATGAAACTGGAAACTTTCAACAGTTATTTATCCAAAGGGTACCTACTTTCCAAAGGTAGACATTCGTTAAGTTTTAACTTTACGATAATTAAGAACATGCATTGGTCGAGAGGATGGGAGGTTGGACTCATCACACCCTTTGGGGGGAAATTATTATCTACTCTGGGACTCTATTTTTAAATTTAAGATATTTTCATGAATCCTTATTAATTCACCAAGTATATCATAAGTATCCATTGGAATTTTCAATCACTTATTAACATGTGGAACATTTAGAATCATCAGTATGAATTCAAGGTTATTAATTAATGGAAATACCTGTATTTATTTGAGGTTTCCCATCAATGGTAACCTCTAATATACTGATTATAGATTCTTTTAATCATCATTGTGATGATACTAGTTTTTAAGCCACTCAGTGGGGCACTTTGGAATTTATTTTCATCTAGGGAAATGAAGGTCTGTTTTAGTATTGGGATCGTGCCTATAAAAATGAGCTACCTATATATCCTAGTGAAAGGAATCAAAACCCTTGTAGTTCGATGCTTCTTAATAGGACACATCATACCTTTTAAGGTCATGTGATAATGACATATAAGAAAAAGGTGCTTGGTCAAAAACTTAGTGTGGGACTTATGCTAAAGAACCCGAAGAACATGGAAAGGATATGGGTTTCCAAGTAAGATCAAACCCTGTTGGGAATATGACCCAAGGAGAATAAGTTTGATTTAGGGTATTGGGTTTGAAACTCAAGGAGGCTTCCTATGTATCCCATATGGATGAGAAATGAGTTTGGGATTACTTCTTAAAAATGATTCCTTTATTATTTGTGGTTTAATTTGGGTATTTTTCATAAGGAGGATGCCCAATGAGCTCGGGCCTTGAAAAGGCTTCCTACGTATCCTGGTTTGAACAGGAATCAGAGTTCTCGTAGTTCATTGAATGTGGGTGTCTGTGAAAATGTTGTAATCATTACGAATCTCTAAGACCACATGAGTCATGCTTGGTGTGAGAAATAATAGTATGTGAAAGATTCAACAATGACACTCACTTTTCCTCCTCTGTTGGTGGAGGAGGGAGAGCCTATGGTGGCGACGGTGGATAATGTCAAGGTGACCTGGGAAGAGGGTGATGCAATGAGCCCTCCCTCTGTTCTCTTTACATTGGACAAGGGTCTAATAAAAGGAATAAGGGATGAAAGTTAGGGGCTTACACTAGGATGGTTTCCCTAAAATTGATTCTGGTAGAGATGGGAGACTTCTCCTCTGCTTGTATGGAAAATTAAGTGTGAACTGTACCTTCCCTACTAGAGACCTGAGGTTATGGGTCATCTCTTCGAGAAGGGAGAGGACATGACCCAACCTTCCTCCAAACCGGTAACTTCCCAACACTGTTTCTATGAGAAAGATCCATGTGATTGTGGATATAAAACCCCACAGACACTCCATGAATCCTAACCCCATTGTGAAACAAATGTGGGAAACCTCTGACTGTGGAAATACAAACCCAAATAGGAGACATGCTAATGTGACTTTCCCAAAGGTTAGACAAGTCAGGAGGTTTTGGTAGAGGGTTAAACTTAGTTCCTTTCAAATAAGGGAACCAAGAAAAGAGATACCCTATCATGAATGGATTTTAAAAAGGGTAAATTATTTGGTCGCGTAGGTCCCTCGCGCAAGTATGCCGCGTAGGTACCCCGCGTAGATGTACTACGTAGTTATACTGTACAGGTATGGCACACAGGTATATCGTGCAGGTATAGCGCGCAAGTCTGAATGATGATGGAAGAATTTGTTTTACATAGGAAGACCAAACCTATATAAAATTTGTAAAAATTATTTCAAGACATGCTTATCCTGTTTAATTATCTCTTCTATCGTGGTTTAGAGAGCTACCTGAGACAATTCTAGGGATCTAGGCGAAATAGCTACGCAATGGGAGATTTATAGATACTTTTAACTATTTTTCAGTCCTGAAATGGGGATCCCAATGGATCTATTTATAGGCATGGATGGGGATGGTTGAAGATATGTTGTTTTCGCAGGTCTTCCGCATAGATCCCTCATGAAGGTACTCTGCATAGGGCCACAAAAATATTCTAGCATAGAGCTCGTCCGTGTAGATCTGTCATGTAGCTCCACCGTGTAGGCCTGGAAACTATTCTGTCGCGAAGCTCTTTTTTAGTATTTTGACTTTCCTTTGAACTCTTCGAATCTTGGTTTGGGATTTTGAAATATCTATGGTTATCTTCATAGTATTTTTGTCTTCTTAAGTGGTGTTAACAAAATCCCCCCCCCCTCAAGAGTGGATCCAAAAAAATAGAAAGAGAGTTGAGTCCTGAGGTGAATTTGTGGGGAAATAAACGATGGATCAATGGTTGTATAGCACAAGTTTTCCACATAAATACCCCTCGCATATGTCCCACGCAGATTCTACGTGTATTTCTGGCGCGTAGGTCTTTGGTTGTCTATAAATAGGTCTCATCCTTTCCAGTTTTCCTCACCTATGTTTTTTTGAATTTTACTAATCTCGTTGTGTAGCTTGTTCACCTAGCCGTATCGTGTTGTGCTCTCACATAAATACCTTGAAATTTCTTCAAGTTCAAATTATTTAAGTGATCAAGAAATGATAAAGTATTCCATCAAAGGATTTATGCTAGAATCCTTTTCTAGGGACCTACGTGATGGACTTCATCGAAGGGCCTACGCGGTGGACCTCGTCAAAAGACCTACGTAGACAGTGTATTTTGAAAAAAAAATTGATTTATATATTTAAAAATTCCAACCAAATAGTGGAAGTTTTTAGTAATTCTTTTGCAGGAAAGAATGACTCATTTGATGACCTATACTAAAGAATATAAGGCACGTCAAAATGAAATGATGAAGATCATCGGATCAGACTGCTATGGTGTTGTTGAGAGTACTCTTCCTAGGATATAGAAAGGTTTAATTATAGCATCCCGCCTTTTTATAACATAAACTTTCATTACATTACACAAAACTGAGGATCTTTAAGGTTTAGTGTCTTGGAAACTAGGAACATAATACATGAAAACAACATAAAACATTCTTCTTAAACACTTGAAAGGCTTCTCCTTATGTTCATCCTAGGTTCATTACTGCATCTCATAACCTGGGGACATACATCAAAAGAAAGGGTGAGAAAAAGGCCCAGTAAGGGAAACAAGATGAACATTTTACATGTGAACTTGAGATACTTCAATAAGGACATGAAAAGAACTTTAAGGCATGAGAAAGAAATCATGAGGCATTTCATAATAAAAATAACATTTTTCAAAACTTGAAGATGTGGCTGCAACATTTAATATTGACAATCATTTCGTTTCACCAAGGTCCATCCCCAAGGTGTCATTAAAAATTACCAAGGTTATTCACCAAGGCGTCGTTAAAAAATGGTCATCCCTAGAGATTAAGTCTTTACCCAATGCATTGGAGCGCTATCAGGGCGCACCCTTAAATTTTCCTTTATTATCATGTGAGCCACATATATCATCATCAAACATTTCTTAAATAACCCATATATCATAAAATAAATGGGTTTCATTTCATAATCATAACGTTTTAAAAACTGCTTTAAAGACATGATCTTTACATTACTTTAAACCCACAGAAAGGGAAAGTGGGTATCATGTATGTAAATCCCAGAATTTAAAAAGTAAAATTTTTATATATATGTGAATACCCCTGTAGAAATCGGAGCTTTGAGTATTCACTCTATAACATAAAATAGTTTTGAGAAAAGAGAGGCATTTTGAGACGAAAATTCTGCAGCATAACGGCTATGTTACAAGGTTTTAGAAAACTTTGAAAAGGGAGGGAACATGGGTCGAATAATTATAATTGACCCATAAAACAGTATAGGGACAGAATAAGAAGTATATATGGATGTGGTGATGCAATTTCAAGGACATACCATTTGAAATGAAAAACATGGAAGGAAGACAAAAATTTGATTTCCCTTATGAAAATTCGGCAGCCTAACGACGTTACTTAAACTTCAAAAACAATGATTTGAAAAGATCAAATAGGTTCTATCATCATGTGAACATAAGAGTTCAGTATGATATATATAGAGATAATTACCTAACATAATTAAAAAGGAACTTGAAAGACGTGACATGAAAGTAGAACTTTGAAAAGAATGAGAAGGGTGAAAGAATCCCCTAAAATTTCGGCAGCCTAACGGCGCCACTTAAAACTTCAAAATACTGAATTGAAGAGATAAAATGGGGTATCTCATCATATGAACATAAGAGTCCAGTATGATAGATATAGAGATCATACCCCAACATAACAAAAAGGAACTTGAAATAATTGACATGAAAGTAGAACTTCAAACGAGAAGGGTGAAGAACCACTTAAAAATTCGGCAGCCTAACGGCGCCACATAAAACTTAAAAATACTGAATTAAAGAGATAAAATGGGGTCTATCATCATATGATCATAAAAGATCAGTATGATAAATTTATAGATCATACCCCAACATAATAAAAAGGAACTTGAAATACTTTACATGAAAATAGATCTTGAAAAATGAGAAGGGAGAAAGAGTCTGTTACAAAAATTTCGGCAGCCTAACGGCGCCACTTAAAACTTCATAAAACGAAATAATGAGAGTAAGAGGGGATCTCTCATTATATGAACATAAAAAGGTCAGTAAGAGGAGTATAAAAGAACATCCTCCAACATAAGAACATGTAGCATAAAAGGAATGACATAAAAGAGATTACTTGAAATGAAAGAGAGAGGTCGGATCCCTTACCTTAAAACATAACTCTTAAAACTCAAATGTTGGGACCTTGAGGGCTTGGGGGAACCATGGGAGGACTCCTTGGGAGGTAATGAGACCATAACTTCGTTGGGTGAGAGTGGGGAGTTGAATGGATGAGAGTATGGCTTGGTATTTATAGGGAAAGTGAGGGGACAAGGCATTCATGGCCAAGGGACACCTCATTAGTGGTTTTGGCAAAACCATGGGCTTGTCCATGGTATTGTCCCATGGTATTGGCCACTTGGGACACCTCATACCTTATCTTACTATTCATAAGTCGACCATATTGATTACATACTTAATACATCATTTAATGATGTCATTAGACACCCGTAACTTAAAAACTGTATTTTCACTATTCATCGAAAATTCAACTTTCTCAGAGTAATCCCAAAATTTCACCTTAACCAGATATCAACGCTCTGATTACAAATATGAACTCCATTTTATAAAAATAATTTTCTAAATATTTTTAATTTAATTTTTAAATAAAAACACTATTCACCGAAAATTCATTTTTTTCAGAAAAAACCCCAAAAATAACCATAGCATAATATTGGTGCTCAGAGTTCAAAAATGAAATCCGTTTTATAAAAATAATTTTCTAAATATTTTTAATTAAATTTTTAATTAAAAAACACTATTCAACCGAAAAAACTAATACTTGAATAATAATTTATGAAACCGTTATTTAACCATTTTATTGAATCACATTACTTAATCAAGGTGCCTAGATTATATTAATACTTTCTTTAAGTGAGATTACTAATCCATTTGGTCACATTACTAATCCTAAGTGTAAAATCACTATTCAAAATTTACTATTCATCAAAAATCAAGTTGATCTTATTAGACTCGAAATTTCATAGTGAACATAATTGTAGAAGACCATATTTTGAAAATCATTACACATTTTTATTTATTTAAGGTTTACATAAACATTTTTAAAATATCCTTTCTCTAAAATTCATCAAAAATATGCATACTATATTTATCTGGACATTTGAAAATTCATAAACTTCATCATAAGAAGAAATCCAAATTTTTATTTAAAACAAAGGATTACACAAGGCAATTACGGTCTCCTTACATAGCCCCTTATCACACCAGCATAGGACCTAAGTGTAAGGTGTGCTAAGGTGAGAGAATCCGAGGGAGGCTCGGCCAACATCGCACGAGTCGTAATTTCTATCAGTTTGAACTTCTCGCGAAGGCGATCCCGTTCTATCTTCACACGATGAAGTTCAGCTTGGGTTTGGTCCAGAGCAAAGCCCAGTGGTGCTACCTCCTTCCCAAGTTCTATTAGATGGGCTTCGATCGGTCCAATACTACTGGGTGAGGCCATCGAATCTTCTTTCTATATTAATTAACCAAGATTGCTTGTATTTAGAGACAGTAATCAAAACATTTAGTTTCCAGCGGTCATATTGACCAATGGTCAAATAATAGTCAAAACCCAACAGTCTCATTTTAATTATACTCATGTTATCAAATGAAACATTTTTGTTGAGTATAAAAATAAAATAAAATAACACATAAAATTAGGAAATAAGATTTATTCAAAATTTCGGGTCGTTACAATCTTCCCCCCCTTAAGAAATTGCGTCCTCGCAATTTTTAAAATTGGGTTTTCAAATTTCATTGAAAGTCCCACATCGGAAAAGGAGTCAGTAAAACTATTACTTTAAAAGAAAGAAAGGGAAGTACAAAGGTCACCCGAGTTAACCCATACTAGGATTCCATGGAGGAAAACATGGACATGGAAGAAAAACAAAGGGTCAATTTCTGGGGGAGAGTGATAGAGAACATGATTAGGAGAACGTTAACCATAAGAAAATCCCAAACTTATGATGTGTGTAAACGGTCTTTGATTACCAAGTAGGAAACGTAAACCAACAACGTTTTTGTTTCACATTCCTTTTCATAATTTTTAGGAATTCATTTACAACATAAAACAAAAACATAAGAAAATATACCTATCTTCATGTAGAGTTTCATCCTTTAATAATTTTCTACCCAAAACTAATCTTTTCTCCAAATTATGAGCATTCAAAACTACTTGGTCTCATCAAAACACAAGAATCATCTTCATAATCCACAAAATATTAACTATATATTTCTTCTATCTTTAAACATTATCCCAAAAACAGAAAGGGTAAGGTAAAACAACTCTTCAAAAAGAAATAATCCCATAGGAATGGAAACTACTTTTAAATCTTCAAAGTTCCATGGTACTACCCAAAGTTCATCATAGTCCATTCCATAAATAACTGTCCTTAAAAATCCTCAAAATAAACCAAACTAAGATTGAAACCCAAATACAAGAAGGATTTGATAACATAGTCTTCCAAGGTAAACTTCATCATTCATATCCAAACAACATCAACCACTCCTAACATCTTATAAAAAAAGTAACTTACCTAAACATATTTACCCTAAGATAGGTTAATAATTTCCATAAGTAACCCTAAATTACTATAATTCCACCTTAAATTCATCGATTCTTCAAAATATAAGTCAACCCTACTCTTCAATGAAAATACCGTAGTAATCTATTTACCTCGATCATATAGGGTCCCCAAAATAGTGAACATCTTCCAAAATAATAATCATATTTTAATCCCCTAATCATCCATGTCATATTAATACGACAATCGTCGCATTTCCTATCACATTGGTTGTTTGGATATGTTCTTCCATTTCCCACCATTAACTATGAAGAGAAAGCATAATTAGGGGCTTAAGTACTTAGCCAATAATCATGAAAAGGAACTGAAAGCATATAAGGATAACTTGTAGAAGAAAAGTATACCCTAACTTGTGACCCCCTAGGTTCCCATCTAGGTTATCCATGATCATATATTCTTATGTGAATCTTTATTTTATTTTATCTTTGTTCCTTTAACAATGGTTCATACTAAGCTTATGAATTTACCAAATCATATCCCCCGGGAGTGTCGTAACCAAGAGTGCAGCAAGGCCCGTTTTCGTTTACCAGTTCCCGTTCGATTCTAGCTCAAAGCGGTGTTTTCGGGTTTTACCCCTATGTACATCTGTGCCAGAGCCACCTCTACCTGCTCGTATCCAGACAGGGATGTATTTTCTTGGCAACCCCTTACTCAATACTCACCAAAATACCAGGAATATTTCCTATTATTTTTAACTTTTCTATAGGGTTCTTCCTAGAGTTTTCATATCCTAATTTCCACAAATAACTAAACCATCCTTTGATACCAACTATAGCATCCCGCCTTTTTATAACATAAACTTTCATTACATTACACAAAACTGAGGATCTTTAAGGTTTAGTGTCTTGGAAACTAGGAACATAATACATGAAAACAACATAAAACATTTTTCTTAAACACTTGAAAGGCTTATCCTTATGTTCATCCTAGGTTCATTACTGCATCTCATAACCTAGGGACATACATCAAAAGAAAGGGTGAGCAAAAGGCCCAGTAAGGGAAACAAGATGAACATTTTACATGTGAACTTGAGATACTTCAATAAGGACATGAAAAGAACTTTAAGGCATGAGAAAGAAATCATGAGGCATTTCATAATAAAAATAACATTTTTCATAACTTGAAGATGTGGCTGCAACATTTAATATTGACAATCATTTCGTTTCACCAAGGTCCATCCCCAAGGTGTCATTAGAAATTACCAAGGTTATTCACCAAGGCGTCGTTAAAAAATGGTCATCTATAGAGATTAAGTATTTACCCAATGCATTGGAGCGATATCAGAGCGCACCCTTAAATTTTCTTTTATTATCATGTGAGCCATATATATCATCATCAAACATTTCATAAATAACCCATATAGCATAAAATAAATGGGTTTCATTTCATAATCATAACGTTTTAAAAACTGCTTTAAAGACATGATCTTTACGTTACTTTAAACCCACGGAAAGGGAAAGAGGGTATCATGTATGTAAATCCCAGAATTTAAAATGGAACATTTTTATATATATGTGAATACCCTTGTAGAAATAGGAGCTTTGAGTATTCACTCTATAACATAAAATAGTTTTTAGAAAAGAGAGGCATTTTGAGACGAAAATTCTGCAGCATAACGGCTATGTTACAAGGTTTTAGAAAACTTTGAAAAGGGAGGGAACATGGGTCGAATAATCATAATTGACCCATAAAATAGTAGAGGGACAGAATATAAAGTATATATGGACGTGGTGATGCAATTTAAAGGACATACCATTTGAAATGAAAAACATGGAAGGAAGACAAAAATTTGATTTCCCTTATGAAAATTCGGCAGCCTAACGACGTTACTTAAACTTCAAACACAATGATTTGAAAATATCAAATAGGTTCTATCATCATGTGAACATAAGAGTTCAGTATGATAGATATAGAGATAATTCCCCAACATAATTAAAAAGGAACTTGAAAGACTTGACATGAAAGTAGAACTTTGAAAAGAATGAGAAGGGTGAAAGAATCCCCTAAAATTTCGGCAGCCTAATGGCGCCACTTAAAACTTCAAAATACTGAATTGAAGAGGTCAAATGGGGTCTATCATCATATGAAAATAAGAGTCCAATATGATAGATATAGAGATCATACCCCAACATAACAAAAATTAACTTGAAAGAATTGACATGAAAGTAGAACTTCAAACGAGAAGGGTGAAGAACCACTTAAAAATTCGGCAGCCTAACGGCACCACTTAAAATTTCAAAATACTGAATTGAAGAGATAAAATGGGGTCTCTCATCATATGATCATAAAAGATCAGTATGATAAATTTAGAGATCATACCCCAACATAATAAAAAGGAACTTGAAATAATTTACATGAAAATAGATCTTGAAAAATGAGAAGGGAGAAAGAGTCTGTTACAAAAATTTCGGCAGCCTAACGGCGCCACTTAAAACTTTATAAAACGAAATAATGGGAGTAAGAGGGGATCTCTAATTATATGAACATAAAAAGGTCAGTAAGAGGAGTATAAAAGAACATCCTCCAACATAAGAACATGTAGCATAAAAGGAATGACATAAAAGAGATTACTTGAAATGAAAGAGAGAGGTCAGATCCCTTACCTTAAAACATAACTCTTAAAACTCAAAGGTTGGGACCTTGAGGGCTTGGTGGCACCATGGGAGGACTCCTTGTGAGGTAATGAGACCAGAACTACGTTGGGGGATAGTGGGGAGTTGAATGGATGAGAGGATGGCTTGGTATTTATAGGGAAAGTGAGGGGACAAGGCATTAATGGCCAAGGGACACCTCATTAGTGGTTTTGGCAAAACCATGGGCTTGCCCGTGGTATTTGCCCATGGTATTGGCCACTTGGGACACCTCATAACTTATCTTACTATTAATAAGTCGACCATATTGATTGCATACTTAATACATCATTTAATGATGTCATTAGACACCCGTAACTTAAAAACTGTATTTTCACTATTCATCAAAAATTCAACTTTCTCAGAATAATCCCAAAATTTCACCTTAACCAAATATCAACGCTCTGATTACAAATATGAACTCCATTTTATAAAAATAATTTTCTAAATATTTTTAATTTAATTTTTAAATAAAAACACTATTCACCGAAAATTCATTTTTTCAGAAAAAACCCCAAAAATTACCATAGTATAATATCGGTGCTCAGAGTTCAAAAATGAAATCCGTTTTATAAAAATAATTTTCTAAATATTTTTAATTAAATTTTTAATTAAAAAACACTATTCACCCGAAAAAACTAATACTTGAATAATAATTTATGAAACCATTATTTAACCATTTTATTGAATCACATTACTTAATCAAGGTGCCTAGATTATATTAATACTTTCTTTAAGTGGGATTACTAATCCATTTGGTCACATTACTAATCCTAAGCGTAAAATCACTATTCCTAATTTACTATTCATCAAAAATCAAGTTGATCTTATTAGACTCGAAATTTCATAGTGAACATAATTGTAGAAGACCATTTTTTGAAAATCATTACTCATTTTTATTTATTTAAGGTTTACATAAACATTTTTAAAATATCCTTTCTATAAAATTCATCAAAAATATGCATACTATATTTATCTGGACATTTGAAAATTCATAAACTTCATCATAAGAAGAAATCCGAATTTTTATTTAAAACAAAGGATTACACAAGGCAATTACGGTCTCCTTACATAGCCCCTTATCACACCAGCATAGGACCTAAGTGTAAGGTGTACTAAGGTGAGAGAATCTGAGGGAGGCTCGGCCAACATCGCACGAGTCGTAATTTCTATCAGTTTGAACTTCTCGTGAAGGTGATCCTGTTCTAGCTTCACACGATGAAGTTCATCTTGGGTTTGGTCCAGAGCAAAGCCCAGTGGTGCTACCTCCTTCCCAAGTTCTGTTAGATGGGCTTCGATCGGTCCAAGACTACTGGGTGAGGCCATTGAATCTTCTTTCTATATTAATTAACCAAGATTTCTTGTATTTAGAGACAGTAATCAAAACATTTAGTTTCCAGCGGTCATATTGACCAATGGTCAAATAATGGTCAAAACCCAACAGTCTCATTTTAATTATAATCATGTTATCAAATGAAACATTTTTTTTGAGTATAAAAATAAAATAAAATAACACATAAAATTAGGAAATAAGATTTATTCAAAATTTCGGGTCGTTACATTAATTCTGTACCAACATTATTATCCACAAAGTCCTTACTCCTTTATGGGCATGGGCTTTTTCAAGATTCCCATGTTCCATCTATTAAGAAGTACTTTCCAGATAACTGATTTCTTCAATACTCCAACGGTAACTGAATCAATATTAATGAAAAGGGGTTCCAGTACAAGAAGGAATGGTCTCTATTAGTTGCATCCTTCATCATACTGGTTGCACTCCTGATATGATGGATTATGTTGTAGAGCCAAGACCACATTGTTATGATTCCACTTTTCGGGCTTCTCAAATATATCAATCTCATGGTTGGAAAGAATATTTGGATCTTCATTCTAGAAGAGGTTTCTAGCCTGAATAGATGTGGGAATTCTGGGTACGTCAGACTTGTGTAGAATTTAGAAAAGAGTTATCAAACGTTCACATCTATGAAGCTGTTTGGATGGGGCAAACTCATGTTTATAAAAACAATTTCATTCCTGAATTACTAAGCCGATGGAGTTCACAAATGAATTCCTTTCATTTGATGCATGGTGAAGTTGGTATTAGTCTCTGGAATATTAACCAAATAACTAGAATTCGCATTATTGGGGGTATGTATTATGAATTCATTCCACCTTATACAACATGGGGTGATGCTACTAGAACACCACCATTGGCTCGTGAATTATTTAAGATAGCGATGATTTTACCCGAGGACAAGAAATATATCCATGCCAGAGTGCGGATCGAAGCCTTCTTAGAAACAACAATAGAGAAAGTTCCAACCTATGGATGTCCTACTATTTTTCCTTCTTCAAATAACCAGGGTAGTTCAGGTGCATATTGGCATATACTGGAAAGAGGTGATTATAAGCACTGGGGCTATAAAGTAAAACCTGATATAGATGAAAATTTATGCTTAGCTACCTTCCTTACTTTGTGGCTGAGCGTTTAATTTCTTCTAGTCTGTGAATCTAGAGGTGGTGTGGGATCAGGGACTTTTTTCATTGTAGCTAAACTGTTAGAAGAGAAGTTTATTGGTTTAGAAACCCCTATATTGGAAAGCATTTACTATCTTCTACTGCATTTATACAGTGGGAAGGATTAAGTTAGAATTGTAGGTCTATTCCAAGTGTTATGGGGATAGATTGTCGCACATTTTTCTTCATACTCATTGTTGAATTCAGTTAGGGTTCCCAATGGTCAATTCACCCCATTTTTACAGAAAGTTTCTAGTATTCAGGGTCTAAACTTGAGACCAAATGTGGTACTAAAGACATTGAATGTATCAAGCGAATTCAGCTTCTTTCCTTTGGCTAACCCACCAGTTGGAACATTTATTGATGATGGTAAAGAAAATAATTATGAGATGAGATCTTATATGATGGAATTCAGGGATGGTATATTATCAACTAGGATTTATGGTGAAATTATATACGAGGCTTACATCCCCTATAGGTTTTCTCATCAGTTTAGATGTCTTATACAATCAAACACTTTTCTACACATGTATGTCAGATGGGAGAAACACCCAATGGTAGCATGAAAATTATGGATTCTAATAGCTTTAGAGGTATCCAAACTGTCAATCACGTTACCTCCACCAGATGCATTGATTGGATTGGAAGTTGGGTTTTCCAATGCTTGGGCCTCTTCACATCCTCAAGGGTCTTTGAAAAAAGAAATATATCGAGTGGCGGACACAACAACTGTTTCACGTGGAAATTGTGGTAATAATTCCAAGGCCATAGATGATACAAAAGTTTCATAGGTTTCAAATCCCTCAAAATGTCTTCGTAGGAAGTGTACCAGGAAGACCAAGGCTAGAGAAGCAATACCTCCAATGCCAAGGTGATCCAATCATTTCCATCAAACATAAGTTCATATTCTATTTGTTGAACTTTCTGAAGTGAAGTGCATTGTGTTGCATTTGTTGTCAATGAGGCATGAAGTTGTCTTGGAATGAATGGATGTCAAGGAGTCAAGATGTGAATGTCAAAGGATGTGATGGTGATGGTGATGAAGGAGAATGGCCATGGTACCAAAATGCATGTCACTTAGGAGATTCACTAAGTGACATAGGAGATGATGGTTTGAAACATTCTCTAAGTACATCTGACGATTTTTGAGCTGCTCTTTAAGTTCATAGAACTTGTATCCTGATGATACAAAGTCACAACAATGATAGAAGACCATGCATTGTATTGACAATGCATGAGGAGATGAAAGGAGTTCCATCCACAACTACTAAGTGGATGATGTGCATTAATGAAGTTCATGCACTATCACTTAGTGCATGTGAATCAGAAGATGTTCCAATTGATCTCTAATTGGATCATTGAAGAATATTGGAGAATTGTGTGATTTATGAGATTCAGTTGAAGAAGTCCCTCCTAAGTATTGAACACATATGGAAGAGGAGATGAAGAAGATTAAGAAGAAACCTTTTGAATTCCATATACTAAGTGAAGATTATATGTTGAGGAGGATTAAGGAATTCTTAAGAAGTAGAGAAGGGAAGAAATGGAGAAGAAGAATGAAAGGGCTTGATATGGCATTTTAAATGGAGGACTTTGTTTTTTGACAAAGTCTTATTCAAGACTTAGCCAAAAATTAGGCCACCAAGGGCCAGCCTTAAGGGTTCAACCCCCAAGGCACATGTGGGCCTAAGGCGCCACGCCCAAGGGGGGATCCCATGTGGCCAGCCCGAGAGGCAGGGGGGCCGTGTGTAAGCCCCGGGCCACGCAGGGGATCAGTTCCTGCGTAGCATGGGCGCCTGAGCGCGCGCCCGAGGTGCATAGTGGGCGCTAGAGCGCGCCCGCGGAGGCAAGAGTGGGCGCAGAGCGCGCCCGCAGGGAGAACACAGTGTGGGCGGCACCGTGGAGGGAGAGAATTCAACTGAGCCGGTTGGGGGAGCGCTTATTTGATATACCGCGGAAATTCCGCGAGAGACTTCGATGTGGGACGCACATTTTTCACCCGGGACAGATCTGAGCCGTCCGTCTCATCGTGCGCTTGATCTGCGCCGCACGATCCATCCGCGGCGCCGCGATCTAATCCAGGCCATTGAAGATCTGATCCGACGGCCCCGGCTTCGTCCTCAACCTCGAGCTCGACCGAGGCACCCGCGACGTCCCCGCTGAACCAGAGGCCCTCCAACGACCTGTTTTCGAGCTCCCGGCCACCATAGTTTGATCCGAAGGCTCTAATGAGTTCGTCCGGCCCTACTGAACACAACCATGTATAAAAATGGGAGTGCATGCTATGTTTAGAAGAATTCGAAGAAGGCCGAGGCAAGAGAATCTGCCGAGGCTTTGAAGGGTTCGTGATTTGCATGGATTCGAAGAAAAGAGGCCGTGCATGCGTTCTAAGTCGCATGCACGTGAAGAAGATAATAAATAAAAGAACCCGCGTGCACCGAAGAGAAAACGCAAAAACTTGGAAAGATTTTGAAGATCCGAAATCTTCGGTGATTCAAGGTTTAACACGCGGATGAACCAAGGATCTGCTTCGCCTATAAAAGAAGAGCCCAAGGCTCCAAAGAGGTTTGCTGATCCTTTGTTGAATATCCGGAGTCCCGTGAAGCTCTCTGCCTCGCGAAGATCTGCCCTGCGCGCACCACTTGCGCGGCAGCAGCCCGAAGCCATTTTTGGCTTCGCTAAGTTCCTTGCGCGCAACTTCTTTGCGCGACAAGAAGAAGGAGGAGGAGGAGAACCCCTGCGCGCTAATCCTTGCGCGGCAGGAAGAACCGGGGTTGCACCAAGCCTTGCGCACCCTTGGTTGGAGCCCGCGGTTTGCACTTGCGCACCCTTGTGCCTTGTGACTTGCGCGACCCGCGGCCAGTGCACACTTGCACGCCCTTGTGGCAGTGGCACTTGCGCACCCGAGCCTCCTTGCACTCAAGTGCTTGAGGACTTGCGCGATAGTGGGAAAGAAGAGGCAGTTGGGTGTGTGCAAGAAGAGAAGGAAGGCCGAGCCCTTGTGCTTGTGTGCCAAGACGACAAGAAGGCCCTACGGGTAGTAGCTTGTGCAAAGAGGGAGAACCCAAGGCTTAGTGCCTTGTGTGCAAGGTGAACAAGGAAGGTCGTAGCCTTGTGGGTGCACACTTTGAAGAACAAATAAAAGAACATATTTTGTGTGTGTGCAAAGTGAAGGAGAAAGGCTACGGGTTGTGTGTGCAAGAAGAAGTGAAGGGCAAAGCCTTGTGTGCAAAGAAGACTAAAAGAATAAATTGTGTGTGCTAAACAAGAACAAGGCCGAACCTAAGTGTGTGCACTAAGAAGTGTGTATACACTTAGAAGAAATAAGGAGTGACCCACACTAAAGTAGAACACACTCTAAGTGTGTAACCAAATTGAACAAAGTGTGTGAAGTTCAAGTAGTTGGTGTGTGCTTAAAGTGACTACACCCTTTGTGGGATTATTGCACCTAGAAGAAAGAGAAGGAGAGTGCATGCATGCATGCATGCACATGCACACGTGAACAAAGCCAAATCTGGTTGTGTGCAATTGAGAAGTCCAAGACCAGAAGATCTTGAGGAATCAGAGTTTCCATGCATTCAGTGCATGAAGTTGAATTGCAGTGAGACTGGACCAGACTGAAGTTAAAGATATTATTTGTCTGAGTATTCAGTAGTTGGAGAGAAGTCGGGTCATCCTTAGAAGAAGGTGATAAAGCCCGAGCAAGACGAGAAGACCTGATCATCACAAGTGATCCGAGGTACAGAGAAAGGCCAGCAGTCTTTATCCCAGACTGCTGAGGATACTTGAAGAAGCTTAAAGTGAAGAAGAGCTACTCGTGTGACTCGAGGAGCCAGGAGAAGACCCTGTGGGACTCAGGGAGAAGAAGTCTTCAGTGGGATTCTGGAGCAGGCCAGTGGGACTCTGGTAACACTGTGTGAAGCAGTATAAAGACCCTCCTGTGGGACTCAGGAGAGATACAGTGGGACTCTGTATCGACCATTGTAATTTTAACAGGTTATAATGGAGAATCCATGCTGAGAGAGCATGGCAAGGATGTAGGCCTTTGGTGCCGAACCTTGTAAATCCTTGTGTCCTGTGCCTTTTCATTACTGCATCATTATGGAAAGGTTGAGAGATACAAGAAGAGTGGATCGAGGCTTTAACCAGCCATAGAGGTTTAATTGATAAGAATCAATTAGTAAAAAGTTATAAGGGATCACTGATTCACCCCCTCCCCCTCTCAGTGATTCACACTGATCTGGGCACTTCAATTGGTATCAGAGGGAGGTTGCCTCTAAAAGATCCAAGGGAGTCTATATGGAGTGCAGATTTGAGGAAATGAAAGAACAGCCTCAAATGGAGATATCTTCCAAGACTCTGAAAAACAGAAAGAAGAAACAGGCCAAGAAGATGAAGAAAGCCTGTCCTAGCTGTGATGAAGTTGAAACAATGAATGATCTTCTGAGTGCACTCAAATATCTTCAGAAGACAGTTCCCATGGAAGTGGCAAAGTGTATAGCTACAGGAATCCATGATCTTCAAGAAGAAAAATCACAGTTAGAAGAAGAAGCCAATGCTATGGAAGATCAGCTAGCTAAAAGGGTTGGCATAACCAACACTCTCAGAAAGCTGGTAAATGCCAAAGATGAAACAGTATCTCTTTGCAATGAAAGATATGAAGACACTGCTGAAGAATTGCAAAGAAGCCTTTCTGAGAAAGAATTCTTTATGATAATAGTCAAAGATGTTTTCCATGCACTAGAAAAGAGGTATAAAGTGTCAATGAATGTCAGAGATGCTCAACTCGAAGATAAAATCAAATTGGTGAAGGAGCTTGACAATTCATTGCAAGAAATGAAGAAGGTGCATGAAGACCAGATGAAGCAGCTGAAAGAAGATTGGGAAGGAAAGCTAAGAATTGTTGAGGATGAGAAGAACTCCCTTAACATGAAATGCTTAGAACTAGAGGTGATATTGAAAAATCAGCAATCACCCAAAGCCAAAGCCTCCCAGTAAGCTGAAAGAAGACATGTTGCTACTCAAGTATGCTTTGAGCAGGATGATTCTAGGAGAAAGACATCCTCTAATAAAAGTGCAACATCTTCTAGAAAGAAGGTACCATCCATACCATCTTGTACTGATGCTTCTAATTGTGTTTCCACAAAAAGTGCAGGATGGAAGAATAATTCCAAACAAATATGGATGAAGACAGAAAAGAAGCAGAGCTCTCCTGAAACAGCACAACAGGTCAAGAAGAGTACCCTACAATCAGAAGGACTGAAGAGGTCAAGATTCGTGGGACAATGCTGGTGTTGTAATAAGTATGGGCATTGTGCAAAGGATTGTTGGTACAATCCACTGAATGCCAAAGCACAGAGGAAGCCCATGCCTAGGGGGAGCAAGCCAGAAGGAAAGAAGCAACATCCACAGGTCCAGAGACATCTGTTTACTGCAAATAGATTTGGATTACTTGACAATATCTGGGATGATTGCAAAAGTGGTCAAAAAGATACATGTCAGTCTCCAACTGTATCCAGAGCTCAAAAGAAGAAAAGATCACAGAACCTGGCTCAAAAAGATTCCTTGGGAAGCAAGAAGAAAGTAGAGAATGCTCCCAAGAAGTGTTTGAGAAATGAAGAGAAGTCATTGGAGTCTGAGTCCAAGAAGGGTGATTCATCCGGAAGGACCGCCAAGAAATGCTTCTACTGTGGAAAGAAAGGACACATCATGGACCTTTGTAAAGAAGCCATGAAACTAAATAGAAGCAGACTGAACTCCATAAGACAATCAATCCAGAAGAAGAAGGGATTGATTGAAAATAAGTTGCCTAAGAGAGGTAGCTTAGCAGCTTCCAAAGAACCATGTGGAACTTCCAGAACTGAGGCCACACTTCCAAATGATTTACTAGTCATATGGCCAAATCAGTTGCAACTTGCCAGAGAACTACAAAGAGTTGAAGATGAAGCTATGGCAATTTCTAAAGCAAAAGGGAAGAAGAAGGTTTCACATGAAGATGTTTTGAGAACCACACCAGCACAATCATCAATGAAGATCAAATGTGCAAGTGTGAAGACTGGTGAAAATGGGACATCTCGGTTGAGAGAATCTTCTCAACCTTGTTGTTCACATTGATGAACCAAGGAGGTCCCATCTTATTCCCTTATACACTTGTATTTACATGTGCTAACATTGCAGGGAATTGAAGATGACGATCATTCTCATCTAGAGGATGGTTTGGACAGAATGGAGTGCACCCCTTGAGGGGGAGCCAATCTGAAGAAGATGGGATTCTTAGATTAATACCATCTTGGAGAGAAGTGAAGGTATTCCAATCATACTTTCATCCCTTGTTTCTTAATTGAGTTTATCTTTTCAATTAAGGGGGAGTATGGATTGAAGACAAATGGTTGAAAGGGGGAGCTTTATCTTTGCACCTGAACTTTCTAATGAGTTTTGTGAAGTATGTGCAGGATTTAGCAATTCATTGTTATATCTGAAAAATTTCAAACCCCTGAAGCATGATCTCACATGTATAGTGAATATTGGACAGCATTGAGTTCCTTGGTTACATCACTCTTGTTTTCTACACCGGGTTAGCCCAAGTAGACTTAGAGCTGATTTACTAAAGGTTCATTGCTCAAGTAAACATGTGACATCATCCCTCTCTTAGTGTTTTTCAAGAAGATGCTATTCGAAGGGAGGAAGAGATTTTTTGAAAGAGAACCACACCACACCTTTGCATTTGATTGCCAATAAGGGGGAGAAATATTGGCACACATATTGACCCATTCATATGTGCTGAAGGAGTGTATTGACAACAAATACAAAGGGGGGGATTGAAGTGCATTGTGTTGCATTTGTTGTCAATGAGGCATGAAGTTGTCTTGGAATGAATGGATGTCAAGGAGTCAAGATGTGAATGTCAAAGGATGTGATGGTGATGGTGATGAAGGAGAATGGCCATGGTACCAAAATGCATGTCACTTAGGAGATTCACTAAGTGACATAGGAGATGATGGTTTGAAACATTCTCTAAGTACATCTGACGATTGTTGAGATGCTCTTTAAGTTCATAGAACTTGTATCCTGATGATACAAAGTCACAACAATGATAGAAGACCATGCATTGTATTGACAATGCATGAGGAGATGAAAGGAGTTCCATCCACAACTACTAAGTGGATGATGTGCATTAATGACGTTCATGCACTATCACTTAGTGCATGTGAATCAGAAGATGTTCCAATTGATCTCTAATTGGATCATTGAAGAATATTGGAGAATTGTGTGATTTATGAGATTCAGTTGAAGAAGTCCCTCCTAAGTATTGAACACATATGGAAGAGGAGATGAAGAAGATTAAGAAGAAACCTTTTGAATTCCATATACTAAGTGAAGATTATATGTTGAGGAGGATTAAGGAATTCTTAAGAAGTAGAGAAGGGAAGAAATGGATAAGAAGAATGAAAGGGCTTGATATGGCATTTTAAATGGAGGACTTTGTTTTTTGACAAAGTCTTATTCAAGACTTAGCCAAAAATTAGGCCACCAAGGGCCAGCCTTAAGGGTTCAACCCCCAAGGCACATGTGGGCCTAAGGCTCCATGCCCAAGGGGGGATCCCATGTGGCCAGCCCGAGAGGCAGGGGGGCCGTGTGTAAGCCCCGGGCCACGCAGGGGATCAGTTCCTGCGTAGCATGGGCACCTGAGCGCGCGCCCGAGGTGCATAGTGGGCGCTAGAGCGCGCCCGCGGAGGCAAGAGTGGGCGCAGAGCGCGCCCGCAGGGAGAACACGGTGCGGGGCGGCACCGTGGAGGGAGAGAATTCAACTGAGCCGGTTGGGGGAGCACTTATTTGATATACCGCGGAAATTCTTCGAGAGACTTCGATGTGGGACGCGCATTTTTCACCCGGGACAGATATGAGCCGTCCGTCTCATCGCGCGCTTGATCTGCGCCGCACGATCCATCCGCGGCGCCGCGATCTAATCCAGGCCGTTGAAGATCTGATCCGACGGCCCCAGCTTCATCCTCAACCTCGAGCTCGACCGACGCACCCGCGACGTCCCCGCTGAACCAGAGGCCCTCCGACGACCTGTTTTCGAGCTCCCGGCCACCATAGTTTGATCCGAAGGCTCCAATGAGTTCGTCCGGCCCTACTGAACACAACCATGTATAAAAATGGGAGTGCATGCTATGTTTGGAAGAATTCGAAGAAGGCCGAGGCAAGAGAATCTGCCGAGGCTTTGAAGGGTTCGTGATTTGCATGGATTCGAAGAAAAGAGGCCGTGCATGCGTTCTAAGTCGCATGCACGTGAAGAAGATAATAAATAAAAGAACCCGCGTGCACCGAAGAGAAAACGAAAAAACTTGGAAAGATTTTGAAGATCCGAAATCTTCGGTGATTCAAGGTTTAACACGCGGATGAACCAAGGCTCTGCTTCGCCTATAAAAGAAGAGCCCAAGGCTCCAAAGAGGTTTGCTGATCCTTTGTTGAATATCCGGAGTCCCGTGAAGCTCTCTGCCTCGCGAAGATCTGCCCTGCGCGCACCACTTGCGCGGCAGCAGCCCGAAGCCATTTTTGGCTTCGCTAAGTTCCTTGCGCGCAACTTCTTTGTGCGACAAGAAGAAGGAGGAGGAGGAGAACCCCTGCGCGCTAATCCTTGCGCGGCAGGAAGAACCGGGGTTGCACCAAGCCTTGCGCACCCTTGGTTGGAGCCCGCGGTTTGCACTTGCGCACCCTTGTGCCTTGTGACTTGCGCGACCCGCGGCCAGTGCACACTTGCACGCCCTTGTGGCAGTGGCACTTGCGCACCCGAGCCTCCTTGCACTCAAGTGCTTGAGGACTTGCGCGATAGTGGGAAAGAAGAGGCAGTTGGGTGTGTGCAAGAAGAGAAGGAAGGCCGAGCCCTTGTGCTTGTGTGCCAAGAAGACAAGAAGGCCCTACGGGCAGTAGCTTGTGCAAAGAGGGAGAACCCAAGGCTTAGTGCCTTGTGTGCAAGGTGAACAAGGAAGGCCGTAGCCTTGTGGGTGCACACTTTGAAGAACAAATAAAAGAACATATTTTGTGTGTGTGCAAAGTGAAGGAGAAAGGCTACGGGTTGTGTGTGCAAGAAGAAGTGAAGGGCAAAGCCTTGTGTGCAAAGAAGACTAAAAGAATAAATTGTGTGTGCTAAACAAGAACAAGGCCGAACCTAAGTGTGTGCACTAAGAAGTGTGTATACACTTAGAAGAAATAAGGAGTGACCCACACTAAAGTAGAACACACTCTAAGTGTGCAACCAAATTGAACAAAGTGAGTGAAGTTCAAGGAGTTGGTGTGTGCTTAAAGTGACTACACCCTTTGTGGGATTATTGCACCTAGAAGAAGGAAAAGGAGAGTGCATGCATTCATGCGTGCACATGCACACGTGAACAAAGCCAAATCTGGTTGTGTGCAATTGAGAAGTCCAAGACCAGAAGATCTTGAGGAATCAGAGTTTCCATGCATTCAGTGCATGAAGTTGAATTGCAGTGAGACTGGACCAGACTGAAGTTAAAGATATTATTTGTCTGAGTATTCAGTAGTTGGAGAGAAGCCGGGTCATCCTTAGAAGAAGGTGATAAAGCCCGAGCAAGACGAGAAGACCTGATCATCACAAGTGATCAGAGGTACAGAGCAAGGCCATCAGTCTTTATCCCAGACTGCTGAGGATACTTGAAGAAGCTTAAAGTGAAGAAGAGCTACTCGTGTGACTCGAGGAGCCAGGAGAAGACCATGTGGGACTCAGGGAGAAGAAGTCTTCAGTGGGATTCTGGAGCAGGCCAGTGGGACTCTGGTAACACTGTGTGAAGCAGTATAAAGACCCTCCTGTGGGACTCAGGAGAGATACAGTGGGACTCTGTATCGACCATTGTAATTTTAACAGGTTATAATGGAGAATCCATGCTGAGAGAGTATGGCAAGGATGTAGGCCTTTGGTGTCGAACCTTGTAAATCCTTGTGTCCTGTGCCTTTTCATTACTGCATCATTCGGGAAAGGTTGAGAGATACAAGAAGAGTGGATCGAGGCTTTAACCAGCCATAGAGGTTTAATTGATAAGAATCAATTAGTAAAAAGTTATAAGGGATCACTGATTCACCCCCTCCCCCTCTCAGTGATTCACACTGATCTGGGCACTTCATGAAGAATAAAGAAGGTTTGATGAAACTCACCATTTAGAATGTGTTGAATCTCTTCCAAAATCAACCATACCAAGATTTAATTATGTGTGACCTTCATACACTCATTATTGGGAGGGTGTAACTCATGATCTTAGGGATGCATGGGCATTCCTCCAGCATGGAATTCGAATACTAGATATTGGTGACATCAAGGCACCTTCTGATTGCAATCAAGACAATAACCTAGATGAAGTACAGAAGTATATTATGGAATTATAGGCTTTTATATATGAAACTAATGAATAAATCCCAGCCTCTAAACGAGTATCTCATATGATGGACGTAGGAGTACCCAGATGGGTAATTATCAACTCTGAGTAGGAGTGGGATATTTATGTTAATACTGAGAATGTATTTTTCTTTTTCTTTTGTCTCAACTCTGGTATATAATTTATCATCATGAAAATTTATTTTTACAGCTTGAATGTAATGAAGGAAGTTCCATACCAATTATCGAATCACCTAAGTATGGTTCTGTAGGCTCTCTTCTTGACGCAACGAATGATTCTCCTAGGTCTCCAGAACATTCTCCAGAAGAAATAATCATTACTGGGGTAATGGCGACAGATAATCCCCAACCATTACCTCATGTTTATCCTATTAAGAGGAGTGTTTCAATTTCTCCCCAAGATTTTGAACAAAAACACAAGAGATCAATGAGATTGATCTGAAGTGTTTACCGAAGAAGTAGGTATTTATACTATCCTTAGGGTATATAATTTTCTCAAAACAATCTGGTAATCAAGTGTTATCCTCTTGAAGGATCCATTTCTCTCTCCTCTCTCAAGGGATTAAGAGCTGGTTCTTCAAGACCAGAAAAAGAAACCCCAGGGGAAACCCAGGTTCATGTTGATGAATATGCAATTTTAGTAGATAAATCACCAAAAGATTCAGCTATACCTGCTCCTAGATCTACTGAGAGAGAGGAAATCCATGGTAAGATTAAATACATTCCTAAGTTGCTTTCATTAGGGGACCCTGAAATAATCAACACTGATATTTCTATTACTCCTGAAGAAAGGAATGAAGACCCAGGATAGTCTGAGATAAATGTTGATGTTGGTCAGAACCTGGAAAGATCTGATAATGTTATACCAATTGAAGAGCTGATGGAACAAAATGTTATTGGATCCAATTTATGCATCAACAAACATTTTTTGGATAACTTAAATTGTGAGGATGCTATAACATTTCAAGCTTCATATACTGAAATGATGAAATCCCTTAATCTAAATATTGATATTATGGGTTCCATCAAGCAGTTTGGGGATTTCCCTGAGGAATTTAAAGGATTTAAGTCCTTATTCTTGCATTTTTCATATGTAATTATTCTTATTTACTAGATTATTTACATAAAAGTTCACCTTATGCGGATTTATCTACAGAAAATGTAGTAAAGGATCTTTAGGAACAGGGTATTCCACTCTATCCTTCTATTGGAACTAGAGAAATGCCTCTAGAGAATCCTCCATCAAGAGATGCTCTAGAGGATTCAAATATAATAACTAAGAAAAATCAAGGGAATGCCCCTTTTCATGAAACTTATTCTCAAATAAATGAAGCTGAGAATATAAGGAATGAATCCAATTAAGTAGTTGACTTATTATTGGGTAAATATAATCAGCTTGAATCATATCTGTTTAATCCATTTGAAAAATTACCTTGATTTATCATTTAGGGTTATCAATGTGAAAAATGGGCTCCTCCCACTAGTTGCCCCACAAACACATGGTCCCCACCCAAGGGTCCATTCACATGTCTGAACGGGTCATCTGACTAATTAAAGTCCCCATAGGCCAACACTTTTCCTTTCCAATGTGATTTATCCTCACTCACACACACCTTGGGAAACTCTCCAAAAGGTCACCCATCCTGATCACTACTCTAGGCCAAGCATGCTTAACTGTGGAGTTTTTAATCAGACAGGCTCCCGAAAAGGAAGGTACACCTTGTAGACATGAGTCATATCATTTATTCATTTAACCCTTTATCATTCAGGGGTGTTACAATCACCCCCCCCCCCTCCCCCTCCCCTTTAGAGCATAACATTCTCGTTGTGGGCCCTACATCTCAACCCAGGCAATGCACCACACTTAAGGTTGGGTACCAACTTTGATATCAAATGTGACAACTAGACTCCACCCACCAATTTCCCCATAGACATATGGTCCCCACCCAAGGTTCCACCCACATGCATGAACGGGTCATCTGACTAATGACAGTCCCCACAGGCTAACACTTGTCCTTTCCAGTGTGCTTTTTCCTCACTCACACACACCCTGGGAAACTTCCCAAAAGGTCACCCATCCTAATCACTACTCCAGGCCAAGCATGCTTAACTGTGGAGTTTTTAATCAGACAGGATTCTGAAAAGGAAGGTGCGCCTTTTTGACATGAGTCATATCATTTAGTCATTTAACCCTTTATCATTCGGGGGTGTTACAATCAGCTCCTGGATCAGAAGGTGAATCTTCTATTGTTCCAAGAGAAGTAGAACAAGGCATCTTTTTAAATGACATGTTTCCAGAGTGCATTTTACCTCATGGTAGTGACTTAGATTCAGACTTAGAGATGCAATATTCTCTTGTCATGGAACGTAAGAAGAAATGAAGACATATCTGGAGTATAATTGATAATAATCCTTTAGATTAATTGTTGTCCCATTTTTTCAAACTCCCAGTATTATTTTGAGAATTGGTATTTGATGTATTTAATTATCGAACCATCCATGATTCTATGAAAGAAATCATTCTCCGACTGGAGCAGGAGGATAATATGTAACAAAAAATTGAAGAGGCTAAATGACTTGTCAATATTGATGGCTTTCAAGATGAAATAGTTGAGGTGGAGGAAAATCATAACAATAAATCGATTGAAATTATCCAACAAATTAAAGAAGCGATGGAGGAGTTCTTATATCTTCAACAAAAACTAGACGTTGTTCATAACAAACATGAGCAGTTGAATAAAACATTGGGAGAAACCCAATTAGAGGGGATAACTTCCATTTCAACTGCTAAGGAAGCACTTCATCAGGCAGAGGAGGTTGGAGTAGTTCAACTGTCTCAACTTCATCAAGCGGCTGATAGGGCTCATGAAGCGGTCCAATAAATGAAAAGTCATGAAGAGAGGTTATTCTAAAACATGATAGAGAGGCTCTATTTTGTGGATGGCCCTCTGATTTTATATGAACAAGAGAAATTTTGTCTTCAATCGTATATGTCTTCATTATTGTTTTTAATGATTGCAATATTAAAGTTAAATGGTGATAATGACTTCTTTATGTTGGAAAATCGTTATTATAATGGAAGGAATGGAGTGCTCAAAATTTTCTTATTAAACTGATGGCCCTAATGCGCATAATTTGACTGTTTCTAGGTTTATATGGATAACCCCACAAATTTCATATTTTTGACTTTTTTTATTACTCAATATTACCTAAATTATAAAAAGGTATGTTTAGTGAGATGGTACTTGACTTTTGATTATATTTCCCTTCGCGGGTTTTCAATCTAATGTGCACCATTTCTTTTGTTATTGGTAGTTTAGAGTCATTCATGTTGGACTATAAAGGGAATATGTTTATGTTCGAATAGATTTAACCATAAATTTTGAAATTAGATCCCATAAAAAACATTGTGGACAATAATTTCTTTAATATTCTTTAAATATTTCCAAAGGGAATCTTGAGCCATGATTTTTATGGTCACAAAATTTAAAACCCATGTCAACATAAGGAGTTTCTTTTCCAAGAATGAAATTACCATTATTTGACAAACCCGTTATGGGGGTTGTGTTATGTTGGGCCAACTAGGGAATATGCTACATAGCCAAATAGTGGCATCTTTTGACTAATAGGCCTGTTATGCAGGAAACTCATGCAAAGCCACCTAAGTGAACATACTGTATAATCAAATAAAAGAGCTCTTTGAAGTTTAAAAATTTACTGTTTATAGATAGGGAAAATAAGATTTGGGTGACTCAAGACCATAGAGGGTGGTTTTTTCAAGTAAAGGAATTTTAAGAATGAAAAAAGACTATTTTAGACTGACATAAGTCATGAATAGGAAAACCATTTCTATACAAATTTGGTGTATGAGTAATGGTTTAAATTTATCAGAAAGGGGGAATTTGTGATATCATATTGTGTAGTTTTAAGTCATGTAGTGAGGAAATTGGTATTGTTCAGTTTTAAGTCATGCAGTGAAGATATTGGTACTATATAATTTTAAGTCATGCAGTGAAGACATTAGTACTATGCAGTTTTAAGTCATGCAGTGAGGACATTGTGTGGCTTTAATTTAATGTCTTTAGCTCTGACCAAAGGTACGAAACTCTTCCAATTTCTTGATAATTTGTTAGGAGATGTACTATCATATTCATGTATGGAACGTAAAATTTTATATTTTGATTTGGGAATTTCTTGAATCGAGGAATGATATGAAGAAAGGGATAAATGCATTAGATGAAATCTTTTCCAAGAAAGAGGTTACCATTATTTGAAAATTCGTTATGGGGGTTGTGTTCAGTAGGGACAACAGGGGCATATGCTGCATAGGCAAATAGTTTAATATTTTTACTGACAGGCTTGTTATGTAAGAAACTTATGCAAGGACACCTAAGGGCATGTGCTGCATAGTCATACAAAATATCTCTCATAATTTTGAAGTTCTATTGCTAAAATCCAAAGAAAATTTATAAAGATTCAGATTTTCTGAAGCATAGAGTTTGGTTTATGGAGAAAGGTACCTGAATATGGAAAGGGTATTTCCACCCAATATGTCCAAAGAATTTGAGGAATATGATTTTTTATGATGGTCTGACCCAAACATAAGAGGTGTGGTGTCTATAGTTTTAGGTCATACAACTAGGACCAGAAATGGAAACAATATATAATATGTGGCCAAGTGATTTCAAGGTTATTTCATATTGTATTGAACATGTGGTAAGAGAAATGTGTAAACCAAGATCTTTAATACTTTCATATTGTGAAGAATATAATGGGATAGTTATATTTGAATGACTGTTTTAAAATACAGATTCTTGTATATTGTCATCAAAGATTAAAGGGGACAAAGATACCATAACCAAGAATGAAGTTGCCATTATTTAAAAAACCTGTTATGGGGGATGTATTATGAAGGGACAACTAGGTAATATGCTACATAGCCAAATAGTGGAATCTTTTGACTGATATTCCTATTATGTAGGCAACTTATGCAAGGCCGCCTAAGGGCATGTGCTGCATAGTTGGGAAAAAGAGCTCTCAGGTATTAGAAACTATGTCACCAGAAACTGTAAGAATGATTATGAGGATCTGAAAATATTCAAGATTAAGAGTCTAAAATATGGAATGGGTTTATGTACAATGAATATGGTAAATATTTGAACCAATATTGGTTATGATTTGGACTTTATTTACATAGATCTAACTCATATGTAAAATGGAGACTTTCTTTGTTTCCTTTGAATTAATATTATGATGTGCAGTTTAAAGTCACACAATGAGGACATTATACTATTCAGTTTTAATTCATGCAGTAAAGACATTAATAATCCCATAATAAATTGAGACACCTTATTAATATAAAGAATCTATTTACACAATTCCTAAGCCCATGTGAGATATGCTCGGTGTGAGAAACAAGGAGCAGTAAGGGTTTCTTTTACAGCGCAATGGTGATGCAAGTGAAGAATGGGGATGCTATGTTTCCATGCAGTTTAATGTCATGCGGTAAGGAATAAGATGAAACAATGTGAAAGGAAAGACATATTGTAACTGGATTAAGGGATAAAACTCAAGTGTCATTATATGTCTTGTTGAAAAAAGAATCAAGTCATACAAAGTTCTTGAAACATTCTCTATGAAGATTTAATTCTTATACAAAAAATAAAAGTATTTTATTTATCGCATTTGGGCCCAAGATTCGAGATCTAGGAACCTCTACGAATCTCATTGGAAAATGAAAATCAATCCATACGTAGTTCTTGAAACAATCATTTCTCATTCCAATCGAGTTTGATATGAAGAATGGGAAATTTTTACACATTTTGAGAGAATGGTAAATCTTAGGCATAAAATGGTATAAGGACCAAATCATAATTCTTAAGGAAACACTATTTATAACTCTGATTCATATACAGAAATAGAAAATAAAATAAGAAGATTTTGTGATTATGGTTGGGCCCAAAATTAGATATGTAGGCATCTCTACATATCTCATTAGAAAATGAGAATCAAGCCATACATAGTTCTTGAAATTAGGTCTCTATACAGATATGACTCAGACATAGAAAATAGAGGGACTCATATACTACTAAAGAGTAGTGATGACATCAATGATGTTTGATTATGGAAGCTTCTAACATCAAAATAGGGAAAACTTTAGTTGTACAAATGATGTCATACTGTTTAATTTCATGTGACAAGGACAAAGATGCTACACATTTTATCGTCATGCTGCATGGACGCTTATGGTTGTTATACAGTTTAATGTCTTGCAACTAGGACATAGGGGTTATGTATTTTTATGTCTTTCATCAAGGACATGGTATTGTTCAATTTAAAGTCTTGTAGTGAGGACGAATGTGCACAACTACACAAAGTATTTCTCTAAGAATCTAGCATTGGTTGTAGTTCTAATAAGATATCCATCCCTTGAGATTAGGGAATATGCTACATTTAAATAGACCTTATGTATGGAATAAGGGAATTCCCACTTTATCTCAAGTTTTGGAGGTTTCTTTCCAGGTATCATTGGAGTTCTAAGGACCAATACCAATTCTCCTTGAAGAAATGAATGGAGGTGAACTTTCTTCTTAAAAGCTCGTGCTATTATATTCTAATAGACTTCTAAATGATGCAAAGTATGCAATATTTTCTCGTCTAATCATTATAACTCATTGAAATGTTTCTAAGACCTCTCATCTATAGATTACTGATCACAGATTTCAACTCTGAGTGAAGGAAATTTCATTTCAATTGGAAAAACTACTTCAGTTCCATATACCAATGAATAAGGAGTTTTTTGGGTATAAGTACGGGTAGTTGTCCGATAATCTGATAAAGCATTCAAAAGTATATTAGGCCATGATTTCATATCTTTATCCACGGTTTTCTAGAGTATATTTGATAAGGTCTTGTTGAAGGCCTCTATATGTCCATTGGCCTCCGCATGATATTGAGATGAATGGTTGGATTTTATATCATGTTCCTGATATAAATTTTTTACCTTAGTAGAATAAAAATTGGTGCCATTTTCCATCAAAATAGTGTGAGGGACACCAAATATGGTGATGATATTAGTTTTGACAAAACTAACAATGATTTTGGTTCTGAATTCCTTGAGAGGAATTGCCTCAACCCATTTAGAGAAGAAGTCAGTAGCAGTGAGAATATACTTGAACTACTTAGCCATGGCTGGAGGATAAGGCCCTACTACATTCATTCCCCATGTGGAAAATGGCTAGGAGTATTTTTTTTGTATGTAGAAACTTTGGGGGTTGATGAATGAAGTTGTCATTAACTCTGTAGGGACGATATTTTTTAGTGAAATCAGTGCAATCTTGTGTCATTGAAGGCTAAAAGTATCCAAGACTTCGGATCTGATCAGAGAGTCTATGCCCATACTGGTGGGCACCACAAACTCATGAATTTAATTCTTCCATGAAAACTTTAGTCTCTTCTCCGCCAATGCATATGAAGATAATTCCATCAAAATCTCTCTTGTATTGGATCTTTTGGTGATCTAAACTATCATAAAGAGTAAAATTGGTCGCTCACCGCTGGATCGGTTCTTTTCAGCCCTATTTGGTGGAAGTATCCCATTTTGAAGATATTCCATGATGGATGTTCTTCATCCCATGGTATGACCATATGGTTCAAAAATAGGGAAAATTCATTAATTTCTTCCATTATGGTTTGAAAAAAAGGTGAGACCACATGACGATGGGCTATGCTAATGACCGTCTCATCCCGATTTGGATCTTCCAAGGCTATAGTTACATTATCCAGTGCATCTTCTTGGGAATTTTGTGATCGTGGGACATAAGACAATATCGGATTTGAGGTAAATTGAGCCATTAACCCTTTGATGTAATCACACAAAGGGGTTAACTCTTATTTTCTGATATAATATTCACTATTTATTTGTTTGATCACTAATTTGGAATCCTCTTTCACCTTTAAATGGTCCATTTTCACCTGAAGGGCCAATTCCAAACCTGCTATGAGAGCTTGATATTCTACTTCATTGTTGGTACAACCTTCTAATAACAAAAAGGAATAATTAAATACAACCTTTTGTGGGGAAATAAGGACAATTCCTAATCCAACTTTGTTGAGTTTAGGGTTTTCTATTCTTTTCCCTGTTGGAATTCTAGAAGCACAGTCAAAATATATTTCCCATGTTTGTGAATTATCTTGAATAGAGAAGACCTCTTTATCAAGAAGTTCAGTATTAAAAAATATATTTTCCACAAATGGATTCTCATTAAGGAAGTCATTCAGATCTTGGACTTTTATTTCATTTTGAGGTAGAAACTGGATATCAAACTATTGCAAAATAACTGCCCATTATGCCAGATGCCCTATGAGCATAAGACTACTGAGGATAAATTTGAGAGGATTGTTGTGAGATACCAATTGGACCTAATGATGTTGTAGGTATTGCCTCAATTTCTAAACTGCAATGATTAATTCTAGGTAGCACTTTTCAATACTTGAATATTGAGTTTCTGCATTAATAATAGTTTGACTGAGATAGTAAAGGTTGTTTTCATTCCCAATGTCATTCTTTTGGATGAGGAAGGCACATAGTGATCGCTCTAAATCTGTCACATAGAGAATAGGTTGTCTTCCTTCAATAGGTGGCATTAATACTGGTGGACTCAAGAGATATTTCTTTAGGGTATCAAATTATTCTTGGCAGTCTTCAGTCCATTGGTAGGTGACTCCCTTCTTCATTAATCTGGTGAAGGGAAAACACTTGCCTTCCAAATTGGCGATAAAGCACCGAATATAGGCCAAGTGTCCTTGGAGTCTACTTCATTTATTCAAATTTTGAGGAGTTGACATACCAAGTATAGATTTTGTTTTCTCAGGATCAACTTCAATACCATGATGGAATACAACTAAGCCAAGGAAATTTTATGAGGTTACCTCGAAAGCACATTTCAAGAGGTTCATCTTCAAACTATGTTGCCAAAGTTTATGGAAAATAGTTCCCAAATCATCCAAGTGATTGGAACATTGTCTGGATTTGACCACCAAATCATCCACATAACATTCAAAAAATTTCCCTAAGAAGGGTTTGAAGATATGGTGCATGGAATGTTGGTAAGTTTCACTTGCATTCTTTAAGCCAAAGGGCATTACCTGGTAGAAAAACACACCTTGAGGTGCTCTAGATGATATAGATTCTCCAGCCTCTAGGGACATACGAATTTGATTATACCTAGAGTATCCATCCACGAACGAAATAGCTTCATAACTAGTCATTGCATCAATTATAAGTTTTGTAATCGAAACTGGAAAATCATATTTAGGATAATTCTGCTTAAGATCTCTGAAATCAATGTAGAATCTAATTTTCCCATTCTTCTTTTTCACTGGGACAATATTAGCCCACTATTTGGGATACTGAACTTCCCTGATAAAGTTATATTTTATAAGCTTATCAACTTTAGCTCCAATTTTAGAGGCATGAGTTGGGTGTGTTCTTCTTACTGCCTACTTGAATCCATGATGTTCTTCTGGAAAATCCAAATTGTGGGTGGCTACATCAGGATTAAGACTTTGTATTTCTATATAATTCCAAGAAAATATATCTCGATGTTGATTTAGAAATAAAGTATACACATATTTCTCTTCAGAGGTCATGGTCACACTAATTATAGTGGGGCTTGGATCTTCTTATGAACCCAGATTTATTTCTCTGATCTCATCCACAGTGGTAGTGACACCTTCTTCAAATGTTAGAGGATCACACTAAGATCTTTCTCTTCTTATTCATTATGCATTACCTCTTCTGTTTCCATTTTCATAGTAAACGATGAGGAAAAACTCCCAGAGTTAGAGGGTAAATCAATATTTGAACATCCCAAAGAAGATGCCACCGTATCTGACCCTACTGATGATGAAGGGTCTTCTTGTGGTAATAAAGAGGGATTGATGGATTGAAAATCAACATCTTTTTCTTTATCTAGAATTTTTACAATCTCTTCTAATCTGGTTGATGAAGTAGAGGTGTGTTGTAGTTCGGTGGATGAAATGAAAACATATCCATTTAGGCTTTCATCATTTCTTGGTGGATCAATAGTTTCTTCCATGTTGTTAGGCTCAATTGTTGTAATTGACATTATGGAAGTTACTGGACGATTTCTCAGATTTGGGTTTACCTTTTTAATTTTATTGATGGTTAACACATAATCTGTACTTAAATGTATAAATGGATTTGCTGGGATCTTTACCATTCCATTTGGAGCATTAACTCTGGTTATTTCTGTTGTCATGGACTTTGTTCCTTTGGTGTGATAAAACTCTACCTTAATGTATAAGATTCACATATTTTAAATGGAGCCTTGTCACCATATAATATCCCAATTTAACCATTGAAATAGTACTTAAGACATTGGTGGTATGACGAAGGTATAGCTGCATGTTGATGTAGCCAAGGCCTTCCAAGAAGAATATTGGAGGATGTGTCCTGATGAACAACCATGAAATTTGAATTAGACATAAGATCTCCAAATTGAGTTCTGAGTGTATTCTCGCCCATAGGTTCTTGTTTATTCTTACCATAATCTTGCAACATTAAATTCAAAAGAGATAAGTCATTTTCAGTCTGGACCAATTGAAAAAGTGTATGAACTAGAATGGGGTTGACTCTAGAGCCATTATCAATAAAGGCTCATTAGATGTCTACATCATCCACCTTTCCAGACAAATACAAGGGTCTGATATTCCCATGCACCACATCATTTTAATCTTCATCCATATAAGATATTACTTTATGACATTTTGTAGAATCATTCTCTATAAGGTAGACCATAGTAGTAGCAACTTCGGTTTAAAACTCTTGAGGACTTGACAAAGCCTCAATGAGTTCTTCTCTAAGATCTTTTGACAGATTCAAAGAATCCATAATTGACAACTTGGCTGGTACTTGGGAGAATTATTTCAATACATCATACTTTCAGTCCAAAGTTATGCATTTCCCAACATGGAAATGTGGTTTTTCAGGTACTTTGGAAGTTGATGCTTCTGATGTTGACATACTCTATGTTAAAGAAGAAGCTAGATATATTCTTGGATTTGGTAAATTTGACTGACTAAGTCTATTCATTTTCTAAGAAGAAGATGATGTGACTTCTAACCGGTCTTCCAAAATAATTGTTTCAGAATTGAACCTATCTTTAATGGAAGAATCTCCTTATTCTTGTTGATCCCACTGAAGGGCTCTTCGATGAGTTTCTACCGCATATATGGTTCGATATAGGGTAGACTTAAAATGGTGGTTTCTAGAATTCTCACGTCTTCCCCTGTATCCTCAACCTTGGCCTCTTCCACTTGTTCCCCAATTAGGTACAAAGAATTCTGGCTCATTATAATCAGAATCACCATTGGCATAAGGATCTTATAAATGGATAACATTAACAGAAACAAATATCAATTCTTTATCTGACACAGATTCTTGTTGACAGGTTAATTCTGGTTGTACCGTTTGGTGGGACGGTACCCATGCTTTTCAAATAGATAGCATATAATCTGCTAGGGTCAAGGAAAAAATTGTCCTTGACATTAGCTTATCTTCTTCTGACTACTCTTTTTCCTCATAATCACTTTGTTTCTTTGAGGAACAACCTTTTGATTAAGGTGGTTTTGTTGTGGTAGTAGTGGCGGAAGACACAATCAGTTTTTTCAACTGTGTTTGTAAAATGGCATGAGTCTGGTTGATCATTTTCATGATCATCCAATCATCATATTTCTGCACATTTTTACTTTTGACTTCTTGGCATTCACCTTCTTCCTCTAGATCCATAGTAGTAACATATGCTACTTGAGATGATGAACTTTTCAGTTTTACCTGTCTAGAGTCTACCATCTTCTGCAGAAGGTCTTTGAAAACAAAACACTCCTGAATGGGGTGTCCCAACATCTGGTGAAAGGGACAATAATTTAGAAGATCTTCATCTTCATCTTTATTTTGATTCTTCGGCCTTGGAAACTGAACCAAATTGTTTTCTAAGGATGAGATGAAGTAACTAGGAAATTGTTCATTCCTAAAATAATAAACATTATTCTTTAATTCCCCAAACTGTTTCCACCTTTGATCTCTTTGATCATATTGACGTGGCGATCATTACTGATGATGCTCAAGAGGTGGAGCCCTTTGGTATGATGATGGTCTTGAAGTATAATCAGGTACAGGTGCCTATTTGAGTGTGACTATAGAAGCTTCTGCCTTTCCTATCCTCCTCCCTGGAGCTGATGGAATTATATGAGTCTTATCCTTAGTTTCTATAATAGAGTCTTCTATCTATTGAGAAATTGAATTAAGGTCTTGAAACCCTCCTGTGTATTTCACAGGGATCAATGGTGTGCATAATTCATCACACAAATTTGCCACACAAATTGGAAGCAACTCTTCTTAAGGGAGTGCTAGACTTAAGGAATATGTTAATCCTTTCCATTGTGAAATGAAATTTGAAACTCTTTATTCTCCCTTTGTTTATAATTGGTAACATCAAAAACAGTCATCTTTGGTAGAGTTGAGATAAATTAAAGAAGTAATTTATGACAGAGATCTTCGCATCCAATAATTGATTGAGATTGTAAACTTTTATACCAGACAAAAGCTGGTCCTTGTAATGACTGCACAAAACACCTAATATTAATGGATTTTTTTTTGAGAAGTTCACATCATGGGATCACAACAAGAAAAAAATGTGTTAAGTGTTGTTCTAGATCTCCCAACCCATTAATTATTGGGAATGTTTTATTCACAAAATTTGGTGGGGGAGGAATTGCATCCACCCATTTAGGGTAAGATATCTTTTCCAGATGAACTGATGCATTTAATTCTTCTATAGCTTCCAATAAAGTTGTTAATGCCTCAATTGTGTTTGCAAGAATTTGGGGAACATTCGGATGAGATGGAACTTGTGCAGGTATAGAAATTGGAGCTTGAGTTGGTGCAACGACCGGAGAAACCACTGATGGCGGTGCTGATATCTACCTTGGATAATGCCTAGGAATAGGCCTATCAGGATGTATTTGATCCATCTTTGATTGTGTACCCAGTGAAGAGAATTCATTATCTGCATCTATAGTTACTAAATATCCTCTTTGCTGAGGATCTCCAACTGTATTTTCAAGTTGAGGACCTATCTGGGGAGTGATTCTAGTGGAAATGTTGTTTCGAAGTAACTCTATATTGAGTATTTTCAACTCTTTAATTTCCTCTTCTTGATGTTAAAATCTCTTTTCAAGTGAAAGAGATTGAACTTGTCCAGTAGAAAAGAGATATGCAATCTAAATTTGGCATTTCCCCTTGTTAGATGCCTTTCAGAGAGGGGGAGATGGTTATTTGAAGGTATACCTAAATTCTGGGTAAGCCTCTGATTTCGGGTGCACACACCTTCTTTATTTTCCTCTATGTGTACCATATTATGGACAAGAAATTCATCTTCTAATTCCCCTAAACTGGACTTATTTTCTAGAGGATCTTATTCCATGGTGTTAATGACATTTACCGATGCATAATGCATCGATGGTATTCTGTTAGTATTTTTTTGAGATCATCTCCCTTTGTGTCCTTTATTAGACTTTTTTCTCTTATTTGATGAATTACCTGGAACTGTTTGGTGGATAATAACCTGAAGGGAATCCTCAGATAGTTTAGTTGTACGCTTTCCTTATGGATTCTTCCCTAATCAGGAGAAAACTGACTTCCATTGATGAGGGGGTTATAGATGTGAAAAATCCCCCCATCCCTATAGGCTTGGTTTATTCCTATACTCCTTCTTCATGTCTTTTAACTTTGTTGAATGAAATTTAAGGTTTAATTAAATGAGCCCCCAGCCTTGAAATTTGGGGTGATTCTTGAACTAATATTGCTGAAATTTATGCAATTTCTCTTTAGATTTTGTGAATTTTGGTTCGAACATTAGCTGGGTGCATCATCCAATAACCATTTAAATCACCTATTTTGGAAGATCGTTGTTCTATTTCAGACATTTTCATTATCTGATGCCTGACATCCTCTAAGTGGGACGTCTGCTCAAGATTCTCAGATGCTTGATGTAAAATTAACTCAACAACTTCTTTTATTTTGGCCTGATTCTGATGAGAACTAGTTGAGTCCTATTCTTGAGCATACATATGATTACATACAAAATTCATTGATTGTGGCCGAATGTGGGCAATAACATTTTATGAGACTACTTTTCATAGACTTTGTTGATTTTAGAGTGCAGTAAAATGCAATGCTCCATATGTATCTCATCCTCTAATACGAACACTAGATGGGGAATCATAAATTAACTGGTGTAGTCTCTTTATATCATTGAGACATGCATGTTGAATGGTTATCTACTATTTTTCAACCTTTGGATGTTGGGAAACTAAGAGAGAGGCTAATTCAATTTGGTGTTGCAACCCTTCTATTACCTTTACATGATTTTCATATTCATCATATAGTAATACTTTGGTTTTCAAATTATGAAGATTTTTCCATAAGTTGAGGTGGATTTCATGAATGCAATCTTCTGTCATTAATTCTAGAATGTTATACTAAGAATTTTCCAAAGTCCAGAACATGACTGGTATTTCTCCTTTAGCTAATTGTTTCCTCATGTTTAACACAACTTCATCATATTTCACTAAAGTTTTCTCCACTAGGTATGACTACAGTGGATGCTCTGTATTAAAAGAAAAATGACCCAAGGGAGGTTCGGAGAAAGACTATTCCCTTAAGATGTATTCTGGTTGAGAAAGTGTTTCACCTGTAAATGACAAGGCATCAGACATGACTGGCCTTGTGTTTTTAAGTTCCTTGATATAGGAGGGCTTTCTCATCGCGACATTTTCAATTATGGAATTTTCTTGACAATACAAAATACTACTGTGAAGAGGACTTTTGCAATATTTTTCATCATGGGGAGGATCACCATGATAGATTATAGTAATGGATAAATCTTCTTGCTCCTTGTTCTTCTGGCCACACGGAGGGTTTTCATGGATCTCTTCCGGAGATAATCACTCTAGATTGATCTAATTTTCATGAAGGAAGCCTTCATGATGAAGTGTTCGATGAGGAACTTCATAATTACAACTAACACTCTCATAATTTGGTAATGAGAGGGCAGTATCTTGATCTATAATAGATAAATGTCTGAGGGCTTCAAGAACTCCAATAATAATAGAAGCCAAATCGCAGCTTGACTATTGATTTTCCAACAGTTATTGGTGAGACTTCTTCTTCAATGTTCTCTTATACTTAGTTGGGGACACTTTCAAGGAAAATTGGTTATCATGGGAAAGTGTATGTTCCTACCTTGGAGTGGTTACCATAATGAACCGATTACCTCCAATTGTAAAGGGAGTATGTTCCCAATCTTGTTTTCCATATGATATGGAGGAATATGCCCCATGACCCTCCTAGACTAGAACAAAGGTATGTATCTACTATAGGATGGTATGCTAATGTGTCATCTCATGTGTGGGGATAGATTTATGTGTCTATTCCCCTGATACTGCTGAATTAGTTGTTAAAATATCACGGCATGCTTCCAGAATATGGGTAGGGATATGCGTCTACCCTTTCACCATTAATAAGATATGTTTGGTGACTTCAGCGGTTGGAATGAGAATATACACCAATTTAGAATCTCGAGTAGGTGTATGCGCCTACTCTTATCCTCCTTTCCCTATCAATGGATGTTGACAGTACTCATGCATGGGGGTAGAGAGTTCAGTCTACCCCAAATTAGTCATCAGAGCTTTCCGACTGACTAATTCGGGTGCTACCAAATGAGACTATTGGAATGCTTAATAAACATTGGTAGGTGTATATGTCTACTGGATATTTTCCATCAATTATGGTTGATAGACTTACTTTAATACTAGAAGAAGAGACTACTGATATAATTGGTGATTGTAAACAGGTGTTTGTACATTTTTACCATTTTCCACCACATTAGATTGGTGGGCTTCTTTAAATGCAGTCAGATGAGCCTGTTGTATAAGGATCCATCCTTAGTAAATACATAATCTTTAATTTAGTCAAGAAAACACTTCCTTTTACATTGAGTATCTTTTCAAGTTTAGATCTTTAGATAATTGGGACATAATACATTCATAGCATTACACATTGTTATCGAGTGGATACCATAAAAACAGTTTCCATTCTTTTCAAAATTAAAAACATTAAAACATAAAACATGATTCCTTGACAATTATTCAATATTTAACATTGATTCATTATTTTTATTACACATCCACTAACATATTAAAGAAAATTTTAAACTTTGTATGAACACAAAAACTTATTAAGGGATATAAAAAAAGAAGGAAAGAACACATTAGTCCATGAATACATGTAATGTATGAAATCATTTTCATAAGACATACATATCACCTGTTTATATATAATTACTTTGTGAAGCATGAGATTAAACAATAAATAAGAACATAATTAGAACCATAAAGGTATCTTGAGACATTACTTACATAATCTTGTAACTCTCTCGGCTACCTTATAATTTGTAACCCTCACGGCCACCTTACAATTTGTGTAACCATCATAGTAACACTTGGAGTAACCATACGGAAAAACTCCAACATACACATAACCAATGCATTGGATGGAGATATAGGTCCCACTTTTCATCATAAACAAATCCCAAGAACCATAACATAATCATACGACATGAATAATTTCATAAAAACATTGCTTTTGAATTTTATAAAATTGAATTTTAAAAGAGGATTTAAAAAAAAGTTCCTTATAAATATCATAAAATTTAATAGAGACTTAATAGAGTGGATGGAGTATTTATTTATATTGTAAATACACATTATAAAACATAATATAAATAGAAACCATCACACAGACAGTTCTAATACCCCATAAATAATGAAGTAGAAGGTTAACCCAAAGAAGGGAAATCAGGTTAAGAATTCCCTTACCTCAAGCTTGTCTTACTTAAAATTTGATTAAACTTACTTTATAATGGTTAAAATAGTGTTATTAGTATTTTAAAGAAACATTTTCATGTTTATAACATCTTATATGATCATTTCATAACATCATTTCACCCTTTAATTATTAGTATTTTTCTTCTTGCACTGTTTTTTGGGTGAGTTCTTTACATGATTTCCAAGATTGGTTCATGATGGATGTTCTTGTCGATTGTAAGTGAAACTCCATAATTAGAATGGAGTTATATTTAAATATTTACAGTACCCTAAATTATACCATTTATCATTTTGAATTATTACATGAGGATGATTCATAATTAAAAACATTAATGATGTTCGTTTAGATCATTTTAGTTGTTCTTTGATAATAACGACCTCATTTTGTTTTATAAATTAAAACCATGTGTAAAAAAATAATTAAAGAACCGTGGATGATATATAATACATATATTATAACCTGGTTATACCATAAAAATGGTTTCATGATCATAATTTAAAGATTTAAAGAAAAATTAAATCACATCGTCCACAATGTCAGTAATTCGACACATCATGGAAAATGTTTTTAATTCCTTGAATAAGTGGGAGAGGAGTAGAAGAATGATGATGAATTTTCCATGAACATGAGAACATCCAGAATACACAAGATTCTGGAGATATCATTCCTCTTGTTTAATAGGAGTTGAGGAAAGAATAATCAAATAAAGGAACCTTGAAATAAAAGAAGACTTGAGAAGTTTATCACGAAAATTCGGCAGCCTAACAGCGTCTATTAAAATTTCATAAAAATAGTTTGATGAGATAAAGTGGATATCTCATCACTATTAAATAATATAGATAGTAAATGTGGATATGTAATGAAATATCCCAACATAATCCAAAGGGAAAGGAAGAGAATAACATAAAATGAAAGAAAAGATAGAAAATAAAAGAGGATGTTTACCTCTTGATCTCTTCTCCTTGAGATCCTTCTTAAGGGCTTTGGTTTTGGTCTTTTGGTGAGACCAGCAGCTCTAGGGCATGGGGAAGAGCCTTGGGAGGAGTATTAAGAAGAACTTAGGCATTTCTCAAGGCTTGAGAGGTGTGTTAAGAAGAGGGAAGTGAGGGTGGTATTTATAGTTGGGGAGAGGGGGTATTTTTCATTATTTTAATCATTATTATAATATTTTTGCCCAAGATTATGAATAGTCTTAGTTAATGTGACCTAAAATAGTAATAATGTCATGTGAGTTAGAACTGAGTGGCCTTACATCACTTATTATGTCATAAATAGTGTATTTTATTGACAATTTGATTATACGGTATTTTATCGTATTTCACTATTCATCGAAAAGTCAAGAATTTTAGAAAACATTCAAAAATTTACCCTAAACATTTTTTGACGTGTAGAATTCAAAAATAAATTAGATTTTTTAAAAGTAATTTCCTAAATATTATTAATTTAATTTTTAAATAAAATCCTACTTAATTCAAAAATTAACAATTCTAATTCTATAATTACTTCTATATCACGATGAAAAATTAATCAAGATGTTATTATCTTAAAGCCTTAATAAAATAAAATAATAATAAAATTTACTTTTCATTATGGTCATATTACTATTAATATTACTATTCATATGGGTATATTACTATTCACAAAAAAAACAAGTTGGTTTCATCAAACTCCAAATAACTTACTCAAGACAATTGTAGATGACAGTTTCTTGAAATTCAAAAACATACAAGTAGAAAAAATATGTTTAAAGTCTAGTTATAAATATCTAATTAAAACAAAGTTCCAATAATTTCTATTTATTTTTAGAAAAACTTGGGATGTTACATTATCTCCACCATCTGGAAATTGCGTCCTTGCAAATTTATTTACATATTAAACTGATGAGGGTACTTTTCCCTTATAGCATTTTAAGACTCCCATGTTGCTTCTTAAACCTTGTGGTTTCTCTACGAAACCTTTACCTGGTGGATTACCTTATTCCACAATACATGTTCCCTTCATTCAAGAATCTAAACTGGTTTCTCTTTATAAGAAAGGTTCTCTTCCAACTGAACTGCTTCTGAGCTTAAGACATGTGATGAATCTGGCACATACTTTCTCAACATCGAAACATGAAAAACAATGTGTACCTAAGAAAAAATCGTAGGCAAAGCTACGCGGTACTCCAATATTCCAACTTTCTCCAAGATTTCAAAAGGTCCGATGAACCGTGGACTTAACTTCCCTTTCTTACTGAAACGCATCACACTTTTCCAAGGAGAGATTTTAAAGAAAACATGGTCACCTACCTCGAAAGAGAAGTCTTTCCTTCTATTATCTGCATAACTTTTCTTCCTTCTCTAAGTTTTCCTCATGTGCTTCTGGATCATCCTCACTTTCTCAACCACTTCTTTTACTAATTTTGGCCCCATAAACTTTCTTTCACAGACTTCATCCCAAAACGTTGGAGTATGACACCGCTTCCCATACAAATCCTCAAAAGGTGCCATCTGAATACTGGAATGAAAACTGTTATTATAAAAAAACTCAACTAAAGAAATATGTTTATCCCAACTTTCCCAGTAGTCCATTTAACATGCTCGAAGCATATCCTCTAAAGTTTTAATAATTCGTTCTGACTTCCCATATGATTGAGGATGAAAAGATGTACTGAAATTTAATTTTGTGCCCAGTGATTTATGAAGTCCCTTCCAAAAGTTAGAAGTGAACTTCGGATCCTGATCAGATACAATGGAAAGAGGAAATCCATGTAACCTAAAAATCTCCTTGAGGTATAGTCGATAAAGTTAATCCAAAGACATTGTATCTCTAATAGAAAGAAAATGTGCAGATTTTGTCAGTCGATCAATAATAACCCAAATCTTATTATTACCTCAAGAAGTCTTTGATAGTCCCACCACAAAGTCCATGGATAAATTCTCTCATTTCCACTCTTGCACTGGAAAAGGCTGAAGCATCCCCTTTGGTAACTGCTTCTCTTCTTTAACCTGTTGACATGTCAAACATTTCATGGTAAAATCAGCAATATCTCTTTTCATTCCATCCCACCAATAATACCCTCGAAGGTCTCTATACATATTAGTACTGCTAGGATGAATTGAAAATGGAGAACTATGAGCTTCACACAACAAATATTTCTTAAAACTAGAATCACTAGGCATGCACAACCTTTTTTCAAATCAGAAATCACAATCTTTATCTAGGTTAAATTCTGGAAACATACCCATTTTAACCAATTCTACCTTTTTCTATAGCTCACGGTCTTCCTTCTGTGCTCGCTTAATTCTGTCTAACAACGATTTCTGCACTAAAACATGAAACAAAACAGAGGTCTTTTCTGCACCAACAACTTCTATGCCAAAATTCATCAAATCATTAATCAAGGGATCATGTTCCAAATGTAACATGGTTACTGATGCATGATGTTTTTGACTCAAGGCATATACCGCTTTGTTTGCTTTTCCAGGATGGTAATTGATTGTGCAATCATAATCCTTTATCACTTCTATCCATCTTCTCAACCTCATGTTTAATTCCTTCTGAGTGAATATATAGTTCAGACATTTATGGTCAATGTATATTTGAAATTTGGATCCGTATAAATGATGCCTCCAAATTTTCAAATAAAAAACCATAGCTGCCAATTCCAAATCATGTGTGGGATAACTTAGATCATGAGTTTTAAGTTGTCTTGAAGCATAGGCAATTACCTGATCATTCTTCATCAAAACACAACCATGTCCCTTCAAAGAAGCATCACTGTATATGACAAACTCACCATTCTGGGAAGGTAAGGCTAAAACTGGATCATTCACAAATATCTTCTTTAGTTCCTAAAAACAAACATCACATTCTTCTGTCCAAACAAATTGAACCCCTTTCCATGTTAACTTAGTAATCGGGCTAGATAACTGTGAAAATTTCTTAACAAACCATCGGTAATAACCGGATAACCCAAGAAAACTACAGATCTCTGTAAAAATTGTGGGTCTTGGCCATTCATCATGTAATTTTGTTTTGGCAGGATCAACTGCTATTTTATATTTATTTATAATTATTACAAGAAAAGAAATATGTTTCAACCAAAAATCACACTTACTGAATTTTCCATATAGTTTCTTTTCTTTTAAGGTTTGTAAAAAATCCCTTAGATGTTTTTCATGCTTCTATTTATTTTTAGAAAATACCAGAATGTCATTAATAAATACAACCAAAAACTTATCCAAGAACTCATGAAATACTCTATTCATAAGATTCATGAATACAAAAGGTGCATTAGTTAGCCCAAAGGGCATAACAACAAATTCGTAATTCCCATATCTAGTATCAAAGGCTTTTTTGGGGATATCATCATCATTCACCTTCAACTGATGGTATCCGGATCTCAAGTCAATCTTGGAGAAGTATTGAGCTCCCAGGAGCTGATCAAACAAGTCATCGATATGAGGAAAAGAATAATTTTTTTTAACAGTGATGTTATTCAAAGCTCTATAATCAACTAAAAGTCTCATGAAACCATATTTATTTTAAACAAACAAAATAGGGGCTCCCCATGGTGAAATTCTTGGACAAATGAAGCCTTTATCAAGAAAATCATGGAACTGATTTTTCAATTCAAGAAGTTCTATTTGAGACATATGATATGAGGGTTTTGAAATTGGATTAGCATCAGGAACTAAGTCAATTGTGAATTTGAATTCCCAATCAGGTATGACACGGGGTAACTCATTAGGAAAAACATCAAGGTATCCATTTACCATTGGTACGTCATTAATCTGAATAGTTACCTTGTTTTCAACAATATAAGCAAGATAACTTTCATTACCATCTTTCAATAGTTTCTCAGCTTCTTGATATTTTATCAATTTTATAGGTTCATTCTTGTCTATAAATAGAAACTCTTTCTGAAAAACAACTTATTTAGCTTTACAGTCAATCTTTTCATGATAAACAAAAATTCAATCCATTCCCAGAATAACATTAAACTCGACTAAGGGTAAAACAACAAGGTTTGTAGGTAAATTCTATCCAAATACCATAGTAGAAATATTATTATAATTCCTCTTTACTATAATATTTCTCCCTAGTGTTTTAACAACAAGTTCGGGCCTCATTTGTTGTGGTGATATTTCCAATTTACCAGAAAATTTCTCAGAGATGATGGAATGTGTAGACCCTGTATCAAACAAAACCTTAGAAAATCTGAGTGAACAAACAAAGTACCTGATACAACTTCATTGGATTGCCCACCATTTCAGACGTAGTCTCAAAGTATCTCACTAAACCTTTCTACTTGTTGTCTGGCTTCTTTTAATCATTTGGATCTCTCTTTGGGAAGGCATTTTCAGAATGACCTATCTCACCACATTTAAAACACTTTACAGTTTTCTTATCAGGATTAGTCTTTGGATCATTTTTAATATATTCTCAAGACATATGTCCAAACTTACCACATTTAAAACACTTCCCAGTTTTGCTAAGAAATTATACAGGGTATTTCTTGCCACACATTTCACAAACTAGAAATTGGATTTTATTACCATCAGATATCTTTGGTTGTTCTTACCCATCACTTGACATCTAGACCTCTTCTTCTCCTTATTTCTAAAATACACATGATCATCATAAAACTCCATCTCTACCCACTCAGTACATCAGACAAGTTTCTCATAACTTTTGAATTCACGGGAGGCCAACAGCCTTCGATACCTTGGATTCAGTCCTGAGTAAAAGCGGTTGATTTTGCTATCAAGATCCAGAATAAGATTTGGAGCATACCTCACTAGTCGGGTGAATTTTGCTTTATACACATCCACTAAATCCTCCTACTTTTTCTTTAATTCAAGGAATTTATTCTTCATCCTAACTCACACCACCTTAGGAAAATATTTTTCAAGGAAAACACTTTTAAATTCATCCCACTCTAAGGCATCAAAATCCTCTATACCCCTGATATTACTTACCATTGACCACCACTGATAAGATTCACCTTCAAAACGATAAATGGAAAGACTTACCTTTTGATTATCTAAACATCCCATAACATTGAATATCTTTTCAAGGTATTTGATCCATCCTTTAGCTGCTACTGGGTCAAAAGATCCATTGAAATCAGGAGAGTGTTGTCTCATAAAATGTTCCACTATTATCATGTTCCATTGTGGTAACTCTATTTTTTCTCTTCCATGGAGGCCACCACCATTTATTTCCTTCATTAGTTGATCCATTACTTTCACAAACTACTCAGTTTCAATCCCTACCATTCCGGGCTGTAGATCCAGAAGGATGTTATTATGTTGGTGCTTCTCCTCTTCAGCATCCCTATTCCTTATGCAGAAAACCATTCTGAAAAAAACATATCTTAGATGAAGCAACATGGTAATATTTAAATTCAAAAATATTTCAAATTAATCATAGAGTAAAAATCATTTATGGCATTCTTTTAACACCATCCTAACCTCTAAAGTTATCTAAACCATCCTCTGACACCAACTATAAGGGCTGGTCCTTATTATATAAATAATATTGAATTTATTCAAGAAAACACTTCCTTTTACTTTTAGTTTCTTTTCTAGTTTAGATCTTTAGAGAATTGGGACATAATACATTCATAGCATTACACATTGTTATAGAGTGGATACTATAAAAACAGTTTCCATTTTTTTCAAAATTAAAAACATTAAAACATAAAACATGATTCCTTGACAATTCTTCAACATTTAAAATGGATTCCTTATTTATCTTACACATCCACTAACCTGTGAAAAAACATTTTAAACTTGGGATGTGTACAAAAACTCAGTAAGGGATATAAAAATAAGAAAAGAACACAATAGTCCATTAATACTTGTAATGTATGAAATCATTTTTATAAGACATACTTATCACCTGTGTATATATACTTACTTTTTGAAACATGGTATTAAACAATAAATAAGAACATAAGTATAACCACAGTGGTTTCTTGAGGCATTAGTTACATAATCTTGTAACCCTCTCGGCTGCCTTATAATTTGTAACCCTCACAGCTACCTTACAATTTCTGTAACCATCGCAGTTACACTTGGAGTAACCATATGGCCAACCTCCAACTTACACATACCCAATGAATTGGATGGAGATATAGGTACCACCCTTCATCATAAACAATTCCAAATAACCGGAACATAATCATACAATGTAAATAATTTCATAAAAAAATTGTTTTTTAATTTTTGTAAAACAGAATTTCAAAAGAGTGTTTTAAAAGAAAAGTCCCGTATAAATATCATACAATTGAATAGAGACTTAATAGAGTGGATGGAGTATCTATATATACTGTAAATACACATTAAAAAACATAACATAAATATAAACCATCACACAGACAATTCTAATACCACATAAATAATGAAGTTGAAGGTTAACCCAAAGAATGGAAATCGGGTTAAGAATTCTCTTACCTCAGGATTTTCTTACTTAAAACTTGTTTAAAATTATTGTATAATGGTTATAATAGTGTTATTAGTATTTAAAAGAAACATTTTCATGTTTATGACATCTTATATGATCATTTCATAACATCATTTCACCCTTTAATTGTTAGTATTTTGCTCCTTGCACTATTTTTGGGTGAGTTCTTTACATGATTTCCAAGATTGGTTCATGATGGTTGTTCTGGTCAATTGGAAGTGAAACTCTAGAATTGTAATGGAGTAGTATTAAAATATTTATAGTACCATAAATTATACCATTTATATTTTTTAATTCTTACATGAGGATGATTCATAAGTTAAAACATTAATGTTGTTCGTTTAGGTCATTTTAGTTGTTCTTTGATAATAACGACCTCATTTTGTTTTATAAATTAAAACCATGTATACAAAAGAATTAAAAAACCATGGATAAGAAATAATAAATATATTATAACCTATTTATAACATAAAATTTTTTCATGATCATACTTAAAGGATTTAATGAAAAATGAAATCATATCTTCCATGATGTTGGTAATTCGACACATCATGGACAATGTTGTTAATTCCTTGAATAAGTGGGAGAGGAGAAGAAGAATGATGATGAATTTTCCTTGAATTGGATAACATCAAAAATATACAATATTATGTAGCTTTCATGCCTCTTGTTTAATAGTATTTAAGGAAAGAAGAAGAAAATAAAGGAATCTTGAAATAAAAGAAAACATGAGAAATTTCTCATGAAAATTCGGCAGCCTAACGACATCTCTTAAAATTTCATAAAAGTTGTTTGATAAGAGATAAGGGATATCTTATCACTCTTAAATAATATGGAAATTAAAGGGGGATATGGAATGAAATATCCCAACATAATCCAAAGGTAAAGGAAGAGAATAACATAAAATAAAGAAAATAAAGAAAATAAAAGAGGATGTTTACCTCTTGATCTCTTCTTCTTGAGATCCTTATTAAGGGCTTTGGTTTTGGTATTTTGGTGAGACCAGAAGATCTAGGACATCGGGAATATCCTTGGGAGGTGTATTGGGAATAAATTAGGCATGAATCAAGGCTTTAGAGGTGTGTGAAGAAGAGGTTAGTGAGGGTGATATTTATAGTGGAGGAGAGGGAGTATTTTTCATTATTTTAATCATTATTATAATATTTTAGCACAAGATTATAAATATTATTAGTTCATGTGACCTAAAATAGTAATAATGGAATGTGAGTTCGTACCTAGTGGTCTTACATCACTTATGAAATAATAAATAGTGTATTTTACTGATAATTTGATTATACAGTATTTTATCGTTTTTCACTATTCATCCAAAATTCAAAAAATTTAGAAAAATATCAAAAATTTACCCTAACCATTTTTCGACGTGTAGAATTAAAAAATTAAGTCTATTTTTTGAAAATAATTTTCTAAATATTATTAATTTAATTTTTAAATAAAATCATACTTAATTCAAAAATTTACAATTCTAATTCTATAATTACTTCTATATCACGATGAAAAATTAACCAATATGTTATTATCTTAAAGCCTTAAAAAAATAAAATAATAAAATTTACTATTCATTAGGTTCATATTAATATTAATATTACTATTTATAAGGTTATGTTACTATTCACAAAAAAACAAGTTGGTTTCATCAGACTCCAAATAACGTACTGAACACAATTGTAGATGACAGTTTCTTGAAATTCAAAATATAGAAGTGGAAAAATTATGTTTAAAAGAGAGTTATAAATATCTACTTAAAACAAATTTCCATGAATTTTTATTTATTTTTAGAAAAACATGGAGTGTTACATGATGATTGACTAATAACTTGTAAGCATGTTTATGTTCATGTTCACGGTACTCCACTAGGTTTATCTGGTGGGATTGGTGGGTTTCTGTCAAACGAGTCTACTAAGTAGCAAAATTAGGACGGGCGGGTGTATCCTCCCACTTGTTGTTTTCCATTAAGTTAAATTGATGGACTTTTTCGGAGGAGGCATAGGTGAGAACCTGATCCCTATTGACTGAACGTTATCTCTGGCAGTTCGTCTTGTGTGCTCGGGTCTGAGATATCTAGGTCAAACGTCCAGAGGCAACACCCCCATCATGTTGGGGGTACACTACTACATGATTCTGGCAGAAACTACTGGGGGGATTCCTCAGGAAGGACTCCTGCATTCTTGAACTGAGGCTTTGAGTAACCTCTTGATCCACTTCCCTATAGTATGGGAGGGATTGATTGTTTCATTCTGAGGATAAGGACCCGAAACGGTTGGAAACGGTGGTTGGCACCATTTTCTTCTTGATCATCGATCGTCATTGGCCAGATGATTAGGGATTGTTATTGATCTAGAGGGACTATCGAGTAGCCTCCAAAGTTGGGATTATACCGTGATGGAAATATTCCTTTACCAGCACATTAGATACCCAGCATTGAAGATGCTATGTTGGTGATGATTATGTCCTTTTCATGTATGGAGATCCAGTTTGAGCAGCGGTCGGGAAGTTCACAAATGATGTCTTGGAGAAAGCCATTTCTTGATTGAAGGAAATTATGAGAAGAAGAAAAAACCGAGACAACCTCAAACTCCATTAAAGAAACATCTTTATATATGGATACATACATGATTGGTTTATTTTTCTAGACTTACATTATCAATCGATAAGGGCCTAACATGTCGGTAACATTATTAACTTGGTTAAGGATTCATGTCAAGTTCACCATTTTTGTTTCTTAGTTCCTTGAAACATGTGTTCTAGTATTAAGAATCACTATTTCTAGGTGGTTTCCATTTGATTTATTTATGACACCAGAAACTTCCAACAGTTCTTTATCCAAAGGGGACCTGCTTTCCAAAGGCATGCATTTGTTAAGTTTAAACATTATGATACTTAAGAACATTCATTGGTCGAGAGGAATGGAGGTCGGACTCATCACACCCTTTTGGGGGGAATTATTATCTACTCTGAGGCTCTCTTTGTAAATTTAAGATATTTTCATGAATCCTTATTAATTTACCAAGTATATCATATGTATCACTTGGAATTTACAATCACTTATTAACAGGTGTAAAATTTAGAATCATCAGTATTTATTCAAGGTTCTTCATTAATGGAAATACCCATATGTATTTGAGGTTTTCCATCAATGGTATCCTCTAATATACTAATTATATATTCTTTTAATCATCATTGTGATGATACTGGTTTTTAAGCCACTCAGTGGGGCACTCTGGAATTTATTGTCATCTAGAGAGACAAAGGTTTGTTTTAGTCTTGGGACAGTGACCATAAAAATGGGCTACCTATGTATCCTTTTGAAATTAATCATAACCCTCGTAGTTCATTTCAACTTAATAGGACACATCATACCTTTTAAGGTTATGTGATATGGACCTCTAAGTGAAATGTGCTTGGTCAAAACTCAATGTGGGACTTATGCTGAAGCAGCCCAAAGAACTTGGAAAGGATATGGTTTTCCAAGTAAGATCAGGCCCTATTGGGAATATGACCCAAGGAGAATAGGGATGATTTAGGTTATTGGGTTTGAACCTCAAGGAGACTTCCTATGTATCTCATATGGATGAGAATCAAAGCCCACATAGTTCGATAAGCCTCATAGGAGAGTATAGTCATTTGAGAGAAATGATTTTGGTATTACTTCTTAAAAAGGATGCCTTGATGATTTGGGGTTTAATTAGGGGATTATTCCTAAGGAGGATTCCCAATGAGCTTGGGCCCTTAAAAGGCTTCCTATATATCCTAGTTTGAACAGGTTTTAGAGTTATCATAGTTCATTGAACTTGGGTGTTTTTGCAAATATTGTAATCATCACGAATCTCTAATCCCACATGAGTCATGCTTGGTGTGAGAAACATGAGGATGTGAAAGATTCAACAATGACACTCACTTTTTCTCCTCTGTTGGTGGAGGAGGGAGAGCCTATGGTGGCGACGATGGATGAGGGAAAGGTGACCCGGGAATAGGGCGATGCAACGAGCCCTCCCTCTATTCTCATTACATTGGACAAGAGTCCAATGAAAGGAATAAGGGATGAAAGTTAAGGGCTTACACTAGGATGGATTCCCTAAAATTGATCATTGTAGGGAAGGGAGACTTATCCTATGCTTGCGCGGAAATGTAAGTGTGAACTGTACCTTCCCTACCAGATACCTGAGGTTCCGGGTCATCTCTTCAAGAAGGGAGAGGCCAGGACCCAACCCTCCACCAAACCAGGAACTTCCCAACACTATTTCTAGGAGAAAGTTCCATGTGACTATGGATATAAAAACCCACAAACTTTCCATGAATCCTAACCCCATTGTGAAACAAATGTGGGAAACCTCTGACTGTGGAAATACAAACCCAAATAGAAGACATGATAATGTGTCTTTCCCGAAGGTTTGAAAATTCAGAAGGCTTTGGTGGACGCTTCGACTTGGTTCCTTTCATATAAGGGAACCAAGAAAGGAGATACCCTTCCATGAATGGATTTTAAAAAGGGTACTTGAGTTGGTCGCGTAGGTCCCTCACACAAGTATGCTGCATAGGTACCCCGTGTAGATGTACCACGTAGGTATACCGTGCAGGTATGGTGCACAGGTATGTTGCGCAGGTATGGCGCATAGGTATGAATGATGACTGAAGAATGTGTTTTACATAGTAGGACCAAACCTATGTAAAATTTGTAAAAAGACTTTCAAGACATGCATATCCCGTTTAATTAACTCTTCTATCATGTTTTAGAGAGCTACCTGAGACAATTCGAGGGATCTGGGTGAAAGAGATACGCAGTGGGAGCTTCAGAGAGTCTTTTAAATTTTTTCAGTCTTGAAATGGGGAGGCCAAGGGATCTATTTATATGCATATATGGGTCCTAGTCGAAGAGATTTTTTTCATGCAAGTCTTCTGCATAGCTCCATTGTGTAGGTACTCCACGTAGGGGCACAAAAAATATTCTAGCGCGGAGCTCGGCTGCGTAGATCTGTCGCATAGCTCTGCCGCATAGTCTTGTGAAACTATTCTTTCGTGACGCTCTTTTGAAGTATTTTGACTTTCCTTTGAACTCTTCAAATCTTGTTTTGGGATTTTGAAATATCTGGGGTTCTCTTCATAGTCTTTTTGTCTTCTTAAGTGGTGTTAACAAATATATATAGCCTAAACCATGGACCTAAGAAAGAACCTAACTACCCTGAGTAGGCCCACTCTTCTATCATGGTCCAACTTGTTTCTAGATCCCCCATCCATGAAAACCTCCTCATCCTAAATGATCAGACGTACTCTAGTTCCTAGATGGACATAGAGTTGTGAATCCTTCTCCTAAACTTAGAGTTGGTGTTTACCCCCTCTCACTAGCTTCTAGAGGGAAGTTTCTAAAAAAAGTATAGATGGCCCATCCTTCCATAAGTTTGGCACTCGACTAGGTCTCTATTATACTATTTCCTCAAATTTCCTCACCTCCCAAACTGATTATAGAAGAAAAAACTACTATCACTTATACTCTAGATGGTATTCACCTTAGTAGAAACCTCAAAACAGCCCTTCCTACCACATGCCACTCAATCATAGGATCGAGAAGCTACACCACCCTACCATGTGCCCCTAGATTCTCTCAAATCACACTCAGTAATTAGCACCTGATTCACTATCTCGGATATGGTAGTCAAAATAAAAAATTTCACTTGATATCAAATAGCATACTTGATACCTTCCTTAAAGCATCTCACCCTAGATATCCCATCAGAAAGATAAACTGGCTTGAAGTAATGGCGTTCTATGAAGCAGGATGAGTACTCCATAACCGTCATCATACCCTGCTCTAGACGCTTAAACTCAGTAGTCTGTATAGTTCTTAGTGTCTCAAGAAAGTAGTAGTCATAAAAATTGGATTATAATTCCGTCCAAACCATATCTCAAATCCTATAATCCTAGTTCAAAATATCCCACTAGTTCTTAGATTATCCCCAGGGAATATACAACATGAGCTTCACAAATACTAATTATGTTTCTCAATATTCTTCACAATATTTAAGTCTAATAATTATTATATCACTCAAGGAACACATAATAAATGGCATGAATTCAAGTAATGAATCTTATATATCATGGAATATGCTTGGCATGTGAATCCTATAAGGTGCCTAAAATGATGCATTATAGATTCTTCCTTACCATATCAAGCCAAAGATAAAATTAAATTCATCAATCAAAGAAATAATAACATCACATAGCATGTTCTTAACTGAAAGGTAGAATCAAATCAACTATAATAAGAAAAATATAGACCAAAAATTCCTCATTCCATGTAATTTTCCTTTTTCCTATACATGGGTTAGCTACTCCTAAGAACATCTAATTAAAAAATTCTAATTGAATCATAATATTACATCTATTGTATCAAGATAGTAAGGCAATAAATTAAACATCTCTGATACCACTTTGTAACATACTGACACGGGAGACACTGAACGGTGACCCGAGCTGATGGGTCACATGGCCTCAAGAAAACCTTCCCATATGCCAGAGGCATTCAACTAGTAGTGAGGGTCTAAAGAGGTACTATAGGGATACTAGATCCACCTAATCAAAGAGTGTCATAGTGGTCTAATCACAAAAATTGATAATGGTAGCATAACATACATCAATAACAGTAGAAGATAAATTCATATGATAGTAATAATACTAAATAAATCTAAATGCAAAATCCTATACAAGATGAGTATGTCATGTCTCTATAAAAAATGATAGGAAATACATGAAAGCAGGCATATAATACAATGTATTTAACAAACATAAGAAAAATACCAAAAATGAATATCTCTAGATAGAACATGTTTTTAGCTCGGTCTCGTTCTCCCCTAATCCTAAGAATAATCAATCATGGATCGTAAAGTAGGAGCTTGCTTTAGTCCCTACCTAAATCCATAAAGTCTTTCTGGGTACCCAACAGTGGCTAGAAGAGGGTGTGAGATAACACTTAGTAGGCCACCACCAACGTTTTCTATAACAAATCTATTCTATGTATATAAGTAGAAGTAGTGTGAAATATATAACAGTGATATGAATAAATAAGCAATAGTTAAAATTTCAAACCAACAAGTCTATCTATAATCCAATATAAACATGGATAACTGTAAATCATAATACAACAAGAGTGATACTATTCAGTCTACCAAATTTGATCAAGAACCCATGAGATAGTTCAATTTTAATGCATGATAAACATCCACTATAGCCTATACCATGTAATAAAGTTTTAGGACTACATGGGTAAGATCCAAGGAGTAAAAATGTCCAAGGAATCCTTAAATTCCCATGTCATGTAATAAGTGTAAGGCCCATCGTCAAATCCAAGGAGTAGTTATGTCCAATGTATCCCATGTAATCTGGATCCATGGAGTATAAATGGTCATGTAATCCAATGTCAAACCCCATGGGTTGGATCCATGGAGTATAAATTTCCTTCATATCCAAATCATTTATAATCTAATTTTTCATTTCATAATCCATTTCATAATCATACATAATCTATGAGTTCATCCAACTCATTCCACAACTTCCAATTAAAAAAAATTAAACATTTCAATATCATGTAATCACATATAAAGGAGGAAAAATCCCTCTCCAACAATCTCATTTAATTCATTATAGATCCCACTAAGATGGAGATCTCACACAAACACCCAATAGGGTGGTAACTCATGGGCATATACAAAAACACACCTCACGGGTGGTCCGGGTTGAGGTTGAAAACCTCCATCCATCACATGGTACTAAGTGGGAAAGATATAAGGGTTCTAATAATTCATTAAATGCATTAAATTAATTTATTAGTAATAATAGAAAGGTATGGTATGTGACATAATGAAAAATAGCTATAAAATAGTGAGACTTTGTGGGAAAATGTATAGACCACCTACCATATACTTGTAGTAGAACACTCGTCCAGTATCGACCTCTGATTTAGTAAATATCTATATAAAAGGAAATAATGGATAAAAACTATGAAAATAGGGCATATTATCTTACACAAAAATAGTGAAGTCGATGACAAGGTACACAACAAAAGGAGAAATAGGAATGAAGAACTCACTAGTGTGGATCTAAGGATACCGATAGATGAATAAATGGAGTATATATGATGAAGTGTAACCCAAGCCCAACTTTAGGATTGAATAAGGCTTCAAAAAGAAGAAAAGAATACTCATTGTATGCTGGAAACAAAGGAAGAGAAGTGGATTAATCATTTAAAAATTTAGGTTAAGAATATACATTTCACATATTTTTAACTGGTTCACACATTTTTTCCACACAGTTTTCCAAACCATGCACCCTTATCTATCTAAGAACCCCCTTGTATAGTTCATGCACATGGTTTGGTAAACCATTTAGAAAATGTTCTTTTAAACTCTACAAAAATTTATAGGTGGATCGCAAGGGCATGTGGACCTTGCAATTTGGTTCCCTCAAACTGTGCATCCCTAGATTGGCCCTTCGAATAACCTTCATGGTTACTCCAAATTATGTATCCTAGGATACACAGTTTCTACTAACTGTGTGAACCATCATAATTTTCCAAAAACTCAGGCTTCAAGATCCGAACAAGCCCTAGACACCCCTAAAACTCTCATTTCCTCATTAGGCATTCACATTAGGTTAAAACCAAGTGAATAATGCTACCTTGATCTAGTGGGCCACATGGACTCAAGAATTCGTCCCCATATTCCATAGGATTTTAACTAGAAGCAAGGGTATAAGGTGGTATAGTGGGGATATTGTGCCCTTATAATCAGAGTGTAACATAGTAGTGTAATCACAATAATAGACAGTGATATCATAGCATAAATAACTACCAGCATAAGATAAATCTAGATAACAATAATAATACTAGAGGAATCCAAATACAATATCAAATGAAAGTTGAGTATGGTATATCTCTATAAAAATGGAAGGAAATACATGGAACTAATAATCTAGTACAATGCATGTATCAAAAGTACCAAAAAAGATCAAAAATGACTATATCTAGATAGCATTACAAGCCTATCATGGTCTTGTGCTCCCCTTATCCTAAGAATAATCAATCAAGCATCATAAATCAGGATCTTTCCTTGGTACCTACTTATATCCATGATTTTCATCTACATACCCAATAGAAGCCCAGACATGGTGTGAGATAACACTCAGTAGGCCACCCCCAATGGTGTATATAACAAATCAAGTCTGTTTATATAAGTAAAAGAAATGTGAAATATATAATATTGATATGAATAAATAATCAAGAGTTAAACTATCTCGCCGAAAAGGATATATGTAAACTAGTAACCATAAACACGGCTAACCATAAAACATATTAAATAAGGAGTGATACTATCCAATATACTAACTGTGATCAAGAACCCATAACAATGGTCAATTGTAAATCATGATAAACATCCACTATATACTATATTGAGTAATCAAGTGTCCAGTATACATGGTCTGATCCTAGGAATATGAATTTTTAAGGAATACTCAATGGACTATTTCATTTAATCAAGTGTCAATCCCATGGTTATATCCAAGGTGTAGTAATGTCCAAGGAATCTCATGTAATAAAGATCTTTCGAGTAGAAATTTCCACGACATCCAATTTTACACCCCATGCGCTAAATACAAGGAGTAGAAATTTCCTTATCATCTAAATAAATTATCATCTCATTTATAATTTCATAATCCATTTCATAATCATATATAATCCATGAGTTTATCTAACTCATTCCATAATTTTCATTTAATACATTTTAACCATTTTGAATGTCATTTAATTACATGCAAAGGAGGCATAATCCCTCTCATATAGTATCATTAAATTCATTGAAGATCTCACTAAGATGGTGAGCTCACACACACACCTAATAGGGTTGTTACTCTTGGGGAAGATATAAAAATACACCTTATAGGTGTAACTTGGTATTGTCCAATAGGTTTTACAGTTGAGGATATTTTTGGATTAGAATGGGGATACCTAGGACTAGTTTTATAGTTCCTTTTTACACTTTGGATAAAATAAAAGGCTTCCTATGTATTGGATGTAGATTGGAAATAATTTCATTTTGGTATATTTTATTTTTTACTCAATACTCCATGCATTCTTTTAACTTCTCTCATTTTATTTATATTATGGTTATTACTTTATTGAATGGTGTTAACTTTATGATAGTTTAAATTCCACTATACATATTTCTTATTTAAATTTTATATTATTATGTTATGACTTTTTGGACATTATAATATCTAGAAAAAATCCTTCTTTAAGTTTGTTTAAAAAATGTAATAGAATTTAGAATTCAATTCACCCCTACCTATTGAAGTGTGTTTATGAACCTTTACTACGGAAACACTTGGTATCAGAGCTAGACTCTACCTAATTCTAAATATGATTTTTATTTTTTTTTATTGCAACACTTGGTATAAAAGTTTGTCACTACATGGATCTTTATCTTTTTATTTATCAAATATTGTTTTTTATTTTCTATTTTCTTATCAAAACTCAAATTAGTTTCCCTATACTAATTGTGTAGTAGAGTAAATATATTTTTATTTGATATAGTAGGTGTTATTAATGTTTTTATTTTGGATAATATAAATCTAAACAGATAAACTATATTTTATGGAAATTATTATGAATATTTTTGTGACCAGATGGAAAAATATATATATACGGGAGTATAAAAGTATCTCATGTTTAATTGAAGAAACAAGATTCTCGAGAAAGTTTTTGTTTTAATTACTCATGATAAAATAGTATCATTTCAATTTAACTTATATTTTAGGAATTCTCATCAATTTTATATCCAAATTAATATTTACAACCAGGTTTCATCTTCATGTAAAATATTTGGGATCTAGAAAAAACATGAATTCATTCATTTTTAAACATCCAAAGTTCATGAAAACAAGTGAGATATGTTGTGTGTTGATTATCATGAATTTTATTTTCTTTTGGGAGAATAATTTTCTCAAATTAATTAAATATTAATGAAAATAGTTAATAGTTTTTAGTAACATAGTGAGAAGAAGTTATCAGATAACCATCTCATTGAAAATTTTATTGATATTATGCCTAAATAATGGGAATCTAAGAGGACCGCAATAGATGATACTAAACATCTTAAAAATATGATAATTAATGATCTGATTAGTACTTTGATGCATTATAAAATTCATATAAAAATATATTCTGATAAAGATAATAGAAGAAATAGAGTTTTTTTCATAACAATGTTTGGAGCCCTAAATTGTGGAGCTCAAATAGTTATATCTAGTACATATAAAGTTAATAGCTATGTGGAACTTAGAAAAAGTTAAATCAATAAATTTTCAATAAGGATGAATAAATATATGTTGAAAATTAATTAATGGAAGGATAAATAAAAATATAGAATATAAACACATGAAAGTAAAGATTAAATAGACACTGTATATTATGAATATAAGAAACTAAGACATATCTGACCTGATTATCTGAGGTTAAAGAAGAAAAATAAAATTGAGAAATTTTTAAAGAAAAATGTGAGAAAATAGTTCAAAGTTACTAATGATACATGAATTAATATATAAGACCTATAATATTCTAATGATAGTAATGATTAAGATAGTGATAATAGTCAACAGAATATTGGTTTTTATGCTAGAGTTTTGTATAATAGTTTTTGATTTATAGAGAATGAAATTTTTAATACACTTTCACAGTTATCTCTTGATCCCAATTTATTATTTAGATCATATTATAACAATATAAATTAATCATATTATGAGTATGATTCCACATCACTTAAAGAAATGATGAAATATTTGATAATAATATAAAATAAGATTGAAATATTGAAGAAATATTTTTTAAGCCAATAAAAATATTTCTAAGGTTGAGGTGTCTTATCAAAAAATCTCTAAGAAGTATTAAAAACATAAAAATAAAGAATATAAAAATAAATTTTGAATTTTTAAGACAATAGATGAGTTAACCAATGTGAAGAATGAGAATGTTAAACTCATGATAGAGTTGGATAAATTGAAAAATATTGTCTTTAAGTTAACATATGATAATCAGGGAACACTGAATCTTTTGCAGAAGATAAAAAATAAGTTTTCATGCATCAATTAGAAATTTAAAGTTTCAATAAATTATTAACTAGATTTACCGCTAGAATAAAAATATTTGATTATTTTTATAAGAAATTGAGGTAAAAAAAGGCCACTTATAGACTTGTTTATAAATTCATTGGATGTATATATTATCATACTAACTATTTTATTCCAAGTAGTTCTCCTTTATATTCAATGTTCCAAATGGGTAGACATTGGAAGATCTGATGTTGTCGAAACAAATTCCAATCATTTGGAAAACATAAATCATATATTTCAAAGGAACATATAGCTATTTAACATTAAAAAAATATAAATATTTTTGTATAAAAGGTACTCTTTGAACAAATTCTTCACCTTATAAATTTTTTATTCCATGGTTGTAATTTAAAAATAAATTAAGTTGATGTGTATCGACATGTGAGTTTTAATATCCATCACCTGGTAAAAAAATTAAAAAGGAAATTAGAAATTTCATTCTTATTATTTAAATTTTTACTCTTATGGTTTTAATTATTAATCTTTTATAAGGTTTAAATTTTTATGAAAGTATTTATAATTTGAAACTTTTGATTTAAATTTCAATTACTTTGTCAAGTAGGGGTTCTTTTTTATTTATTTAACTTTATAGGATAGTTAATATTTTGTCCACTAATATAATAAATGGAAGATAGTAATTTGGAATTTTAATATATTATAAAACCATATTTTAAAGAAGAATATAATGTCACAATAATAGAAGATAACATTTGAAAATTTGGATCTTTTTGTCCTTGAATTATGATTTATATAACAAACTTGTTGTCTGCTTTAATTGTATAAATCTTTAAATTACATCAAATATATTTTTAGTTTTTTAATTTATTCTATAGTAAGGGCTCAAGAAGAGAATAAGAATAATAGAAAATTTGAGGGCCAAACTCTTACAAAAGAATGGAATCCTAATTTTTCCCTTTTCTCTGATAATAGTATAAACTCATTTTTCAATGTTTTTTTAATAGTTTAATTATCAATACATGAATAGATTTTACGAAAATGAAATATTTTAAAATTATATTACATTTTTAAATTATTTATTTTGATTGAATGTTAGAGATAGTGGGAGAATTATCAAATATAAAAAAATCTTGGACTTTACTAAAATTATTATTCCTAATTATTATCTTATTAAAATAAAAACAAGAGAAAATATTTATTTTGAGAAATATAAAAATAAAGGGGAGAATCTACCTCTTATTTTATTTCTTTTACATATTATTTAAAACATATTCTTACTAATTTATATTTTATTTTATTGTAGTTTTTTTTAAATCACAAAGGGGTGATTTTAGAAGAATAAGTTTTTATTTTGATTTAATAATTTTTATATTTGATAGTTTTGTTAAGGGTGATGATTTTTTTAAGAGAGAAAATGGTGAAATTTGAAAATAATCCTTCATATTCTAAAACAAGAAGAGATTTTTTATTACAAAGAAGTTATTGGAAGTTTCCTTTTAAATTTGGAACAAAAATTATTTTATCTTTCATGTCTTGTGATTGTAAAAAAGGGGGATATTTCTGGGTTAAATACTGCTTTTGAATCCCTTATTTTGAAAATCACAATAAACTTGATTTTATTTTGATCTAACTTTAATTATTATTTTTAAGTTTTCAATATAAATTTTTAATGTTTTATATATTAACTTATAATGAACTTGTGAGATATACCCTATTATGGTACATTGAGTATCTACATTGAATTACATTCAATGGACAATCATAGTGTTGTAGTGGCATGTACATCAGATGATTAAATTTGAAGCCACATCCATCTAATGTTGGTGACTTACATCTGATGTTTCTGAAAATGAACCCAAATAACTTAGAATTAAGTCACTGTATTTTTTTATAGTTCAAGACTATAAATTTAACATGATAATTAGATGAACATAAGTGAAATACATGTACCAAAAAGATGATTTCGAGTGAAGTTGTGAAAACATCTCTTTTCCTTCAACTGATCACATTTGAAATCTTTTTCTAAGTAAACTATGACATTCCATCTAGTTATATTTAAATTATAAAGATATTAGTATTTTATAGTAATAATTATTTATTTGATCTCTCATGATATACAAGCTTCAAGGGATGGAAGCTATATTTTATGATCTGTTGAGATCAAGGAGATTCCATGTGTGAAGTTATATCATCTTATGGGATTATAGTTGATGAAGTCCTAGTGCACACTTATTTTAAATCATATTATTGAAGATAAGATCAATTAGAGATCTAATTATTTCTTCCAATGATCATATAGTTTAATGAGTTAATTATTTTAAACTTAGTATCATCTGATGGGTTTTTTAGTCAAGTAAGTTCCATGTTATAATGGGGATACCAAGGATTAGATTTACAAATTATATTTACACTTTTGATAAAATTGAAGTCTTCCTTTGAATTGAATTATATTTATAATAACATCCTTTGGTGGTATTTGAGTTGTTACTCAAAACTATGTGAATTTTTTAAAACTTTATTGATTTTATTTAAGTTAGATTATTAAATTATCAGATGGTGTTTACATTCCAATAGTTAAAATTTCACTATGAATATTTCATGTTTACATTGAATACATTGATACATGATTTTCTTCAAAATTTAAAAGTTTAATAAAACTTTATTCTTCAAGTGGGATGAAAAATAATAGTCACATTTAGACTTTAGTTAACCCCATCCCATGAAGTGTATTTACTTTACTTGGACAAAATTGGGATTTTTTGTTATTATATATATTTATTGTATGTTTTTTATTTCTTTCATGCCACTATCTAAGACATGTAATAATACTAATACACACAAGAGTTTTTAGGTTCTGGGTGTTCCCCTAATGTAACACCCCATTCTATTTAGCTAAAATGGTGATCGATACAGTGATGTCGTAAAACCTCAGGCATGCCTCCTCATATGTCAAAGGCTTCTGACTTGTGATGAGAGCATGTGATCAAAATTGGGGAGGATATACACTCAATATCATGGACATTAATAGAAAATAAATAACCAAATATCTTTAATAACCAAAATTATAATATGAATATGGTACTATAGCTAAAAGAAAACCATAAAATATAATATACACCCATGTTATAACAAATAAATATATCGGTCATACATCTCATATATCAATATATCACTCACTAGGTTGATCACATACAATATAAAATGATGAACAAAAAATAAACTAGGGGGTCCACCAAAAACCTTGTTCCTCACCTCAATCCCATCTCCAAACCCTATAAAGAAACTTTGGCTCAATACACTATCCACCATATTCCCAAACCTATATATTATACATAAGGTTTTTTTCATCTATCAAAGAGAACATGCAAGGTGTGGAAAATAAATATCAATAGGGAAACACCATTGAATCCCTAATATATTCCATTATATACCAATATATATATAATTAAATAAAAAAATAAGTAATACATGACATATAAGTAATCAATTCATATCATCAGGTAATAACCTGGCTACCATGAAACCCAAACCTACATGGTTGAATAAGTAGTGTAACCATGTCTTTAATAACCTTGTAATATTATGAGGATATTACATATAGAATTAACCCACCTATAAGAAACTCAGTCATGGGAAATTCATAACATTTAATATACATCAAAATATGTAAATACATCAGGTAAATCTGTAACATACCTAGACTCTAATCCATATGAAATGTATTAAGGAAAGGTATAACATAAATAGAACTACCTACGTAGTGAATGCATTATGGAAAGGTGTAATATATCATAACCCACATATATAGAAAATGGATTTGGGAAATTCATAACATGACTAAACCCGCATACATAGAAAAAAATATCATGGAAAAGAATAACATAGTTATACCTACCTACATAGGGAACATATTTGGGAAAATTCATAATATAGATAGACTCACATATTCTAGAAACATTGGTTGTAATTCACAACCCAGTCATAAAATCAAGACTTCAAAACTCTCTCATGATCTTAAAATTCCATTCCAACATGTCGCATCAACTAAGTCAATGTAATAATAAACCGAATTAAAAAGGAATACACATCCCATACTCTGATAGTATCACACACATACAATGTGTCTCGTATCCAAACTCACACTTGGATTTACTTATCCATGGTGTATCCTTAATTACTATATCAAAAAATACCACTTATTAAACCTATTAGGATCCTTCATCTATTACTTGTCATAACTCAAAAGACATGACAAAATGAACTGAGCAACATATACATTTCACTCAAGGAGACTATAATAATTTTTACCATAGAACCCAAGTTGGTCCTTAATAAATGATACCAACTCATTTCAATCACCCAAATAGTGATTTTATAGACCATAATCTTCACCTAAAGTAGTCTCAAGAAACTTATCCAACACTTCTCTCATATTTTGAGCTTTCTAAACCCACTTCCACCATGGTGAAATTTTCTTAAACACTCCTAATGAAAAAATCCAAAGGCTCATTGGAAAACCCACTATTAAGGATATGACTCATCCAAACTTGGATAGAGCTCTCAATTATACCCACCAAACTACATTTGTCACTAAGTCAAACCTATACCCTAATGAAAAAATAAATCTTTTCTCTTCCCACCCATTTTCAATTATTCAAAATGGGTGGGACCATATTTCTTCCTCCACCATTAATACACTATATGATAAATCTATCCTCATATACACCAAGACTCATGCAGATTATACTACTCAAGAATAATAATCAATCAACCACTCCCCCCTCTTGAAGGAGGATTACCCATTTCTTAAAACACCCCTCAGTCCCATCATCAACACCTCAAAATACATACACCCTCCAGAACCCTTCCACTAGCCTATGGATATCCAAACTATGCCACTCATAATTTAACCCAATCCATAAGACCCATTTTGTGTTTGTTAATAATTTATATTATCCACGCCCCCTTAGTGATGAAATAACTAGGAAATACTAACCAGTGGTATATTGAAGGTCCATGGTGTGTCTTTGAAACCCTCATGAAAACTATACTATCATTCAACACTTGGTCACCCACGAATTTCATTCAATTAAATACAAAACACAATTAAATTCATCAAATGACATACATTACATGAAATAGTGAATAACAACGTATTTTCATCATTTATTGAAGTCTTCTATCCATTATATTTGAAATTCACTTAGTTCGAAATGTTTTCACCATGTTATGGTAGAATTTGCATCTAATCCCTAACCCAAGATTGACACAAATCAGAAGGAAACTAAAAAAATTAAATCAAAGGAAGGGTGAAAGGAATCATATCTTGGATCACCATGGATTTTACACCAGAATCATCCCAAATCAAGGAGGATTAGAGGATAAAAAAAGATGTGAGGATCTAACCGAATATACCTCATTATTACATTTTACCACCTAAAAATCAAGAGGGGGTTTATCATGAAATTAAAATCATTACCTTTTTAAAAACCCACCTCTTACCATACCATGTACCCATTACACTTGCATTGGGTACCCAGTACACTAAGATTAGGTACTTTGTGGCCTAAAATAGAAGGGTACTATCCCGGTCACACAATTGGGTACCCAATACCCTCCCATTAGGTACCTAGTGGTAGCTGATAACAATTCAACTTCACTAATCCCTCATCAATAACATGTTCTATAATAAACCTGATCTAGATACCCAAACCATACATGAATCAGGATCTTCACTGACCTTAAGGGAATTCCCCAATCACATGGGGCTAGTGACTAGAATCACATATCTTAGTTTACTATTGGGGAATGATTTACCCACTTTGGTTAGAATAATTAGTCATGAATGGGTTCCTATAATAAATTGGAATGATCATACAAATTTTAGAAATTCCCAAGACAACTATGATAATTAAATAAAAACATAAAAATGAAAATGCAATAACTATATAAATATAATCAGAATAATAACTAATCAAAACATAACCACACATATGAAGTTATATAAAACTAAAAAGACTTATTATCACTAATGTATTGATTCTTATCCTTCTAAATATAGCATCCCACTCCACTACCTCATGATGGATAATAATATGAACATGTACCAATATCCTTCCAATTAGAAATTCATCTGTTATTTATCTATAAACCTATCATGCTTAAAATTCTGTAATAAAAATTACATGTTCGTTAGCAATTCTGTATAGGGTGTGATCAGAAATACTTGGTAGGTAACTACTGATAGTGTCCCAATATACATATGTAATAAATAGGTGTATGCATGAACAAGTCTAATCATTTACAAAATAAATATATAAAATTACTATAAAACTCAAAATTATAGTAGAAATAATCAATGAGTCAAGTCATATATCAATACTAGTTATAAAAATTACCTCCCATCACTAGGAGGATCTGTATCTTTATATAGTTGATTCAGACCTATCCAAGAATCTAGGATGTGATTTTTATTTTATCCTCTATATAAGGTAGTTTTAAAACATATAGATATATATATACCACTATATGTGTTTGTGTACCAATAATCATAAACCCTTATAGTACACTTATCTTCTCATGGGTAGAAAATGTATATATACCATACTCACTAAGGAGGCCACTCATCTCCTCATAGGAAGGAACTGTATATACATCATCCACACATATAATACCACCAATTACCTCATATGTATGAACTATATCTATATCATCCTCACCATGGAGGCCATGTATCCCTTCATAAAGAGGAACTACATAAATCTATATCATCTTCATGTATATCTAGTACACAATTCACAGGTTGGAAACTATAGAACAAGGTTCAAACACCTTCATATTTCATGAATAGAAAAACCAAGGTTATACCAATGAAATATAAATATTTTCTATCATAATACAGTACATGTGTTTATATACACAATATTAATATTAGACGACATAATAGAAATGAACACTACATATACGTTTGGAAAAATAGTCAGTTACTCCATGGATAATTACACGAGGTAAGTAAACAATCCTAGTAGTCTCAATATAGTGATTCAGAAGGAATTTTATATTAATCATGTAATAAATTCTATTAGAAAATAAATCAAGTAGATAAACATGTAATGAACAATAATTTATACTACATATCAACAATTAAAATAGGAAACTAATCATATCCTACTAATAATCATTCATTATAAACATAAATAAATTCATATCCAACCATCTAGGATACAAGTTATGATAACAAATTATTTACACCATTTAATTTTGGTCTAAAAACCCGTCCTCAATACCAATTCATGAATTTGTAAATATATTTTGATTTAATTATGGGTTTGGTTTGAATACCAACTTAGTAACCAAGAAGGTTTTTTTAAGGGAATAATTTAATAACCAAAGGTTTTTTACCAAACCCATCCTACAATCTTCAATTTATAAATAAAGTTCAACTATTATGTTTGAAATATTAAGTGGAGCTTGAGGACCGAAAAAGTTAAGGTACCTAACTATTACCCTACACCAAAATAACCCATTAGTTATCTTGTCACTAAATAGATATCTTAATTGAGTTTTAAACATGGTTCTTTGACTTATAACTCATTTTAACGATAGTGGAAGGATATGGATTATTCCCCCATTATAATTTAGAAAATTTAGAGGGGAAGTACAACTAAAATAAAGTTTTATTATACCAAATTTATGTTAAAATAGTACTTATATTATATATTAAATATGGTATCAAGGTTGAAATCCATAAATAGGTACAAACTATTAACATTGTGTCTTGGAACTAATCCCAATATAATAGAATTTTGGTGTTACTAGATCAAGGAAAAATCAAGTGACTTTACCCAAATACACAGTAAGGGTGTGCCTTTATGGATCGAGAGAGAATTTAAAAATTATGACATTTCTAGACATTAATCTTTACAATGAGAGTATTACTATAAATTAGGGAACAAAATTTTACACTTTAAATTCATATAATTATCACTTTTAAATAAGAAAACATTCTTGATAAATTTCACCCATGAAACTAAGGAAATTTATATAATTTAACAATTTACCCATGAAAAAACAATAATTTACCAAACCATAGATCAAATACATGAACATTCATGGGTTTAAGATATAAACATTTTATGAAAACACTTAAAACATACTAATAATTATTTATTCAAGATAAAAATTAACATGGCTGGAAATAAATTTTTCAAAAACTAACTTCAAAAAAGGCTAAAACCCATGGTTTTTAAATGGCATGAGTGAGTTAATCCTATTTCATAACTTTATATTAAATTCCTTCATAAATATACAACATGGTATATAAAAATATATTTGAAAACAAATCCATTAATTTTTCACCTAATAGGTGATCAAACATTATTATTGATTTATAAAAACAAGAAATAATGTTCCAAGCATGGCCTAAAAATTCACCAAAAGGGTTGAGACCACCTAATATAGTCATTGGTGAGTTTTCCCAATCCAAATGATCCTAAAATAGACCCAAAATTCATTTACCAAAATTTCATAAATAAATAACTCCAAATAAATCAAATACCATAATCAAAGTGAATTAAAACTCATGGAAAACCTAAGATATCATCTCCAAAAAAACACGCAATATTATAAAAACCCAAATTCTCAATTAAAACATCCTAATCATATTCCAATTTCAACCTAAAATCATAAAAATCATAAAATAAATTATACATTAATCTATTAAAAACTATAATTAAATAAGACAATAAACCTATAAGATCTTCCTTTATCCAATGGAAAGATAAATACCTAGGATATGGTGTAATTTCACTATGCCTTATTGAAATCACAACTCAAAATACCAAACCAATATAGAATAAAATTAAGGTGAGGGAATTTAAAGGAGATAAGAAATGTGAGGGGATGGTTTCTACCTTGAATTAGTGGAACAAATACCCTTGAATAACCACTAAATCATGCAGTTAAATAATGGAAAGAAAGAATTATAGTGGCTCGTACTTTTTATACATGAATATTACATCTTATTAGATGAATATTCATTACATAAAATTATGATCCATGATAAAATCATATAGTTCTAGTACCTTTGGAAAATTGGATACATAAAAAACTAGTACATAAAATTTCTACATCATATCTCACTTAGTTCTATACAAATTTCACCCTTCTAATACATATCATACTTAAAATATTTCTTTATATCCTATGGAAGGGAAACATAATAAAAGGTGAGCTCAGATGCCCAATAAAGGTAAACAAGGAAGATATCAATGAAAACTTATGCATTACATGAGTACAAGGGTATGTGAATATGATATTAAGATTTGAAAACTATAACCAGTATATCATAGATCATAATCTTGAGTTGTGGCATAAATATTGGTAGTTTATAAGATATTAATCATAAACTAATCAAAGAAAAAGATCCATGAGATCATAACATTAGCATAAAAAAGGTTTGTGGCATATACATAATAATAGAAAATAATTTCCTTAGTAGAAAAGTCTTACTTACCAGACTATCATACTGGATTATGTTCACTTCCCATTACATTGTATTATTCAAGGGTTTCTCCCAAGACTATCATAGTTAACATAGTCCCTTACTGAACTAGGTTAACTCCCCATTCTAGTTCTGATTATCTCATGAGATATCCATCTTTATCCAATGAATTGGAGGGATATATAATTATGGTCCAACCCTTATCATAATCATAATCTATTCATATTTATACCACAAGATCATAAAACATTCATCATATCATAATTCAATAAAAGGAAATGGGTTTCATAAACATTTCAACAATTCATTATAGCATAACCCATGGAAAATAAATGGGTTTCATAAACATTTAATTATCATAATCATAAACCATACAGAAAAATAATAATCATGGTATCATTGGATCATATACCTTATAAACAATAATTCACATAAAATTAAGTCATCTTAGATAAAATTACCTTAAAAATATCACTTGGAATATTTCTTGAAGAAAATACCAATTTCACTTTCAAATCACTTCTTTAAAGTCAAAAAATTAAGAAAATATGATGGAAAAAATTTTATATGAAAATAACCTTGGAAACATGTAAAATAATATTCATTTAATTGATATTTCATGATGGTGGGAATTTGTTTCATGTCATATACATTAAAACAAAGATTCCTTTCACATATTCGGTAAAAAGTCAAATAGTACCATATTTGGAAAATGATAAGCATATTCCTTTTAAAAAACTAAAAATTAAAACATTGGTAAAAATGAATTAAAAAATAATTATATATTATTAAAATAATTCTTTAATACATTTTATTTAACATGGATATGGAAGAAAAATGATTTTCAATCGAAGAGAGAAATAAAGACAATTCCTTTAAAATATTATTTCAGTATCTTGAGTATTTAAAGAAACAAAAATGAAATGAAAAAATATATTATATATAAATAACCAAATGAGAATAAAATTAATGATATTATTGATATTTAGATCATGAAATTTTATTATTGGAAACTTAATCATAAATAATCTTGGTAAACAATGAGATTGTATCATAAAACTCTTACCCCGAGTTTGACTTACTTTAAAATCTCTTTACCTCCTATATAATAAATTTTAATTTATTATAATTTTATACTAGAGTAATTTAAATACATATAATATAATATATTATTGACTTATAATATTTAAACACCCATTTATTAACAATTCCTAATTAAAGTCATCGTTTCTAAGTGTTAACTCTTTCATTTTTCATAAGAATTTGTGTTTAGAAGTTAGAGTCCTTATAAATTGATCAATTTTTAATAATATAAAAAAATTAATAATGATATATATTTTTTATATATTCATTATATATTTATTTATATTCATCTATAAAGTACAAAAATATATAAATAAATTATAACATTAATGGAGACGGTAGGTCTTTCGTATGCACGAATGTTGTTTTCACTTTTTGACAGATGGAATGAAATAAAGGTAAAAAATAATTCAATATTAAAGGGTCATTTTTATATCATATATATCTTATATATTCATTAAATATATCTGTATTACCATCCATGTAAGTGAAAAATGAAAAATGAATTGTGTCGCTTTGTGGAGGTGGTGGTCCACACGTATGCAGAGCGACATTATCATTTTCCAATGGATGAGAAGAAAGTATATAATTGTTGTTCAATTATCATAATAAAAATTAATAATATTTAATATAATAAATTAATTATTTTATAATGGATAAAATGAATTTATAGGAAGTATAATAAGAAATAAAAATTAAAATGCTAGGTTAAGAGTTATATCGCTTCATTGAGAATCATCTTTTATATTACACCTTAAACCTTGAATGGATGGTATTTTAGAAATAACATAAGCTCTATAATGTTTTTATAGAATATATAAAGGTATTATATTATATATTTTCCAATATATAAGTTTCATAAGGTTTAAGGAAAAGAGGATAATGGGTTCTCTTTTATAAGTGAGGGGAGTGGAACTATTGGAATTATTTAAAATATTGAATTAACATAAAATAATTTTCAAGGGGAAATGGATAAAAATTAATATAATCTGAATATAATATTATTATGGTTATAAATAATATAATCCAATAAAATTTTTACAATTTTTAATTATTTTTTTTAACTCTTATCTTTTTTATTGAACCCTCATTGACCCTTTTGACAATTACTATGATATAAATTTGTTTTACTCTTTAAGGGTCAAGAATATTACCATAAATAAACCATGGTTGATATTTCCAACCAAATACCATTCACTTGGAATTATATTGTATTTTTATTAATTTTAAATCACTTAATAATATATTTTTAATTATAAAATATCATTAATTTCATTTTTTAAACTATTCATTTACTTTGACTTTCAAAACATCATGGCAGAAAAGAAATTAGAATATAAACATTTAAAACGTATATAATATGTTATATTTATCTAAAAAATTCTTTAAACACAATAATTCATCCAATTATATTACTTTAAATATTTTTAAAATCATTTATTTTATTTTTCTATTAATTGAATAAATATTGTGGTGGCATTGCGTAAACATTTAAGATAATTATTCAACCACTAAAAATTTAAAAAAAAATTGATGTTTGAAAAATCAATTTTTATTTAAAATTAACATTTAGAACTTAATGTATCCTATTTTTATCCTTATTTAAAAAATTCGTAGATATTAAAGTCAACATAGTGACATTTTATATTTATTCTTTTCTTAAAAAGATATTATGGTCATAATCCAAAAAAATGGCACAAAGTGGACATATATTCAAGAATTGGATGGATATTTCAAAAATTCACTGATAAAATGGGATAAAAGAAAATTTTAGATAAATTTTAATGCCTTATCAAAAAAAATTAACACTATTTAACTTATTTTACCCTTACCGAGGTGAAATTTTTTACCAAGATTAATACTCATAATGACCGAAAATAAAATAGACCTATTTAAGAAACTTGAATATACAAATATCAAATATGGGATCTATTTTACAAGTTTAAATGCATATAATTGGTGTAAATTCATTTTAAAATAAGTGTTCAACATGCGATGAATTCTATTTTTTAGAAAAATATGTTATTAAGCATAAAACTAGATTTATTCTTATCTCATGCTTAGACAAAACATTATATGGATATTAAAAAAGTTTATTTAATATATAATATATAAACTTCATTAAAATTATTTTCCAATAATTATTTATTTAAGAAAAAATCAGATTGCACTCATAAAATAGTTTTTTATAAAAAACACCTCTTTTACTTTCAAATGATTTTTATTTTCATTTCTAATCAATTGATAACCAATGAATTAATTATGTACTTGCATAAACCATAAACCTTTCATAATTTATTTAGTCCAATTAATACCCACAAATCCAAAGGTTATGTAGTAACTACACATTAAATAATAATATTTTAACAGTATATCACAGTTCATTTAAAATCAGTGTTGTGTGTACCATAAGATATAAAAGAAATTAAATTTATTTAAAAAGAAATATATCATAAAATATCAGGGTGTTACATTATAACCCCATAAAATGAATTATTCCCTCTAAATTTATTCACTCTAATATATATAAAATGGTGATATCTCTATTTCATCACATCCTTGAGTTCCCAAGTAGCTTCATCAAATTTCTGATTCCTACAAAGAACTTTAGCAATGTTAGTAGTCATATTATATATCACTTTATCTATACGATACAAGATTTATAATAGTTTTCATTCTTAAGAAAGATCATAATTTAGTGGTATGTCCTTTGAGTTTAATAAATGTGATGGATTAGGTATGTACTTCCTCAGGAGAGATGCACAGAACACATTGTGAACTTGAGAGAGGTTTGGTGGAAGCGTCAATTGATAAGCTATCATCCCTAATAGATAAATAATCTAGAATGGGATAATATACCTCAGGCTCATATTTCTTTCTTTATGAATTTCATAAACTTATTCCATGTGTAAATTCATAATAATACCTTATCACCAACATTGAAATCTAGATTTCACTGATGTTTTGTCATCATAACTTTTTTGTCGACTCTTGGATACCTTGATATGAAGATGAATGGATCTGAGTTTATCTACCATTTTCTTGTCTATATTAGGTCACAATAGATTTATTTATCCAGATTCATCTTATTTTGTTGGATTTTTACACATCTTTCCATAGAGGTCATCATAAGGAGCCATATTAATGCTCGAGTGAAAGCTATTATTGTAAGAAAAATTGACTTGACAGAGTTGTTTATCCCAACCACATTTGAAATATATAGAACAAGATCTCAGCCTATCCTCTAGGGATTTAATTATTTCATATTGACCATATTTATGATGATGATAAGTAGCATTGAAACTCAACTTTCTATCCAGAGTATGATGGAGACTTTTCCAAAACTTCAAGATAAACCTAGGATCCCAATCAGATATAATTGAATTTGGTACTCCATGCTACCTAACCACTTCCTTAATGTATATCCAAGAAAGATTATCCAGATAGAAACATTTTCTAATGGTAATTAAGTGTTCTTACTTCACAAGGTTATCAACTATAACCCAAATAGAATTATGGCCTTTAGATGTTTTGGGGAGTCCAAGGACAAAATCCATGGTGATGTTTTTTCACTTCTATTTTAGTATGGATAATGGTTATAACATCCCCTTAGAATTATGTCTCTCAACATTAACTTTCCATCATACCAAGAACTGAGACACATACTCTAAAATATCTCTCTTTATGTTGTCACACTATAAATAATCTTTGAAATATCTATACATCTTTGTATTTATATGATGAATATAAAATGATGAACTATGAGCCTCATCCAACAGCTCCTTCTTCAGACCTAGTATATATGGAACACATACACTACTACTAAACTATATTATTCCATTAAAATCAAGGTTAATATTAGTAAAATTTCTGATCTTATTCTGTGTTTCCACATCTTCTTCATTACCCTATTAAATCTTCACATTGATATATGGTTGAACACTCATTTGAGAAAGATAAGATTTATCCTCTTACTTTAATATTTCTTGACCCATACTTTGAAAATATATAAATATTGTATCTTTTGTGATCCTAATCATAGATAATTTGGCATAATAATTTCAAATCAGAGCATATTCCACCCAATTCTCTTTCTTATGGTGGTAATGTATTAATAATTCATAATATTTAATCAACTCCAACCATATTCTCTAGTTCATATTCAGCTATTTCTGAGTGAATATTTACTTGAAAATTTTAAGATCTATATACATGTCACACCTTTATCCATAAAGGTAATTCATTTATATCTTTAATAAAAAATTTATCATAGCTAACTCTAAATCATGATTTGGGTAATTTTTTTCATGAACTTTCAATTTTTGTGAGTCATAAGCTATAATCCTATCATTATTCATGAGGATTCATCCCAATCCCTTCTTCGAATCATCACTACAGATTGAAAACCCCTCTACACTATAGGGTAATGTAAGAATAGGTGAATTGGATAACCTTCTCTTTAGTTCCTTTAAATTTTCTTCACACATCTATCCAAAGGAACTTACCTCCCTTATAAGTTAACTTGGTTAGTGGATTAAAAAGTCATGATAAATTCTCCACAAATCATCAATAACATCCATCCAAACTAAGAAAACTATGATTCCCAGTAACCTTTGTTGGTCTGGGAAAATATTTAATAAACTCCATCATTGATGTATCCATAGATATACCCTCACTTTAGAATATATAAACCAAAAATCAAACTTTTTGTAGCCAAAATTTATACTTCATAAATTTTTCATATAGATTATCCTCCTTTAAGTTCTTCAATACAATACTCTAGTGATATTTATTCTCTACCTTTCTCTTTGAATATATAAGAATATCATTGATAAAGACAACCTCAAACTAGTCAAGTTAATCTTTAAAGACATAATTCATTAAATATGTTAAGTTAGTGGTGTAATTTTTATTACAAAATGGAGTCATTATAAATTCATAGTGTCAATATATTTTATGGAATATTATCTTAGGTATATTCTTCTTCTTTACCCTTAATTGATGATATCCAATATAATTTTCAATCGTGGAAAAGTATTGAACTATGCACAACTGATCAAAAAATTCATCAATATGGGGAAGATGATACTTATTCCTGATTGTGATCTTGTTCAGTTCCCAATAATCAATGCAGAGTTGCATTGATCCATCATTATTTTTAACAAAAATATTAGGTGAACCCCAAGGTGATTCACTTGTATGAGTTAATCCCTTATCAAGATTCACATATAGTTACTTCTTCAATTCCTAATACTCAATAGAGGTAAAAATATATAGTCTTTGAAATATGTGAAGCACCATGTATGTGTTCAATTAAAAACTCAAATTCATGATTCAGTGGAAGAAAAGAAAATTATTATAGAAAAAAATCAAAAAATTTGTGGAAATAGGAATTTTTTTATGTTGAGTTTCTCTCCAACCATATGAGATAAACACCCCTTTTGAATAGGAATAAATACACATACAATGGATTTAATTTCCATTAGAAGTTCATATACATATTCACTATGATAAATGATCATAGGTTCATTCATAATATCAAACCTCACTTCCCTTCCTCATAAATTGATGTGAACTCTGTGTAAATAAATCCAATCCATGCCTAAGATAACATAAAATTAAACTAGAGAGAGTAACAAGATTTTCAGGAATCACATTATCACATACTTCAATTGAAGAATAGTCATAGACTTGTGATGTGATTAGTATACCATTAACAGTTTTTACTACTAATTAAATATATAATCATTGTGGTGGTTTTGGAATACCCTTAGAAAATTCTTCTGATATAAATGAGTAGGTAGATTCATAATCAAACAAGACATTATAAGTTCTAGAGTATAAGGTAAGTGTACCTTTCACCACTTAATTATCTTATCCCACGTTAACAATAGTGATTACATGAAATCTCACTTTGTCTCTGGGCTTAATAGGTTTCTCACATCGATCATCATCATTAACATTCATATTTTATCACTAGTTAGAATAATACACATATTCCTTATATTTGAATCACTAGAGTGTTGATGATGAATTCTATGGTGATTTTTCACCAACATTAGATATATTCTTCTCCCCATCACTTTAGAATTTGATTTTCTGATGGCCTTCCATTCCATACTTAAAAAATTTACTAATTCCCTTGGGAAATTTTTCTCCATGATTCCTTCCACACTTCTTGCATAAATTAAAGCTTATGTTCTTCTCTCCATGGTTTTTATAATTTCATTTTAATTCCATATTTCTTTTCTTATCAAAACCATGACATTAATGGGAAACCCCAATCTTCATTTCTATCTTGAGATCTCATCGAACAATTTCTGCATATCTACTAAAGTTTCTTATGGATAACAACCTTTGGATACTTGGATTTAATCCACCAAAGAATTAATTGACCTTAAATTCATGTTGTATGATAATACCATAATCTTACCACATAAGTATTGTAAAATTTTCTTCATAGAAACTAACAAAATCATTATCCTTTTACTTTAGCTCAAGGAATTTCTTCTCCATTTTCAAATAAAGAATATGAAGAAATTACTTTTTGAAAAATAATCTCTTAAACTCATCCCACTCCATGGATACAATTTATTCCAATTGCCTCATGTTCTTGGTAATATTCCACTATTGATCTGCTTCACCTTCCAAATGATAAATAGCCAAAATGAATTTTTCATGCTCCGAACACTAGATAATGGGAAATATATTTTCAATGGTAATAATTCATTTATCATAAACTAGTGGATCAACATATCACCTATAATAAGGTAGATATTTCCCCGTGAAGGACTCAACATAATTTTAATCCCTCCTTTGCTCGATTAGAAGCTCAGGATGATTCAGGTCTTGAGAAAGTTTCATAATCATATCAATGATATTTTTCATTCCACATCCTATAATATTTTGTTTCTTAGGAAGATAATCATTAAATTTTCTGTCACATTAAGTATTATCATGATTTCATTAGGATTTATCCATTGACTAAAAACAAAAGGCATAGTGTGAGAAATAATAATCATAGTGGGAAACTACATGATCATGAAAAAAATCATTTATGCAGTTTCTAAATCCTGAAACCTTATTTTATTAAAAATTATGTTTAACCTAGGACACTAATGATCATCATTTATTCAAATCCTTTTTGATGGTTTATAAAGAAAATGTGATTTAATCCAAGCATATCCCTCAAGATTTTTAAACAAGGTGCACAGTAAGGGAACACTCATCATACACCAATATGATGGTCGATACATACTAGATCAACACTTTTTGGGGTTATTAACCCTATATAAATCTATAAAAACCCATTTCCAGTTTTATTATCTAGAAAGGGATGTTTTTATAGAAAAATCACAACCCTTTCTTTACCAAAACATAGGATGTTCTTCTATACATAGGATTATCCTAAGGGTTCTCACTAATGTTTTCTCATCCTAGTTTCAAAAAGTAACTAAACCTTTCTCGGATACCAACTATAGTGACACATAATTTTTATACATAAATATTTCATATTATTATATGAATATTCATTACATAACATTATGATTCACACCAAAATCATATAGGTCTGGTTCCTTTGGAAACTTGGATATATAAAAAACCGTTGCATGAAAGTTATACATCTTCTCCCATTAAGTTCTTCATAACTTTCACCCTTCTTAAACTTATCATACTTAAAATGTTAATTCATATACTGGGGAATGGAAACATAATAAAGGTTGATCTCAGATGATTATTAAGGGTAATTAAGGGAGGTATCAATGAAAACTTAATCCTAACATGAGAATAAGGGTATGTGAACATGAGCTTAACATTTGAAAATAATTCCCAACATATAAAAGATCGTAATCTTGAGTCATGGAATAAATATTGGTATTTCATAAGATATGAATCATAAATAAATCAAAGAAAGTGATTAATGAGATCATAAAATTGGCATAAAAAATAAGTTTTTGGAATACACATAAGTATATAAATTAATTTAGTTAGTATCTAAGACTTACTACTAAGACTATAATAATTGCTTTTGTTTACTCCCTACTCCATCGTATTGGTCAATATTCACTCCCAATACTATCATAGTAGATATATTCTCTTATTAAATTAATTTCACTCCATGTTCTAGTATTGATTATCTCATGAAATATCCATATTTACCCAATTCATTGTAGGGTTATATAATTATAGTCTCACACATCACATAATAATAATTTATTCATGAGTGTGTCACAAGATTAAAAAAACATTCAAAATATCATAACCCATGAAAAGGATACAGGTTTCTTAAACATTTCAATAATTCCTCATAGCATAACTCATGGAAAATAATTGGATTTCATAACTATTTAATAATCATAATCATAAACCATATAGATAAATAATAAGGATATTATCATTATATTATATCATTATTAAATCATAATTAACATCAATGGATATCATCTTAATCTGAATTTCCTTTAAAAATAAATTAGAATATTTATTGAGGAAAATACCCTTTTCACTTTGAAATCACTTCTTTAAAATATAAAAATTTCAAAAACATTATAGAAAATATTTTCATTGAAAATAAATTTGGAAAGTTTTAATGTAAGATTCAAATCATTTAGCATTTATGATTGTGATAATTCCATTCATGTCATATACATTAAAACAAATATTCTTTTCACATTTTTGGTAAAAAATCAAAAAGTACCTCATTCAGAAAATTAAAAAACATTCCTTTTAAATCATATTATAAAAATTAAAACATGTGTAAAATGACTTTAAACAGAAATTTTAGATTAGAAAAATCAATCTTGAAAACATTTTAGAAAACATGGATTGGGAAGAAAAGGTATTTTGACTAAAGGGAGAAATAAAGTCATTTTTTCTTAAAATATTCATTTAGTCTCTTAAGAATTTAATGAGAGGAAATGAAAGGAAAAAAATTTATTCTATAGAAATAACCATATAATAATAAAATTAATGAGATTATTTTGAGATAGATCATAAAATTTCAATATCATAAACTTAATCATCAACAATCCTAGTAAACAATGAGATTATAACATACACCCTTACTTTGATTTTGAATTTCTTAAAAATTGATTTACCCTCATGTATAATAAATTAAAATATATTATAATTCTATAAAATAGTTATTTAAATAAATATAATATCATATATTATCCAATTTTAATATTTTAACATCAATTTACTAATAATTCCTTATTAAAATCATCATTTCCAGGTATTAACTATTTTTTCATTGGAATTTTTGTTCCGTAGTTCTGGTACTTGTACTTTGATGGTGGTTACATCATATATATAATGTTAATAAAGATATAAATATGATATATATTCACTATGAAAAAGGTGTAAGTCCTAGGTTGTGAATATTCCTAAAAAATTATTAAAAATTTAACAGTAGAAAAACAGAGGGGATTACAAGGGAAAGAATGAGAAAAACCACACCTATCCAAATAAACAAGATAAGAGCAGAAGCTTGGAGTATAAAACATACAAAGAGAATAAGTCTTAATAACTGCCCATTTGGAAAGGGCATCAACAATTTGATTGGCCTCTCTAAAAACATGTGAAAACTAAATATGAATTATTGCAAAAAGATAAAGACACTCTATCCATGATGGAAGAATACTCAAGGAAACATTCCAGGATCTCATCTTCAATATATGAACTACTATAGTAGATTCAGACTTAACCCATAGATAATTCCATTTATAATGTATATAATATCTGATAGATTTGATGATTGCCCATAATTCAGATTAAATTGATGATCCTAGCCTAATGTAATGATAAAAACATCCTTTAACAAAGCCCCAATAGGTATGAAAAACACCACCACATACAGAATGTCCTGGTTCACCTACAGCCACCCCATCCACATTCACTTTCAACCAAGGAAAGATAGGTGGGATCTATCTGATATACTTAAGCATAAGAGGCCTCTTTCTCCTACCACTCACACCAAAGGATTTAAGAATAATCAGATAAGACATCTCATTGTTCATAGTACCTATAATAATTTTGGAGGTAGTCATGACTTCACTATAAATTGAATAAAGACCAACACACAAGGAAGGATGCCTATTCTCAAAAAATCAGTTCATTACATGCCTTCTAGATGTAAGAAACTATAATAAAAGCTATTTTAAGCAATATCTCTTGAACCAATGTACTTCTTCCATCATTGAAAATCGAGACCATGAGATCATAGAAGGTGATAAATTTTAACTGAATCCCAAAAACCTCTTGAATGTGGTGCCAAAAAATGAATGAAATTTTGTAGGAAATGAAAATATAAGTGACTGATTCAGCATCCCATAGTCATATAATGTAGGTAGAGGTGATCTAGAGACCCATATTCTGTAGCAGATTATGGAGAGGAAACCTTAATTTTTATATTCTCCAAATCAACAAAAAATGAGTAGGAGAAATATAAGGTGTTAGGAAGAAATGAAGCCACATTGGAATAGAAGTAGTTCTACCACATAAATACCAGTAAAAATATCTAGAGAAAAAAATCCCAATTGAGTTCTTCATCCAATTCAAAGTATCAAGATCAATGTAAAAGAAATTCTATAATTCAAACTGTAGTTGGGGGGAGATACAAAGCTAAAAATCCATGTTATGATGAGACTCAAAAATAGATAAATTTTTCAGAGGAGGGTGCACCTTCATCCTTTCATTGAGAGAACCCTTCGTCCGTGGTGTATTCTAAAAATTCATATAAGAATCCTTACATACCAACCATTTTGAGCAGAACATTATCTCATGATAAGTATATTTAATATCATGCGAAATGGAAGAATATAGAAATACAAAGTAACATTTTTGAAGCTTTGAAAGAAATATATGAGTAAGGAAATCCATATAAATATCATTGGACATCATCAAATTCCAAATGTATTTTCATAGGAGAGCATCATTAAACATTCATAAGTCTTTAATTCCCATGCCTCCCAAATCAGTGGGAAAAATGAAATCCTTTCAATAAACAGTGATAAGATTATTATCATTGACATATCTTGTCCAAATAAAGTTCCTTATAAAGATTTGAATCTACTTAATGAGATCCCTAGGCCATATGTATATAGAAAAGGCATAATCAAACATGGAATTGATCACCTAATTAACCAGAAAAATTCTCCTTGCTTGAGATGTTGTCTTTCCTTTCCAAGTATCCATCCGAGAAATAATTCTGGAGGCAATTCCTTCAAGATAGAACTTATTAACTTTACCCTAGAACATATGAATCCCTAAATAAGTGAAATAGAGGACATATTTCTTTACACATAGTCTCTTAGAAATCATGTTCCTCTTATATATAATCATTCCATCGCCAAACACCATAAAATATTTATTCGAGCTTATAACTTGACCAAATATCTCCCCATAACGAGTGAACATTTTTTCAATGTAAGAACTAGTGACTCTATCAAATTGACCAAATAGAAGAATATCATCAGTATAAAGAAGATGAGAGGTCCCAAAAAGATATCTTTATTATCTGGTATAAACCATCCTAGATAATATCATTTAAACAAACAATCAGATAGTCTTTGGCAATATCAAAAATAAGTCTAAAGAGTAGATCCCCTTGTCGGACCCCCCTTGAGAACTGAAAGAAACCTAGGGGTGATTCATTAATAAGAATGGATAATCTGGAACTAAAAAGGGCTATATTTACTAACTTAATAAAATGATTAGAGAAACCATGCTTCCTGAGAATAGAAAAAATAAAACTCCACTTTATCGTATCAAAATACTTTGAGATATCTAGATTTAGATAAAAACTCCCATTTATATTTTTAGTCTTCATACTGTTCACACATTCCGAAGTAGTAAAGAGACAAATTTGAATACTTTTACCTGGGACAAAACCAAATTTATTAGAAGTGATCAAATCTTTATCAATATGTCCCAAACTAGAGGTAATGATTTTTCTGGTGATTTGGGGTATATTGTTCCTAATGTAAACTTTCCTAAAGTCTTTAATATGAAAATCATTTTATTTCTTTGGAATTAAAGAAATAAATCTAGAATTTGAACCATATGTCATTAAGTCATGAATAAAGAACTCCCTTACCACATTAATAAGCTCCTAGTGCACAACACCCCAATAGAACATGAAAAAAATATTAGTGAAGCCATTTGGTCCTACCACACTATCCAAATTCAAAGAGAAAAGTGCATCTTTAGTTTCCTTCTCCATGGTGGAATCAGCGAGTAACCTATTTTTCTAAGCAGATGCTATGGATTCAATATTTTCATTCATCTCATGATTATGAAGATCATCGGTTTTAGAGTATAAACCTTAAAAATATTTCCCAATAGCATTAGAAATATAAAGCTCAGAGATGAACAAAGATCCATTATTTTCAATGGAAGTAGTCCTGACTGTATCCTTTTTCTCTCTATGAAGTCAATGAAACAACTTTAAATTCCTATCACTATCTTGTAACCATTTCACCTTATATTTATTTCGGGCCAATATTTCTTGAAGTAAAATAATATCATCAAGCTTTAAAAGAGCCTAAATCTCATCCCTAGAGGGGACATATTGATTTTGACTATCATTATGACATGGAAGAAGATTTTTTCCAGCAATTTTGATTTCATTATCAAAAGAGGATAATGATGATTTTCTTCAATACCTAACCAGATTCTTAAAATTTTTAGATTTCTAGACATAATAAAGAGAGGAATTCCAATAGAAACCAAATTATAAGATTTTGAAACAACTTCACGACATCCAAGTAAAACAATCCATGCATTATTAAATTTAAAAGGCCAAAAAGATGATCTTATTTTTCTAGAACACAAATCCACAACAATATGATTATGGTCAGAATGGCATCTTGGAAGAATGAGGCCAAAATCATTCAGTGCATAATTATTTTCATCAATATAAATGAGGCATCTATCCAGTTTTCTTACCTTACTCCAATTAATCATGTATCTTCTCTATGTGAAGTCACCCCCTACAAGTGGGACTTCAATTAATTTTCATTTATCAATGCAAGATGAAAATTCAAATGCAACCGATCTGTTGAAGAAAGTACCAGTTTTTTCATTTGGCCGAAGAATAGTATTAAAGTCACCCATAATCACCCAGTTGTGAGAAACATGATCATAGAGCATTTCAAGATTTTTTCATAAATCTTTATTCCTGGTATAAAAATTAGAATCATACACAAAGGTTACAAAAATATCAAGACCTTATCCTCCAATATTTACTAAAACTGCTTGTTGTGACATAAAACTAGAGTGTAGAGAAATATTGTCATGTTTGAGAACCTAAAGATGCTCATCCCCAGTTTCATTTGAATTTTTTGAAACAAAAGAATATCCAAGAGAAGCCCATTTGAAGGTATTTAAATTTTCAATTTTCAATTTTGGTTCAGGAATACCAAACAAAAGGGGTTTATTGATCACAAGAAAATTCCATAGAGCTATGATCATGGGAGAATTCCCAAGACCTTGGCAATTACAGAAGAATGTAATCATTTAAAAACTTATTTTTTGCCTCCGGTTTAAGGCCCACCCTTCTTTACTAAATCAAACTGATTATTCTTACCTCTTCCACTTCCTCTTCCATGTCCAATTAGGGGTCTAGATAATGCAATAGTAAGGGGATAACTCTCATTATCCTCAAAACAAGATTTATCACATAGCATAGTGAACTTTTTGGGGGAAATAGTGATTCTAGTGGAGTTATCCTGGATACTCTTTCTCTTGGTATCCTTCCCACTTGAAACATGATAGAAAGGAACTTACACTAATTATTGATGAATCACATTCCCATAAGTATATGCATCACAAGTAGCATGAGTACTAACATGTTCACCATCAAAGAGCTACCCAAATTCATTCAGTTTCTCACTAGAAGCAAATAAATCCATTTTATCCAGTCTTAGCAATCCAGTGTTCATGTTATCAGCAGAAACAGTAAGGCCCATACCACAGGCATCATCAATTGGGTTGCATAATTCCATATGAAATGGGAAGAGATAATTCTGATCATTACAAGAAATCCACAAAGGAAACTCATAATAAGGAGAGAGAAAAAGTGTAACTGATCAGATTTCTTTTCATTTCTAGATCGTAGGATCATACTCTAGATTAGTTATAAAAATCATAGATTTTAATTTACCATCAACCTGGTCATTAGACACAAAATGAGAATGTTTAAGTTCAATTTGAGCATGTTACACAGTGTCCATCAAAGGATAATCATATACTAATTGAACATGAATCTGATCCAAAGAAGACACCTAAGAATATGCTTCTTGAACATAACCAGAATCTTCATTTTTCATTCCTTCTATCATATAACTAGTAGAAAAATGAGAGACAAAGATTTTTGTCTCATTAAACTCACTGAAATAAGGAACATTCATATACTTAGCCATCATTTCAACCTCAATAATTCCAAAAAATGTCAACAATTTCTAAGTCCAAAAAAGTTACATCATCAGGAATATATCCATCAGACCTGTTCATAACAAGATCAATAGAATGAGTGTCAATCAAATTTGAAGTCCATGCATCTAAGGGATGGTCTTTTTGAAAGACCAGAAGCTCTAAAATGTAGATAAGGAATATAGGAAGGTATTATTTAAGATCTCATCTGATATAGAAGGATCAAAAGTTGTTATGAAGAGTGGAGAAGATGTTCCCTTTTATAAGTGAGGGGAGAGGCACTATTGAAATTACTCAAAGTATTAAATTAATTTAAATTAATTTTCAGAAAAAAATGGATCCAAATTTATATAATTATAATATAATATGATTATTTTTAAAAATACTCTCATACAATAAAATTTGGAAAAAATTGTTGTTTTTTCACCCTTGCATGTTTTTTAACTCCCATTAACCCTTTTTACAATTAACATGATATCAATGTTTTTTACTCTTTAAGGGTCCAGAATGATAACATAAAAGAAAAATTTACCCATAAATGAAACATGATTGATATTAAAATCATATCCCATTAAATTTACCAAATATAATATTTTTATAAATTTTAAATCAATTAAGAAAATATTTTTTATTATAAAATATCATTCATGTCATTTTTGAAACTATTCATTTACTTTGAATTGGAAAACATCATCAAAACAAAGTAATTATAATATAAAAATTTAAAAAAATATATTATATTATATTTATCTATAAATTCATGGAACATAATAATTAAACCCAATTATATTACTTTTATCATTTTTAAAATCCTTTATTTTATTTTTCTATTAATTGAATAAATGATGTGTTGGAGCCGTGTAATCATTTAAGGTAATTATTGAATCACTAAAAATTAAAAATAAATTTCCATGATAAAAAAATTAATTCATATTTCTAATACATATTTAAAACAAAACTTATCTTATTTTTATCCTTACGTAAAAAAATAGAGATATTAAATTCAACAGAGTGACATTTTTTATTTATTCTTTTTTATTAAATAATATAAAGGTTATAATATAAGAAAAATATAACTAAGTTCCCATATATTTGAGACATGGAAGGAAATTGAAGGAATCCACTCATAAAATAGGATATAGTAAAGTGTTATAGATATTTTAAAGCCTTGTCCTAAAGTCTTTAACCATATTTTACTAGTTTTATCCTAATAGAGATAACAAAAATTTAAAAAGTTTACTATTCATAATGACCGAAATAAAAGGGACCTCATTACCAAATTTTAATATACTAATTCCAAATATGTAATCCATTTTTCATGATTAAAAATCTATAAATGGTGGATATTCATTTTAAAATAAGTGTGCAAAACGCGATGAAAACTATTTTTTAGAAAAATACATTTTTAAGAATAAAACTTGATTTATTCTTATCTAATTACTATAAAAACATTAGATGTATTTTAAATCATTTTATTGAATCTATTATTTATATATTTTATTAAATAATTCACCAATTATGATTAATTTGAGATAAAAACACATTTTATTCATAAAAACAGTTTTTCATAAAAACATCTCTTTTAATTTCAAATGATTTTTATTTTCATTTCTAATCAATTGATAACCAATGAATTCATTTTATAAATGTGTAATTTTTCGTAATTTAGTTACTCCTATGAACACCTACCAATATAATGTCTAGGAAGTAACTATCCCATTAAATAACAATATTTCAATTGTATATCTCAGTTTTTTTAAAATGAGTGTTTTTTGTATTGCAAGATATCGAAAAAATTGAATTTATTTGAAAATATGTATATCATAAAATCTCAGTGTGTTTTATAATCCATGGATATCTATGGAAAGGGATCTCACATGGCTAGAAAAAATGATATTTTAAAGAACCCAAAAGGGTGTTGAAATGTTTTAATAGAAAAATAAACAAAATTACTCACTTAAAAAACTATATCAAAGTCTACTATGTTCCAAGTTTAGTTACGTAAATTAAAAAATGGAATCCTCGGTACACCAAGCCCATTAAACAGTGAAACTAGTAAATAGTACCTCTCACTGAGTACCCGGTGCCACCTATATTTTTAAACTTCAAGTGTCTCCACCTCTCAACCTCACTTGAACCCTTGAACCTCCTATATAATCTCAATTCATATCCAAAATTACATATAATTTCATCCTAAAACTTCAAAATTCATGATGGAATACAAGAATAATAAATGACCCCTCCTCTAGAATCATAAAAAATCAAATTGGATCATATTTTAATAACTTTAAATTCCCTTGAGAACCCAAATTTCTTAATTTAATAAAACTAATGTGACATTGGTCACTAAAATATCCCCACCATATGAATTCTCATCCCTGATAAGTCTAAGGATATTCTCACTTAATATTCACTATGTCACCAAATCCTTATATTATCAATTACTAATAAAAACAAAAACATTCATCCAAAAGAATCTACCACATGTTCAATACATGACTCCTAAATACAAATTAAATAATAAAATATAATGATATCCCATTATGTATCCAAAATAATAATATACCACCAATTCATTATAAATACTATTCCAAACATCCCACATAACTCCTAATGCCTAGTTCCAAAAACCAATATATATCAATAATCACTGTAATATATCAATACCTTAAAATGAACTAACACCTTCATGCTTCTCTAAATACCAAAAAATAATCTAAAAAAATATAATTTGATCCCCTCCATATGAATTTCAAAGGATCTTCCCATTCTAGTTGTAGCGATCTGGACCCCAGTAGCCTGGTGTCGGTGTCTATTTTGTTACATTGGCATAATATACAAGGAATTGAATCTTGAATGACTGAATATTTTAGAATTATTGGTAAAATTTATACACACTTGAGTCCCATTTTACATTTTAAAATATAAATTACAACAAAAAATGTTTGAGAATAACATTATTTCCTCTAACATATCCTTCTGCATCAATCATAGTACACTTCATGGAATCCTAGGGAAAGGAAAAAATAATGGTGGAATCAATTAATCAGTAAGGGTTAATTAGAGTGTAATATATCATGAATAAATAAATAATAATCAATATTTAAAGGTAAATAATGGAACACACATTCTATTTAATCAATAACTTATATATCATAACTAGATATTCCATAATCAATATGGCAAGGTAAATAACTTAAAACATATTCCATTTAATCAATAAACTGAGAATGAAATGCATCCAGAGATAATATCATTATGAAAATATCATGTATAATAACATTAAGGGTAATAAATTTGGAAATGTAAATAATTGAATACACATTTCATTTAATCAATAAACTAATATTGAAATGAATCCATAGATAATATAATTGTAAAAATATCATGGATTATAATAACTAAATTCATAATGAAGGAAATTATTAATTATTAGATGTCGTGATCTCATGTGTAATGATACCTCTACTGTCAATGCCTTTCACAATATGTTCTAAAACTATAGTTAAATACCTATTTAATTTTAGCTTACTGATTTGTCTCATAAGACCTATTGATTCATTGAGGGGCTATATAATACTGGACCCCACCCATCACTACAGGTTCAAATAACTCTTCTTATAATGAAAAATAGATTTAATTTAATTAATTATTTTACTTATCATTAAATATCTATACTGAGTAATTAATATGGATTTAGAAAACAAAGTTTTGAAAACGCACTCATTTTTTGCCAAACAGAGACACGAAGTCAAACTTTCATAAATAAATTTTCTCAATTAATTTAAGTAAAAGAGTAGAAAATGGTACTATTACTTGAAAATATCATAAATAACTATAAGATAATAAAATTAAATGGTTTTATTAGATAATGACCAAATAATTTCCTTGAATTGAAATTGAAGAAAAAAATCTTGATTAGAATGAAAGTGTGAAATAAACCCCTATAATGATCATAATGTTGAAGTGGGAATTAATAAATGAATATATTATGAGTATAGATTTTAAATCCACATAAAAAGGTGAAAATAAAACATAATATAATCATAATTAATTACACACATGATCTTATAATATCAAAGATAATGAAGAATTAATATTATCCACTGAAAAGAAATTGAGTTATGAAATTATTTACCACTTGGTATTTTTTAAATAAACTAATTTTGGATGAAATAATTAAAATTGAAACATAAAATACAATGAATAATGAATTATACTTGATTTTATATGTTGAAATTACATTATGTACACCATATAAAAGAAACTAGGTTCATAACATTATAATATGCCGCAATAAAATGAAATTCAGATGAGATCCATTACCTTATGCTTAATTTTAGTTAAATGTGATTTAAACTCTTATATAGTGGTTTTAAACATGTTATTAACTTATTCCAGAACCATATTAATATTTATAATATCATATATTATCCTTTTATAACATCTTATCAACCATTCATTAATAATCTTTCATTATTTTCATTATTTTGGGTGTTAATTGCCTTGTTTTCTCATTCGTGCTTTGTCATGAAAGTTCTATTTATTATAAATAATATATAGTTCTATAATATCTATAATAATAATCATTAAAAAATTATCATATTTTACATCAATTATACTTTTAAAACCAATCATTAACGATGGTTATGAAAGATTAAGTATGTTACGATCACGAAGACGGTAGGTTGTACGTACACATAAGTAACATTTCCATTTTTCATAAATCATTATGGAAAGGTGGTAAGTAATTTTTTATATTTATATAATTATAATAATATCCTAGTTACTATATTATATACTAATATATATCATCCATATGGTTTGGTGATGAAAACAGAGTCACATCACTTCGTGAAGGCGGTAGTCCACACATACATGAATGGTGTTATCATCTTTAAGTGAGTGAAAAGGTAAGAAAAAATGATATATTATCTTTAAATAATGATAATTATGTAGTTAATATTATAATTATTTCATTTATATAACATATAATCATTAACATTATCCTTATCTCTTTCTATGTAAAGCGTTATTGAAAGATGAATCACATCATTTTGTGAGGTGGTAGTCTGTCGTACACATGAGTGACGATATCGTATCCCCTATAGAATGGAATGTAAAAAATTTATATATGATATAATGACTCCATATGTATAATTATGTTATAAATATCATATATATACTTTTTATCCATCATCATACCCAACAGTGATATGTGTTAATAGAAAATATGAATGACATTGATTCGTGAGGTGATAGTTCATCGTACACATGAATGATGATTTAGTAACTCATTTTATGGAAGTGGGGGGGTTATAAATCATTCCCTTAACATAAAAAAATATACATATATGTAATAAAATTATTTTATTATATCAAATGGTGTAATAATAATTAAAGTGGGTGGAGGAATAAATAAAATAAAAAATGTGTGTTGAAGAACGTTGCCTCTTCTTTGGGTATCCTCCTTAGGTTTTCACTGAATCTTTCCTAGGTTGGATTTATTCCAAAAAATAAGGCTTATAGAATTATATTATTTAATTTGGGAGGTTATTTGGGTAGGTATTTCTTAGTTATTAAGGTTTGAATAAGATAGGATAGGGGTGGCCTTTTCTATGTGTGGTGAGTGGCGCACTTGTAATTTTTTGTAAAGATTCAATCATACCCTTGTTTTTATCATGGAAAAAGATTAAAAATGGGAAATTATAGAGCCTATAAGATATAATGTCAAAATATGTCCATAAAATGGGGTTTTTATATGCTTGTAGGTCATTTTAAACCTTATATCCTTAGTTTAAACCCTCGATAAATCCATTTTTACCTTAACCATGGTAAATAATTTTTAATGATTTCACAGTTAATTTTGGTCAAAAATTAAGTTAAACTTATTAGAAATTATAAATTATTATGGTTAAAAATATGGAATTAAATTTTCAAAATTCAATTCACATAATTGTAATTTTTAATTTCAAATTAATCCCATAGACGATATGAGAAAGAGGGTTTTTAAAGAGAAAATGTTCAAAAGTTTACAAGTTTTTTATATCATAATTAAACATGAAAATTATTCCAATTACCTAAATTGGCTTAATTAATATATAATTGAACTTATTTTAGATTAAAAATAATTTAAAATATAATTTAACTTTATAAATAATTTAAATTAAAAGGCATATTTCAACTAAAATTCGGTATTTTTCACTATTCATTGAAAAATGAAACATTTCAGAAAAATAAAAAAAATCACCCTAAGTTAATTTTATATGATTATTTAAAAAATAATTCCAATCTTAAAAAATAAATTTTCTAAAATTTTAAAAAAATTAATTTTAAATTATGTATGAAAAGAGTGACTAAATAGTCTTTTATAAAAAATATAGTTTTTCAAAAAACATTTATTTTTCAATTAAATGAATCTTATTTTATTTCTAATCAATATATAATCATAATTTTCATAATTTAGTTATTAATATTCATACCTAAAAATTTAATGGCTATCTTATAATGGTATACTATATTACGGTTCATTTAGACTTTGGGTTGCGTCTTTTGCAAGCTATCAAAGAGATTAAATTAAAATAAATATAGTTCATGGGTTGTTTAAGCTTGGTGTTGAATTTAAAATATTCTATAAAATAAAATGTTCTTATTTTATAATTTTTTTCTGTTACATTCTCCCCATAATAAATAAATTTCGTTCTCATTATTTAAATTTGATCTTGGTAATCAAGGGTTTAGTATTTGGAAATACCATTATTGAAAAACCCACATTGTAAAAATAGTTAATAAATCATCCTATTAATAAGATATAAAGCTAAATATTAAGGTAATCTATAATACCATATAAGTAGGTTTCTATATATAAGAACAATCATAGAAATTGGATATATGGACATGGAAGAAAAATGTAAATAATTATAGAGAGTTATTGAGGTCATTTATCACAAGAAATTGAGTGATCAAAGGAAATTTAAGGACCTCAAAACCATAAATCTATGATGATTTAAAAATTCATATGATTTATAAGATATGAAGGTAATAGGAAAATATTTTTGTTTCATGATCCTTTTCCTAAAGTTGAGAAATTATTTTACTATCTAAGAATATAAGGAAATATACTTACTTGATACATTTATATTTTATATGCACAATTTCATCCTTTGGTTGTGATTTGGTCAATTTACAATTCATCTCTTACTCTAAGAAATGAAAAAAATGAATTTTTTATGCCTGAAGCACTAAAATTAACTTTTAATAGATCGTAAGATTCATAAAATAGTGACAAGTATTTCCATCTGTATCTAACTATTTTTAAAAACCAATATGGTTAACATAAGTTATCCAATATAATACATTAATCTTTAAACCTCAATAGTAACACCACTAGTTCATCATTAATATTTATTTTTCAAATTTTTTAACTAATGAAATATTAACCAGGATATCACGTAGGCTAATGGTATTTATTAAATCCTTATTATCCTTTATTCATGGGTCAACGCCCTGTGGCCATGTCGGACATGTTGGGTTGTTACCTGGAATGTGGTTTGTCCTTTTTCTAAAACCATATTAATATAATTACTATAAAATTCCCAAAAAATATGATGGACACACTTGAAATAAAATTAATAATTTAATAACCATTTTAATAAGTTTTTCAATAAAAATTATTTATTTTTACAAAGTCTAATAATCTTATTTGACTATTATTACAATGTCATTAACAATTATATAAACCCTAAAGGTTATAAATACCTTTAAAATTAAGTCTATAAAATGTAAAGGCATTATTACTTAAAAAATTTCCACCAAAACATATGCTTTCCATAAATTTCTCCCAAAATATCTTTAATCATGGTAGAAACTCATCACATAAAACCCAAAAATAGGTGTTTAAGAATTTGAACTTATGATCAATCATAAACTCATTATACCATGATTTTATCCCTAAATCTTAAGCTAATGATGACATCAATGATTCTAAAATTTTAAATAATCCTTATATGTTTCATGATTATTATACCAAAATACCATTAGTAAAAATACTTTTATAATATAATTTTGTAAACCTAACAAATACTTCAACCATTTTGTTTCAACATAGGTCCTTCGTTGGTCTTGGATTTAACCTTTATAATATGAAATTGACTCAAATAATACCCTAATTCTATATATTTAAAACAAAGAACTATAAATAGATCCCTAGTATGAGATTTATTTCCTTCCATCATACCCTTCATTTTTCCTTGGAAATTATTTACTTTATACCCAACTTTTACACACATAAAACATTTTTGTATTCCATTGAGGCACCTTATTTTCAATCAAATACACCTTACGTTTATCCTAGGTCATTCATTTTCATCATCTATTAAAATCCTTCATAATGGTTCATAAAGAAAAATGTGAATTATCCTAATCATAATCCACTGAAGTATCAAACCAGGTGTGTAGTAAGGCCCATTTTCATACACCAGGTGATGATCAAGTCAAGCCTAATGCACAATTTTTGGTGTTATTTCCCTTAGTTACCTTTTTTCTAGATCCATACACAGTTTTATTATCTAGGAAGGGATATATTGTAGGTAAAAAAAACACATAATCTCTTTCTTACCAAAACTTTAGGATGTTCTTTTATACTTATCCACGAATTCTATCATAGGGTTATGTTCCTTAATCTATGCTTTTATTAATCTAGTTACCAAGGATTCTAATAAAATTACTATGATACTAACTATATTGACATGTTCCCTAATATCATGGAGCTAGTGTCTTCTTTATTACATTGTCATAAGATATAAGGAATAACATCCTGAAGTATTGAATGGTTTAGTAGTCTTGGTAAACTAGATATATACTTGAGTCCCATATTACATTTGAAAATAAAAATTAAAACATAGTTTTTTTAGAATAAAATTATTCCCTATAGAATATCCTTGTACATAAATCATAGTAAACTTAATAGAATCCTGGGTAAAGGAAACAAAATAATGGTGGGCTCAAATTCTCAACAAGGGTTAAGTACAATAAAAGTTATTATAAATAAATAAAAAATTATCAATATGACATGGTAAATAGATGGACACACATTAAATTTAATAAATAACTTAGCTATCATAATTAAATAAGTCATAATCACTATGTTAAGGTAAATAAATTAAAACAAATGTTGTTTAATCAATAAACTGAGAATGAAATGCATCAATAGATCATATTATTATTAAAATCTCATGGATAATAATATTTGACCTAATAAATATAGAAAGGTAAATAACTAAAAACACATTCCATTTAATCAATAAACGGAGAATGAAATGCATCCAGAGATAATATCATTGTGAAAATATCAAGGATAATAATAAAGTAATTCTTAATGAAGGAAATGCTTAATTATTGGATTCTATGATCTTCTACATCACGATACCTATAATGCCCCAGCCTTAAACCTTACTTAATCTTGAGTTATTACAAGATTACACATTAAGGATCTTTTCAGGTTTAGAGTTTTAGAGAATTAGATCATAAAACGTGCATTACATTCCACATATAAACAAAGTGGTTACATAAAGATAGTATTCTTCATTCCCATAAATGGAAACATATTTAAAATAAAACATGGATTCATTCTTGACACTTCCTTGACACTATCATCATATCATGTACCTTTCCCTTGACCTGTGAAAAACATTTCAAAAAAACTTGGGATGAGCATAAAAAGCTCAGTAAGGGATATAAAAATATGGAAAGGAAACATGGGTACATATATACATAAGGATGAGATCATACTTTACCCATAAAACATAAGCACTTTAACATACCTCATCAAATCATGAATAAATCATAGAAATCATAAGACATAAAGGTAACTTGAGGCATTCATAACATTCTTACGTAGGGAGTAACCCTCTTGGTTACGTTTGGAATACCCATCACAGTATATTCCCTAAAATCTCTTCAGAGAAACCTTAACGTTTCACTCCTTCGCGTTACCCAATGCATTGGATAGCTATAATGGTCTCACCTTCCCTTAGTTTATCATGGAACCACCCGTCTTCATAATAATGCCCAAAAACCTCAACATAATCGTATCACATAAAACATGCATAAAGGAAACATAACATTTCCACCTTTCAATCACAAGATATCAATACAACATATTGATATAAAAACATTATGAAAACCATTTTTGATACCAAAATAAAAGAAAAGTAAAACATTGTATTTATTTTTCTTTTAAAAAGAAGGTATGGCTTGTAGAGGAAGCCGAAACTCAAATAACGGTCACGACGGCGGAGAAGTCATTGTCGCCGCATACGTACGACAAAAACATTCCCTTTTGTCGTTTAGTAAACGCTTCGTATAAAAAATATTCCTTTTGAATAAACGTAAAAGTCAAAGGGGTTTTTACACCGTATAAAATAAAGTTGTGTATAAAATAAAATATTCCTCAATGAAAGGAGATTGAGACGAAGTCCCATACCTCGTATCGGACTTGACCCGACCGTTATTTAATCTCCTGAATAATAAACTTTAGTTAATCTCTACTTGCTTAAGAAACTTTTTCAAGTTCATTATTCCTTTTATACCATGTTATGGACATCATGTAATCATTCAAGTTAATAATGTTCATTTTGTCGGTATTTGGTTCTTAAGTCAAAAATAGACTTCTTACACTTACATGTTGTTAATTTGGTCAAAGGTTCGTTATATCCAGAATGATATTAATGATTTGGATAAAAAATATATCATATATATTCAGCATATACATGTATTTATAATATTACATCACATTTAGAGGTAAGAAATGAAATGCACCGTTCATGGAGACGGTAAGCCGTACGTACGCATGAACGCTACTTCCATTTTTATTTCATATTTTCTGGAGTGGAATCATAATGATATAAGAGTATATTATAATTACAATATAATAACATATATAATATTATTAACTTTATCCTTTACACATCCCACATATGGTATTAACGAATCAAATCACTTTCAGGGGGCGGTAGTCCGCACTTCCTAAAATGAAGATATCGTGTTTACCCATAATGGTAACCATAAAGTTATGCCCAAAATGAAAAAAAACAGAAGCTTAAGGAAAACATAAACATATTATATATCATATATAAAAATAGTGACATCATAATGGCCACCTTTGAAGGTGTTAAATGAGTATTGAACAATCATCATTTTGGGAGGCAGAATTTCGCCATCCACGGAAACCGTATGTTCTTTAACCATTTGATGTAGTTGTGTGAGAGTGTAGCTCAAATAAATCTTATAACAACATCCTAGTATATTTACGATACTGGTGTTGTTACAAAAGAAGTAAATAAAAAGAGTTTAGGGGGTTTTAGAAGCAAAATAAAACAAATGAACATGAGAGAATGAATTACCTTTAAAAGTGTAACTCCTTTTGATTTGAGCCTAAAGGATTCCTTTGAAAGGATTCTGCCCAAAGGGAATCCTCTAGGATGAGGAGAGGGATGTGGAGAGAGTAAATGGGCAGGGGTTGGCCGAGCCAAAGGCTTGAGGAGTGTGTTAAATGAGGTAGAGGTGGGGGCCTTTTATAAGAGGAGAGGAGGGGCACTTTTGGAAATCATGAAACTATTATTTTATTTTCAAAAGTGTTTCGAATTTCTAAGGTCCCACATTGATATATTTCGAAGATAAGATGATAATTCTTAGAAATCTACCCAACCAATAGGTTTTGGAAAAGTTTAGGTCTTATATATTACATTATCTTTCCATTTTATTTTAATCGATAAATAATGAGGTCATCGCCGCATCATCATGATGCCATAAATAATTTAATTTATTTAATGTCTAAAAATAATAAAAAAAACAATATGATGTAGGAAATATTTTTATCTTTCTAATGAATATTTATAGACAAAAATATGATTATTATAACCCCTTCTAAAAATTGTTTTAGTAAAACAATTTATGTTAGTGTCATTTTCACCTTTATTTAAAGAAAAGGCATTAAAGTCATTATCTCACCCAAGTGGCTCCATGGGGTCCCCTAAATCGACCCATGGGTTTTCTTGGTCGGTCATGACACAACCAATAGGGTTAGTACATGTGTTAAGCTCATCTCATTTTATTAAAGTATTATTTTTACCTTAAACTACACTAATTACCTCTAATCGCGATTAATGAAGAAAAGTTACTATTCACCAAAAAATTATTTTCATCCCATTGAACCACATTTTACATACTAATGACGACCATGTATGTTGGATTTTAAAAATTCAATACACATTAGTGGTAAACTTTCATTTAACTGAAAAATCAGTTTGCTTGATTACCACTTAGTGGTTTCACTATTCATCAAAAATTGGAGTTTTTCATAAAATTACCAAAAATTCACTCTAAGCTATATTTGATATTCCGAATTCAAAAATTAAGTCTATTTTACAAAATTCAAAACATATAAGTCACATTAATTAATTTAATAATTAATTCCCGTTGTCAGAGCAAATAGCGTGTTTTTATGAAACAATAAGTATCAAAAGATTGACACCAGTTTAAGTCCAATTTCAAAGTGAAATTGATTCCAATGACCACCATTGGATTGAATGGTAAAAATTTATTCTAATTACACATTAATACCAATTCAAAAGATAATCTAATCATATAAATAAATTATATTAAGAAGCAGTTTTGATGTAAAATGCAGTATTTTTCACTATTCATTAAAAAAATGAACATTGTCAGAAAAATACCAAAAATTCACACAAAGTAAATTTTGATGTCCCAATCATAAAGAATAAGTTTATTTTGACAAACATATATTATAAAATTGTCAAAAGATAGATTTAAAAAGGGTTTTCCATCAAAAGGCAGTAAAACAATCTTTTAAAAATATTAGTGTATTCCATGCTTATGATTGGATTTATTTTCATTTTAAGCCTCTAAAACACTATCTAGTTCATTGATAGACATAGATAAAAATATCTATTATTCATTAATTACTTGGGATGTTACATCCTTCCCCCCTTTAGAAAATTGTGTCCCCGCAATTTATTTACTTATCAAATAAATGGGGGTACTTATCCCTCATTGCACTATCAGATTCCCATGTTGCCTCTTCCATCATGTGGTTTTTCCACAAAACATTTACCTGCTTAATCACCTTATTCCGTAACACTTTCTCCCTGTGGTCAAGAATCTGGACTGGTTGTTCCTTATAAGATAGGTTCTCTTCCAGCTGAACTACCTCTGGACTCAAAACATGAAATGGATCTGGCATATTCTTTCTCAACATCGAAACGTGAAAAACATTGTGTACCTGAGATAAACTCGGAGGTAAAGCCACTCGGTATGCAACTGATCCAACTCTCTCCAGAATTTCGTATGGTCCAATGAACCTTGGACTCAACTTTCCTTTCTTACCAAATCTCATCACACTTTTCCAAGGAGAAACCTTGAGAAAAACATGATCACCTACATCGAAAGATAGATCCTTCCTCCGGTTATCCGCATAACTCTTCTGCCTGCTCTGAGCTATTCTCATGTGTTTCTGAATCAGCTGAACTTTTTCTTCCATCTCTTCTACCAATTCTGGTCCCATCAACTTCCTTTCACCCACTTCATCCCAGAAAGCTGGAGTTCGACACCGCTTCCCATATAATGCCTGAAATGGTGTCATCTGTATACTAGAATGAAAACTATTATTATATGAAAATTCAACCAAATAAAGATGTTGGTCCCAACTTCCCTGATAATCCATCGAACAAGCTCGTAGCATATCCTCCAATGTCTGAATTGTTCGTTCTGACTGCCCATCTGATTGAGGATGAAAAGCTGTACTAAAATTTAATTCAGTACCCAACAACTTCTGAAGGCCTTTCCAAAAGTTAGAAGTAAACATGGGATCACGATCCGATACAATGGAGAGAGGAACTCCATGTAACCTGACTATCTCTTTCAGATACAAACGGGAAAGTTGATCTAGAGAGAAAGTATCTCGTATAGCAAGGAAATGAGCAGACTTGGTCAAGCGATCAATAATAACCCAGATTGCATTATTACCTCGAGATGTCTTTGGTAATCCCACAACAAAGTCCATGGATATATTCTCCCATTTCCACTCTGGCACTGGTAAAGGCTGAAGCATCCCTTTCAGTAACTGCCACTCTGCTTTAACCTGCTGACAAGTCAAACACTTCACAGTAAAATCAGCAATATCTCTTTTCATTCCATCCCACCAGTAATACTCCCGCAGATCTCTATACATCTTAGTACTGCCCGGATAAACTGAAAACGGAGAACTATGAGATTCACATAACAACTCTCTCTTCAAATGTGAATAACAAGGCACACACAATCTATTCCCAAATCTCAAAACACAGTCATTATCAATGTTGAATTCAGGCAACTTACCTTTCTGAACCAGCTCTACCTTTTTCTGCAACTCAGTGTCTTGCTTCTGTGCTTGCTTGATTCTATCTGATAGAGAAGATCTCACTGATACCTGAAACAAAATAGAAGGACTTCCTGCACCAACAACTTCTATGCCAAATTTCATCAAATCCTTAACCAAAGGATCACATTCCAAATGCAACATTGTTAATAAAGCATTACTTTTTCGACTCAAAGCATCATCCACTTTATTTGCTTTTCCCGGATGGTAATGAATTGTACAATCATAATCCTTGATTAATTCTAGCCATCTCCTTTGTCTCATGTTCAATTCTTTCTGAGTGAATATATACTTTAAACTTTTGTGATCGGTATATATTTCACACTTTACTCCATACAAATGATGCCTCCAAATTTTTAAAGCAAAAACAACAGCAGCTAATTCCAAATCATGTGTACGGTAATTTACCTCATGAGTTTTCAACTGACATGAAGTATAAGCAATTACCTGATCATTCTGAATTAGGACGCAACCAAGTCCTTTAAATGAAGCATCACTGTATATAACAAACTCACCATTCCTGGAAGGTAGTGCCAAAACTGGAGCATTCACTGATCTTCTTTTCAATTACAGAAAACAATCATCACATTCTTTTGTCCAGATAAACTTAACACCCTTCCGAGTTAGCTTAGTCATTGGACTAGATAACCGTGAAAAATTTCTAACAAACCTTCGGTAATAGCCCGCCAAACCAAGGAAGCTACGAATCTCGGTTACATTTGTGGGTCTTGGCCATTCTTCCACAACTTTTGTTTTTGCAGGATCAACAGTTATTCCATCTTTAGAAACAATATGACCAAGGAAAGAAATTTGTTGCAACCAAAACTCACACTTGCTGAATTTTCCATATAGTTTCTTTTCTTTTAAGGTTTTCAAGATAACCCTTAAATGTCTTTCATTCTCCTCTTTACTTTTAGAAAACACCAAAATATCATCAATGAAAACCACCACAAACTTATCCAAGAACTCATGGAAAATTCTATTCATTAAGTCCATGAATACAGCAGGTGCATTGGTTAGCCCAAAAGGCATTACTACGAATTCATAATGGCCATATCTCGTACGAAAAGCGGTCCTCAGAATATATGCCTCCTTTACCTTCAGCTGATGGTACCCCGATCTCAGGCCAATCTTTGAAAAAAACTGAGCTCCCTGGAGCTGATCAAACAAATCATCGATATGAGGAAAAGGATATTTGTTCTTAACAGTGATGTTATTCAAGGCTCTATAATCAATGCAAAGTCTCATAGAACCATCTTTCTTTTTAACAAATAAAACAGGAGCACCCCATGGTGATGTGCTAGGTCTAATGAAACCTTTCTCTAATAAATCTTGCAATTGCTCCTTCAACTCTAAAAGTTCAATTTGTGCCATTCGATAAGGGGGTTTTGAAATTGGCTTAGCATCAGGAACTAAGTCAACAGTAAACTCAACATCTCGATCTGGTATTATTCCAGGCAACTCATCAGGAAAAACATCAGGATACTCATTTACCACTGGCACATCATTAATCTGAACAGTTCCTTTATTTTCAACGACGTGTGCAAGGTAACATTCATTTCCATCTTTTACAAGTTTCTCGGCCTCTTGATATGTTATCAAAAGTAAGGGTTCATTCTTGTAAACAAACTGAAAGTCTTTCTGAAAAGAAACTTCTTTAGCTCTACAGTCAATCTTAGCATGGTAAATAGAGAGCCAATCCATACCCAGGATAACATCAAACTCTACTAGAGGTAGAACAATAAGGTTTGCAAGTAGGTTCTTTCCACAGATAAGGATAGGAAGATTCTTATAAATTCTTTTTGCCTCAACATTTCCCCCAGGTGTTTTTACCAAAATTTCAGGAGTCATTTCTTGAGATGGTATTCCCATTTTACTAGAAAAGGTTTCAGAGATGAAAGAATGTGTAGACCCCGAATCAAACAACACACTGGCATAATCTGAAAAAACAAACAAAGTACCTGATACAACTTCATTTGATGGCCCGACATCTGCTGAAGTAGTTGCAAAGGATTTCACCACCCCTTTCTGCTTGTAGTCTAACTGCTTCCCGTCACTCAAGCTCTTTGTCGGACACTCGTTTTCATAGTGACCCATCTCATTGCACTTATAACATTTCACTAACTGTAAATCAAATTTGTTCTTACCTTCACCTTGATCCTTTTCAGTGCAATCACGAGCCTTATGTCCCATCTTACCACATCGGTAGCACTTTCCAGAATTCAGAAGACATTCCCCAGCATGCCTTTTGCCACATTTATCACAAACTGGAAACTTAGTTCTCTTACCATCAGACTTTTTTGAAGAATTCTTACCTTTCTCCTGCCACCTCGGTCTCTTCTTCTGCTGGTTGTTATAGAACACTTGGTCATCGGCAAACTCCATTTCCACCTTCTCAGCACATAGAACAAGATTTTCATAACTTTTAAACTCACGAGAAGCTAATGCTCTTCGATATTTTGGCTTTAATCCTGAGTGAAAACGATTGATTTTACTATCAAGGTCTCGGATAAAATTTGGAGCATACCTTGCCAATCGAGTGAACCTTTCTTCATAGGCAGCCACTGAGTCTTCTTCTTGCCTCAATTCCAAGAATTGTTTTTCCATCCTAAGTCGAATAGCCTTAGGAAAATACTTCTCAAGAAACATACCTTTGAATTCATCCCAGTCGAGAGCATCAATCACATCAGCGCCCCTGATATTTTTAACCATAGACCACCACTGATCTGCTTCACCCTCCAAACGGTAAATAGCAAGACTAACCTTTTGATTGTCTGAACACCCCATGACATCAAAAATCTTATCCAGTTCTTTAATCCACCATTCAGCTAGCACAGGGTCAGATGATCCTCTGAATGATGGTGGATGTTTCCTCATGAAATGTTCCCCCACTGACATGTTCCTCTGCGGTTGATCTGGCTGATCTCGTGCATGGATACCACCACCATTTATTGCTTGAGTCAACTACGCCATTACTGCAACAAACTGTTCAGTTCCAATTCCGACCATTTCTGGATGCTGATTCAGAAGGTTATTTCCTTCTGTATGCCTTCCTAGCACTGCTTCCCTGTTTCCTCTACGGAAAACCATTCTGAACAAACATGTCTTAGATGAAGCAACATGCTAATCTTCAAATGCTATATCACTTCAATTTAACCATAAAAAAATACTTTTGGATAATCATTTAATATAATTCTAACTCCTAAAGTTATCTAAACCGACCTTTGATACCAACTATAATGCCCCAGCCTTAAACCTTACTTAATCTTGAGTTATTACAAGATTACACATTGAGGATCTTTTCAGGTTTAGAGTTTTAGAGAATTAGATCATAAAACGTGCATTACATTCCACATATAAACAAAGTGGTTACATAAAGATAGTATTCTTCATTCCCATCAATGGAAACATATTTAAAATAAAACATGGATTCATTCTTGACACTTCCTTGACACTATCATCATATCATGTACCTTTCCCTTGACCTGTGAAAAAAATTTCAAAAAAACTTGGGATGAGCATAAAAAGCTCAGTAAGGGATATAAAAATATGGAAAGGAAACATGGGTACATATATACATAAGGATGAGATCATACTTTACCCATAAAACATAAGCACTTTAACATACCTCATAAAATCATGAATAAATCATAGAAATCATAATACATAAAGGTAACTTGAGGCATTCATAACATTCTTACGTAGGGAGTAACCCTCTTGGTTATGTTTGGAATACCCATCACAGTATATTCCCTAAAATCTCTTCGGAGAAACCTTAACGTTTCACTCCTTCGCGTTACCCAATGCATTGGAGAGCTATAACGGGCTCACCTGCCCTTAGTTTATCATGGAACCAGCCGTCTTCATAATAATTTCCAAGAACCTCAACATAATCGTATCACATAAAACATGCATAAAGGAAACATAACATTTCCACATTTCAATCACAAGATATCAATACAAAATATTGATATAAAAACATTATGAAAACCATTTTTGATACCAAAATAAAAGAAAAGTAAAACATGGTATTTATTTTTCTTTTAAAAAGAAGGTATGGCTTGTAGAGGAAGCCGAAACTCAAATAACGGTCACGACGGCGGAGAAGTCGTTGTCGCCGCATACGTACGACAAAAACATTCCCTTTTGTCGTTTAGTAAACGCCTCGTATAAAAAAGATTCCTTTTGAATAAACGTAAAATTCAAAGGGGTTTATACACCGTATAAAAAAAAGTTGTGTATAAAATAAAATATGCCTCAATGAAAGGAGAATGAGACGAAGTCCCATTCCTCGTATCCGACTTGACCCGACCGTTCTTTAATCTCCTGAATAATAAACTTGAGTTAATCTCTACTTGCTTAATAACCTTTTTCAAGTTCATTATTCCTTTTATATCATGTTATGGACATCATGTAATCATTTAAGTTAATAATGTTCATTTTGTCGGTATTTGGTTCTTAAGTCAAAAATAGACTTCTTACACTTACATGTTGTCAATTTGGTCAAAGGTTCGTTATATCCAGAATGATATTAATGATTTGGATAACATATATATCATATATATTCATCATATACATGTATTTATAATATTACATCACATTTAGAGGTAATAAATGAAATGCACCGTTCATGGAGACGATAAGCCGTACGTACGCATGAACGCTACTTCCATTTCTATTTCGTATTTTCTGGAGTGGAATTATAATGATATAAGAGTATATTATAATTACAGTATAATAACATATATAATATTATTAACTTTATCCTTTACACATCCCACATATGGTATTAACGAATCAAATCACTTTCAGGGGGCGGTAGTCCGCACTTCCTAAAATGAAGATATCGTGTTTACCCATAATGGAAACCATAAAGGTATGCCCAAAATGAAAAAAAAGAAGCTTAAGGAAAACATAAACATATTATATATCATATATAAAAATAGTGACATCATAATGGCCACCTTTTAAGGTGTTAAATGAGTATTGAACAATCATCGTTTCGGGAGGCAGAATTTCGCCATCCACGGAAACCGTATGTTATTTAACCATTTGATGTAGTTTTGTGAGAGTGTAGCTCAAATAAATCTTATAACAACATACTATTATATTTAAGATACTGTTGTTTTTACAAAAGAAGTAAATAAAAAGAGTTTAGGGGGTTGGAGAAACAAAATAAAACAAATGAACATGAGAGAATGAATTACCTTTAAAAGTGTAACTCCTTTTGATTTGAGCCTAAAGGCTTCCTTTGAAAATATTCTGCCCAAAGGTAATCATCTAGGATGAGTAGAGGGATGTGGAGAGAGTAAATGGTCAGGGGTTGGCCGATCCAAAGGCTTGAGGAGTGTGTGAAATGAGGTAGAGGTGGGGGCCTTTTATAAGAGGAGAGGAGGGGCACTTTTGGAAATCATGAAACTATTATTTTATTTTCAAAAGTGTTTCGAATTTCTAAGGTCCCACATTGATATATTTCAAAGATAATATGATAAGGCTTGGAAATCTACCCAACCAATAGGTTTTGGACAAGTTTAGGTCTTATATATTACATTATCTTTCCATTTTATTTTAATCGATAAATAATGAGGTCATCGCTGCATCATCATGATGCCATAAATAATTTAATTTATTTAATGTCTAAAAATTATAAAAAAAACAATATGATGTAGGAAATATTTTTAGATTTCTAATGAATATTTATAGACAAAAATATGATTAGTATAACTTTTTCTAAAAATTGTTTTAGTAAAAAAATTTATGTTAGTGTCATTTTCACCTTTATTTAAAAAAAGGCATTAAAGTCATTATCTCACCCAAGTGGCTCCATGGGGTCCCCTAAATCTACCCATGTGTTTTCTTGGTCGGTCATGACACAACCAATATGGTTAGGACATGTGTCAAGCTCATCTCTTTTTATTAAAGCATTATTTTTACCTTAAACTACACTAATTACCTCTAATCGCGATTAATGAAGAAAAGTTACTATTCACCAAAAAATTATTTTCATCTCATTGAACCACATTTTACATACTAATGACAACCATGTATGTCGTATTTTCAAAATTCAATACACATTAGTGGTAAACTTTCATTTAACTGAAAAATCAGTTTGCTTGATTACCACTTAGTGGTTTCACTATTCATCAAAAATTGGAGTTTTTCAGAAAATTACCAAAAATTTACCCTAAGATATATTTGATATTCCGAATTAAAAAATTAAGTCTATTTTACAAAATTCAAAACATATAAGTCACATTAATTAATTTAATAATTAATTCCCGCTGTCAGAGCAAATAGCGTGTTTTTATGAAACAATAAGTATCAAAAGATTGACACCAGTTTAAGTCCAATTTCAAAGTGAAATTGATTCCAATGAACACCATTGGATTAAATGGTAAAAATATATTCTAATTACACATTAAGACCAATTCAAAAGATAATCTATTCTTATAAATAAATTATATTAAGAAGCAGTTTTGATGTAAAATGCAGTATTTTTCACTATTCATTAAAAAATGAACATTGTCAGAAAAATACCAAAAATTCACACAAAGTAAATTTTGATGTCCCAATCATAAAGAATAAGTTTATTTTGACAAACATAGCATATAAAATTTTCAAAAGATAGATTTAAAAAGGGTTTTCCATCAAAAGGCAGTAAAACAATCTTTTAAAAATATTAGTGTATTCCATGCTTAAGATTGGATTTATTTTCATTTTAAGCCTCTAAAACACTATCTAGTTCATTGATAGACATAGATAAAAATATCTATTATTCATTACTTACTTGGGATGTTACAATACCTCTACTATAAAGACCTTTCAAAATATAGTTTAAAACTGCAAGTAAAAACTAGTTTAATGCTAGATTACTTATTTTTCTCATAATAAATACCAATGCATCAAGGGGCTATATAATACAGGGCCACACTTGTCACTATAGGTATAAATCATTCCCTATATATCGAATAATCAATTTAATTTAATGAATAATGTTCCTTATCTTAAAATATTCATATTGAGTAAAGAATAGGGATTTATCAATTTTTCCCTATATATAGAAACTACTTTCAATGTATAACACTGTATGTAAAAATGATATATGGTTTAATAAATAATCATATCCATAATAAATGATATGGTTAATTAGGGTAAATTTAATGTCCAATGATCATAGTAAAGTGAATATTTAATGAGAAGTTGATTACTATAAAAAATGAATCAAGTAATTGAATGTCAATGATATCTTTGGTCTAAATAATCATAAACCATCAAAAGGAAGAATAAGGATGGTATCAATTCAACATATACCCATTGGAGTAAGAATAAAGTGTTTTTTTCACTAATGAATATAAATATTATAAAAATTTATTTAAATAACATTCTTGAGGAAAATATCCTTTTTATTTTGAAAAGCACCTTTTAAAAAATAAAATATTTTGAAAATACTATTCTTTGAAAATATATTTTAAAAAACTAATTATTTACTTAATATTAGGGAAAAATATTTAAAAATACAATGTAAGCTTAAAAATTATTCTTCAAATAAATGATAGTGGTTAATTACATACATGTAATTTATGTTAAAAATAACATTCCTTATACACTTTAAAACTTTTATAAAAGCACCCTATTCAGAAAATGATAAAAAGACTCATTTAAAAACATTTTTTGAAAATTAAAATGGGTAAAAATGTCCTTTAAAAATCATAGTATAATAGTAAACAAAATAGAACATTTTTAGAATCATGGTTTTAAAAGAAAATTGATTTCTGATCAAAGAGAGAAGTGAAGTTAGACTTTTATAAAAAATATCAATTATTTTATGTGCCAAAGAGTGGAAAAATAGTACTATTACTTGAGAATATCATGAATAAACATAGGATAATAAAAATAAATGGTTTTATTAGATAATTATCATATGATTTCATTGAACTTAAATTCAAGAATAAATAGTCTTGATTAGAATTATATTGTTAAATAAACCCCTACAATGATCATAATTTTGAAGTGAGAATTAATCAATGAATTAATTATGTGTATAAAATTTAAATCCGCATAAAATAATTATAAATACAACACAAGATAATGAAAATTTATTTCACACATAATATTATAATATCAAATACAATTAAGAAGTAATATTACCTAATGAAAATAAATCGAGTTATGAAATTCTTTACCACCTAGTAACTTTTAAGTCAAATTTCTTTAGACAGAATAATTCAAATTGAAACTTAAAATACCATGATGAATTAATTATTCATGATATTAATTTTAAACGTGTTAGTTTATATACTGTATAAAAGAAACTAAGTGCATAACATTTCAATATGCCTCAATGAAATAAAATTGAGACAAAATCCATTACCTCATGATTCTTTTTGGTTGAACACACTTTAAAATCCTCTATAGTGTTTTTAAACATGTTATTACTTATTAAATTTCCATATTAATATTTTTAATATCATATATGATCCTTTTATAAAATATTATCACTTTTTTGTTAATAATCTTTCATTATTTTCATTGTTATGGGTGTTAATTGCCTTGTTTTCTCATTCGTGCATTGTCATGAAAGTTCTAATTCTTATGAATATTATATAAATCCATAATATCTATAATAATAATAATAATAAAATTGTTATATTTATATATAAATTATAATTTTAAAACTAATCATAAAATATGGTTATGAAAAATAAAGTATATTACAATCATGGAGATGGTAGGCCATACGTTTGCATTAGAAACATTTCCATTTTTCACTAATTATTGTGGAAAGGTGTTAAGTAGTGTTTTATCTTTAAATAACTATAATAATATCATAATTAACATTTTATATATTTATATTTATTATCCATGTGTTTTGGTGATGAAAATAGAGTCACATCGCTTTATAAAGGTAGTAGTCCACACGTAAACGAACGATGTTATCATCTTAATGTGGGTGAAAAGGCAAGAAATAAAAATATATATTATATTTACATAATGATAAATATTTCATGAATATCATTATTATTTCATTTATATCAAATATAATCATTAAAATTATCCATATCACTTTCCATTTAAATCGTTAGTGAATGTGAATCACATCGCTTCATGAGGCTGTAGCTCATTGTACACACGAGCGACATTATAATATCTTTTATGGAATTAAAAGTTAAAATTTATATATGATATAATTAATATATAGGTATAATTATGTTATAAATATCATATATATACTTTATATCTATCATAAAACCCAATCATGATAGGTGGTAATGGAAAAATGAATGTCATCAGTTTGTGAGGCAGTAGTCCATCGTATACATAAATAATGATTTTGTAACCCATTTGATGGAAGTAGGGATGGATGTAGTTCATAACCTTAACATAAAAATAAATTAGTATATGGAATATAATTAGTTTATTATATAATTATGGTTTAATAATAATTTAATTAGTCGTAGGAATAATAAAATAGAAAACACTAGTTGAAGAATGTTACCTCTTCTTCAAGTACCCTACATAAGTTTGCACCAAATCCTTCCTAAGATTGATTTATTCCAAAAATAAGGGTTATAGTATGATATTATGGAATTTGGGAATTTATTTTGGTAGTTATAAAATTAACTAATGAGTTTTAAAGGTGTTAATAATAGGGGATAGGGAATGGCACATTATAAGTGAGGTGAAGGGAACACTTGTCGTTTTTTGAAGATATTTGACCATACCCATTTTTTCATCTTGAAAAATTCTTCAAAAATGGACCATTAACAAACCTAGAAGATATAAGGTCCAAATATTTTCAAAAAATATGTTTTTGAAAAATATTTAGTCATTTTTATCCCTTATCATTTTAGTTTAACCCCCTCTAAAACCCATTTTCACCTTAACCATGGTAAATAATTTTTACTAAATTCACTTTTAATTTTCATAAAAAATTAAGTTGAAATTATTCGATATTATAAATATTTATTATTAAAAATATTGAATCGATTTTTCCAAATTCAATTCATATAATTGGAAAATTATAATTTAAAACTAATCCTGTAGACACGATGAGAAAGAGGGTCTTTAAAGAGAAAATATTCAAAAGTTTACAAGGTTTTTATATAAAAATTCAATATGAAAATGATTCCAATGAGTTAAATTGGATTAATGGATATAAAATTTCACTAATTTTAATTTAAAACAAATTTAAAATATAATTTAACTTTATAAATAATTTAAACAAAAAAAGGATTTCATTTAAAATTCAGTATTTTTAACTAGTCATCAAAAATTGAAACATTTAAGAAAAATACAAAAAATTCACCCTAAGATAATTTTGATATTTTGATTTATAAAATGAAGTTAATTTTATAAATTAAATTTTATAAATTTTTTAAAAAATTAATTTTATTTTATGTATGAAAAAAGTGACTAAACTGTCTTTTATAAAAAAAAATTTTTTAGAAAACGTTTTATTTTCTATTAAATTATTATTATTTTATTTATAATCAATTGATAACCATAATTTTTATAATTTAGTTATTATTATTCATACACTAAAATTCAATGTCTGGTTTATAATATTATACTATATTATGGTTTATTTATACTTAGGGTTGTATGTTCCGCAAGTTATCAAAGAGATTAAATTTAAAGAAATATATTATGTGGGTTATTTAAGCTTAGTGTTGCGTGTCATGTATGATATTGAATAAAATTTTCTTATTTTATAATTTTAGGGTCTTAAAAAAGTTCTTCATTTGATTTCCAATTTATCAAAAAAAAGATTACTTACCAGATAATTTTAATGAAAACTAAATTCTAATTTCAAAATCACATGTAAATTTTATTTTCAAAAAACAATTTTTTTCAAAACCAACTCATTTTACAAACTAACTATAAAAAAAACTTTCCTTATTTTACTTTATGGAATATAACTATTTCTAGGTAACCATTACTTTTAAATATCACTTCTTTTTTAATAAATAATATTTGTAGCCCATTTTCTTTACATTAAAAATATTATTAGAGTTTACAAAAACCACATCTTCATACTAACACAAATTTCATTAAAATGTATCAAATGAATGATTAGTAGCATAATAAAAACCCATATTTTCAAATAGTTCTGATATTTCATTTCCTAAAAAATTATGTAAAATTATTAAGTAAAAAAATAATTTAACAATTCTAAAACAAATTATCAAAAAACTAATAAATAGAATTATTTAAAATCCTTACCATAATTTCTTCCATGATACATGAATAAATAGAAAATAGATAGCATTATTGAGAATTACATTTATAAAAAAAATCAGACAGTACACCAGTAAACAAATAATAAATGGCATTATCATAGGTGATAGATTAAAAGAAACAAGTTTCATGCCCACTAATAGAAGATAAAAAGAAAAAAAGTGGAATGATTAGGATCTAAAATACATAACAATTATATAATATATTATCCAAATTGGGGTAAATTATCAATCATAACAAAGGTAGGTATATTAGTGACATTAATTAACTAGATAACACCTAATAAGGTATTTAAGAAAATATTTATTACTTTATTTATAGTTATTCAATTAAATAAGTATATTTACATGTAATAATTATGAGATAAATAAGATTCATGTGTCCTAATATGCCACTAGACCATATGATGTGTGAATCATTGAAATATTTGGATCTCGAATGAGCCCTATAATACTTCTTTAGTTTCATCACTATAATACTTGAGATATTTTTAAAAAATCCTCACTAAAACCTATGATTCCTACCCAATACTTGGACATCTCCTAGTAAATTAAACTTCTACTATGAAGAGATTGATCATGATTTTTTATTGATTACTTATAAAGTCTTGATAGAACTAACTCATGTTTAGAAAACCCCATAACAAAACTTTTATAACACTTATAATTACCTTGACTTAGATTCTCAATCCACACTAGATTAGGTGCTTCACTAACCTTAAGGGAATTTTCTGATCCTAATGGGATGGAGATTATCACTATGTGTTTGAGTTTAATATTTTGAAATGATTAACCTGTATTGGTATGTATAATAATTTATGATTGGGTTCCACTAAGAAACTAACATGAATCGTCCATATAATAGAAATTATCAAGAAAAAAGAAATTGGTGATCTAGAGACAATTAATAACCTCATGTTAAATACCACTAGAAATGTCCAATTTGGTGTATCGAAATAAATTTGAAAATCTATCCATTCTATGATACCCCAACTAGAATATTTGGGTCATAGACAAAGTTCCACAAGACCTTAGGTCCACCTCCCTGTATTCTATAGGCTTTCGACTAGTGGTAAGGGTGTAGAATGATAGTGGGGAAACTACTCCCTCATTTTAGAGTCTAAAATAGAATAATAAATAACTAAACAATAAGCATCAATAATGTTCATCAGAATATGTAGTAAAACACTAAATGAAATTATATATCAAGATGATGTTTTCATTGAATCATACAACAAATCACCTACTGGTACAACAACATTAAAAAAAGGGTAAAAATACATGGAGGATCTTTTACAACCCTAAGCCTCTTCTAAATTCTAGTCTCCAAAATTCCTTAGTTTCCCTATCATGATCCATTACACACCCTATGATAAACTAAAAAATAGACATAAGGTATGCACATACACCAAAGTTCCCATACAGGGTGTGAAAAATACATCTCAATAGGTTCTATCAATGAACCCCTGATATATGTTGTCATATATATGTGTGTTCATGAGGAAAATAAATACACCAATAAAAATCCTTGTCGAGTCATTTTGTGCTAACCAGGACACTATTATTTTTGGAGTGATATGCATACTTATTAGGTCATTGAGTGATAACTAGGCCAACATAACACCCATCCATACCTGATTCGACTCCATGTCAGAGTACAAGTCTTATATGTTGTCACATGTCACATCATACCACAAGGATACATCATCATCCATCAAATCTGGTCACAAGTCCAACATAATCACCTAAAGGATTAGGCCTCAAGTCTAACACATATCTTGAATCAAGGAACATAGCCAAATAAGGCCCTAGGTTATTCAAAAAATTCATCACACACCTACCTCAGTCATAGATCAGTCCACAATTCGAATCAAGCTCTAGGTCCAGACACAAGTCCATCACACCCCAAGATCTATTGGGTTAGACTATAATGTCAGTATTCCCCATATTCTATCTAAATTCAAGCCACAAGACCATCATGTTCATGCGCATTCTCACTACTACAAAAAGTGTTTTCAAAACACCACCCTTTAAGAGCACTAAAAAAGTGTTAATAAAGGGTACCTTTATGAGTGAAAAAATCACTATTAAATATACTCATCTATCAGTGCTGATAAAGGTACCCATTTATCAGTGCTTTTTTAGTGTTGTTAAAGGGGCCCCCTTTATCATTGCTTTTCTTAGTTGTGCTGATAAAGGGAGGTCTTTATCAGTGCTTTTTTTCTAGCACTGATAAAGGGTATATTTCAAAAAAACATTAAAAAATATATTAATACATAAATATATTTATATATTTATATTGATATAAATATAATATATGTTTTTTAAATATGTTTTAAATAAGTATAAATAGACATTTACACTTAATATATAAAAATTTTAGTGATATTAGCATATAAAATATTTAAAAAAATATTAATTAATAATTTTATAATTATCAATGATTAATAATCATTTAACAACATTTTGAAGACAAAAAAATCAAAAAATTAATAAAATATCTAAAATAAGTTGAAGACGTAACTCATACTTCAAATGGCCAAAAAAACTTTATCAGGGTGTCCATTTGATCTATACCACATATCAAATTGAATCCTATGATGATATCTACATACTGATGATAGAAGTAAACCTTCTCTCACATTTTTCAAATCCAAAAAAGGCCTAGAAGACCTCTAAAACTGAGTTTTTAGTCGGGATACCCAATGTTTTTAACATTTGATGGAATTTCAGACTCATTTCAAGGGGTCTTTTTTTCTTTTTCAGTGGGGACTAAATTTTTCTCATGGATTACATTCAAATTGACATTATGGATTTGAAATTTTATGATTTTTCACAATGTGATGTTATTTATAATCAAATATATAACAATATATATATATATTTTTCATATATTTACACCTAAAAATATAATTTTACAAATAAATAATTAAACATATTTACATATAATGTATATTTATCTATATATAATCCTTATAATATCAATTTTATTTAAAATAAAAATATATGAATATTTATATACCTATATAATGTGTGTGTGTGTGTGTATTAGTGTGTGTCTATAATAATAAATGGATATATATTATCTATATATTCTAACATATAAATATACATATGAATATATAATATATGTAAATATATATAAATATGTCTAATTATACTTACAAATACACATATATATACTATATATACATGTGTATGTATGTTGTATATATATATGTATTTATTTATTTATTTATAAACACACACAAAATATATATTTTATAAATGTATTTAAAACTAATGTTATAAATATATATTAATATATTAATAAATATACTGATAAAAATATAACTATATATATATATTAATATAAATATATATTAATATAATAATAAATATAACTAAATAGATATATAAATAAATAGATATATCATTAAATAGAGAACAAAACAAGATGGGCGAGTGGTAAAGGTGCAGGTACCCAAGGTAGAGGTCTAGAATTAAAATCCAAACAGATCCAGGGGTGTGTAGGTAGGTACAGGGGGTGGCTAGAATTGTTAAAGGGTGGGTGGTGGGCAGTGTTAAAGGGGGTTAATGGGGATGGTTGGGGTGCTATTGGGGCTTCCTAGCACTATTAAATGGGGGTCAAGCGTTGTTAAAAGGGGTTCTCTTCTATAAAATATTTTATTTTATTTTATTTTTATTTTTTGACTTTTATCTGTGCTTTTTAGCATAGATAAAAGGGGTCTTTATCATCACTTTTTTAGCACTGAAAAAAGGGACCCCCCCCCCCAACAGCACCTCAATTATCAGCGATTTTTAGCACTGATAAAGCCATATTTTTTGTTATGTATCTAGTTCTTATCATCATCACTTGTTCCACATCACACCATCATTATTTACCTACCTAAGAGCTAGATAATCCATAAAAATCCACCAATCACTTTGATTCTAGATGAAAAACTCCACAAGACAAATATTCACACACCACAAAGTATAACATAAAAGGTCACGACATAGCATAATAAACATGACTCTCAATTGCCATGTGTGTATACACATGTGATCAATATCAAGAATGGGGCTCATGGGATATACACTCTCACACATGTGATCAATATCAAGTATAGATCTCATAGTCCATCCATGCTCACTCAAACATACTATATCACACAATAACCCTCATAATTTTACACGTACACTTATGCACAATGACCCACATGATCTAATATGAAAACCCCAAGGGTAAGGACAAACTATGGTGAAATTATAGCCCAAAGGCTCACCTCAATCCCATCCTTATTCGATAGGTCCAGTTCCAACCCAAAAATTACCTTAGCATCCTAATGCCAACTCCTCAACTAATTAGTCCTTATCTGATTCCCACTACATAAGCTAGGGTCTCATCTTACATCTCACTTGGGAGACCACATAACACTCGAACACATTCCATCTTATGTTATATGAAAGGATCTAGGGAAAACACATGGGATATTACTATAACCCATCTCACAAATTGAGACCACCCAAGGTCTCTTTACATACCATAAAGTACCACTACTCTTTATCTACATAGTATTCAGTTGATTACAAACATACCAAGTGCTTCCAAGAACTCATTCTATGCCTAGGGAATAAATTTTCCCTTATTGACTAGATTAAGGGTCTCTCAGTCCTCAGGCGCTCTTCTTGATCCCATACATAAATGCACACATGCATGTACAATAATTTATAAACATACATATGGTTTTTTATTCTAGGGTCTACCTACCTCAAAAGGAGTTATCATCCTCATTGATCCCACACATGCCCCATCCTAACTTTACAAATCCTCATCCAATATGAGTACATCCTAATCCAATCCCATTCACATCCCTAATGATATACCTCATGCTAAGAATAAACAATAATTAATTATAAACATTTATAATTAACTATTTGATCAAACTCAAAATTCATAAAAGTATAAAACCCTTACTCATGTTCTTGGTACAATAGATTCATAACCAAACACACCTAGAGGGTATTCACACACCCTCGATGTCATCATAGAAAAGATCCCTAACCCTCAACATCAAAAAAACATCTAATTAAATTAGATTTAATTGAAAATATTATAATAAACCCATCATGTGACATACCTTGGGAGAATATCCATGAAACAACCAATGATCATTTCCCTGGGACATCCTCTATTCAAGATGAGTAAAACCCCCTTTATTTTGGGATGATTTCACAAATATTTAATGAATTACTCAAAGAATACTTAACATAAATTGAGAAAATATTAGAGTAAAGGTAATATAGGGTAATGTATGAATAGGAAATAATAATCATACCTTGGATCATCATTGAAACTCACCCAAATTATCCAATGTTAAAAGGGTATTGAAGGATATTCTTGAGAGGGTAAATTGGCCAAGTAATGTTCTTTCACAAGATCCTTGCTTAGCTAAATCTCAAGGACCCAGAGGATATGAAAGATAAAGAATCCCCCCACTTAAATTCAAGCTAGGATGAACCCACTAGATGGAAACTGGGCCTCACCAGCTGGTTGGTGATCCAACCTAGCCACCTAGTCTACAATAGTAGCCTCAGCTACCTTGATCTTCCTTAATTGAATTCTTGATTTCCCAAATATCCTCCCAAGATTATTTCTTATTTTAAAATAATATTTTAGTATTTATAAACCTTAGGTCTCCCAACCCAAGCCTTGATTATTAAAACAGACCATCCCTTGAATGAAAAGATCATATTTCTTTAGAAATTTCTAACCTATAGTGAGGTGAGTCATTACAAACTCCCCCAACATAATTCTTCTTATCTTTGAGAAGATGTGGTAGTCCTAAAACCATATCTCCCAACTTTACAAGGACATATATTCATAGAGAATCTACCATGTTCTATTTTTGAATGTTAATAACTACTATTGTGTAACTCTTAATGTCCAACACACATCATTCACAATAAACTAAACCCCTCGCTCATTGATAATGTGAACACTGAGATGGTTCTCACTACACCCATCTATTCTGACATACCCCAATATATTATACCATTCATCTCGAATCTTATGGTGCTCCCTACTATAATGATTCACTTGTGATGGCCAATTCCAATCTATGTTCACCCCATAATAATAATTTTGGACCAAAAATGCACCTACAATGGTCCACTGACCTACCAACCACATCCAAAAAACACTTCTTATATAGTTTCCAAACCATTTCATTCAATTACCATATAAAAACACCAATAAAATTTTCTTCATATGGGCCCTCCCAAAATTCTTACTTTAGTGTTCTAACATGCCACCAAGCTAGGTGATCTTTATTCCTTAACTCCAAGTGGCATCTTGTGATTTTCTAAAAAAATATCTAAGACTAAGCCCAATACATAATGTAAAACCACAGTTGGATCTCCAACCACTTTCTCATACATTAATCACTCACCCTAAGCACTGACACACTTTCAATCTGTCTAAGTTCTATTCATGCTAAAATCACCTAGGTCCGGATTCCAACACATTCACTCTTCTGAAAACATATATAAACTTGGATTTTGGTATTTACCAAGGAACTAGATCACATAAAATATAATGCCCTATGACACCATAGTGTCACCTCAACCATTAACTAATTGTTATTTTACCTCCTCCATGATCCTTCTAACATAAATATCATTTACCAGCAATCTGACATGATTTTTCCCACCATAGTGTTATCTTCATTATCACCTATTAAAACCAACACTGATCTCCATAGATTAAATTCCATCCAACACTACATGTAGTTAATGGTCATGGTTGTCCTGCTAATAGCTGAGCACCATGTTCAACATTGATCACCACCTATTACCAATTTACCCAAAACACCATTATAAACATTTTTTAAATTAATCTAAAATGAGGGTCACACCCTCCAACCATACAATGGTTTTTTCCACCATACAACTTCCTTTTCATTGATCCATGATCATTAACCCCAAATGGGTCCCAACACTTTATGTGTATCTCTTACCCTAATTCATTATCACCTAACCATTCTAACCATGACACTCTTTTAAGGTTTAACTTGGATAATTCATGCCACCACACCTATCCCAACACCGATTTCACCTCTTACCATAGATACATTCATAATTCTTAGTAAAAACTATATCCTATCATATCCACACATATCTCATGAATGCATTAGTGACCCCACTCTGATAGTAACTCTTAACCAAGACCACCATCACACTACCATAGTAGCGTCACTTAGGTTCATACACAAACTAAATGATTCCCAATGAACCCAAACAATATCAGAACACTAATTACAACACACCTAATCATTACATGTATGATACATGTATTTCATGTATATATTTTTTCTAAATACATTAATTTTCATAATATAATTGATATTCTTTCCAATATTTGTACTTTTTAACTTATTTTGTGATTTATGTAAGGATGATACCAACATTTTAAAAAAGAACAAAAAGGGATAAATTTGTGGAAAAAAGACACTTTACACCATGACACTTCATACTGTGGTGAGACATCAAAAAAATGATTCCTACTATGAAGGTTTCCTATGGATCACTCACAGGGACTGAAATTGAGGAACTGGGGAAAAATGAAGCTTATGGAGTTATAAACAAAATATTTATGACATGTAATCATTATGTGATGTAAAAAAATTATAGTCCATGAAGTGGAGACAAATCTTGGTGAAAAGAAAATCAATCGGAGGATAGCCTGACATTTACACAATTTATAAACATTAATAGATGTGAAAAGATTACACGATGTGAATAAAGTAAATGATGTGAAACTCATCAATATTTAGAAGATGTGATGTTAATCCATGAATATTTGAAGTCTCGAACATTACACATCATGAATCACTTACATGATGTTTAAATGTTCATGATGACCAAAAAATGGTGAGGTTTTGACATATGAAGTGGTGAAGACTCGTCTTAGAGCCCTAGGACAACTTGTGACCACTTTTTGACTCATTATGATTCCAATGAATATGCCCATACCCCAAGGAAGTATATAAATAGGTATTTTAGTTGTTTCTACTGGGGGAATCTAGATATCAAATCTTGAAGAGAGAAGTTTCATTGTGAAGTTTCCTCACCAGTTTCATATCCATCTTTTATATATTTTTTCATTTTCTTTTTTCATTCCCCCTTACTCCCTCATCACTAGGATGAGGGGGTAAAATCCACCTTGTTATAGGGTTATGTAGCTAAAGGGGGAAGGTGTCATTGGATCTATTTATTATTTTTATTCATGTATTTGTTTTTATATAATTTGATTATACAATTCCAAACCCCATTCTTATTATTTTCCTCATAATCATTGAGTGAATTTATGGAAAGAAAACTTTATAATTGAGGAATTGATCACCCTAAATTGAGGAATTAGCACTGTCACATTTCAAGAAACCATATTTAAAAATGGTATTGAGACAAACCAGATTCGATAATTCCCTAATTACCTGACCATGGGAAAAGGTGGATCACTAAGTTGGGGAGGAGATACCATAACCATTGGATCCACCTTGAATCGACTCCATCACTAATCATGTATAAATCAATTTATTTTCTAAAATGAAATTATACTTAAATACTAAAACTAAAAAACCCCATCACACTTTCAAACATGATTTAAAACCCCAAAACTTCTTTGCTTCATTCCCTCTCTTTCTTCAAAATGATTTTAAAACCAACATCAGTTCTTCTACCTCTTTATCAAATAAAAAAAATATTTAAAAATATAATTGAACTAATTTCACCATCTCTATGGGATTTATCTTGACCTTTTCTATATATTCATTTTAATTAATTAAGTATAATTGATCTAAGTTTTATAAATTTTTTATTTTGATTAGAACCAGGGAAAACAATGATTCCCTTTGGTCCCATCAAAAATAGAATCATTGCTGGGGATGATTGGATTTTAGTTTTTAGGTTTCTTTAGTTTTTTATTTTATTTTATTTCGTTATTTAAATTTTTATTTTTTCACTAGGTTTGTAAATTCTATAGATTTTAAATTTTGAAAATTTTAATGTATGACCACCACAAAAATGCAAAAGGAAAATAACTCTTTGAGATTAATTCTAAACCAGAGAATATCCTGAGAAATAAAAGAATTATGACCATGAATGGTACAGGAAAAAAATCCACAATTGGCTACTGGAGGAGGATTTCAATAGGATCTAGGGATATATATGTTCATAGATCATTGGAGGCTATAAAATAAAATATTTTAACCAAGAATCCTAACAACTCTTGTAAATGAAAATCATTGAGAGATCCAAATTTTCATTATTCAGATAATCTCAAATAGTGTGCAATTAACTAGACTACCGCATGAAGATCCAAGCATGAATTTGGGAAGCTTTATTGAGCTCTACAACACCTTCCAATTATATAATGATTCAAGTGATGTGGTAAGGATTCATCTATTTTTATTTTCATTATGATAGAGATATCAATAGTGGATTCAAATATTGATAGTGCATTCCATCACATCATAGAATCAACTGGCATGAAACTTTATAACTCGATTATTTCCACCTTCCAAATAAATGGACATATGGGTAAATATTCTATACTTTTTTCAATTTGAGGATGAATCAATATTCTCTTTGTGGTAACATTATAAATATATGACTTGTAAATTCCCCAATAATGGTATAAATTTATGGTTGATTATACAAAATTTTTATAAGGGGTTTTTATAGGGAAACATTTCAATTCTTGATATTGTGGATGGAGGATCAATGATGAAGAAGTCACCTAAAGAGAGATATAGTTTGTTGGATGAAATGGAGAGAAATAGTTTCTAGAGGCAAGGAGAAGGGATTCAGTGAAAAGTAATTCATATGATCAAAAAAATTATTGGATGTTGTTTCAGATGGAATCTATAACCAATAAGATGGACATGATGATGGTCCAGTAGAAAAACCCCCAACGTATGTATATGAAATATTCAAATTATTCTTATTACAATCATGTTAAATAATTTCAGGGTTTGTGACGCAACAAAAATAAGGGAAAGGGTGACAACAAAGATAACATGGATACCAACCACAAGAAACCCAAGGGTATTCACTAACAATCTAGTTCCATACATTGGAAGAGACACTGGCCACATTTATTACCACATTTGGGAATGTAATCAAGGAAATAAAAGAATACACGACAAGACAGAAGGCTGCACTATGGAATCTAGAGGTTCAAGTTATATAGATCATTGAGAATATTAGAGAGGGACCCAAAAGAGTACTCCCAATATTCCACAACGTACACCCAAGATAATATTTGGAATTAATCACCCTAGAGAGTGTAAAAATCATCAAATACCATCCTGAATAAATAAATATAAAACAAGATGAAAAAGAGGTTTAAGATGTAGAAAAGAGTGAGGAACAAGTAGAAAAATAATCTAAAGATGAACCACCACAATTCAATCCAACACTACCCTTTCCAAAATGAATGGTACAAATGAAGATCAACTCAAAAAAAAAGGTAAGTTTCTTGAACAATTTAAAAAATTTCATATCAATATTCCTTTTACAGAGTCTCTCACAAACATTACTACCTAATAAAATTTTATGAAAGTGTTGGTGACTAAAAAAGAATTTTGAAGAGATTGGAACTATATCACTCATATGGAAGTGTTCAGAAATGGTATCTAAGGACCTACCTATGGAGAAACAATATCGAGGTATATTTTACATAAATATATCTTTCAAAGCTAATAAATTTTAAAATTAATTAAGTTATTTAGGTGGGAGTGTTAATATCATGTAATACACCACTTATGAAAGCCTGAAACTTGAGGCACTGAATCTCACAAGGGTTGCACTCTAGCTAGAAGATTCAATAGTGAAATACCCTTGTGGACTCATCGAATACATTTTGATCAAGGTAAAAAAATTATACTTCTCAGATGACTTATTAGTGTTGGATATAGAAGAGGATTAGAATCTACTCATTATGGGGAGACAATTTTTTGACATTGGTCATGAATTTATTGATTTATAAAGTGCATAACTTTGTTTGAGAGTTGGTTGTGAACAAGTAAGTTTTAATATCCACTAGGTGGTGAAGAACTGTGATGTGAGAGAAGATAATGATTTTTGAGATGATAAAATACCAGGATATAAATAGATTGATAAGAATGAAGTAGCTGTTATTATAAAAGAGGATACCAAAAATAAAAGTATTGAGAAGAAGAAAGGGATGGTGAAAGGTCATACTGATATCATTAGAGGAGTGGTTGAATCTACTTAGTTTGAAAAAGTAAAGCATCTATGGATTATACATGACATTCCATTTAGTTTTTAAAAACTAAGGAAGAAATAGTGGATCCTCTTAATAGAGATCAATAAAGTGTTTCCATAGGTAAGAATTAATTTTTTTAAAGAAATTGGACAAGGATTATCTTATATAGACAAGACATATCTAAGACCATTCATGGATCTTGACTAAGTAAAAAATTTTCAACCATCAATCACCTAAGAAAAATATGAAGGAGGTAAGGATGATCCAATGATAGTAAACAAATGCGCTTCTAGGAGGTAACTTGAGTTTTATTTATTTTTAATTATTTGGTTTTTAAGATTGCATTATCTTACTCCAAATATTTTAAAATTCATTGTCAATGGCCAATTATTTCACCTATTTATTTTTATTTTTTAGGACCATCAAGAAAATGGAGGTAAGTAGTAGATATTGTATGACTATTACACATTGTGATACCCATTCGCATCCAAAACTGGTGCAGGTAGAACCTATGCATCCGACTTCAAAGAATAATTAAAAAGGGGAGTAAGCATTTCAATTTGGAAATTTTCTACTATATTCCACTCATTTTACTATTTAAGAGATTTAATTTCAAATTTCATTCCTACATTTTATTCTTACTTTAATCAATGTAACTAAGATACATAAACTTCCTAGGATACTTTTCATTACATGGTTTTAAATTTATTTTTTAATAAATTTTAATGAAAAAATGGGGAAAAGAATTAGTAGGGATAATAATGTGTATTAAGATTTGGAAAATCATGATTTAAGAATACTAGTTGATATTTTTAAATAAAAAATTTCTAAGATTTATCCATTCTTTTAATTTTTGATATTTACACTACTAGATTTTATTATTTGTATGCACTTTTAGGAGTTATTGTCCCACCCCTAATTTATCATTCTCGATACATAATCTAAGCCCAATATTTCCCATTATTTATATAGTATATTTCTTGAGAGATTCGAGTATTCTTACTTCTAGAACATTATTTTCATCTTTTTTAAGTTGCGATTAAAAAAATTTCACATTTAATATAATGGAGGTAAATTTTTTGTTTATACTTTATCCTAAAACCCACCTTAAACTAATCTTTTTTAATCTTATAGAAACCATGAACAGACGTTTTATGAAATATACCTACTAAAAACACATTTTACCCTTTTCTACATTCCTCTAAATATTTTTCATGATTATAAAATTTAATTGTGGGGGATATGAAGACTGGTGGAAGGGATACACATTTTGTAATGGATAAGTGAGGGGATATTTTCATGGGATTTTTTAAGATGTATTCATTGTATTTATTGCATGCCCTCTTGTAAAAAATTAAAAAAATTATAATAAATGGGCTGAGTCTTGGAAAATTCAAAAATCATTATTTCTTGATTAGTAATCTTGTTATAACTATTACAAATATTTTTTTAAGGATATCATTTGGGGTTGGGTGATGACTGTAATATTTTTTCCAAACCCAAATTTCCAAAAAAAAGAAGAGATAAATAATACAAAAGGGCGTTTCATTTATTTCATTTTATTTCTATGTCATCCTACTTTGAGATACTGGGGGAGAGGAGAATTTCATTGAGATGTTTTTTATTATCATGAAAATTACTTTAGATAAACGCCTATTTTTTTAGATCTACTTTTTTACATCATTTACCTACCTTCCTTAACCCTCATAGTAATTTGATCCCAAATGATGAATCCCTCATGATTATTTTTGATTTTATCTCTATTTGGTGGATAAATTAGATGCATTGCATGCATATGGTAAGTGACATGTTATTGAGGTATGTGATTAATTCTATATAAAATTGTACCCTAATCATGAGAGGAAAAAATAGAAGTGTGGTAAATTAAAAATGTCATGATTATTAATAATAAATTAAAAAATCAAAATGAATGAAGGAAAATGTTTGGCTATTTCAAAAGAAGAAAAGTAAAATAATTGATTGATTGGTTTCATTGAAAAATAAGGCATTGATGAATTTTACTATGTGATTCTTGAATATTCAAATTAATATTTAATAAATTTCTTTTATTAACATTGAATTTAAAAAATGGTAAGGTGAATATCTTTTATAGTATGTTGAGATTCCATCCTTAGGGATCAGTCTGAATTCAAGTGCGGGGGTATTTGATAAATGTATTTCATGTATATATTTTAGGGTGTTTTAATACATTAATTTGTGTAATATAATTGATATTCCTACAAATATTTGGAATATTTAACTTATTTTTGTGTTTTAGGTAGGATAATACCAATATTTGAAAAATTAACAAAAGGGGTAATTTTGTGGAGAAAAAGGAACTTTGCATCATGGTGTGACACTAGAAAAAAGAAGGTTTCCCACTATAAAGGATTCATATAGAATACTCATGGGTTCCAAAACTATAGAAATAGGGTGAAATAAATCTTTTATAGATGGAAACAAAATATTCACATTGTGTAATTATTACACAATATGAAAACATTGTAGGTCATGAAGTGGAGACAGAGCATCAAGTGAAGAAAAATCAATCAGAGGATATCCTGACATTTACATGACATGTTAATGTTATACGATGTTAAATGATTAAATAATGTGAAGATAGTAAATGATGTTAAACTCCTTGATATTTATATTACATGGCATCAATCCATGAATACTTGACGTCCCAAACATTACAAAACTTAAATCACTTACATAATGTGTAAATGTTTGGGATATCCCAAAAATGATGAGGTTTCGACATGTTAAGTGGAGGAGACATTTTTATGTGCTTATGACCACTTGTGACAACTTTTTGACTCATTATTATGCCAATGAATATTGAAAAATCCCCAAGGGAGTCTATAAATAGGTATGTGATCTATTGCTGCTAGGGGAATCTAAAGATAAAATCTTAGAGCAAGAAGCTATGTTGTGCAGTGTCCTTACCAATTTCATCTTCATATTTCATTTCTATTTTAATTTTATTTATTCTTTCCCCCATTACTCCCCTGTAACTAGGATATGGGTGTGAAACCTTCCTTATTCTATCTTTATGTAGCCAAAGTGGGAAGGTGTCGTTGGATCTATTTTTTATTCATATTCATGTATTTATCTTGATATAATTTGATTATACAATTACAACCCCCTTTCTTTTTATTTTTCTCATGTTCATTGAGTGAATTTATAGGAAGGAGATTTTATAATTATGAAACTTGTTACCCTAAATTATGTATGACAATTTTCAAATTTAAGGTACCCAAGATTAAAAATGGTATCAAGACAAACAAGATTCAGTGAAACCTTAAATTACTAGACCAAGGGAAATAGTGGATTCTTTTACTGAGGAGGGGATACCATAATCATTGGATCCACATCACCTTGAACCTGATTCCACACATGGATTAATTAATTTATTTTATAAAATTCAATTTCACTTGAAAACTAGAACTACAAAACTTTGGAATGATTTTAAACTTAGTTTACAAAACCCAAAGGACTTTGCTTTATTCTCTCTCTCTTTCATCAAAGATATTTCAAAACCAACTATCTAGGATACCAAGAAAATTAATGGGTATAGCAGTACACTAATGATGACTCCAACTTTCATAAACCTCAAGATAAGAATCTCTAAGACAATCTAATCAGGTTTCTCACATAGTACATTAAAGGGATAGATATAGGATGGATAATCATGAGGGTCAAGTCAAAGAACTAGGAGAATTGAAAACTCACCAATATCAAATCATTTTGAATTTAAATTCTCTTGTTAACATTATACCAATATATTATAATGTAGATATAGATTGGTTTGAATAAGAAGAATATGAGTAAGTGGAGAAATTCAAAGTTGTTGACAAAAAGAAACCTCAATAGTAGTACATTCAAGAAGAACCTTACATTCCTCCAACTCATGAGAAGAACTCAATAGACATACTTACCATCTTGTTAGCAAATTTCATTCTAGTGTTGGATAAAAGGAAATATGATTACGAGAAGAAAATGGAAAATAGGTAGAATTAACTAATCATATTTCTCGTAGTATTTCTAATTTACATTCCCTTGTGAGTAATATACCTTTTGTTTATTATACAGGGAAAAAATAGTTTGATGGAGAAGAATATATAGTGATGGTTGAAGTTGTACAAGCTGTAGAATAAAAGGATGAATAAAAAGTAAAGGAAGAGGATGTTGATCATACATTCATCAACCTCACTAGATTTATATAAAATGATGAAGAATGGGAATCCCTAATTCAATTTCAAGAAGAAGATGAGAAAATATAAACCCCAACTCAAGAATTAATTCTAAAATTTAAACCTAATTGAGAAAATGAATAATTTATGGTGGATCTAGTGATTTACAAAATCATTTCAGATTTTAATTTCCTTTTATTTTTGTTAAACTTGTCCTTAAATTTCATCCCACCAAAAGTACCAGTCAAGAATAACCAATGGATGATAAAGTAAAGAACTACCCCTTATGCATAATAGATTCAAAAGTGGGTAAATACAAGATGGTTATATTTATACCATTTTCTAATTAGATAATGAAGGTAAAAATTATAGCTACAGACCTTAAAGTTTCACTACCGAGAGGCAACTTGAATTTTTAAAAATTGTTTCTAGGAGTTATATTTATTCTATTTTTATTAGATTTTTCAAATAAATATCCCTGTGATTCATCTCTTTATATCTTTTATCCAAATATTTTAAATTTTTAAAAGGCATATACTTTCACTATCTATTTTTATTTTCCAAGCCCGTGGAAGAAAGAATCGGGAAGAAACTAAAATTTTGTATATAGGACCAATCCACATCGTGAACCCCACTCATGTCATGAATTATAGAAAATAAACATTGAGAAATCAATTCAGGCCACAAACTTGGATTAGGAAGAACATAATAAACTCATTCTAAAGACTTAGGGAAAGGGGTGTATTGTTTTACATGTTTATATATTTACATCCCTTTTTCACAACATGACTTCAAAAAAATAATTGAATTGTTTCATGAACAAAATGAATTAGATTATCCCAAAAATTCTCAAATTATTTGTCTTTTATTTTCTAATATATTAAACATCAGTACATAGGAGAAGTATTTTGAAACATTGGAAAATTTGAAATATCATTCTCAAAAATAAAAAAGATATAAATGGACATTTTAGAAGCCACATTCTTACTGAAATTTTGAATTTCATAAAAATGATCACTGATATGATTTATTTTCATTATATTGATTCCTAGAAGCTACCTTGAGTAAACTAATTATTTATTTACATTATATGACCTTATTGACTAATATTATGTTCCCATTGCTTATAATATTTTGGACCAAATATTTCCCAGTTTTTCTATACATATTTCATGAGTGATACTTGGGGCATGTCAACCTATTAGAACTTGTATTGTTTTCTTATCAAAGATATGACTGAATGGTTTTACTTTTAAAATGATTGAGGTATTTTATTTATGAGTCCTTTTATCCTAAATTCCTCATGTACATTGATCCTTCTTATCCTATAGATTCTAGGAATGACCTTGTTAGGATTGAGCCACATTATAAGACCTTATTTTCCTTTCCTACCAAGATCAAATTATTTTTCATGATATTAAATTTAATGGGTGTGTGGGAGGGGTATTTCATGGTGTAGATGGGATGTTGAATCTTGAGTGGAGACTAAAGGGTGTGTCCATGGGGTTTCTGGGGAAGGATCTTGTTTACATTCATTATATTTCATTATTTATCTCTCTTATTGTTAAAAATAAAAAATGAAAAAAATGGGTTTTTTATTAGATAGGTAAAAAAATAACCATTATCATATTGATGATCATAAAAACATATGTGGTTAGGTGGTGGATGTGAGACTTATCTTATAAGAATCTTCCAAAAAATGAAAAAAATGAAAAAAAAATGGGATGTTACTTGGGATAATTAAAAATATTTATTACTAGACTGGTTATGTATATCATATGTGGTTAGGTGGTGGATTTTAGGTTTATTACAATCATGTATTTCAAAAAAAGAGAAAAAGAAAAAATAACATCAAGAATGGATAATATTTCATTATGATTTCATAGTTCATGAGACTTTACATGCACTCTAGAGGGTGTGTGAGAAGAAATTATATTCTGGTGAAGAGTATTTCATTAATATTATTCTATAAATATAGTACACTATACTTTAAATTTTAACCTCCTTTTTTATCCCTACTTTTTTTCAAAAACAAAACCAACCTACATTCAGACTAATAGAAAATTTATCCTTTTTACAAATCCCTCATGATTAATTATAGTATTTGTCTTTATAGGGTGGAAAACGTAGATTCAATGAAAGCCTATGGTTTGGAGCATGCACTTGAGGTATGAACATAACTCCATTAAAGTGTTACCTTGATTGATGAGTGAAAAAATTCCTGGTGAGATAAATCATAAATTTCATGGGTGTTGATGAAAGGAAGAAATCTCTAAGTGAAAAGGGGGAAATGTCTTAAATTGAAAATTATAAAATAAAGCATGAGTTGTGAATTCCTTATGGGGTATGTTTTTTTATTTTATAATATTTGGTTATAAATTTTTTATTTTGAGCCTCATAATTTCAAAATTTTGTTATTGATGTATGGACCCTTTCTATTTCAATGTTTATATTTTTATTTAGGATGAGCAGAGATTTTAGTGTGGGGGTATTTGATATCTCAATATTTTTTCTATATTTTCACATGTTTTTTTACATGTTTTATTCTAATATTAATTGATTGAATATAGATTCATACCTGATATTAATGTTTTTTATATTATTATGTAAGGAATTACATATAAATAAATATGAATGAAAAATGGAAATTGAGGGACATAAAGGCACTTTACATCATGTAACAAAGCAGCACAATTTGAAAATGGAAATATGATTAAGATGTGATTGAAGATTAAATCCAAATAGAACAAGATATCTAATCATATATGGTTCCCCATGATATTGGATGATCACATGATGTTATGGAGTCTCAGAACTGAAGAAATGAAATAAAATAAGGTTTCTAATATTGGAAAAACATGTTTCACATCATGTATCATGTACATGAAATGTAAAATTTACAATATGTGAGAATAGTACACATAGTGAATGAAGAAAAAAAAGAATCATAGGTGCTTGTACTTTTCAGGGAATGAAAACACGTTTCACACTGTGAAACATGCCTGACAGACCATGATATGGGATTTTTATGAATATTTTAATTGGGTCCCATGGGTTTAATCCATAATGACCATTAAACACTGTTTTTTACCAAAGTAATTTTTTTTTTTTGACTTCCATACTTACAGATATGTTTTCTGACTAGGTGAAAAGAGATTGATTCGAGCCATAGGGGTTCAACCAATAGGAGGCTGCTGTAGTGTTCCAACTCAGAGATCTGACTTCATAGTTAGTATTTTATTTCTTCATTCATTTTCTATTTCTTGCTTTGATGTAAAGGTGAGTACTATTTAGTTAAATTCTAATATTTCTCTTTTTAATATTCCTTTATCATTCATTATTTTAAAATATATCTATTAAGGGTATTCGTTTATTCATTATCGGCAACCACGTGATGATGATTGGCTAAACCCTATGGGGAAGAGAAAAATCAGTTAAAGGGGTTTCATACCAATAAAACCTGACTTGTTTCTCTCAAAATATTGTTTTATTTAATAGTATCAAGTTGTGAATACATTTTTATTTTATTCATAATTGATTCATGGAACAAATTCTTTTAATAATTAATGAACAACAAGATGATTGAGATAATTTATTCATGACCTTTGAATTGAATCATTCTTCTGCTATTGGAAATCTGACCTTAATGAACTTTAGCTATTTTAATTCATCAAACCATGATGAATTGGGATTCTTGGGTAGACTGGTTGGGATTGATCATTTCTCATATCAATAAAATTTAATGGTTATGTAACTATTTAATACGGTTATTTTACAAGAGAATTTAAATTGGTTTATTTAGTAAATTGCCTCTAGAAACTAGTTCCCATATCTTCTTCATTTCTATTTGAATTCATTTATTTAATTTGTTTCATTTAATTAGAAATATTGATAATTATTTTTATTTTTATTCACTATTTTACACTTGGTCATGTTTTGTTCTTGTCTCAGGTCAAAATCCTTTTCATGAATACTCCACTCACAAAAGAAAAAAGTGAAAAATCTTTCACTTGACCCAGAGCTAGAGTAGAATTTATACAAGTATAGGAAAGAGCCAGAAAAGTCTGATTAAGAATAGTACATCATGGATGGAGAAGTTCCAAGACCACTGCTAGAGATGTTCATGCTTATGGATTATGGGAGACATTCATGTATAGGGATTCAACCTAATATTTTGGTGTCTTTAGTCATTATATCATAGTTTGAGATCAAGTCAGCTATCATCTAGATGATTTCAAACTCAATCTAATTTTTTGGACTATTATATGAGGATACAAACACACTTATAGGTATTTTTATTGAGCTCTATGATACGTTTCAATTTAATAATGTTTCAACTAGTGCATTTGGTCTTAGGATATTTAAATTATCAATAAAATAAAAGGAAATAGAATGGATTCAAAGCCTCACTTATCATTTAATCACTACTTGGGATGAGTTGGTGAGAATTTTTTTGAATCATTTTTTCCCACCATCTAAATAAATGAACATCCAGGTAGAAATTTTAAATTTTAATCAGTTTTATGATGATTCCCCTATAGATATTAGTAATATTCAAATATTTAACTTGAAAATGTCCTCATAATGGTATTAAAATATGGTAATTAATTCAAACGTTTTATAAAGGTTTTTCATAATAGAATGGATCAATTATAGATGTTGCATCAGGTTGATCACTAATGAGGAAGTCACCTAAAGAGAGATACAATATTCTTGATGAGATGGACAGAAATCATTTCTAATGGTAGATAGAAACTACCCAAAGTAAAGAGGTAAAAAAGGTGGATAATGGATGGATGGATACTCAAATTGATTTTATTACTAGGTAGATGGATGTGATAATAGAAAAAAATCTCCAAGGTATAAACTATGTAGATATAAATTATTTGTATTATAATCATCAAAAATTATTCATATGGATATAGGATAAAAAACCGAAACAACAAAATCAAGGCCAATGATTTCAACTGAGTCAATGTGGTTTTTAACCTCAACACCAAGGACCAACACTGTCCTGTTAATTTCATTCACCAGAGGAGACCCTAGAAACATTTATGAACACCATTAGATATTTACTTAAATATTTTATAGCATACTCAAAGGATTAAGGAACTATGATTAGATAATTGAGAGATGAATCACAAAACGAACAAGATAAAATGACGAACTTAGAAACTCAAGTCTGTTGGATTACAGAGAAACTTAGAGAAAGGCCTAGATCAGCACTTCCAAGATGCCTATAATAGCATCCCCATATAGATATGAAAGATGTATTTCTTAGAAGTGGGAATAAGACACAAGTAATTTCTACAAAATTTACAGTACATAATGAAGAACAACTAGTGAGAACAAGGAAATAAAACCACATATAAGTATAGGAACATAAGGAAGAGGAAGAACCACAACCATACCAACCAAAACTACCATTTATTTATTTTTTAAAGAAGGTAAATATTGATTAATGGAAATAAAATTTCATAGATATTCTAAAAAATCTATATATAAACATTCTATTTTCTAAGGAAATTATAAAAAATCCAACATATATAAAGTTCATGAAGATGTTAGTGATGAATAAAAAGAGTCGCGAATATTTATCCACTATTCCACTAATAGGGGAATGTTCAATAGTACTATCAATAATTTTACCAAAGAAGCAAAGAAACCATGTAGTTTCTTCATTTCAATTAATATTAGTTCTAATAATTTTGGTAGTGATTTATTTGGTTTAGGTTCTAGTGTAAATATAATTTCATATGAAACATTCAAGATATTGGGATTGTGAGAGATGAAAAAAACTCAATTTATGCATCAACTAGATGATAAAATAGTGATACATACTCATGGACTACTTGAAGATGTCATCATCAAGGTAGAGAGGTTCTATTTTCAGGAATATTTTTTGGTGATGGACATGGATTAAGATAAAGTCCCAATAATTATGGGAAGGCCATTCCTAAATATAGGAAGGGAAATGATTGATGATGAAAATGGGAAAGTGATTTTAAGAGTTAAAGGGTCAGAAGTTAAGTTTAAATTGCACTAGGAAATAAATAAATTAGAATAAATAGCTGATTAATTCTCAAAAGATAGTCTTTTGGAAGTCGAGGATGCTATTTTCCATGGAAGAAGGGTTGAGGTAGATACTATAGAAAGTAAATAAGAAAGTAAGAAAAGGATGAAGAAAGTTAATAAATTATTGTAAAAATATGAATATAGTGGAGGAACATTAATCCAAGAGGAATTCAAATAGAGATAGTAGTTTTAGGAATTCATTTAGTTGTCATTTGATTATTCAAGAAGGTCCAAGAACCTATGGATTGGTCCCATGAAAATTAAGAAGGAAATAACTAATCTAAGAGTAAAATTAGTTCCAAAAAAATATATCAGACCCATATACATGGATGAATCACATATTAGACATTTTTTATATCTGGATTAGGTAACCTCTTTCATAACATCAACCACCTAAGCTGAATTGTGTAAGTTTTATACAATTACGGTAAACAAAAGAACTTATGGGAGGAAAACTGAGATTTTTGTATTTTTCTTTATTTATATTTTTAGGTGCAAGCACTACCATGCAAAATATTTAAAAATTCATTTATAATGGAATTTGATTTCACCTATTTGATTTTATTTTAGAGGCCCATCAATACAATAGCATTAAGTGGCAGGCAACATGAGAGGAAACTGTAGAACAAGTACACATCATCAAAAAAATACACATTGTGGAAAAAATGAAGGCAGAACCTGCACAATTGAGTTCAAGGAAACATTAAAAGGGGATTAATCATTTAAATTTTTTACTTTTAAACTATATTCCCTAGATTTAGTTTTTTTAATGCATTAACTTCTAATTGTATGTTCTTGCTTGATTCCTTCTTTACTCATCTAAACTAGGGGACATAAAATACCTAAGATAATTTCCATACCCTGATTTTAAATTTATTTGTCAATAAATTTGAATGAGGAAATGGAGGAAAGAATTTTTAGAGATAATTATGTGGTTTAGGATTTGTAAAATTGGTATTTTAAGAAGTATGTTAATCATTTTAAATGAAATTTTTCTAATATTTGATCATTATTTAAAATTATTATATTTTTATTACTTAATTTAATATATTGTATGAATTACCATTATTAATTTTACCTGCCTTTCATTCCCATTCCTAAGATATCATCTAAACCTAATATTTCTCAGTCTTTCTATAGTATATTTTTTGAGAAACTCGGGCATTTTATCTTCTAGAAATTTCATTTTATCTTATCAAAGATGTGACTGAATAGAATCACTTTTAATATGATTGAGGCATCTTTTATTTAACCATTTATCCTTAGAAATACCTTACAATAATCATTTTTATGCCCATAGAATCCATGAAAATCCTTTCTATGAAATGATGTTACAATATTATCATATCCATTCATGTCTTCCTCTAAATAAATTGCATGATATTTAAAATAATAAGTGTGGGGTAGAGACATTCTATGGTATATATGGATTTATTTAATTTCCAAGACTTTGTTGGGGGTTTCCTTATGATTTGGTGAGTGGACATGAATTATTCATTGTATTTTATTATTCAACTCTCTTTCTAAAATAATAATAATAATAATAATGATAATAATAATAATAACAACAAAGAAAAAGGATTATATCATGGGAGGATAAAAAATAACCACTTCCAAACCGATGATCACTTGATCATATGTGTTTAGTTATGGATGTCAGATTTCTCTTAAGTATAGCTTTCAAAAAAGAAAAAAATAACAAAAAATGAAGAAAAAAAAGATCAATATAGTTGATTCATTCTTTTTTATTACATATGTCATGATCCCACTTTGAGATTTTAGGGGGGGAAGAGAGAGATGACATCTATAGAGGGAGAATTTTATTGAGCTTAGATGTTGATAACATGAATTACATTTTAAAGTCAAACCTTCATTTTAAGACTTATTTGTTAACATCATTTACCCACCTTCCCTAAAGCCTTAGAGAAATTTGAACTTAATGACAAATCCCTCATGATTACTTATGATTCTAACTTTATATAGTGGATATGTTAGATTCCTTGAAATCCTATGGTAAGTGACATGTTCTTCAGGCATGCTCTAAACTCTACTTATATTTGTACCTTGATGGTGAGTGGAAAGATTCATGTGAGGTAAATTAAAATTTTAATTCATATTAATAATGAATTTAATAATTAAAATTGATGATTGAACCAGCTTGGATATTTCAAAAGAGGAAAAGTAAAATACATGATTGCTTTGTTATCTTTGAAAATTGAGGTGTTGATGAATTTTCCATCTGTGATGCTCAAACATTTAATTTCACATTTGATCAATTTTTTCACATTGAATTTAAAAGCATAGTAAGGTGAGAATCCTTTTTAGTATATTGAGATTTCATCCTTGAGGACAATTTTGGATTCAAGTGGGTGGGGTATTTGATATCTATATTTCATACATGCATTTTGGGTTGTTTTAATAAGTTTATTTAAGGAATTTAAGTGATATCCTTGAAATTATTTTAAATCTGTTACTTGTTTTGTGTTTTATGGTAGGATACAACCAACATTTGGAAAAAGGGGGAAAGAGATGAATATAGGAGTTAAAAGTCACTTGGCACTATGACGCTTCACGTCATGGTGCGACGCTAAAATATTGAAGATGAAAACTGACATCATTTGGAGCAGAAACATACTGAAGAACCTAGAAGAATGTGTTTACAAATTGTGTAACAAATACACATTTTGTATTTATCAATAAAAGAATTTACCCAGTCAGTCATGAGATTAATATTTGCGTCTTTTTATGAATACATTATGTGAGATTCATTCATGTCGTGGGAGTTTTGGGGTAGAAAATATTTTATAAGTCATCATCACAACATATTACATATTTTGTAAATAATACACTATGTGAGTTCATCGAGGTATAAATATACTGAATTTAAAGGTTCCTTTTCATGCTATAAAAATTGGATCATTTAAACAACCAGTAAACAATACACATCATGAACCCATCTGATTGTGTGAAATTTATGTGTTGGAAGCTGAGTCTTTCACGTAAAAGCCTATATATTAAGCCCTTGGTTGTGAACCTGAGAAAATTTTGGGGGATCCTAGATGGAAAGATGATATCCAGAGATTAGAGTGACACTGTGGAGCCCTACTTTACTACCTTTCTTCACCTCCATTCATCTCTGGGTATCTATGTTGCTTGTTATCATCATGTATACCATGCACAAGTAGTTTTCTTTATGTTAGGTGATGATATTGTAGGGGGAGTTTTATTATAGATTATTTCTATTTTCTAATCATTATTGGGATTGTTGTAACTATTTTTATCAATTCTGATCTTCTTATTTTCATACTACTTGATCATTGTTTTCAATCTGAGGATTTTCATTTTATTTCATTAATTAGTTTCCACAATTTTTTTATGACCATTATTCAATCTGGGTTGATTATGTTTAAATATGGTTTTGGGATACCTGATCCTGTGATTGATCCTAGTATATGACCATTACAATGATTCAATTACAATATTAGTTTAAGGTACCCAAACCAAGGATCCCTAAAGACCCAATTCTGATACTAAATATTAATGAACCCATAATCAATTGAATCCCTAGCACACAAACCTAGAAATAAATGAACTTGGAATGCCTCATATCTTTATTTTAAAACCTTTTCTTTTCTACACTTTTATATCTCTCCAATTAATCAATCAATTTCAATTTCAATTCCTTTAATTAATTTATGGAATACAGATCAACCTTGTGGGTTTGACACTTGGTCTTTCTGATTAATTCCTTTTTAGTTATATTGTTAGATATTTATAAATTATTAAAAAAATAATCCCCATGGGAAATTAATGTCACCCCTTGAATTGAGGTATGACCATTTTCACATTCAAGGAAACCAAGTTTAAAAATGGTATTGTTAAAAACTTGATTAGGGAATTCCCTAATTACCAAACCATGGGAAAGGGGGATCCCTGTATGGAGAAGAAGATACCATAACCATTTCATCCACATCTTCTCAACTCTGAATCCAATAATGTATTAATCAATTTATTTTCTAAAATCAAATTACACATAAACCCTAAAACTGTAAAACCCTAACATGATTTCAAACTTGATTTACAAAACCCAAATTGATTTGCTTCATTATCTCTCTCTCCCCCCTTTCTTCAAAATGTTTTCAAAACAAACATCTATTTTTTAACCTATTTCTCAAAAAAAAATCTTTAAAAACCTAATAAAATTAATTTCATTGTCTTTGTGGGATCAATCTCAATATTTACACTATATTCATTTTAATTAATTAAGTAGCATCAATCTAAGATTTATGAATCATATTTTGATGATACCCAGGGGAAATAATGATTCCCTTTAGGCTTGTGAATATACCCAGTGTGAATATGTCCTTTTACACCAAGATTACGCATATTAAGCCTCACCGATGTTCACTCCACTCCATCCAAATTAAAGTGACTGACCAAGAACCCTCTAATAGGTCCTCACTTAAGATCCTACTCGGTCTCACCCAAAACCAATAGTTTCACACTCCCATGTAACCTGATTTCATACCCGGACTCATACTTCAATGAGTCTTATTTCATCAAACCAAGTCTCACATGCCTAACTTGTTGACCATTCTCCCACACATGTCTGTTCCATCCTACAAAGAAAACCCTTAATATTATTCTTCAAAACTGACATATCTTTGATTCTAAGATTCATTGCACACCACTTTATACACATGTGTCAATTAATTAATAGAAGGAATCCACCCATGATATGCTCCTCCTATGTCTATCCACCTAGGATCCTCACTCACCATCCAATGAGAATATCATCTCTGAACCAATGTTTAGGCATCCACTGATCCTACCCTCAAATCCTAACCTTGACCTGAAAATCATCCATGTACTCACATGGTATATCACTCATGACTTTATTTAAAACCAATTTGGGGTTTCTATAACCTCTAGAAACCGTACCCATACCAAGTGCATTGCTTAGGCATCCAATGCATATACCAGACCCATCAAGGTTCTAAATTTGAGCTTTAAAAATCCTACATTGGCCCACTAAAGGTCTCCATGCATCCCTATATGAAGGGACCACATTCCGCCACCAGAGATCATCCTACATCAGGATCAACATGACATAACATCAAAAGAGATACAAGGAAGAAAAACACAAGTAGATACATGTCATGTGAGTCCAGCGGTACTATAGCAGTGGAGCTACTGTACATCAGCGGGTACTATAGCGGCGGTAGGGCACTGTAGCGGCGGCGGTACTGTGTGGGTACTGTAGCATGCAGGTTACTATTCACAGAATGTGAATTGGGCCAAAAATTCAGGCCTACGGGCTATGTATTGGGCTACAAGCCCACTGGGCCTTCAGGCTATGTAACGGGTTTCCCTCTACCCAGTTAAAAAGAGGTCTTTGCTTTGATTTAATAATAAAAATGAGGCTTCATCCCCAACCTTTTAAAAAAATGTGAGTCCAGCATGACTACTGTAATATATGAATACTGGCCTCTTTCCAATGGGACAGGATCCAAACCACAAAAATAAAATCTCTGTTAAACCCATCATATTGGATAAAAAACTCAATCAAAATGGTGTAATGTAAGAACAACACTCCCTTTACCCTGGTAACCAAGACTTGTCACCGAAAAAGTGTCCATGACTCACCATTATGAGGTCAATCACAAGTTATGGAACATTCTTAGGATTCTTGTCTACTATTTCACAAATCATAAAACAAAACCTCCTCTGATACCACTTTGTGGCACCCCAACCAGAATCATTGAGTTCTGAACAAAGTACCACATGACCTCATGTACACATCCTCATATTCGTGGGTCTATCGACTAGAGAAAAGGGACTAGAATAATGGTGGGGAGATTTTACCCCCATATCAGAGTCTAAAATAATATAATAAATAGCTAATCAAGGATCATCAACAATAACTATCAAAGTGCATAGAAAAACACTAAACACAATTCTATATCAAATTGATGATGTCATAGAAACATACAACCGGTTTCCTACTACTCTGGCCACATATATAGATAAACATGGGTAGAAATACAAGGAGGATCTCCTGCATCCCTGTGCCTCATACAAATATTAATCTCCAAAATGTTCAAGTTTTCCCAACCTAGTTCACAACACATCCTATTCTCAACTAGAAAATAGATATAAGGTTTCCAAACACACCATATTTCCTATGCAGGGTATGAGAAATAAATACCATTAGGTTCTCACTAATCATAATTAATATAAAACATCATATGTATGTGTATGCATGAGGAAGATAAATACGTCAATAAATATTCTTGTTGAGTTTCCATGTGCTAACCAATCCACTATGATACCTGGCATGATTCACACGCATGTTAGGTCATCAGGTGCTAACTAAGACACCCTAACACCCAAACATACCTACTTAAAATCTATGCTAGTATAGAAGTATCATATGTTGTCACATATCACATCAGGACACAATGACATATTTTCATCCATCAAATCGATCTAAAAGTCTGACAATGTCACCTAACAGATCAGGTTTCGTGGCCAATACATATCCCATATCAAGGACCATAGCCAATCCAATCCATCGGTTATGATACAAGGTCATCGCACTCCTGGATCGACCTAGGTTTAGGTCATAAGGCCAATATTGATCTAGGTTAGGTCATAATTCCATCACACCCTTAGCTCTTCTAGGTAAGTCCATAAGGATTTCATGCCCCATCCTCTATCTCCAGTTAGGTCATAAGTTCATGATTACTATTCCCTATCCCCTACCATATTTTTCATCATTACCACATCACACTAGCATGAATTTATACTCTAGGGGATAACCAAGACATATTGATTCACCTTTCACTTTGATTATAGATGAAAACATCCAGAGGAAAAGAATTCACACACCATAAGGTATAACATATAAGAGAACAACATAGTAGAATAAACGTAAGTCTCATTATCCATACACCTATACACATGGGATCAATATCAATCATGGGTCTCACGGGCTATACACACATGCACATATAATCAATATCAAGTATAGATCTCACAGACCACCCATGATCACTCAAGCATATCATTTCACATAATGGTTCTCATGGTTACATGTACATACTTATTCACAATGAGCTATATAGTCTCATATTAAGACCGCAAGGTTAAGGACTACCTATGGTGACACCAGAACCAAAATCCTTGCCTCAATGACAAACTCATCTAACAAGTCCAAGTCCTACCCAAAAATTCCCTTGTCATCCCAATTAAAATCCCTAAACAAATTAGTCCTTATCTTTATAACACTAATTAATCTAGGTTCTAATCTAATATATCATGAAGGAGACCATGTAGCACTCAGTAACATTCCCTCTTATGCCTACTTGAAAGGCTCTAGGGAAAACACTAAGGATACCATCGTAGCTCATCTCACAAACTGAGGCCTCCCAAGGTCTCTTTCCATAACATCAAGCACCACTAATCCTTGGAAATAGAGTCATCAAATGAATTTGAACATAATAGGTTCTTTAAATCCATCATTCCAGGTATAGGGCATAAATTTATCCTCATCATCTATATTAAGGGTCTCTTGGTCCTCATCTAATCTACCCAGTCCCATAAATAAATACACACATGAATTCACACCCATTCATTTACATAGATATGGTATGATAGGGTACCCTACCTCAAAAGTAGTTATCATCCTCACTTAGCCTGCTTATACCCCCACCTAGCTTTATTGAGCCTCAACCAAGTTGTGTACATCCTCATCTGAGATTTTTCATATCTCTAGAGTTCTAACTCACACCAAGAATCAGTAATAATAAATTATATTTAATTATTTAATCAAAATCAAAAGTCATAAAATTCAAACACCCTCATCAGGGCTCCCACTACAACGGATTTCAACTAAATGCATCGGGAGGGTCTTCGTACACCCTCGATGTCACCTCATAAAAGATCCCTAATATTTCACATTAAAACCAAATCCTATTAAATTATTTCCAATTTCAAATATTATAACAAACCCATGAGGTGACATACCTTAGTCAAATTTTCATACAACAGTATGAGGTCATCACCACTGAACATCCTCTATGAAAGACGAGTAAAAATCCTTTATTTTCAGATGGTTTCACTGAGATTTGATGAATTTTTCATCAAATTATTATTATAAATAAATCCAATATTAGTGTAATGTATGGATAGGATAAATAAAAAAGAAAAAGCAATCATGTTACCTTGGATAATCATCTCAACACACACAGGTTCTCCATCAGTCAAAAGGGATCAAAGGAGAGGCTTGAGAGGGGAACATCATCCAAGTAATGTACTTTACTAAGCCCCTTTTTAAATAAATATTGGGGGACTATAGAGGTAAAATAAAAAAATGTTCCCCTTTAAAATTTTCCTATTTCGATCCCACCAGTTAGCTGATGTGCCTTACCAACTATTTAATGGGTCATCAACAAACCGATGAGATTTGTAAGTCAACTGGTCCATTACCCATCCCACCACCTTTTTGGTGGATACAAATATAGACCTAGATGCCTTGGTCTTATTTAACTAAATTCCCAAGAACCTAATTCACCTCTTGAGGTTCATTCCAAGTCCAAAAATCCCTTTTAGGATATCCAAACCGTTGACATACCAACCCAAGCCTTGGTTCTCAAAACAAACCATCCACCAAATGAAAAGTTCATATTTCCCTAGGAATTTCAAAACTATAATGATGTGGGTTTTTACGTATTCATATTTCACAAAATATATAGTTAATTTTTTTTATTTTTTTAGATAAACAAGTTGCTGGTATGCTCCAAGAATAGTCTAATAATTCACCAGAATGGTTAAGACCACCTACCATATCCATTGGATAATTTTATCAAACCAAAAGATCCTCAAATATACCCTAAAATCCATTAACCAAGATTTCATAAATAAATAATGCTGATAAATAAAATACCAAAATCAAATTGAACTAGACTTCATGGAAAACCTAGGTTTAAATCACCCAAAATGTGTATAGGATTATAACATCCCAAACCCCTAATTAAAAAAACTTAATCAACTTCCAGTTTAAACCTAAAACCATAAAACCCCTAGAATAAATCATGCCTCAATCTCTTTCAAAAAAAAATAATAGAAGTTAATTGACCCATATTAGATCTCTTTAACCAAGATAAGAAGAGGTCCTAGAATAATATGTGATTTCACCATTCCTTTATGAAATAAAAACTCAAAATACCCAACCAATAGAGAATAAAATAAAGGAGTGGGAAGATAAATTAGGGAATATATGATATGGAAAGGTTTTTACCTTAAATAAAAAGAAGAAATATTCATAAATAAGAAAGTGGAAGTAAGGGAAGAAATAATCCATAGAGATCCATGAGAGGGGCTCTCAACTGACTAGAAAAAATGGGATTTAAAGGAACCCAAATTGGGTTTAAAATGTTTTAATAGAAAATGAAAAAAATATCCTCACTTGAAAAAAAATGACCATGTTCTATGGGATACTCGACATGGGTCCATCAGGTACCCGTTGACACCTCCAGGCCTCCAATCTCACTGCCCAATTCAATGGATACCTAGTACCTTTCACCAAGTACCTAATTCCACCTATAGTTTTATGTTTCAAGTTCATCTACCTCTAAACCTCACTCAAACCATGTAATATTCTAAAAAACATAAAACTATATCCAAAAAACCAATAAATTCATCCTAAAACTTCAAAATTCATTATTAAATCTCAGAACAATGGACAAACTTCATCTATAATCAAAAAATTCAAACAATCCCATATTTCAATCACTTTAAATTCCCTTGAAAAACCAAATTTATAAATTTAATAAATCCACTAGTAAATGGTTCATTAAGTGGTCTATCGCCACTGAGTACTTGGATTTTTCTACTATACTTGGTAGATACACCATCATACTCTAATCCTTTCCTGTTTACCTAAAATATATATCTCGCTTTAAAATATGCCCCAAAACATTCACCTTTCCATGTCCAATAACCAAGGAACTAATTTTATTCCAAGAATTTGAACTCAAGCTGACCCCAACTCATGAAAATTAAAATTCCCTCTAAATTTACCAATATTTAATGACCCAAGTCATTACAAACTCCCCGATGTATGACTTACCATCTCTAAGAATCGCTTAAAAGCTTATTCCAATTTTCATTTAATCAATCAGAATTTTATACCACTTATTATTCCCAATCAAAACAAGATTGAATACAGTTCAACTACCCCCACACTTGATCTAGATAAATTTTATTTTATCCCAAAACCCTTATTTTTTCCTTAATATGTAACAATTATATCCCAAATAATGTGTTGGATGATAACTCTACAACACCACACTCAATTACATAGAAAAAACCGATCAATCACCTATTGCATTACTTATACTAAAAATACCTAACCTCTAATGTCAATGATTTATAACCTAAATCTAATCATGATTCCTCAACTCCTATAGAAATCAAAAAATCTATCGAATATCCCCACAAAAATTTAACCTTGAACCTCAATGTGATACAGTGAGTAAATCCTCAATTTAGTGCATAAATCATCATACCCTCTCCACGTGTATCAATATACTCTTGATTCAAACACGTAATTAATTAGACACCATGAAAATTTTTTAAATCTTGTATTTCTTTAGAAACTAGATGGAAATTTTCTACACACACCTCAGGACCCCATGTGACATCCTTGTCACCTAGATTCCAATTTATAGGACCTTTCAAGGAAGATGTCAAACCATTAAGGGGGTGAATCAGTGGTCAAAGTCCAATGAGAAATTTTCCTTTTACCTTCCATGATAATTTCCCATTTTCTTGTTAGTGCATAAATTAAGTCACAATACTAATATTAAAATATATGATAAAGATGGTAGGTGATAGGTAGAACACTCACAACATAGGGGTTATGGGTTCACAACACTCTTTTCATCAAGTGGTTATTTCCTTGGTGAATCAATATTTATTATCCCATTGAACACATCACCACCTTATTACCAATGATGAATAACTCAATGGATGGATCAAGGGGATAATCTTGAACTCCTATAATAATTTCAAAGGAGATTACAAGGGAAATAGATCAGTAACAAGAACCTCCCTAGATTGTACGATCATTCCTCTATATTCCTCAAGTGTATATGGATTATGTAATTAATGTGTACCCTTGTTATTCTATCAGGAACAACTCATTTGGGTATCTATATAATTCTCAATTGTCTCAAAATGAGTATCTTTTCATCATATCCTCATAGTTTGTGCATATATGATAGATTTCAACTGAGTACAGTTTACGCAGTAGCATGGATGATCCTTTTATAGAGATATTTCATATATCTATATATATATAATCAATATGTCTCAATCCATGAATTATGGATATCCTCATATTTCTCCATTAGATATATTCATTAAATCATAATTCAAATTCTTCTGTTTGACTACTAATGTATCATAATTTTAGTCTTTATCTCATCTCTAAAAGATAAGGCATATTATTTTTGGGTATTATGGATTTGACTAGTATTGCAGCATAACACTCTTAATAATAATGAAATACATATTTTTGTGGAGTTTTATCTTCAATAATGGTGAAATATTTTGTTAAAATCCAAATCCAAAAATACTAAGTGAAAACTATCATCAAATTTCTCATCAGATCTATTAAATCTACCCTTTTCTTATGTTGTAACCTAGTGGCTTATGGTTATTTATTTGTTTATATTTATGTGGTTTCCTCAAGATGTGGCAAAAAAATTATATCCATATCATGGTGACTCTATATATTACAGAACCACCTTATCTAAAAATTCTCACCACATAGAGTGTTGTGGCATGGTGAAGGTGCATGCAACATTGTTATCGTGACTTATCATTCTAGTGAGGCACAAAAATCTCAGTTCATAGACACTACAATATGAACCATCATTTTGTTGCATGACATCCTTTATTGAAACATAAATCCAAAAAAATCACAAGTCAGCGAAGCACAAAATTTATTTTTCTTTCCTTTATAATGAGGATGGATCCTCATAACACATTAGGGATGTCTACATTACATAATACATCAGTCTACAACATCAATCTGAAAATGGAAGAGTAACTCCTCAATAATATAAGAGTAACCTATGGGCACAATCCCCATATGTAAGAATAACTTATTCTTATATTAGTATCATCATAGCACGAATGACGGTTTGTGGTGTCATCATTCTCACATAAGATAAACCCTTTCTTATGTTGTGTGATCATCATAATTAATGTTGTGGTCTCATCATCCTCATCATAGCTTAATGATTCCATCAAATCCAAGCCTCTATTTATGTCTCTTATTTTCTCTAGCATCCATAATTTTATTTAAACTTTATATGATTCTATAGGATCACCTCCACATCCATTATTTATATTGATCCCTACATCTTTACTCTTTGTCCAAGTGAAAATACATTTAATATATCAAGATTCATTACAATAAAAAAATACATATTATTAATAGTAAATTAAATAAAACACTTAAAAACAAGTAAATATGAAATATATAAGTGTGTCACGAACTCCTCAAAAATTAGGTAAAATCAATAAATAACTCCATTAGAAGCTGCATTTCACCACACCATCAAGTTGGATAGTGTTTGTGAGAGATTTTCATCCCTCAATGAACATGTAATCATACAGAAAATGAAACTTCCTTGATAATCATAAGGTGTCATAAGATCTATCTTTTTCTTCATACTCCATGTGATTCTATATTCATTAAAGATTTATTCATGGTCTAGTAAAGGCACGTTATCTTTAATGACTGGGTTCCAAAATAGCTCCATTTACACTTCTATGAATCTTCTTAATGATTCAACCAAGAAAACCAATAGACTCAAACATATTAATTGATCTTCATAGATATCATGGAATCTCATACCATAATTATCCCATAGTAGATTCTATAATATCCAATACTTTTCCTCTAAGTTGGACTCATCACTTGATCTATTTTCAACTCAGCATATTATGATCTTATTCAATATTCATCTTCCTTAATAAATCCAACATGACCTAAACACATAAATATAATAAATAATATCAATATCTTCAGTTCATTCAAAATCTAACATATTTTTATAGTTTTATCAACTATTAATAGAAAATCCAACATGATAAATCAAGTAATGTGTTACCTTTATCTTCATGGAATGTATAACCACAAAAATCTCCCCCTTTGGTTTTAATGGAAATATGGTCATCATAAATATTCTATCAACTAATACTTTTATTTATTTATGAAACATCTTGATAGAACTCGAACTAATGTTAGTTTCAAAACATAATCAAACCCACTTTATCATCAAGAACCTCTTTAGAATTTTAGAAAAGTCTCTATGTATTTATATATTTTTTCTACCATTTATAAAACATAATCAAAAGGAAAAAATAAAAATTAGTTTATTGGTATTATACCATAGACTCTCCCCCTTGATGGGTTTGATCATTTTATTCCCCTTAGATATTGGTGACTTCTTCAGATTCATGGGGATCCTAGAAATCCCCCCCCCAATCATATTTATACTTTATTTTATATAGAACCATAATTTTATTCATCTCCTTCTAATATGAATGTATCTTCAAAAGAAATAGGAAAAAATATAACAATAATAATAATAATGAGGGGTAATCCATCCCATGATTGTCCTTTAGTAATCTAAACCCTTAATAGTCCTCAAACACAATTTAGATAATATAAACCAAAAAATACCTAATAATAGAAATATCAATAAAACACTCTACGAATATATGAGTAAAATCATTATAGGAAAGAAAGATTAATGTAAATACCCCAACTCTAGTAGCCCATATCTGGTGGTTACTTTTTTACATTGGCACTAGATACAAGTAATCACATCCCAAAGGATCAAATAGTTTAGTAATCTTTAAGTGAAAGATACAAACATGATACCCATATTTCATTATAAATATAAAATACATATCAAAAAATAATTATTTATTACTAAAAGTTATTCATAATACACCCTTCATATCCTGGGAAAAAGGAAATAAATAAAAGGGTGAGCTCATATGCTCAGTAAGGGTATAGTAGTACCCCCCGATTTCTGGTATGTAACCCTTACTTGATTCTTTTCTTGGTTTTAAAAGTTAAGGGTGACGAACAGGAGAGTTGGGAGATCCTGGACTGAAGTTGTAGGCAAAGGGGAAGTCACACGGGTGGCGCACAGTTTGTCCAAACCATGTAGCCAAACCGTGTGTGGCTGACATGGGAGGCAGTGACTTCCGCACGATCAGCACACAGTTAAGGGAAACCATGCGATGATGCCATGCAAGAGGGGTGGTCGAGGAAAAAAATAACGCACGGTTAGATCACGGTTTGTCAAACCGTGTGGACTAAACGTGCGGGCACTTAAATTAGATCCTTAAAATTGTGGGTCTAACTCATTTTGCCTTTAATTGCCTTGTTTAAATCTCCTAAGTGGCCCTAACTCGGGATTACTCTCCCTTGAAGGTTGGAAAAGTTCTCTCAAGCATTCTAGAGGTGATCTGAAGGCTTCTCTTGGCAAATCGAAGTCAAATTCTTGAGGTATGTGATCATTCTTCTGCGTTCTTGATTGTTTTCTTAGATCTACTTAGATATACTTCTCCTCTTCCCTCGGTTTCCTAAATCTACGCCCATTATGGGAAGATCTAAGTGTATGGATGCCAAATATGATGAGATTTGGTCTTGGTTGTGTTAGGATAAGGGATCTAAGGATTGGTTTTGGGGTTTTGACCCGGTGTTCTTGAGCGTTCTCTGTCCGTTGCTTGGTTTCACTTTTTTGTTGAGGTAGGTGGCTTCACTCTCGAATCCTCTCATTAGAATTGTTTGTATTAGTTTCAAATTGTTTATTTGAATGGTATTGATTATGAAAATCATGGAATAAATCTTCTTTAGTGATGATTTATGGTTTTGATGAAATTGTGAAATCTTGGTGAATTATTGTGCAAAGTGATTTGGCTATTTAAATTTAAAATGTTGATTTTAAATTATGAAATTGATGAAATTGTAAATGGTTTTATGAGAAATGGGATTTCAATAAAAATGGGGTTTTATTGAAATGGGTTGAGATTGAAATGACTTTGATGGATTTGGTTTTCAATAAAAAGGGAGTTTTATTGAAATGGTTTGAATTGGTTGAACACACTTGGTTTTGATGGAAATTGGTTTTCCATAAAAGCTGTTTTATTGAAAGGATGGTTTTGGCATGATTTTTGGGAATGTGTGGTGTGTGTTCATGTTGCATATACGAGGCTTGGTTGAAATATTACCTTGTTCTCGGTGCCAAATGTTTAATGGCACATGGGACTTTTAAGTACCAGGCTTGGTTGAAATATGAACTTGTACTTGGTGACAAAGGTATAATGGCACATGGGAAATAATTACCTTGTGATGACTTGGTAGATCGATGAGATACCACTCATGATTATGGAACTGTCATAACGAATCATGCATGGTTGATTTCACGGGTTTGTGAAATGGTTGGGTATGAAAATGGGAAGTTTGTGAAATGGTTTGGAAATTTGTTTGGTTATTTTTTGGGAAAAATAACGTTTTGGAAAATCTGGCTTAACTTGAACTTGGATTCTTTTGAGCATGGACATTTTTGGAAAACGTGTTTATATTTAGTTATAAACTGCTTTGGTGAAATTGTGTTATATAAACTGTTTTTATATAAGTGTTTCTAACTCTTCTATCCTAGTGGCCTGAGTGGGGAAGTCATTGGGGAAAATCTACTGAGTTTTATACTCACCCCTGCTTTGGAAATTTTGTGCTTTTGCAGATGTTGTATTCCAAGACACAGGTAAATGACAAGCATCTCATTACTAATGGCTTGTGGTGACGTTTGGGAGATGCTGTGGAGCTTGGAGCTTGTGGACCACGGAGTCGTGGTTTCTTTTGAGAGTCTTGTGTTGTTCTTCTGATGTGTACTTTGATGTTTGGTTTGGTCTTCCGCTGTTGTGTACTTAGATATGGTTTATTATAAATTAAGTTGTTTATTGGTCTTTATTTTTTCATGAATCATATAGTGAATGGTTAATGGATGGGTTTATTTTCTTAAAGGGTAAATCATCCCCCAATTGTATTTGAAACCCTTCGGCATTTATTGTCAGCCTTTGGCATCTTGGGGATGTTTCTTAAGGGAAAGTAACCCTCACCATATCCTCAATCCAATGAGGTATATGCGGGGTGTTACAAATGGTATCAGTTTGTTTGTTCCTTTCCAAACAAGTAGTCATCAATGTTCTTGGTCTTGGAGTTGAAATTCATTCATTTCTATTCCTTGGGTTAAAATCTTAGATAGTAGTAGGATTGTCGGAACTTTAAAGGTATAGCATAAAAGGACGTAGTTAACCCGTTTATGCTTAACTTCAAGTTACCAGGGTGTTGGGTACATAAGTGTTTTGGATACACTTCTAGAATGTCGGAAATCTCATTGTCATGGGTTTAGCCAATGAGAGGAGCATGACATGCATTGTAGAGCAATGACTTCCCAATAGGATTGCATATTTCATTGTGAGGAATGAGTACGAATTTTGTGAAAGGTTCCAATTTTTGAAAAATGTAGAAACTGTTTTCAACTGAAAGACTTTGAAAACAGGATATTTTGTGTATTTTGAAAATGGATTGATTTTAAAAAAGTATGTTGAATGTTTTCAAAAATGGTTGAACATGGAAAAAAGTTGTTTGAGAACAATTTTGTGATAGTTTATGTGATAGAATTTGAAATGCTAAGCCAACAGTTACTAGAGAGTGAGTTTGATGGAGTTTGTTGTTGGTTTAGAAAATAGAACCCGGTATGCATCGTCGAAACCAACCCGAAGAAGCTGCGGAGAATGTGGTTGCACTGGAACCACATGTGAACCAAGAGCTGGTTCAGAGTATTGTCCAAGCTTTTCAAGTTGTGGATACGGGGAACCGGAGGAATGATCCACAACATGTGGATCATACCATCCAGTTCATGAAGCAGAATCCACCGAACTTTAGGGGTGATGCTGAACCCGAGAAGGCGGAGGTGTGGCTGATTAGGATGAATCGTACATTCGATTTCATCGGCACACCAATAGAGCTGAAAGTAAATCTGGCGACATATATGCTCGAGGATCTTGCATTTCAGTGGTGGGATTTAGCAGTGTAGGCTAAATTGGATGAAGGACTTACATGGGAGGATTTTGAAGAATTGTTTAACAAACAATTCTATCCTCACACGTTCAAGATCCAGAAAACAATGGACTTCTTAAGCTTGAAACATGAGAACCTATCTATCACAAAGTATGTGGCTAAGTTCATGAATTTAGTCCATTTTTCACCAGAGGTTGCGGCAAGTGCTTCTTTGAAGGAACGCATCTTCGAATCAGGGCTAAGGTAGGAGATTCGATCGAAGATTGTGGTTCTCTATATTACGGATTATATAGAGATGGTGAACAGAGCAACGGTTACTGAACATGATATCTCGAGATAGATAGGAGGATGCATGATGATACCCACAAGAATGGGTGGGAACTCCAATGCTGGGAACAAGTGGAAGAGGGACACCTACTTCCAAGGTGGGAGTGTGAACCAGAACCAGACGACGGGATCAGTCAACCTTCCTCCACGACCCCATAGCAAAGAAGGTTGCTTTTAATGTGGTTCGACTGATCACATGAAACGAGAATATACATCACCACCGAGAGCATGCCACAATTTCAACAAGATGGGGCATCTTAAGTGATATTGTCGCTGTGCTCCACGGTCGGGTGTTCGGGACACTTCCCAGGCGTCACAAGCATCGTATGCTTCGACAGGGAGAGGATAGAAAAATCAGTCTCACCAGCAGAACAGAGCTAGCTATGGTGATTCCAGGAATACCATGACTCCTCAGGCAAGGCAATATCAACAAGGCAATAATGAGAAAAGTGCAGAAACAAACCAATTGTATGGAGCTGAGCAGATGATGGTCGATGATCAGGATGGACCATCTACAGTGAGAGGTACAATTCTTTTGAATTCTACCCTCATGAAACTGTTGTTAGATACTGGTGCATCACATTCTTTTCTTTCTTCTCATATTGCTGATTTGCTAAACCTAAAACTAGAAATGATGTCTTCTGTCTTGAAACTTCAAACTCCTCTTGGTGGAAGAGAATTTAGATCCTTCGTGTGTAAATCATGTTCTATAACTGTTGATGGAGATGAACTGATATGGGACTTCTCCATGTTGGATATGGATGTCTATGATGCAATCCTGGGTATGGATTGGTTGATAATGTTTAAGGCTCACATCGACTGTTATGGGAGAACGGTTAGTTTCACGACGGAGGATGGCATCGACCATCTCTTCAGAGGAGAGAGGATGGTAATGAAAGATGCAAAGGCCTTGTTGGTACCAATGGTGGGAACGATCTTGCACCAATTGGTAGCGTTGGCTTTGGAATCAATGGAAGAGATTGAGGGAAATATTTTTCTAGCTGTAGTGGATCACTTTCCTGATGTTTTCCATAAAAACTTCTCAGGGTTACCACCCGTAAGAGAAGTGGAGTTTACGATTGATCTTCTTCCGGGGACCAGTCCTATCTCACTTCTGTCATATAGGATGGCACCAATGGAGTTAAAGGAATTTAAAGTGCAGTTAGAGGAGCTAGAAACTAAGGGTTTCATTCGGCCAAGCATGTCCCCGTGGGCAGCACCAGTTTTGTTTGTAAAGAAAGAAGATGGAACCTTGAGGCTATGTGTGGATTATAGTAAACTTAACCAAGTTGTGATAAAGAATAGATATCCACTTCTATGAATTGATGACCTGTTTGATCAATTGAGGGGAGATCAGTGGTTCTCTAAGATTGACTTGCGGTCAGGATATCACCAGTTGCGAGTTCGGAAGGAGGATATTCTGAAGACAGCCTTTAGAATCAGATATGGCCACTATGAATATATAGTCATGCCTTTTGGTCTTACGAATGCACCAGCAGTCTTTATGGCATTGATGAATCAAATATTTCAGCGATATCTGGATTCTTTTGTTGTGGTTTTTTTGGATAGTATATTGGTGTATTCAAGAACAAGGGATGAGTATGAGCAACACTTGACGATAGTGTTGGAAATCTTGAGAGACCATTAGTTGTATGCCAAATTATCAAAGTGCGATTTTTGGATACAAGAGATATGTTTTCTAGGCCATGTTGTTTCTGAAAAAGGTGTTTCAGTGGATCCATAAAAGATAGAAGTTGTTCTTTCTTGGCAACCGCCGAAGAATGTCTTTGAAATACGAAGTTTTCTTGGTCTAGCTGGTTATTACCGACACTTTTTCCGTGACTTCTCATGACTAGATTCACCTATGAAATCATTGACAAAGAAGAATACTGCCTTTCAATGGACTGAGGAATGTTAGAGATATTTTCAAGAGTTGAAAGTTCGGCTTACATTTCACCTATCTTAATCTTTCCAGAATCAGGGCAAGGATACATGGTGTATTGTGATGCTTTAGGATCAGGTTTGGGCTATGTTCTCATTCAAGGAGACCACATTGTTTCTTATGGTTCAAGGCAGTTGAGGGCGCATGAGAAGAATTACTCAACACATGATTTGGAGCTAGTTGCAGCCATCCATGTTTTGAAAACATGGACACACTATCTCTTTTGTGAGAAATTTACTGTGTATACGGATCACAAAAGCTTGAAACACATTTTCTCATAGCGATATTTGAATTTGAGGTAGAGTAGATGGATGGAGTATATTCAAATGTTTTACTTTGACTTAATGTATACACCGGGTAAGGAAAATTCGGTGGCCGATGCAATAAGCAGGAATTCGTATGCTCAGTAGGCAAAGAAAGCTTCAGATGAATGGAAGTTGATGTCGGTCTTAGCTGACATGCATGTGGAATGTGAAGACTGAGGTGATGTTTCTATTTTCCTTTCATCTAAACTTGTTCCTGATTTGGTGGAGATAGTAAAGGAGGCACAGGCATCCGATGTAGACTGTGTTGCAATGAGTTCAAAACTCAATGGTGGGGAGACCATTGAGGGATGGAAGCTGGATGGGAGTTCAGTTTTTTTGGTTTCAAGATTAGATGGTTGTACCTTTAACTACTCAGGAACAAATCCTTCATTCTTACCACCATTCAAGATGGGTTGTACATCCGGGTACATAAAATATGTATAAGGTGTTGAAGGCGCAGTTTTGGTGGAGCGGAATGAAAAGGAAGGTGGCCGAGTTCGTCTCATGATGTTTAACTTGTCAGTAGGTTAAAGAATAGCATCAGAGACCAACTAGTATGTTACAATCTTTACCTATCCCAGTGTGGAAATGGGATCAGATAGTAATGTATTTTATTTCAGGTCTTCCAAGAATAGTCTGGAAACACGGTGCCATTTGGGTGATAGTGTATTGTCTAACCAAGTTGGTCCATTTCATTCCTATTCGTGAAACCCATACGGTGGAAGATCATTCAAAAATCTATATCTGATAAGTGGTAAAGAGACATGGTGTACCAATGTCTATAGTCTCATATAGAGATTTGAGTTTCACATCTCGTTTCTAGAAATCATTATAGTAAACCCTTGGGACCCAGCTGACTATGAGCACGACGTATCATCCTCAGACGGATGGGAAATCCGAGCGGATGATACAAACTTTGGAAGATATGTTGCAGGCTTGTGTAATGGATTTTGGTGGCTCATGGGAGGATCATATACCCTTAGTGGAGTTCTCATACAATAAAAGCTATCAAGCTTCGATACGCATGGCTCCGTTTGAAGCATTATATGGACGTCCTTGTCATTCTCCACTATGCTGGGTGGAAACAGGTGAGACTTCACTAGTTGGGTCGAGCCTTGTCCAAGAAACAATGTAGAAGATTCAGTTGATTAGAAAGAGGATGGAGACGGCTTAGATTCGTCAGAAATATTATGCAGATCACCGTCAAAGACCGTTGTCGTTTGTTGTGGGTGATCATGTCTTTTTGATAATCTCTCCAAGGCTTGGACAATGTCGTTTTGGGAAGAAGGTCAAATTATATCCTCAATATATATGCCCTTTTGAGATACTAGAATGGGTTGGCGAGGTGGTGTATCGGTTTTCATTACCACCATGGTTCAGTGCAGTGCATAATGTGTTCCATGTATCTCAGTTGAAGATGTATTAGCCCGATCCTGACCATGTTCTCAGATGGGATCACGTTGACCTAGAGCCATATGCTTCGTTGGTAAATATTCTAGTACGGATTGTGGATAGTTAGGATAAAGTCTTACGTGGAAAATCATTAGTCTAGTGTGAGTTTTGTGGCAACATGGTCAGATTCAGGAAGAGACTTGGGAATGCGAGAAATAAATGAAAGAGAAGTGGACATAACTCTTTCAGGCAAGCCATGGTTTTCTACTTTCCGGGGATGGAAAGGCCAATGGTGGGGAGAATGTAGTACCCCCATTTTCTGGTATGTAACACTTAATTGATGATTTTATTGGTTTTAAAAGTTAAGGGTGACGAATGGGAGAGTCGGGAGATCCTAGATTGAAGTTGGAGGCAAAGGGGAAGTCGCACGGGCGGCGCACGGTTTGTCCAAACCGTGCAGCCAAACCATGCGAGGCTGACTTGGGAGGCAGTGGTTTCCACACGGTCAGCGCATGGTTAAGGGAAACCATTCTATGAGGTCATGCGAGAGGGTTGGCCGAGGTAGAAACTAATGCACTGTTTTCCAAACCTTGCGGACTAACCATGCGGGCACTTAAATTAGTTCCTTAAATTGTGGATCTAACTCTTTTTGCCTTTAATTAACTTGTTTAAAGCTTCTAAGCGGACCTAACTTGGGATTACTCTACCTTGAAGGTTGGAAAACTTCTTCCAAGTGTTCCGGAGGCGATCCTAAGGCTTCTCTTGGAGAATCGAAGACGGATTCTTGAGGTATGTGATCGTTCTCTTTCGTTCTTGATTGTTTTCTTAGATCTTCTTCTCCTCTTCCCTCAGTTTCAAATATCTACACCCGTTATGTGTAGATCTAAGTGTATGGATTCCAAATATGATGAGATTTGGTCTTGGTTGTGTTAGGATAAGGGATCTAAGGATGGTTTTTGGAGTTTTGACCCGGTGTTCTTGAGTGTTCTTTTTATATTGCTTACTTTCGCCTTTTTGTTGAGGTAGGTGGATTCACTCTCAACTCCTCTCGTTATAATTGGTTGGATTAGTTTCAAATTGTTTATTTGAATGGTATTGATTGTGAAAATCATGTAATAAATCTTATTTAGTGATGATTTATGGTCTTGATAAAATTGTGAAATATTTGTGAATTGTTGTGCAAAGTGATTTCGCTATTTGAATTTAAAATGATGATTTTAAATTATGAAATTTCTGAAATTGTAAATGGTTTGATGAGAAATGGGATTTCAATAAAGAGGGTAGTTTATTGAAATGTGTTGAGATTGAAATGACTTTGATGGATTTGGTTTTCAATAAAAAGGTAGTTTTATTGAAATGGTTTGAATTGGTTGAACACACTTGGTTTTGATGGAAAATGGTTTTCAATAAAAGGTGTTTTATTGAAAGGATGGTTTTGGCATGATTTTTGGGAATGTGTGGTGTGTGTTCATGTTGCATATACGAGGATTGGTTGAAATAGGACCTTGTGCTCAGTGCCAAATGTTTAATGTCACATGGGACTTTAAAGTACAAGGCTTGGTTGAAATATGACCTTGTGCTCGGTTCCAAAGGTGTAATGGCACATGGGAAATAATTACCTTGTGATGACTTGGTAGATCAACGAGAGACCGCTCATGAGTATGGAACTATCATAATGAATCATGCATGGTTGATTTCACGGGTTTGTGAAATGGTTGGGTATGAAAATAAGATGTTTGGGAAATGGTTTGGAAATTTGTTTGGTTATTTTTCTGAAAAAATAACATGTTGGAAAAGCTGGTTTAACTTGCACTTGGATGCTTTTGATCATGGACGGTTTTGGAAAACTTGTTTATATTTAGTTATAAACTACTTTGGTGAAATTGTGTTATATAAACTATTTTTATATAAGTGTTGATGACTCTTCTATCCTAGTGGCGTGAGTAGGGAAGTCATTAGAGAAAATCTACTTAGTTTTATAGTCACCCCTGCTTTGACACTTTTGTGATTTTGCAGATGTTGTATTCTGAGACACAGGTAAAGGTAAAGCATCTCATTACTAAAGGCTCGTGGTGATGTTTGGGAGATGTTGTGGAGCTTGGAGCTTGTGGACCACGAAGTCATGGTGTCTTTTGAGATTCTTGTGTTTTTTTTCCTCTGTGTACTTTGATGTTTGGTTTAGTCTTCCGTTGTTGTGTACTTTGATGTGGTTTATTATAAATAAAGTAGTTTATTAGTCTTCATTTGTTTATGCATCATATAGTGAATGGTTAATGGATGGTTTTATTTTATTAAAGGGTAAATAATCCCCCAATTTTATTTGAAACCCTTCGGCATTTATTACCAGCCTTTTGCGTCTTGGGGATGTCGCTTAAGGCCAAGTAACCCTCACCGCCTCCTCAATCCAATGAGGTAGGGGTGGGGTGTTACAAGTATGCATATAGTAAAAGAAAATAAGGCATGAATAATATTAAAATAATAAATAATGGTCAAAATAATACCATATAAATAATCACATGAACAAGAAAATCATCCATTAATATCATAAAAAATATAATAATCACATAGAAATCAATAAATGATTTCATAATGAGGGAATACATAATGTCAGACATCTGAAAATTATCATCAAGACCTTGCCCAAGACATCTAAAAACATCATTGAGTCCTTATTCTAAGACATTTGAAAATAAATGGGTAGGTCCTTATCCAAAACCTAATATATTTTTTCTCATGAGACCTACTGATTCATCTACTGGATATAGTGGGATTCTCCCATCACTTACTAATTCCAATGCATTCCTTATTTTTTAAAAAGGTTGGGGCCAAAGATTAATTTATTATTTAAAGAAACATCATATTTTAAACTGGTTAGAGGGAGACCCCATTACATATCCCGAAGGCCCAAGACCAAGTGTTATAAATACAAGGCCCAAAAGCCCATTTTTTGGCCCAACGGGCCCTTCGGTGAAAAGTATTGATACAGTACTCGAGCTATTGTAGTACCACCGCCACAATAGTTCCTACTAAAATGCCTCCTCCACTATAGTTCCTACTACATAGGGAAATTATATTCAAGTTTTATAAGTTAAAAAACATTCTTTTTACACTTTTGGTAAAAGTAAAAATGAACCTCATTTGGAAAATTACAAGAATATTCATATAAACACATTTTTAAAAAGGTCAAACATAGATAAAAAATTATTTAATAAATAATTTTATTATATTAAGTATATTATTTCAAACATTTTTATAAAATATGTATATGGAAGAAAATACTCCCCCAACTGATACAATCTCAAATAGTGATAAGATTGTGAACTAAACCCTTACCGCTTTGGTAAATTTTGAATCATAACCCACATGAAAAAAAATAACTTAAAATGAAAAATTAAAAACCAAGAATAAAAAATTATTCTTGATATATAATATAAAATGGGTGGTATATACACCACAAAAAATAATCAAGTAGTGAATATGACATATATATCACGGAAACAAAAGTGAGATGAGAATCACATGCCTTTGGTATGAATTCATTGGTATGTGTTAAAACCTACTATATAATAAATATAGACTTATTTTATATATATTAAAGAACCATAATAATATATATCATACAATATTTTATTTAATTATGATCTTTTATCACACATTTATTAACAATACCTTGTTAAAATCACTATTCTGGGTAATAAAAACTTTGTTTTTCATGTATGTTTTGGTTTGGTAGTTTTGGTCATTTTATTTTTTTCATGATTCCATCATATACATATTTTTAAATATGATATAAATATAATATATATTCATTATATATGTATTTTTAGTAATTCATAAAGGATTGATATTGAAAAATAAATTGCATCATTTATTGAGATGGTGCATGAATATTGATTTCACCTTTCAACCGATGGAACAAAAAAAGGTAAATAATAATTATAATTTAAATAATAATTATTATATCATATAAATAATATATATTCATCAAATAAATCCTTATTACCATCCAATTTAAATTTAAATGAAAAACAAATCACATCACTTCGTGGAGGTGGTTGTTCACATGTACACACGAGCGACATCATTGTATTCCAACAGATTAGAAAGTAAGAAGGTAGATGTAATATTATAATTACTAGGGTATAATTATGTTATATTTATCATATATAAATATTAAACCCACCATAATAAACATCAATTAAATATTGAGGTGGAAAATGAATTGTATCGCTACGTAGAGACGATAAGTCATACGTACGCATGAGCGATACCTTCACTTCCCATTTGATTGAAAATAGGGTGGATAATGGAGATTTCATGATCATAATAAAATTTAAATATATTTGTTATAATATATTTATTATATTAGTATTGTTAAAAAAAATTAATAGGAATTAGAATAAGAAATAAACATAAAGGACTCAGTAAATATGATTACCTCTTCTTCAGTAGAAGTCTTTTAGATCTCTTCTTAAGGGACCTATGGTAGTTCTTTTGGGGAGACAATCACCTCAAAAACTTAGATAATTATTTTTAAATGATTAATGGTTAGGGTTTTTTTGATCTAGATGGCTGAAAGTGGTGTGAATAATTGAGATAATGGGTGTACTTTTATAAGAGAGTGGAAGGGCATTCTTGAAAATTATTAAATTATTAAATTAATATAAATTATTTTCCATGTTCATATGGACACAATTTATATAATTATAATATAGGATGATTATGTGTCAAAATAATCTCATAAAATAATTTTTTTATAAGTTTTATTTGTGTTTTCATCCTTATATTTTATTTGTAACACCTCATTAACCCTTTTGACAATTACCACAATAATAAAGTTTTCTACCCTTTAAGAGTCAATAATGTTACAATAAAATGAAAAAAGAACCATAAATGGACTATGTTTTATTTTTAAAACCATATCCCTTTCATTTTTATAAATATAATTTTTTTATTAATTTTAAATCATTTAATAAAATATTATTTATTATAAATATCATTAATGTCATTTTTAACACTATTTATTTAATTTGAATTTAAATATATAAAGAAAAAGTTTTAAAGTGGTTAGAATACTTTAACACCTACCTAAAATTTCATATATATCTATAAATTTTTTTTTAAATATTAAATCATTCAAATTATACTAATTTTAATATTTTTAATAACATTTATTTTATTCTTCAATTAATTTCATAATCACTGCATCAGCATTGTGCAAACATTTAAGGTAATTATTTATTCACTAAAATTTAAAAATAAAATATAATTATTAATATAAATCATATGTATTTTAAAATAATATTTATAACCAAACATATTCTCTAGTTATACCCATTTTAAAAATATTATATTTGTTAAAAACAAGAGTGTGAAATGTTTTACTTTTCTATACAAAAAATATTTTAAAGGTCCTAATCGCATCCAAATACCAAAAAAAGTTCATTTATTATAAATTTGTATGATTATGGATGATATATACTCATAAAATAAAATTTATATAGGTTTTAGGCTCATTTTTTATTCCTTATCATTTTATTTTTAACTTTAATTATCTTATTTACCCTTTACCATGATAAAAAATTACTAAAATTAATATTCATATTGACTAAAAATAAAGGGGAAAATATTACCAAATTTAAACCTAATTATTAAAAATATGTACTCCATGTTATAAAATTTAATTTATATAAGTTTTATAAATTAAAATTAAAATAAATTCACAAAATGTGATGAATATAGTTTTTCAGAAAAATGTTATTTCATATATAAAAATGTTTTTATACTAAATTTCATTATTAAATTGATTAAAATAAAAATAATTGTATTATTAATAATATAATAGAACTAATTTTAGTTTTAAAACATTTTAAAACAAAAACTAACTTTGTAAATGCTTAAAAAAATGCAGTTTTCAATAAATATCGGTATTTTTTACTATTTACTGAAAAATAAATCTTTCCAAAAAAATATGAAAATTTCACCCAAATATAATTTTTAAATTTTAGAGACCTTATATTTTCTTTTTAATAATTTTTAATATTTATATATATATATATATATTTAGAGCCAGGGGCTCAGACGGTGTGCGATTCCGAGGCCTAGTGTGCTAGAAATTGATTTTATAAAAATATTGAATATTTTATATTTCGCACACATGATTTCTTAAATAAGATATTATAAATATTAAACAGACTTTTGGATAAAAAATATGACACCACATTTGAGTCTGAAACATTATTTTTACCCTAGGCATAACCTAAAATTGGCTGACGTAGAGCGTTCAGATAAAAGAAGTTGTTGGCGAGTGCGTTTACTTAAATAAATAATTATTTTTATTTATTTAATTAAATAACCTATTCATAATTTCACACTTTAAATAATACATTATGGAAGGATAACCAAGGTTATAATTATAACCCTAATATTGTTTAGAGGTTTTCTTCCACCCTCTCATTGGGGAATCAAAATCTGACGACTATAGAACTCTGAATCCAGGAAAATCAAGGCGCAGTGAATGTAACGAATTCACTAATTCATTGAAAATCATATTATTCAACAAATAATGATCCAATTAAAGGTAATAATCATCAATTTTTGTATTATTCCCTTATTCATTGAAATATTTGATCTGGATCACTTTATTTCTTGATCTACGTCAATAGATAGACTTTGCATGCATCTATGTACCAGTTTTAATTGTTAATTAAATTTCTTCTCACCTTGGATGTCCTTGATAGTGTTATTTGGACAAGAATGCTTGGAAAACAATATTTAATCTTTTTTATTTTCTTTCTCTCATTGATTCTTTGTGTTCTTCACCAATTGTATTACGTGGTCTTGGTTTGACATTGTTAGGTAGGACTGTGCCCAATTGGACCCTCAAAATCATGAAAGATTCATGTGTAAAGAATCGAACAATGAATCAGGTATGGATTCAAATTATTTGAAGGATATGGGTGAATCCTCCTTGGATATTTTGATCTGGTGATGTATCAGGATCACCATGGGTGACCACGGGTGGTGGTGTGTGTAAGGTTTCATATAGGTGGATTTGGAATCCAATTTTCAGCCATCAGACGACTAGAAATAAAGAATTGAAGGCTTCCCCTTATATTTTTGGTATATTGGAGGAAATATATGAAGCATCATATTTATATTTTGATTTTTGGTCTTGGATCTAACTTTCTAGAAAAATACCAACTACATGTCATGTCATTTGTAAGAACACACGTCGTGTGACCCCTAGGCTGGAGAAGCTAGGGTTTTATGCTAGAAAAGTATAAAATGTTGTGTGGAACCCCCACATTCTAAGTTATCCTAGTGATGGAAACCCTCTGTGTAATTTGGGAGTAGACTGGAATGATAATTTCCAGGCACACACTGTTTTCCTAAGTATGCAGACATAGGCAAGAGTACATGGATGTGGCCAGGAGCACGGGTTGGACCCTAGGTGTCTCAAACACATTGTGCAGTCTACATACATGTCATGTAGTACTAAATGAAAAATAAGTTTTGTACCGTAAGGGACACAACTATGTGTAAGTATGGGACTACACACTGTGTGGTCCCCTTACATATCACATACCTATTCTTTCCTTTTAAAGAAACTTCAACCCCTCGTATCTCTTTTGTTTGGACTTAGATTTTGGCCCATGAGTAGCCTATCCTAAGTGTTTTTTTACATGGAATTAATTGATTAAATACTTAGTGGATTTTGAGATATGATGATAGGTTTTACAAGTGTGAAACTTCTTTAAGTGATTCCCAATGACTACAGTGATCAGGTAGGAACACCAGAGATTATAGAGTGGCATGCTTCTATTAGGATAGGGCATGGTTACTCTACATATCAATATAGTGGAACCCTCCTGAGAGATAGGGTATGGTTACTCTATATAATCTTATATTAGAACCATCTATCTAGCCTTGTTATGGGTCTTATATCTACTCTTAGAGTGGCATCCTCTGGATAGGCTGGGCATGGTTCATCTACCTATCTACCAAGTGGAACCCTCCTACAAAGTCAGGGCATTGGTCATCAACCATTACAGTGGAACCCTCCTGGTGAGTATGTCATGGTTCCTCTAAAAAATACTAGATTAGAACCCTCTATCTAGGTTGGTCATTGGTCCTCTATCAACCATCAGAGTGGTACCCTCCAATTGGGATAGGGCATGGGTCATCTACCTATTCACTGAGCGGAACTCTCTTACAGAGTCAGGGTATGGGTCCTCAACTATTAGATTGGCACCATACTATTAGGTAGGTCATGTTTTCTCTATATATTATATTATTGGAACCCTCTTGTTTTATCAAGGCATGGGTCCTCAACTATTAGAGTGGCACCCTCTAGTTGGGTTGGGTATGGATCCTCTAGTGACTACTAGAGTGGCACCCTCTAACTGGGATGGGAATGGGTCTTATAACATTTACATGAGTGGAACCCTCCTTATGAGATAGATAATGGGTCCTCTCTCAATCTAATTAGTGTAACCCTCATGTTTTACCAGGGTATGGGTGCTCTACCTAGAGATTTTGGCACCTCGACAGTGTGGCATAGTGGTGAGGTGTGGCTTGACTTGGATGTCTCTTCAAAAAGATGTGTGGGATGATATGAATCATTTATGGACTTCTAGAACTAATGGAACTCTTTTATTAGGATGGTATATGATATGTATTTCCCCTTTATCTCTCATTTGGGATTATTTTTCTATGAATATGTATATTTGTATCCATGTTGTTGGATGTTATTACTCTCTTTCTTTGGGTTGATTTGTCTACTGTCTATTCCTATATTGTCTCCTACTACTCCCCCTTCATCTTTTAGGGAATCCTATGAGGTATGTATATACTCACCCCTACATGTTTTTTACCCACATGTGTCGTGTCTTATGCAGATGGCGGATAGGTCGTTAGTGACTACAAAGGAGTAAAATGATCCCTAGAGAAATAGACCGCATATGGTGTTCAGAGCTTATTGATTAGGAGTTGGTCTCTCTCAATATTTTACTTTTACAGCTTTTTCAGGATGGGACATCTATCTACTTGGGAATTTATTTTTCCCCTTTTATTTTTAGTTTACTCTATCATACTCTTGTACAACCTAGATTTTTTTCATGCATGGTTTATATTCTTGTTGTTGAGACTTTTTATTTTATTATTTCTATACAATTATAAATGGATACGGTCGGAGTGTGAATATAGGTACATTAGGAAAAGTAATCCTATACTAGTTATGACTTTATGTGCTTTTCGCTAGCCCTGGACCTATAGAGGTGGGCTTTGGGTAGTTGCAACTCAATCCTCATCGGGTCGGGTCAAGATAGATTGGTATCATAGTAGTTCATTACTTGGGATTGTGTTTGGAGTAGTCCCCTTATTAGGATTTGGTTTGGATTGAGGGAAAAGTTTCAGAGTTTATCAAGTTTGGATTTCAGGCCAGGGAACTTAGTGATGGTGTGGGTGGCTGACCTACCATTCTCCATGACCTTAACTACCTGCTTATCAACTTAGTATATAGATACATTGGTTACATGAATCAATGGTACATGCATTATATAGGATTGAGACTTTTGAATATCCTTATTAAGTCATATCCCAATATATATATATATGCTCATTTGACTGTGGTATGTATTGGCCACTTCCAATATGCCTTCATGAAGATAGCCATCCAGGTTATCAATTCTGAATTGTGATGAAAATATGATGAGTGATGAAGCCTCAGTTCAAGGTCCATCCCATGGGATTATTCCTCTAGGTGGGTAGGTAGTATCACCCCCACCTGTTGAGAATTAGATCATACTAGCAGAGTAGGTTGAGGATGAATGTACAATTATCACACTCCATAAATTCTAGTGCTATATGTTGTTGAGGTTTCGTGATGAGCCAGATCCCCATGAAGAAGAGGATCGACTTGAGTTGGTGATCTGAGTTTTCAGAATTTTGTGGATCCTGACTGATATGATGGTTTCACATGAAACTAGTTCTCTTCATAGAAAAATGGTTGGTGTTTTGGTACTAGTAGATGAATCACCAATTCTAAGTGTGCATTTTAGGTTCCAGAGATAGAGATCTCCCAAGTGTTGTGTTGATCTTGACTTCCTTCTCAGGTGGTTGAGGTCAGGCCTGCTCCTATGGTTTAGATATCCCTCTCAGATAGTACCCATTTTGATGGAGATACTCATGGAGAGACCTCTTCAGGAAGTCATTAGGAATTGGTAGAGTCCAGTGATGGAATTTTTTAGTATGTCTTCAGTCATATAAGGATGAGGGACACTTACCCCACTAAGAAATGACCTTGTGACGCATTTCAAAATTGTGAGGGTGATTCAGTGATGCCTACAATGGATAATTTTAATGTGTGGTGGATGATTCCTTGTTACTTTCATGCTCAGGATATGTAGATGTGATTTAGTTTCTGAGTAGGCCATGATTAAGGAGAATAGGCAGGAAAGGGAAAAGATGAGAACTTAGAATATGGGGCTTCTGGATGGGAGTCTCAAGTATGGTTCAAGGTAAAACCTATGTCTCTACTACTCTAGTTAGAGTTGTTAACACAAATTCTAAAGCCACATTTCCCTATACTTATCCCCTATTCAAGACCCAGTGATACTAGTGGAGGCCCTTTTTGCTCGACCCTTTTATTGGAGGCTCCTACAGAGAAGATCAGTTATTACATGTTTCTATCAATGGGGTGACATTACTCTATAAGAATAGAGATCCTCACATGATGTCTTTATGTAGTGGTAGTGACACCCTATGATGTTTTCCTCGGGTTTTTTTAGTCTTAAACAATCCATACTATGATTTTTTTCTACCAGTGAGTGTATAAGTGCTTCTAGTTTTTAGGATGGATTTTTTAACCTTCATGAGGAGTGATCCCTAGACAAAGAAGGATGACCTCATTCATAGAAGGATACAACCAATTTATCAATTTTCTAGTATTACCCTTAGTGTAGTGAATTTTATGAGCTTTCATATTCCTCTAATGATGGTGGTGTATGATGATGTGTTGAGTTTACCTCCCCATTATGATATGGACCTATGTATGGACTTGCACCAGGGATAGGTGGATGGTTGTGCTAGCATGTTGGATGACCCCATGGGGTTTTGAGAGCTAGTGGTGTGGTTGGAGGGTCTACAAAGGTAGTGATTTGCATGATCCAGTGTGTTCACTTGGGTAACCCTATGTTGTTCACTTGAGAGTTGGAGGATATCTTGAGGTGAGGTTTGGATTAAAATTTCCTGAATTATGTGACTATAATATTGAAGTATATATACATGAGAATGGATGACACCCTCATGCCATTCACATCTAAGTATGATCATGCAAGACACTTGGGGATAGATCGTAGACATGCTTCTAGAGTATCATTATCATGAGGCGCTCTTATGTAGTTAGTTCTGGATTTAAAAGGTTTGTGGTTGACTTCTCTAGGATTGTATCCCCATTGACCAACCTGATGAGAAAAGGGAATCCTTTTACCAAGACTGAGTGGTGCTAGAGATCCTTTAGGGTGTTGAGGCTGAGGATGACAAGTGATCCTGTTTTGAGAATACCATAGTAGGTAATGGAGTACGTAGTGTATTATGATGCCTTAAGGGGTAAGGTCGATTGTGTGTTGATGTAGAGGCTGTAAGTTATTGCATATGGATTTAGGTATTTGAGACCCTAGAAACTATATTATATGACTCATGACCTAGATTTAGTAGTGGTAGTTTTCACTATGAGGGTGTGGAGGTACTATGTTTTTTTTATATTACTTTATTGTTTACTCATACCATTAGAGTCTCAGGTACGTCTTCATATAGAGAGAATGAAACTTGAGATAGAGGTTCTAGTTAGAGTTCCTAAAGGACTATGACTTTGAGATTGTTTATACTCAAGGGAAGGGAAATTTAGTAGCATATACTCTTAACAGGAAGTCCCAGTCTCATTTTTCATAGGAGGATTCTAAGAAGTTGGATTCATTAAAGCTAACCATAGTTGATTTGTTGATGTTGAATCAAATTCTCCTTTAGTGTGTGAGAGAGTACCAGAGGGTATACATTGACTGTAAAGTCTTATGTGACCATATATCCTCAAGAGATTCACCCAATGGATTTTTTAAAGGAGGGAATCATGTCATCCTTTTCCAGGGACAAACATTGGTCCCAATTATTATGTGAGAAGAGGTGATGGTAGAGTTCTATACTTATCCTTTGATTGTACATCCCAATGTGGAAAATATGTATAGATACCTTTAGTGGCAGTTTTAGTGGTCTGGCATGAGACAGATCATGGCTTAGTTCATCTCATGGTGCCTCACCTATCAACAGGTGAAGCCTAAGTGCCAGATTCTGGAAAGTTTGTTACATATCCTTGATATCCCATAGTGTAAATGTGATTATATATCCATGTACTTCATGATAGGGATTCAGTAGATATTGAGAAGCTACAATTCCATCTGGGTGATAGTTGACTGACTCATAAAGTCTGCACACTTCCTTACTATCAGGGAGCAAAGTTTGATGGAGAGTTTAGGGTAGATTAATGTATAGTAGATTGTTCACCTTCATGGGTTTCCCTTAACTATTTTATCCTACCATGATGTACGATTCAATTCATAGTTGTGGAGAGGCATACGGTGGCATTATGGACCCAGATGAGGATGAGTAAAACCTTTCACCCTGAGACAGATGGGAAGAATAAGCTCACTATCTAAGTGTTAGAGGTTATGTTGAGGGATTTCATGTTAGACTTATTCCAGAGGTGTGAGGATCACTTTCACTTGGTAGATTTTGTGTACAATAATAGCTACCAATCTTCTATCGATATGGAACCCTTTGAGGCCCTGTATGGGAGACCCTACAAGTCGCCCTTATGATAGATAGAGATTGGAGACACATATCTTATGGGTTTATAAATGGTGAAATCAATGATATAGAAGTTCCAGGTCATCCATTAGTGGATAAGGATAGACTATAGTAGAAAAAAAAATATTACGTAGATCAACATCTTAAGCCCTTGGAGTTCAAGTAGGGATACCATGGTTTTTTTAGAGTCTCTCTGTGATGAGGATTGTAACGATTTAAATGGGGAGGAAAGCTATCCCTAAGGTTCATATGGATGTTTGAGATCATGAAGAGGGTAGGTGAGGTTTCTCATCACCTTGCCTTACCCCCATAGTTGGAGCAGGTGAACAACATCTTCCACGTATCACAGTTGAAGAGATACATTCATGACCCGATGAAGGTTATTAACTGGGGAAAGATTTATATCAAGGATGGATCCACTTTTGTAGGGAAACCAGTGGAAATCAAGGATCAGTAGGACAGGACCCCATTTTGATGAACCATCCCCTTGGTTCATGTGTTGTGGTAGTATGGGAGCATGCGGGAGAGCTCCTTGCAATGCGAGAACTATATGTGAGCTCAGTATCCCAAGATTTTTGTTTAGTTTTGATTTTCGGGGATGAAAATCTTGAAGGAGTTAATGATGTAGAGACCCCATTTTTTCTATGTATGACTCTGGAATATTTCTAGATATATTTTTGGATCCAATCACTAAGACAGCGTGTGATTCTGAGGCCCAATGTTCCTGGAATTAATTTTATAAAAATATTAAATATTTTATATTACATGAACATGATTTCATAAATAAAGTGTGATAACTCTCAAACAAATTCTCAAATCAAAAATATGATACAATAGTTGAGTCCATAATACGATGTTAGGAATGACCTAAAATTGGTTGATGTGGAGCATTCAGATAAAAGCATCTATTGGCGGGTGCATTTAGTTAATTAATTAATTAATTTTATTTATTTAATTAAATAACCTAAACCAAATTTACCCCTTTAAATAAGACATTATGGAAATATCTCCAGGGTTAGTTTCATAACCATGGGATCTTTGAGATGTGTTCTTCCACTCTCTAATTAGCGAATTGGAATCTGGTGATGATGGAACTCTTGATCTAGGAAGATCAAGGTGCAACAAATGCAATGAATTGTCTCATTCATTGGTGAGCACATTATTTAATTATGAATGATCCAATTCTAACTAGGACTCATAAATTTTTGTATTCTTCCCTGATTTATTAAATTATTTGAGCGGGTTAATTCTATTCCTTGATCCGCGTCAATTGTAATAATTTTCATGCTCCCATATACCGATTTTAATAGTTTATTCAATTGTTTCTCACTATGGAAATCCTTGATAGTGTTTGTTGGGAAAAACCACTTTTCTAGTGATTAGTCACCTTTTTTAGTTCCTTTCTTCCATTGTTTCTTTGTATTCTTCGACGATTGGCTTATGGGGTCTCGATTTGATATTTCAGGGCGGGACCAAGCCTGATTGGACCCCTGAAATCATGACGGATTCTCATGCAATGAAAAAAACAATGAATCGAGGATGGATTCTGATGATTTTTGGTATATGGGTGAATATAACATGGATTGTTTGATCTGGTGAGGCATCAAGAACACCACAGGTGGCCACAAGAGATGGCATACGTAAGCCTATGTATTGGTGGATTTGGAATCCAATTTCGGGACACCGGATAGCCAGAAATAAAAAATTGAGGTCTTCCCCTTTGATTTTAGGTGTCTTTGAGGTAGTATCTAAAGAAAAAGAGTTAGATTTGTATTCACATTCATTTATATAACATTCTAGAAAAAATCCAACTACACATTGTGTAGTTCATAAGAACACACATCGTGTGACCCCTTGGTTGTAGCACCTAAGGTTTCGGATGAGAAAAGTATCACATACCATGTGGGAACCCAACATGTTGTGTGAACCTTGTGTTGGTGACCCTCTATATACTCTGGGAGTACATGGGCATGGGCATGGCTAGGAACATGTTTTGTGCCTAAGTACACGAACATGGTCAAGAGTACATGGACATGGCTAGGAGCACGGTCAGGACCCCAGGTGGATCAGACCTATTATGTAGTCCACCAACATGATATATAGTAATACATAGGAAATAATAATTAAAATAGAAGATAAATGGATAGGAAATGGTGTGGGACCACTTACTGTGTACCCCTTCTTTCCTTTTTAGGAAACTTCAACCTCTCGTATCTCTTTTGTTTGGACTTGGATTTTGGCTTGTGAGTAGCATATCCTGAGTTTTTTTCACATAGAATGAGATGGTGGCATCCTTAGTGGATTTTTAGGTAAGATGCAAGGTTTTAAAAGTGTGACACTTTGTTAGGAAATTCCCGATGATGACAGTGATCACGAAGGATCATCAGATATTCTTGAGTGGAACCCACCTACTAGGATGTGGAATGGGTCCTCTGCCAATCTATAGATTAGAACCCTATTATAGGAAAAGGCATGGGTCCTCTATCTAATCTTAGAGTAGAACCCTATAACTGGGTCAGGTTGGGCATGGATCCTCTAATTATTTACCAAGTGGAATCCTTATGCGGATTCAAGGCATTGTTCCTTAACTACTAGAGCGATACCCTTCTACTGGGTGGTCCATGGGTCCCCTACTGACTACTAGAGTGGAACACACTAGTTGGACTAGGCATAGGTCCTCTATTTTCCATCAGAGTGGCACCCTCCAAATGATATGGGGAATGGGTCCTCTACCTATCCACTGAGTGGAACCCTCCTATGGATTTAGGGTATGGGTCCTTCACTATGAGAGTGTCACCATCCTACTAGGTAGAGAATGGTTCCTCTATCTGTTATCTAAATGGAACCCTCCTATTGTATCAGGAAATAAGTCGTCGACTACTAGAGTGGCACCCTCCAGCTAAAATTAGAATTGGTCCTCTACCGACCACTAGAGTGACACCCTCCAGTTAGGATGGTCATGGGTTATCTATCATTTACTTGAGTGGAACCCTCCTATTGGGATAGGGAATGGATATTCTAGCTATCTACTAAGTTTCACCCTCCTGTTGTTCTAGAAAATGGATCATATACCTAAAGATTATGGCCCCTCAAATTTATTTCATAATGGAAAGGTTTGTATTGAATTGGATGTATCTTCAGATAGATGCACAAGATGTTGAGTATCTTTGATGGACTTCTAGAATTGATGGCACCCTTTTCTTGGGCTAGGCTGTGAGATAAGTATCTTATTTCTCTCTCATTTGAGATTATTTTGATGAGAATATATATATATATATATATATCCATGTAATTGGATGTTGTTAATCTATTTATTTGGGTTGAACTCTTTATTGACTATTCCCGTTGTGCCTCTTACTTCTCCCCCTTTAGCTTTCAGGACATCCCGCTCGGTATGTATATACTCACCCCTGCATGGGATTTTCCAGCACATGTCATGTCTTATGAAAATTAAGGAAAGGTTAGTGGTGACTATAGAGGATCATAGGGACACCTGGTGCATTGGACCATGTATGGTGGTCAAATCTTGGATATTAGGAGTTGGGTTCTCTCAACATTTTAATTTTCTAGTTTTTTCAGGTTGGTAAATCTATTTGGTTGGGCATGTATTTTTTCCCTTCACTTTTTAGTTTACTCTATCATACTCTTATGCACCCTAGAGTTTTTTCATGCATGGTTTATATTATAGATGTTTCAACTTTTTATTTTATTATTCCTATACACTTCATTATGAATATGTTTGGGAGTGTGCGTACAAGTACATTCGGCAAAGGCCTCTCATACTATTTATTCCTTTCAAACCTTATCTCAAGCCCCTGGCATATGTAGGTGAGCTTGGGGTAGTTGCGGCTTGAGCCCCTTCAGGACGGTTCATGAAAAATATGATAATTTCATAAAATTATACTGTTTTTATAAAATCAAATTAATAATTTCCTGAAATTTATTATAATATTTTCTCATGAAAAGAAATAAAATCATTTTTGAAGAAAATATATTTCGAAAGAAGAAAATAAACTTGCTGAAAATTGAATACATATTTCCTAATAACTAATCAATTCATTTTTGTTGATTAGGTCCTTTATATATTTTATAATTAGGTTAATACTATTCATACCCTTCAATTCAACAGATAAAAGATAATTAAATAATAAAATTTTAATAGTATATTATGTTTTGTTTAGACTTGATATTGCACGTTGTGTATGCTATCAAACATAGAGTTATTTTAAAATATTGGGATTTTACATTCTCCCTCCCCCTTAATAAATTTCATCCTCATAATTTTAACTTTTTCTTTGTAATCAAGGTTTTACATATGAAAATTCCTTTGTGTAAAAACCAAATCATAAAAACGGTTATTAAAACTTACTATTAAAAAGATGGAAAGGTAAATATGAAACTTATCACAAAACTAGGTTTCTAAATAGGAGAGCATTAGTGGGAAGTGAATATTTGGACATGGAAGAGAAAACTAATGCCCAAGGATTAATATATTTGGATAAAGAATATGGTCATGAGAAATTTAACCATAAAACCCCATAAATTTATTATGGGTTAAAAGAACATTGATTTCTTAGTAAGAAAAGTAATTGGATATTGTTTTATTACAAGGTTCATTTACTAAAGTTGAGGGATTATTTTACTATCCAAATAAATAACTTGATAAAATAAAATTACTTGATTTCATTCCATGTCATAAACATAATATCATTCTTTGTTTATTATTTGATCTATTTCCAATTTATATCTTACGCCGGGAAATGGATAATCAAGATGATTTTTTTTCATGCTTTAAGTACTTTTAATGAATCATAAGATCCAAAATTCATTCCTACAATCTCTAAATATTTACCAAAACCAAAATGTTTAGAACAAGTTATCCAATATGATAAATCATAATTTAAACCCAAACAATAATATCTTAAGTTTAACTTAATTCATTCCATAAGTAGTCAACCTTAATCCTCCTCCAAAATATGTCTAACCAAATACAAAAATAAAAAATTTTGGAATAAGGACAGTAAATTTCCAAAATCAACTTATCATTAATCCCCTATAAAGTAGCTCTTAAAGTCACACATAAATACTTTGATCACATATTATCCTAAAACATGGTAATAAATTTAATCTCTATAAAACCTTAATAAAAACATCCATTCTTCGAAGAATTAAATATCTCTTTATTCTTTAAATAAAATACTATATTATCAAATATATTCCATAAACCCAAAAAATGTAGAAAACTCAATCATAAATTACATCAAATCACTAGTCATTTTCAAGGTTATATATACTATCTTATTTACATAATATGTGTCAATTAACTCAATATCAGTAACATATTAGGGTTTATCTTTCCCTTCTTCATTTATTCTTTAAAAAAATCACCTTACCACTAAATTAACTTTCTTGGTTATCAGTACCATTTAACATATGCTTTCAAATCCTTAAAGAAAAACCATTGTATATCAATATTTATTTGTTTCATGATTATTATAACCATAATATCATTGATCAAATAATTCTATAACATAATTTATCAAATCCAAATACAAAAAAACTCCAATCCTTCCACTTCAAATATTGACATGGCATAGGTCCTTCTTTGGTCTCAGAGTTTACTCTTGTATTAGGGAATTGAATCAGATAATTCCACCATTCCCCACACATAATACATTGAACTCCTTGACAATTAATTTCTTAATGACCTTCATTTACACACAAAAATATCTTACCATTACTTTGATACATTCCCAAGGTCGCTTTCTACATTTCTGACATGAAAGAAATTGAGCCTTATTTCCTCTATGGTCTCAACTACCAGGTATATTTTTTTGTGAGTCTAGGAGTTTCTTAAGGTGTAATTTTTTTAAGAATATATCATAATAATTGATTATAAAAAATCAAAATATATTTAACTCCAGTCATCATCCCATTTTATTTCTCATAATCACCACATTTTCCATCATGTTTAATTTTAACACAACTCCTTATAGTACCATCCATTGACTAAAATCAAAAATATAGTATGAGAAACAATAATAATAGTAGGAAACCATATGATCTTTTCCTTACCAAAACATTAGGATGATATCCTAAATCCATTCATAGGGTAATGTACCCTAATTTATGTTTTCCAAAATCTAGTTCCCAAGGTTTTTATTAAATTTCCTCCAATACCCACTATAAAGACCCTAAATTTAGTAGCCCAGATCTAATGGTTACTTATTTATATTGTCACTAGATACAAGTAATCACATCACAAAGGACCAAATAGTTTAGCAGACTTGAAGAACCAGATACAAACATGATTCCCATATTACATTGGAAATATAAAATACATAGAATAAAAGAATTATTTTATCCTTAATGTTATTCATAACACCCTTATTCATATCTTAGTGAAAATACAATAAATAAAAGGGTGAGATAATATTCTCATTAATGGTATGCGTACAGAAGATGCTAATAAGGAATAAATAATATGGAATGAAAAAATTAAGGAAAAAATAATTCTAAATAAATAATCACATGAACTAGAAACACATACATGGATATCATAAAAAGTGTAATAATCGCATGGAAATCAATAGATGATTTTATAATTAAGAAATACATAGTTTTAAAAATCTGAAACATACCATTTAGGCCTTGGTCAATACAGCTAAAAACATCATTGAGACCATATACCAAGACATTTGAAAATAAATGTGTAAGGCCTTATCCAAAACCCAATATAGTTTATCTCATGAGACCTACCAATGCATCGAGGGGATATAGAATCCCCTACCATCACTTACTAAGTACAATTTATTCCTCATATGAATAAAAAATACAACTTAATATGCATTCCTTAAAAATCAATAAATATCTGTATTGGAAGAACTAGCATACAAAATATCAATACTTTCCTTGGTCAAGATAGTCGTAAACCATCTTGGGAAATATGTTCGATGGTATAATTAGATTAAATACTCAATATAATATTCATAAAATTATGTTTTCATAGTTGAAAATACTTTAAAGTTATTACTGTAATATTTCTTGAGGAAAGTACTCTTTTCACTTTAAAAATCATTTTTTTAATCTAAAAACATCACACATATTAAAGAAACCATTTTCATTGAAAATAAAATTGTAAAATTATAAAGTAATATTCAAATCATTGAGCAGTCATGAAGGTGGGAAATTTTTTTCATTTTGTAAAAGTTAAAAAAAATCCTTGTAAACTTTCATTAAAAGTCAAAAAAAATACCCCGTTTAGAAAATTACATAAAGATTCCTTCAAAAAAACATTTTGTTAAAAGGTAAAACATAAATAAAATTTTATTTAATAAATTATTTGGGTATAGTAAAAATATTTTTTAAATTTTTTTGAGAAGATATGGATTTGGAAGAAAAGACTCCCTTAGTGGAGACAATCCTGAATAGTGATGAGATTGTGAAATAAACTCTTACCTCTTGGTAGCTTTTGAATTATAACTACCATGAAAGAAATAACTTCAAATTAAACATTAAATAACATTAATAAAAATATTTTCATGATATAAAATATCTAATGGGAATTATATATACCACAATAAAGAAACAAATGGTGAATACGACATATGTCTCATAGAAACAAAAGTGATATGAGAAACCCTTACGTCGGGTCTGATTTCCATTGTATGTGTTCTAACCTTAAGTATAATAAATATAAACTTATTATACATATATTCAAAAAAATCATATATATAATACCATATATGATTTAATTATAATCTCTTATCACTCATTTATTAATAATTCCTTGTTAAAATCATTATTCTGGGTAATATTTTCTTTTTTTCATGTATGTTTTGGTTTGGTAGTTTCGATCCTTTTAATTTTATCATGGTTCCATAATATAAAAAAATTTAAATATGATATAAATATCATATATATTCATTATATATGTATTTATAGTAATACATAAAATATTGATATAGAAAAGGAATTACATCGTTTATGGAGACGCACAATCAAAAAAAATGTAAATTAGTGACATTTTTTCCATTTGTAATGTTTATAAACATTGCCAATTCATTTACCAACATTTATAAAAACACCGATGAATGAGGTGTCACTTAATTAAAAACATTTATAAACATAAATAATTAGAAACACCTCATTTACCGAGGTTTTTTAGAAATGTCGGTGCATCAAATCTCATTAACTGATATTTCTAAAAAAATGTCAGTATTTTTTTTTTGAAATTCATACTTTTTCATAAATTAGAAATGTTTATAAAATTAATAAAATTAGAGACTTTTATAAATGTTAGTAATTTGAAACACCTAATTTGTTGACATTTTTTAGAAACATCATCAAATCACATCTTATTTTCCAATGTTTCTAAAAAAAGTCAGTATTTTTAAAAAAAATACATTTTCCAAATTTTTTTACAATAAAAAAATTAAAACCATTTCCCCAATACCTTGAACATTAATACCTCCACCCCCTCATGTCCCCCTCCCAAGACCCACCCAACGTCTCCCCCTTAAACCATGCCCTAATTATAGTCACCCTCTCGTACACCCACACCCCACCCAACATCTCCTCACTTCACACCCCAACCCCCCTTTTATACACCCATTCCCCACCTAGCATCTCTCCCTCCCATACCCCCCACCCCCTTCTATACACCCACACCCCACACCCCACCCAGCGTCTCTCTCACATGCCAATAAGAACAAATCGGCCTCTAGAAGCATTAGAACCCATTACCTGCACCGTATGCTCAAAGGGTCTGACCAACTCATCTATGAACTTTTTAAATTTAAAATTTCATTATATTATATTATATATATATATATATTAAACTATATAAAAAAATTGTATATTATATATGTATAATTTTATATATTAATATATATATATATATTTTTTATATTTTTTGTTTATATATATAAGTTAACATTTTTTATTTTATATATGTGTGTTTGTATTTTACATATATGTTTATATTTTATGTGTGTGTCTACGCGCGCGCTTATATATCTATATGTTTATATTTTATATTATATATATATATATATATATATATTTGTATTTTATATATATTATATGCTTATATTAATATATATATATATATATATATATTATTTATATATATATATAAGTTTATATTATATTTTATATTTATATATATATATTTATATTACATATATGTTAATATTTTATATTATATATATATCTGATTATATTATATGTTTCTATATCTATATTTTTATATTTTATATTATTTATATATATATATATATATATATTATATGTTATATGTTTATATTTTATATATATTATATGTTTATATTAATATGTGTGTGTGTGTTTATATTTTCCCCCAATACTTGGGTGGGGTGGTAAGGGTCGGGAGGGCTTTGGGGTGTGGTTTCACGATCAAGTCCCTAGGCCAGCGGTTTAATTTTTTTTCTTCCTTGCATGTGTGCTACTTTGACGGTTGTACCCAATTTTTATATATGTTTATATTTTATATTATATATATGGGGGGGGTTTATTTTTTATGTTTATATATATGTTTATATTATATATATGTTTACAATATATATATATATATATATATTATACATTATATGTTTATATTTTATATATATCATATATTCATGTTAATATATATATATATATATATATATATGTTTATATGTTTATATGTTTATATGTTTATATGTTTATATTATATATATATATATATGTATATATGTTTATAAATATATATATATGTATGTATGTATGTTTATATTTGTGTGTGCATGTAAATATATATGTGTATATATACATATATATAATTATATATATATATACATATATAATTAGCCACGTTTTAAAACAATGGTAAAAAAATCACTAAAATTGCCCTGATTTCTTAAAAACATGACTAAAATTAAAATATATGTGTATTTTTATATATAAATATATGTATATATACATATATATATGTGTGTGTGTGTGTGTGTTTATATATTTATATATTAATATATATATATATATGGTTGTGTGTGTTTATATATATATATATATGTTTATATATGTGTGTATGTGTTTATATATATTAATATATTTATCAAAAAATATATTTACACTGATGTGGGGAGATGATATATATAAATATATATTTATTTAACGATATTTTCTGAAAAAATTCACTAAATTAGCGATGTTTTAAGGAAATTTTGCTAAATTCTATTTTTTTATAGTGACGGTAGGCCATATGTACGCATGAAAGTTGTTTTTACTTTTCTACAGATGGAATAAAAAAGTTAAATAATAATTATCATTTATATAATCATTATTATATCATATAAATCATATATTTTCATCAAATCCATCTTTATTTTTATCGAAGTTAAATGGAAATAAAAAACAAATCACATCGCCTCATGGAGGTGGTAGTCCACACATACGTATGAGCGACATTATTATATTCCAACAGATTGAAATATAAGAAGGTATATGTGGTATTATAATTTCATAGTTATAATTATGTCATAAGTATCATATATAAACATTAAACCCATCATAATAATCATCCATTAAATATGGTGGTAGAAAATAATTTGTATCACTACGTGGTGACGGTAAATAGTACGTATGTACGAGTGATAACTTCACTTCCCATTTTATGGGAAATAAGGTGGATAATGGTGATTTAAAAATCATAATAACATTTAAGTATATTTTTATACTAAATTTATTATATTAGTTTGGGTACAACATTTTAAGAGGAAGTAGAATCAGAAATAAACTTGAAGGACTCGATAAAGACGATTACATCTTCTTTGGTAGAATCCCTTTAGATCTCTTCTTGAGGGACATAAGGTAGGTATTTTGGAGAGACTATCACCTAAATAAATTGTCTAAGGATTTTTATAAGAGTAATGGGTAGGTTTTGGTCGAGATAGATGTATCAAAGTGTGTGAAGAATTGGGAGAAGGGGTGTCCTTTTATAATAGAGGGTAGGGGAATTCATGGAATTTATTAAATTATTAAATTAATATAAATTATTTTTCAATTCTAAATGGATCCAAATTGATATAATTAGAAAATATGATGATTATGAGTCTAAATATCCTAATATAATAAGATTTGGTCAAATTTTAGTTGTTTTTTCATCCTTATGTTTTAGTTTTAAACTATCGTTAACCCTTTTGACAATTACCACAATAATAAAGTTTTTTACCCTTTAAGGGTTAATAATGTTAATATAAAATGATAAATGAACCATAAATGGACCACAATTTATTTTTAAAACCATATACCATTCATTTTTTCAAATCTAATATTTTTATGAATTTTAATTCATTTAATAAAATATTATTTATTATAAAATATCATTAATGGCATTTTTAAGACAATTCATTTAATTTGATTTTAAATACATCAATAAAAATGGTGAATTTGAATCTAATCCTTTAAAAACACCCTATAATTTCATATAGAAATATATAATTCATATGACACATTACCTCATTCAAAATTATACTAATTTAAATATTTTTAATATCATTTATTTTATTTTTTTTCATTAGTTGAATAATTAATGTGTGAGTGATTTGTAAGAATTTAAGGTAATTATTTATTCACTAAAAATTAAAAATAAAATACGATTATGAATATAAATAATTTATCACTCAAAATACTATTTATAAACATGAATTTCCTATGGTTATCCCCATGTTAGAAATAATATACTAATTAAAAACAAGAGTGTGATATTTTTTACTTTTCTTTACATATAATATTATAAAGGTCATAATAACATCTAAATTTCATAAAATACATATATTCTACCTTTGGGTGATTTTGAATGATATATACTCATCCAATACAATTAAGAAAAGTGTTAGGGTTTTTTAGTCCTTTTAATTTTTTTGTTAACTTTAATTATTTGATTTACCCTTTATCGTTGTAACAAAATTACTAAAGTTACTATTAATATTGATAAAAAAGGGGCCTATTTACCAAATTTTAAACTCATGATTAAAAATATGTAAACCATTTTATCAAATTCAATTTCTATTAGTGGTAAAAATTAAAATTAAAATACATGTGTAAAAATAGGTGATAAAAATAGTTTTTCCAAAAAATGTCTTTTTATATATAAAAATGATTTTATACTAAGTTCAATCATGAAATTGATTTCATTGAACTTAATTAGATTATTAATAATATAATAGAACTAATTTTAGTTTTAAATCATTTTAAAAAAATGGAACTTTTTAAATACTTGAAACCAAAATACAATTTTCAATAAAAATCGATATTTTTTACTATTCATTGAAAAATCAATCATTTTAGAAAAACCAGAAAATTTTACCCAAATATAATTTTGATATATTTATTTCAAAAGAGATAATAATTTTCTAAAAAAATTTATAATTATTATAAATTTATTATGATATTTTCTCATAAAAAGAAATAAAGATTATTTTTTAAGAAAACATATTTCTGAAGCATAAAATAACCTTACTAAAAAAAATTTATTTCCTAAGAATTAATAAATGAATTTTTAATGAGTAAGTATTTTATATATTTTATAATTTGGTTAATACTATTCATACCCACCAATTCATCGGCTAAGATATAATTAAATAATAATATTTTAATAGTATATCGCAATTTGTTTAAACTTGATGTTGTGTATTATATACACTATTGAACAAAGTGTTCTTTTAAAATATTAGGGTGTTACAATTAATAAATTAATAAAAATATGTTTCACAAAATTAATCCTCTAGTATAATTTTATTTCTGAAATACCCACTTTGGTTTGACAATAAAGCACCCTTTTAGGCCAAAACATCATCAAGAAATTCAATCACAAATAAGGGAATAGTGTTCATTATCCCATACCATAGTTTTTAAAAGTAGGGGTTTGTCCTACATAAAACAACCAAGGATTCAAAATATTTCTTGGATTGCCTCTAAAAATTTTCAACGCTTGTTACCCATCTTCTTTATCAAGCCCCTTCTTTGACTTCTTGGGTAGATAAATAGCATGTTTGTATCCTCCTTTGATCATTCCATCAACTACATTTTTCTTTATAATATATGTAATGTTTTTAGAGTTTGTAATGGTTCTCTCCATGTGTGGAATTATAATAACATTCATTTTGAATTTTGAATATAATAATCCACTTCCAACGGTTCTCCATTTCTTCTTTATAGTGGATTGATCATGTTGAACCATAAGACAAGTTTTCGAAATACTTTTTGTGACTAGATTATTCTTCTCATTGTGATCAATTATATATTTGGTGATATATTCTTGATTTTTCTCAAAAAAAAAATTCAGATCATCATTATTAATCCACTCCTTGTAGGGATTTTATTCACCATGTAATTCTAGTTTCTCTGGTATCTATGTGAGATATTTTTTTGTGGTGTGTCCCAATTGTTTACACCATCTACAATTCTCCTTGACAAAATAAATAATGGTGGTCACTATATACTTATCTTTGGACTTCTATTCTTGCATCTTATTCTTAGATTTTACCATTGTAAATTTGTACCATAATTTCCTTAATTTTTTTCCAAAGAAACTACACCATAATCAATAACCATATATATTTGATTCCTATATTAAACTAGTGTTTCCATTTGATTGGAAGGGTTGGGTTACTTCTAAATTATTTTTCTCAATAGTAGTTTCCTTCTTTCTCAATTAGGTTTTTGATGGACTCTCCTTGTTATGGGTGAGTCTCCACTTATACTCTTACCCATTCCCTATGGGTTAGATTCTTCCCCATAATTCATCCCATTATTCCACTATCCACTCACTCAAATTATTTCACTACTCATGATTAGAATCATCAGGTCTTCTCAAAGATTATATATACTTTTTCTCAACCCTTCACACCCTTGGGTTTCTCTTTATTTGGGGTTTTTAGTTTGGAATCACTCCTACTTTCCTCAAAACTAATTAAAGTATTTTAAACCAATAATGGTTACTTATGTGTTTACCTTTTAGAATTACTTTTCTTACTTCTAATATAGATAATATTGTCTTTAGCATCCAATGAAAAAATTTCTTTTTTCCTCCTGTTATTTTTAAACATGTTCTTAAAATAATATAAACTTGGAAAGTGAAGGTACCAGGGTGCTCAGTTAAAGCTGGTGGGCTAGGAATTTTTAAATTTTCATCACAGAAGTGATGTAACTTCATCATATCTAGATATTTGATCCCTGGTAGAGGTTTTGGGATCTTATGTGAATAATTTAAATCCTAAAATAGATAAATGAGTATGTAATTTGATTCAGTCGAACATTTAATTATATCTCATCATCGGTGATTTTTGTATGAAGGATCTAAATTTAAACCCATCTAGATCATTGACACACACTTCAAGAATTTACATGAATTTTGATAATTGAATTCTAGGTGCTAGCATGGATCTCCAGTGTTCTCTCTGATACCATGATGATCACCTCGACTATGTTCCTAAGATCTATGAAGACATCTTTGGATCTACTGTTTGGATGGTATCGTTCTCTCTCAAGGATGTGATAAGAGAGAGGATATCACAATACATTATACTAAATAGAAATGAGATCCTCATCTACTTATATAGTGGATGTGCAAAATGCCTGGTAAGGGTTCCCCGACCCTTGTATATTTAACATCCACTAAATAAGTAATAAATAAACAACAATGATGAATTAACTATGTCATTGATATTATTTATATTTTATCACATACTTGTAATATATATTAAATATATTACATGATAAACTCAAGTCTTTAACTTGGTTCATAATTCTCACAGATATTAAGTGAACCTTGAATATTAAAATAATATTTATTCATATAATATTATTCCATGCATTTACTTAAAAACTCATAAATACTTTTAAAAATAAATTCAACTCAATTATTCTATACTCAAATAATAATTAATTAATTTATTTATCGATAATCAAACTTGGACAAATATTAGGACTTGTTTTGGGTATCACCATGTCCTATATACCTATCTAGTATAATAGGGAAGAATCTTGAATGCACTATTGTGTGTAACCCTTTAAGCCCTTATCTTGATAGAAGTGAATAATATTCATAGACCAAGAGAGGAATTTAGCATCCCATAAAGGCCCCTAAAGAGATAAGGAATAGTCATAGTAATGAAAACCATCCTATGAACATGTACTATGTGATATAATCTCTATTTCATAAGATATCCCATAAAGAGGGATGAACACTTATGTCATCATCCATTATTTCTATATTGTTTTTTGATCTAACTGGATATATTTTCCTTCAACTACCGTGGACATGGATTTAATGAAGATAATACCATCCTGATCAACTGGTCTCAAGATATTACTTCCTCAATTTTTAAGTGACAAATTATATCTTGATAATTCAACAATTTTCATACCACCAATGACACACCCAATACAAACTAACTCACCATGACTTAATTTTCATGGATTTCACCTTGCATAAAAATATGTGATCAAATGTTACACATTGATAATGATCTCAATTAAGGTTACCAATCTGTGTGTTCCTAGATAGGAATATCCAATGACACAAAAAACATGTGGTGTTTCTATTGGTGGGTATGTCCAAATAGTCTCACCTACTTGAGATCACCAAGTGAAATCTTCATAAGAATAAGTCTTAATTCTTATGAGCCTCAAGCACCTGATAATATGACATTAACCATGACTAGTTATCATGATGTATCTAACCATAGGAAATTTTTAATATTAATGTCATTGTATCTCTAGGTTCACATTATAGCCTGTAAACTATTATAGCCTTTTGATATGACAATTAATATATGTACATTACCATTTCAATAGTGGATGCATAAATATCAACACTATTATTTAAAGTGTACATCATTTATAACTCATTGTATTCATGATATTGTAATAAAAAATTACTGATAAATTTGGGTCTAGGGAACCCACTTTTACAACAATCCCACTTGAACTAGATCCAACTTGTTAACTGAACTTGTTAGCTCTCACATAATAAGATCTTGATTCTACTGAATTATGGATTTATTTATGGTCCTACCACATTTATTCAATGAGTTAATTCTTATATCTGTGACTTTACCTCATTGAGTAACACTTCTAAAAATATTATATGCCCAAGTATTTAAATTTTTTTATCTTTCAAAAACTTGAAATCTTGGAAAGCAGTATTAGTAGAAAAAAATATTTATGAGGTACAATTCCAAGAACCGAAATAAATATTTACGTATTATATACTTCTTCTTTATCTACCACTAAATCTATAACACAATTGATATTTGTAGATATGGATATCACTAGTTTTTATGAGCTTGTATCACTCATTAACTTAGAATAACTATGATATAATATCATATTTATCTAAAAGAAGACTATTTTGTATCCCCTAATAACTAGAACATCTTCCTCTCCACATACTAGGTATATATATTTTTTATTTTCTCAAGTATAATCAGAGAGCTCTAAATGCCTCCCTTATAGTTCTCCTGGATATAATTGATATTAGTCTACTATAAATTATATGTTGGAAATATCATTTCTTTTACATATCATGGAATATGTGATTGATCCATTACAGAAGAGTGAAATTTTAAATCATCACTTTAATCTCCTCTTATGCCTATGCATGTCCTTTTGCAAAGATATATTCCACGTGACACTTTTAACAATTATCTCTTAAGTTGTTTTAAATTGTATATATTCAATAGCATGTCAATATATTTATCATTGACTAGGTCTAAGAAACCATTAGATCTACCTTGGTAAATCGTGTTCCCTAGAACTTAGGTTTCTACTTTAATTCAATCTATGAAGATATTCTTTCATTATGGTCTTAACTAACTATAAGACCAATAGTTGTCTTCTATATATTTCCAAACATATTTCACTTAGAAAACAATGGAAATCCCACAAACCTCTTATTGATTGCTTTAATCTTGAACTATATTTGAGTACCTTTCACCCCTTATTGGGATTCTATGGTGTCACCATTCCTTTCTAGTTGTGTCATATAGACACCTTCTATGATTGGTGTTATTGAAATCCAATTCTCAATAAAATGATCATATAAATTATCTATGATAAGTAAAATTCAAATTAATTTAGGAATAAATACTTGTTATTACCAATCAATCCTTATTGGTATAAAAATTTTACCATCCATGTATAGTATCACTTGAATACCCACCATAGTATTCAAAATAATAATCCCCCTGTACTTTGATACATGGAATTGATTATTGAATTTTAATCGATCTTTTCAATTTTAGCTAATTTCTACATATTGCTTACTTGTAGGATTTATAATTATTAATGAATAATTTATCAGCAGTTATTGTGAATATAAAACCATCACCGTGATTTTATCCTTTCTATGTATTATGTGTCTTTGGAACATTCTCTTTCCACATGCTCATGTGGAACTTGTTCCTATTCCAACTTCTTGTACAACTTTGGCATTAATTAAACCCAAGTCAATCTTTATATCAGTATCTCAAATAGATATGTTCACCATTTTATATAAATGTAGTCTATCATTTTAATGCCTCTTTTCTATCTTAAGGTTTTTTATAATATCCTTATCAACTTTAGGATAATTAGTATAAATTCACTTTGTGTTTTACTTGATGTGAGTTTGTTTATATCCTCAACAAACACTTTTCATCTAAACACGTGTTATTATGAAAATGGATTTATATCATACTAAAACTCATATTATATCCACTTTTCATTATTTTTTGTATGTTATTATGGGATAAAACCGTTATTTTCGATTCATATCTTGAAAACAATTGAATTTTTGGTGATGGATATAATTTGAAACATTGATACTTCTTTTACTTACATCACAAATCTAATGTGTATATGGAAATGTGATTTTGGAAATTACTCCATGCTAAATTTGGTTGATCAATGTTAACATGTAATACTCATCATAAATCCTCCATATGAATTTCAAAGATTTGATTTGGATAAGGTAATATGCATTTAAGAATTACTCCATGCTATATTATATTGATCAATAAATTATTGGTCAAGATATTCTTTGGCACACTAGCCCAAAGTAACTTATATATTCTGAACATGCATATTCCATAATTCACTTTCACATTCCTTAAGAACTTAAAGGAATCTTATGAAGTATATTTACTACTAGCTTAACCTTGGAATAGTCCATGCTCTCTAGATGAACTAATTCTGAAAGTTTTGTGGCTAACCTTTATTTATAAAGGTTTCTTTGTCCATGACTAAGTACATAAGTTTGTTGATAATACTTAAGGTATTTAAATTCTAAGATTATAAAACCATACTAGGTATATCCTTGACATCCACAAAGTTTTACTTAACAAAGAATTATCATTCCACAACTAGGTATATAAGTCTTACATTTTATATTCATCATGTATTATCTATGATTCATATATCATTGAATTATTGGTTAAGTATGAGACACCACAAAACAAAATTCATTCCTAAACTTGGAATAATGTATCCTAGTTTCTAGAGGACTTGTGAGATAAATATTTTTGGAAATACACCAAATGTTCAATTAGAATCAATAAACTTGTCAATATAGAAGTTTTTTGATTCTCATAGATAACTTAGGAACCACCCTTTCTCAGTTACTTAGAGAACACACCTTACTTCTAGTAATGTTTTTATACTTACTTGGTTATTGTATTTCAATAGACATATGAGATAATCATATTGTATTTAATAACCAAAAAGTAATATGTAAATATTACTTATAATGATGAATATTCATTAAAGAAGAAGCGAGTACTTGCTTACTCAATTCGGTTCATTGCATTTATCATACATTGAATTAATTTCATGATATGAAAATAAAATAACCTCCTTTTAATATCTATTTATTTTAATGATGTTGTGAAGGTTCCTTTGGTATCTCTCTTGCTATTGGATTTTCTGCCTTGTCATTCAACTTGTTCACCATAAGAACTAAAACTTTTTGTAAGTTCTTATTGACTGAGTGAACCTTACCTAAAAGGTAACAAAGCATTTTCTCCATAATGTTCATTTTTTTATCATAAAAAACTATAGTAAATGGGTGAAAAAGATTTTTGAATGGGATGTGTTGTAATATCATGATCCTCCTTTGATATTTACATGTAACCAGTGTAATTATCACCAATTCATATATCGATTCACCTTCTCCTCGCAAAATTATCATAGATGAGACTATGTAATATCATCTATGTCTTGATGTAGTATCCAAAACTCATGTCAGATGTTAATGATAGTATTATGATAGAATCATCATATACTTCATACATGATTCTCCTATAAGCACTTTTTTACAACCTCACTTCCTGAGGTGGCTTAACAGATATTCGGGACACCGGCACCTTGAATTTCTGATGTCCTAGTACTTTAAAAAATATCATGTACTACTCTTTATAAAATCATTAAAAATATAACATTAAACTTGTCAAATAAATATCACAGTATATCTTATGGTATTACTTTCCATTTACTATAAGAATAAAAATCTATTAAATTTTACTTTTATCTTGATTACTGATTATACATTACTGATTAAGTTAAATCATTAAATGGATCTCACTATTTTATTGAACTCTAGAAACCCTCTATACTAGAATCATAATACTCTTTAACTTGAGTATTATAGTGGCAAGGATCCTCAAACCTCTCCTCATAGTATACAAACTTTGGCTATGCCACTACTCAAAGAGTTCAAGGAAGGCATTTGTCTAGACAACCTCATTAACCCACGACTCCTTTATCTATTGAGTTAAGCCCCGGATTATAAAATCAAAAATTTGATTTACTCAATTATTTCCTCTAAAGTTTAAAAAAACTATATTTTTATACTTATTTTATACTAAATTTAGTTAAGTCAACCCATCACTCTAATAAGAAATCTATGATAGTAGGAGGCACACTCAACTTTGGTTGACGATCACCTCATACACCTAGTTTTGTTCAAATTAAAATGATGGAATGCATTTAATGAATTAATATTTCTGTGAGGGTTTTTATATTTTTTCGCTGAATGTAATACATTTCTCTTAGTCTGTTCATTCTATGTTGTCTTTCTCACAACTGGACATTAATATAAAAATATTCATCACATCTTTATGTATTTTACCTATTTATTATTTTATCTGTTGTCGCAAATATGAAAATGCATAAAATAGTAAAAAGTTATTAAAGGAAATAAATTACCTGACTATTCTTGATAATCTAATAATGGTTGATCCATTTAATATTAGTGGATCAACTGTGACCTAGGGGTATCATACCTGAGTCGATTCTTGACTCTTGATGCAGATCATCCCCATCTAGTGTGTCCACTTCTCATATGGATTAGTTAATCATCTTGGTGGGTTCCATGCCTTATAACATCATCATCATATGTAAAAATATACCCACACGTAGGTGATGGGTTCTCATGAGCACAATATAAAACTAATAAATTGGACATACAGGCCATTATGCATATTGTATAAGAAAAAATGACGATTCACATACCATTATAAATTAACTACTTATTATAAACATCACCCGTGGTAATAAATAATAAAATGAAATTAACTAGATAGAAATAGGTTTTTACAATTTCTCAAGATCACATGGGATGAATCCATGAAGGCTCATTCCTGGAATGGAAGATCCCACCCAGGGGATTCATGGTTTTGGAAAACCCCATTCTGGGGGTTTCACTGAACACAGGAGAAAGTTACTGCTAGGGGATATCCTATTGGTTGATGATTTTATGGGTATAATTGATGAGATTCGATGGTGACCAAATTAACACAGTGGGGTAATAGTAGTTATTGACGGGGCTATCAGCAAAGATGGGTATGGCCGAAGGGGAAATGAAAGGTGGGGATGACCATGAGGTAGGAAAGGGAAGCCTGCAGTGCTAGGAAGGAGGTCGTGGAAGTGGCTTATGGTGGTCAGGAAGAGGCGAAGGATGGAGAATGAGAGGCACACCAAGGGAGGTCAACTGCAAGATCCTGACAGTGTACAGTGGTGAGGGTTAGTGTGTCGCCAGTCGAGGGAGGTGGCACCATAGGTTGGTCCAGGAGAGGGGGTGACGGTTTTGATTAGTAGTCAGCTGAGGTAGGTGGTGTGAGTGGAATAGAAAGTACTGTAGTTGGCACCAGTGAGATTTAGAAACTGGGGGCAGTTGGATTTAGGAGGTGTTGGTCAGGTGGAAAGCCAGTAGATAGATTCATGGGCTCAGACAGTGGCCTGGAAGATGGTGTGGTCAGCATATACTAGGTGGTGATCATTTAGGGAAAGAAGAGGGTGGTTGACCAATTCAATAGGGAGGATAAGGCCTGCTTCCTAGAGAATCCATGTGAGGGGGATAGGGAAAAGGCTTGCTTCATCTAGAATCCTTCCTCATTTTTTTGTGTGTTATTTTTCTATATATATCCCCTTTCACTAGGACAGTTGAACCCTAGCAATTTTTATTTTCTTTTACATATTTCAAAAATCCTATGAATTATAGTATTTTAATTATTTTTGTTTTTTCCTTAAAAATTCCATTGAAATCATCTATAACTAAAATAGTTTTTTTATTAAATCTTTCAAGGGAAACAATCAAATATGTCTCTATAGAAATTATTCTGATTGAAACTCGGTCGTAATTGGATCTCCTTGAAATTAAAAAAATGAATATATATATATATATATATATACTATTATTCATTTTTAATCGGTTATAGCTGTGTTTTTGTTCCATACCAAAAAATTTGGATGGCCATAACTTGGTCGTCCAAAATTAGACCGACATGCAGTCTATTTTGTTGTAACTAATTTAATTCCCTCTAATTAATTTAAAGAAAATTAATTTTTATTTGTCTCAAGAAATTCACATGATTTTTATGATACTAATTGAATATACCAAGGAATACAGTGGAAGCTGATGAGCCAGGGATTTTAAAATTTTCATCACTGAAGCAATGTAACTTCTTCATATCTGGTGATCTAATCCCTAATAGAGGTCCTAGGATATTGTGTGGATAATTAAATGCACAAAAATAAATAAAAAAGTGCCTCATTTAATTCGGTGGCGTGTTTGACTACAAATCATCACTGATGATTATTGCACAAAGGATCTGAAGCCAAAACCCTCCAAATCATCAACTCATGCTTCAAGAATCTACATGAACGTCGATCATCAAATTTCAGGTGTTGGAACAAAGTTTCAACAACATCGTGATGATCACCTTGACTCAATTCCTACAATCCTTGAAGACTTACTCAGATCAATTTTTTGGATGGCATCTTTATCTCTCAAGGATGTGGGAATAGATTGGATCTCTCAATCTATTGGAATGAAATTGCATTTGTGAATGAGTTCCTCGTCTACTTATATAGTGTATGTGTAAAATATCTGATTATGGTTCCCTAGACCCAATATATTTAACATCTAATAAATAAGTAAAAAATAAATAATTATTATGAAATAACTGTATCGGAAATATTATTTTTATTTTATCATAAACTTATAATATATATTAAATATATTACGTGATAAACTCGATTTATTAACTTGAATCGTAATTCCCACTAATATTAAATGAACCTTGAATATAAAAATAATATTTTTTCCTATAGTATTATTTCATGTATTTACTTAAATACTCATAAATAATTTTAATAAACAAATTTAACTCAATTATTCTATACTGAAATAACAATGAGTTTATTTATTTGTCGATGATCGAACATGGACAACTCTCAGACCCCATGGTGAGTCCCACTATGTCCTATATATATATTCGGAAGAATAGGGTAGAATATTGAATGTTCTATTATGTGTGACCCTCTAGGACTTTATCTTAGTAGAAGTGAATAGTATTCACATACCAAGAGTGGAGTCTAGCTACCCATAAAGACCCCTGAAGAGATAAGAAATAGTTACAGCAATGACAACCAAACTATGAACACGTACTATGCAGTATTATCTCTTTGGTATAAGATATCTCATAAAGTAGGATGCACACTTGTGTCATCATCCATTATTGATTTATTATTTGTTGATATAATAGAACATATTTACATTTGACAACCATGGACATGGATTTAATGATGGTACTACCATCTTGATCAACTAGGCCCAAGATATAACTCCCTCAATTTGAAAGCAACAAATTCTATCTTAATCATTCAACCAATGTTATACCACTAATGAATCACCAAAAAAAACTACCTCTCCATAACTTTATTATCATGGTTTTTTCCTTAAATCAAAGTACATGATCAAATGGTACACATTGATAATGATGTCAAGTCAGGAGACCAATACACATGTTCATATATAGGAACATCCAATGACATAAAAAACATGTGGTATTCTTGTTGGCTAATCTATACTCGTGGTCTCACCTACTTGAGATCACCAAGTGAAAACTTCATGAGAAGAAGTATCAATGCTTATGATTCCCCAACACCTGATAGTCTAACATCAACTATGTCTAATCAGTATGATGTATCTATAACATAAGAGATGTTTAAGATTAATTTCTTTGTATCTCGAGGCTATCATTATATCCTAGGAACTACTATAATCTTTTGATATGATAATTAATCTATATGAATTACCATTTAAATAGTGGATGAAGAAATATCAACACCATAATAGTAAGTGTACATCATGTATAACTCATTGTATCCATGGTACTGATAAATTTGGGTCTAGGGAACCCACTTTTACAACAAAAATTTTATAAGCCTCTGAATCTAAAATTTTAGATTCCATACCATTGGTATTTATGGAATTAGAGTGCTCTAATTATATAACACCTCGTAGAGCCTTTCATAAACTCATAGTGATCTCCATAAGTTCATCCCATAATTCTTTAATGAAGAATTTGTGATTCATCAAATTTGAACTTGTAGTAATCTACTTTGCCTTTGATATTTTAGGTGTATCTACTCAAGATATGTGCATCTAATGGATCCAAATCAAGTCTCCACTTGAGAATTTATATCTCATTTTGTAGCTTCTTATTTTATTTCTTAATCTATATAGAGTTTTTAAAATTAACCATAAGAGAATATTTGATGGTACTCATCAATTTTATTAAATCCATTACTTCCCTTTTCCTTTTATTTATCAATTTCATGTTGCGCATAACCTTCACTACTCCATGAGAAAAAATCTATAAAAAACTAGTGGAAAAGTCATTAAAATTACACTTCATGATGTAGGAGAGAAATTAAAACTTCTTGGAAGAAAAAGAATACATATTTAAGAACAATATATTTCCAACAATATATTTATCAAAATAAATCCTCCAAATAAAATTCAACTACAAAATCAAACTTGGTTTTTTAATTCCTTAGGGTGAAATCATATAGTAATGGAGAAATATTCAATGATATAATATATAAAAATCCAAAAATTCACTCACTATATTTAAAACTTAGGATCTTATAGGGGAATATTTGGATCCTTTATATTGAATCTCGGTAGATTTTGAAATCATCATAGTCACCCTTACTCTAATATCATTTTTATGATATAAGAAAAGTGGTGGGTTTTATCAATGTGGGTTAACCTTATCTAATACTAATTGATAAGAACTTGGATGAGAGATATCAAAAAACTGATATGGGTGAATCAGTGGTTTATGTCTAATGATAACATTTCCTTTTTCCTTACATGATAATGTCCCACATTGTTAGTTAGTGTATGAATCATGTAATGGTATGAATAATAAAATTGATGATGATGAAGAGAGGTATGTGATGAAAAACAAATGAAAAGGGGGTTACAAGGTCTATAGAACTATTTTTATCAAGCGGTTACATACTTGGTTAATAAACAATTATCATCTTGAAGACCACTTCATTGTGTTATTATCAGGGATAAATGACTCGATAGATGGAGAAAGGGGATATTATTGAACTCCTATACGAATTTAAAATATAATTAAAATGGAAATAGATAAATAATGAGAATGTCTTTGATGTGTGAAATCATTCCTCTATCTTCCTCAAGTGTCTTTAGAATGTGGACTTGGTATGTATCTGTGTTCCTCTCCCAGGTATGACTTGGTTGGGTATCTCTCTCCTTCTTAATGATATCATAATGAGTCTCTCTTCATGTTGGAATCATAGTTTTTTCATAGATATGTGATCCCAAATGAGTACAGTTTACACCATATCTTGGGTTTTACTTTTATAAATATATTTCATATATCTATATCTATAGTGGAAATATTGATCAATCCATCAATCATGGATATCATCATCTTTATCAATTAGATATCTTCAATAAATCCTGAATAAAATTTGTTCTGTCGATTAATAATATATCAAAAATTTATTCTTTATATCATCCCTAAAATTTAGGGAATATGGTTTTGAAGTAATCTATATTCATCTAGTATTTCGGCCTAACACTCTTAATAAGGGTGTAATAAATGTTTTTACACTGTGTTATATTCCATCACAATAAAGGATTTGGTCATAATATAGATTTTGAAATCCTAACTGAAATATCTCCTCAAATCTCTCATTAGATCCAAAAATTATTCCCTTACCTTGTAGAATTCCCATGTGAATTGAGGTGCTACATCTATATCTCCTCATGTGTTCATCTCAAACTGTGATATGACTTGGCCTCTATGAAGTAGTGACTCTATAAATTCCAGAACAACTATATATTAAAATGTTCACCACATGGAGTGTTGTGACGTTGTCATGGTTTTTATAGTGTGGTCACCATGAATTTTTATTTTAGTGAGACACTAAATATCACATCATATCCATTACAGCATAAACTATCATTTTGTGGCATGAGATACTTTATTTCATAGAAAAGTCTCCCAGTTCCCAAGTAAGTGTAGAACCAAATTCCTATGGATTCCCTTTACAACATAGATGATTCCTCATAATAATTCAATGAAATCACCTACAATATATTTCATCAAACTATGATGTGACTCTTCATATGGAATAGTGACTCCTTTCTTACATAAAAGTAACCCAATGGAATAGAACTCATACATAAGAATAACTCATTATTTTATCAGTATTGTCATAACATGACTATGACACACTAATATTTTAATGAAATAGATTTCTTTAATATATTTCATTACAAACTACACCATGTTAAGATTTCAATAAATGCAACATCGGCTTATCTTGCGTTGCACTCAACACTAAGTTTCTACGAAACAACATTTTATTATAATTATTTAAACAAGAAAATTATAACCTAGCTATTAAATTGGAAGAAATGAATAGTATTCACCACACCATGAAATTTATATATATTTATTCAATAAATTTTTTTACATTCATTCAACAGATCTGATAGACATATGATAAGAATAAATCCAATTTTACACATAAAAAACTATATTTTTCTTAAGGTAGTTTTATCACCTTTTAATAGAACGCTTGTTTTAGAACTAAATTTTGGAAATACTATAAATTATATTTGAAAAAAAATTAACTTCATTTTTTAAATAATAATTTAAAAATTAGCTCAGAGTGAATTTTTGGTATTTTTCTAAAAAGTTTCATCTTTTGATGAATAGTGGAAACACTAAAAAAACTCAAAACTATATTTTTTTAAGTTTTTACAAAGTCAAATTATATTTTAGATTAATTTTAAATTTTAATTAGTTTATTATGATTTAAATAATCTAATTATTTTTTTAAAGGATTTTATACATGGATTTAGTATAAAAACATTTTATGTTTTAAAAGGGAATTTTTCCGAAAAACTGTATTTCATGGAGTTTTACCAGTTTTATTTTAAATTAAATTTTAAACATCTATGTTTTGAGTTTTTAAAAATGGATGAAAATGTTGGATCTATAATTTCCAAATTCATTAAATAGTTTCCTTTTATTTTTTCCCAATATGAATAGTAACTGTGGTAAATTTCATTACCACGGTAAAGGGTAAATTGGATAATTTAGGTTAAAAATAAAATTATAAAGACTATAAAATAACTCTAACACATGATAAAAATTTATTGTATAAAGAAACTTAGACCCTCAACACATAAGGATTTAATTTATGTTTTTTAATGGACATTTTTCCCAAAAAATGAATTATATAATATTTAAATCAAAGAAAGTCACAAAATGTCACTTTCTTTGTTTTTAATATCCCTTATTTGTCCACAAGGGGAAAAAGTTATGTTATGAATGTATATAACTATAATTTTTTAACTTAATAAACATATTTTCATGATATAAATTTATTATTGAATTTTTGGGTCACTTAGATGAAATTATGGTATTTATAATATTTTATTTAATAAAAATTTAAATTTGTCACATTCATGTTTTAAATAATATATCATTTTTATAGTGTTAAAATATATATATATATATATATTCTACCATAAATATTATAATGAAATATGGAAGATTTTTCTTCATCATGGTATTTTATTTTTAATTTTAAGTGAACAAATAAGTATATTAAATAATTACACAACACCAATGTAGTAATTATTTTACTAATGGAAATATAGAATAAATGTTACTAAACATATTTAAATAAATATAATTTGAGAAAATTAATGTGATAAAATAATTTTATAGAATAAATTGACATCTTTTGAATATAATAAAATATATTTTTTAAGTTAACTTGTTATCTTTTTATTTTTTAAATTCCAAGTAATGAATAGTATCAAAATTGACACTAATGATATTTTATCAAAATAATATTTTATTAAAACATATAAAAATCATAAAAAATATTTAAAAATAAATAAAATATGGTATAAATTTTTATAAATTGTTTATTTATGATATAATTTACTTCGCATAAATAAAATTTACAACCTTTTGATATTAAAATATTTGTTACCTCGGTTAAAATTAAAATAGGTTAACTAAGGGTTAATCAAAATGATAAAGTTTAAAATAATACCTAAACATTTAAAAAAATCTATTGGTTGATGATATTACAACCTTATATTTGAATAAATGGCCTTTTTAGGCAATTGGATTGAGATTAAATTTATTTTAAATTAATATTTTTAGATATTTTAAAAGTGCCCCTAACCTTAATTATAAAAGGAAACCTCCTCCATCACTACTTTACATCCCATTGAGCCTTAAATATCCTCCATAACCTATTAATTTCTTTTCTAAACTTCCCTATCCAAATTCAAGAGGTTCCATTCTTCTCAAAATACCAACCCTAGTTTCCCTAAGAGGAGATCAAAGGGAAGTTTGCCAAGGAAAAGGTAATCATCATTACTGAATCTTTCAAGATTATATATTTTTATACTTACTATTAATTCCATTATAAAGTAATAAATATAGTATCACCTATATGATGGGATGTTATTATGATTATTTAATAACCATATTCCACCATTTATCCATCCTATGAAAAATGAAAGCACCATGCATGTGTACGTACGACTTACCATCTCCACACCATGGTGTAATCGGTTTTTCATCACCAATTTATTTTGATTGGTATAATGTTGAAAATAATAGATATATATATAATAATTAAAAAATTATATTAATTATGGAACAAAATATATATTATCCAATTCCTTACCCTTTTACAATTAATGGAATGATACCATCACTCGTGCGTACATATGGCCTACCGTCTTCACGATGTGATGGGATTCATTTTACATATTCAAAATTCAAGAATAATTATATAAATGAATATAAGGAATAAATATGATATATATTACCTTAATTCCATAAATTATGGAACTATATCCTATTCACAATAATTGGGACTTATACAACAAAACATGCATAGGAAAATAAAGGAGTTAACACCCAAAAGAAGAGTAATAATGAAATATTATTAATAAATGGGTGATAATATGTTAATATATGATATAATAAATATTAATATGTTTATGTAATAAGTTAATAACATTATTTAATCAATTATATAGTAATTTTAAATACGTACAAAGGAAATCAAAGCTAAGATAAGGGATTTTTGTCTCACTTTTATTTCTGTGGGACACATGTATTATACACTACTTGTTTATTTTGTGTGGTGTATATACTACCCATGAGTTTCTTTTACAAGAATTATTTTGAAGATTATTTTATTTTCATATCCATGTATAATTTTATTTCTTTCATGGGGAATATTATTCTACTAATTATAAATTGGTAAGGGTAAATTTTACAATCCCGTTATTATCCAATATGGTTTATACATAAGTATTTACTAAGAAATATTTATCTTTCATGTCCATGTTTCTTATAAATGTTTTCCAAAATATTTTAACTATTATTATACAATTGTTTAAAGTCATTTTTACCAATATGTTAATTTTAACTAAATGGTTTGAAGGGAATATTTTTTGTCATTTTTTTATGAGGTACTTTTTAACTTTTTCGGAGTAGAATGTTTTTTTAACTTATATGGCATGAATGTATTTTTAAGATTTCATGATGCCTTAATGATTTTAATCTTAACCTATAAAATTATAAGGTTATTTTAAAATAAATTTTTTTCTTATAAAATTTCACAACATTGTAAGAAAAGAAAATATTTTCAAAGAAGAAAGGATATTTTCCTTAAGTATTATTTTCAAGTGATATCTCAAAATTATTTTCCATTTATGATAAATTTCTTTTATTTTACTTATGTTTTAAAGGGGATATTTTTCAGAGATTATATCTCTATTATTCTTATTTTTGGTTTATATTTATGATGGAATGATATTTATGAAACCCATTTCTTTCCATGAGTTATGTTATGATTGAATGATGTTTAAAAAACCAATTTATTTTCATGGGTTCTGATATGATGAATGAATTATGTTCTTATGGAATACATATATATAGTTTTCATTATGTGATGGGTGGGACTTATATATCCCTCAAATGTATTGGGTAAATATTTATATCTCATGAAATAAAACTGTGCAGCCCTGATATAAAATCATGCAACCTTGACCAGGGTAGCAGGTCTTCCTTATAAAACTTGTGCACAGTTTGACTAAACCATGTGAATATCCCACATGATTAGTGCCACATAGGTAGTATATCAACACTATTCATCGCATGGTTTGTTCATGGTTTGGATAACCATGCAGGACAAACCATGTGAGGTGATTTCTTAAGTAAGGGATGCCACACAGTTGGCACACGGTTTGGCCAAACCATGTAGCCAAACTGTGTGACCCATTTTTTAAAGGTGAAATGACCAAAATTCCATTAATGAGTTTTTTAACCTCATTTTTCTTTTCCTTATCCCCTAGAAGTCACATGAGCCTCCCTCATCCATGGTTTTATCCTCTTACAAGACTAATCTAGGCATGATGATATCTCCTCTATCTGTTATCATATTTGAGAATTATTGGTCTCCATAGATCCTTATCGGTAATATCTACATTACTTTTGTGTCCATCCTTGTTTAGTTTGGTATCGGTTGCACTATTTAGGTGAAAGATCTTTTGCACTATTTTTAGGTTATTCATTTGTTCTTAATTTTTCTCCCAATCTGATTTGAATCAGGAGATGATATTAGATGAGCTATCCACTACAGACCTATGGTAGGTGGTCTCATTATTTTCATTTAAAGTTGAGTGGTTATATATATTTTTATTATGTCATGCACCCAATTCTTAGGTGAAAACTTGAAATGAGTTTAAATTCTTTAATTGAATTTTTTAGTGTGGATTATGTTATTAAAGATATTTTTTATGTCTTTTTATAGGTTGAGAACCTTGAATTAAATGGATCTATCCCTTTGGGTGTGTTGGTTATTTGGATGGACCACCATGGGTGGCCTTGTACTTGGATACCTTAGGGTGTTCCCTTTTCCCCCTTCCTTGGAGTGTGAAGTATGAATTTAATTGTAAATAAAGTTTATGAATTGTTTTACAAAGTTATTTTTAAATCGAATTGAAATATGTATTGATTAATGGGAAGGGATATATGACCATGGACCTAGGCCCATGCTATGTAAATGCTTGAGTAAGCATGAATTGCTCTTTTTATTGATATACTCATGTGTGTTAAGTGGGTTCTATTCTATGTAATAGTTTTTATGCATGAGATGCTTATTATAATGAAATGATCATGTGAGTAGTTAAGTGGAAAGCCTTTTATGCTTGTAAAATTCCATGATCCACCTCCTGAGGTGAGATTGAATTGGATATCCTTTTTATTGACCATGGCATGTTAAATGATTTTTATTAAATGTTATTGAATCGTTAAATTGTGGTTGAATTGAATTTTAAATGGGATTGTTATGTAAATTTTGAATTGAATAGTTAAATAATAGGTAATGGATGCCATGACCCAAGACCCTTGCCTTGTAATGGATTGTTTAACCATGTGATGCTCTTGTATTTAAAAGATCTTGTGAGTTGTTTAGAGTTAAGACTTTTAATCTTGGTCAATGACATGAGTCACCTTTTGAGGTGAGATTAATTTGTTTTGGTTAGGGTGATGACCCTTCGTATAATTTAATTGATATTAAATGTTATATGCCTTTGGTGACATGTGGATTAAAATGATGAATTCCGTAGATGAAATCATTTGAAATTTATCATGATATTGCCTAAGTGATACTTAGACTCCTAATATGGACTTAAAAGGAAGGACTCATGAGGGGATTGACTATTATAGGTCGAGTGATACATGGATTCATATGAGAATTACATGGACGGACTCAAAGGGAATTTATATTATCGCCATGGGTGATACTCGGGCTCCCTTAGTGGACCACCAAGGGTGAACTCGATTGGCAGGGATGTTATACCACACCTAGAGTGATACCTGGGTTTTTGGTAGGTTCTCCATAGACAGGCTTGTAAGGTGTTGGTTTATATTATACCCATAGTGATACCTAGATTCCAACATAGGAATTCCTTGGAAGGTCTCACGTTCTAAATTGAATAATTAATTAAATGAATTATTATGCATTTTACAAGTTAAACCAAAAACTTGTATTTGGTCTTGATTAATATCATTTAGATGGACTTTTTATGCATCTGTTATGCTTAGGTTTATACAGAGGATGTTAGGCTTGTGTTGGGTCTCGAGAATTATAAATTAAATGACATTGAAATGTTAAATGAACCTAATTAGTTGACATAGGGATGACTGTTAAATCAGATACTTATTTCTTAAAATAAATGATTAGAATAAAATGGTTATAAATAAGAACTTTAGATTTATAGGTTTTTTAATTTTGAGTACTTAATTTACTTGTTTTATATGCTTGCACACTGTTGTTATATATATTCACTAACTAGATGGCACAAACCTTAGGTGGTTTCCTACTAGGATTATGTCTCACACCCTACATGGGCTTTCATTTCATTGGGGTACCCGATTAGACCATTTTTTTCACAGAACCATGGACTCTTGCTTATGCTATTTTACTGGTACCATGGATTTATGAGCACGGGACCGAGCTGGGGCACGGGATTCTCATGGAGATCTCCCATGGGTATTTTTTTCATTTTTTTATTTGAGTATTGTACTACATTTTTTACCTTATTTATGACTACTATTTATCTTGTATCATTAATTATACATGAATACATATATGTATATTAGTGTTTTCCATCCTTTACTTTCATTTGTTATAATTATCTTCCTCTACTGATAGTTTTTTCTTTATTTACTATATTGTTGTGTTACTATGACATGAGGGTATATTATCCCCACTATCACCTATTTAGACCCTCGCTGATGGTTGGTATCCTCTAGCATACGAGGATACATGGTTGAGGCCATGTGACCCACCAGTATGGCCACCGTCTTAGTGGTGAGTCGGGTTGTGACATTACATTTATGAACTTCTATGATTTATCCCTTGACATGATATCATGATCTTTAATATAATGGATATAATTTTCAAATGTTTTTCTTATGTTCTTATGTATCATGGTTATGATATGATTTATATCTCCTTTGTTTAATCTTACTCAACATCAGAGCTCACCCTTTCTTATGTTTCTTTTCTCCAGGTTATAAAGAAAGGTTTTATGTATAAATACTAAAGGGGAAAATTTTTATAGGACATGTTTAATATCTTTAACCAAATTATAAGATTTTGTTCTAAGTTTCCAAAGGCACTAAACTATTATGTTCCTTGGTTATGTTTTTGTGTAATGTAATGGATATTCATCTAAAATATGTAATATCCATGTATGAAAATCTTGGGTCATTATAGTTGGTATTAGAGTGAAGGTTTAATAAAAATTTGGAAACTAGGATGAGAAACAATTAGTGATATCCCTATATATATTTCTAAGAATATGTCTAGGGATGTATTTAAGGATAAGTCTAAGTATAGGTTACAGTCCTATACTTTTCATAATAATCATGAATAACCTAGTATTGAACCTAAAGTGTCATAGATTGAAATATTATAAGTAATTTCCCTTGATTATGTTGTTCTGCCACTTTGATTAGTGTTGTTCACACTATGATTTCTAGTTTTAGTAAAAGGCTGGAACCTGAAGGAACTGTCACACCCCAACCATTGTTTCTCTTTATTTTTATCATTTTCTTGATGTTGAACATTTCATTCAAGGTTTGGGTCGGGTTTTCAGTGAAATTTTTTGTGTTTTGGTGTCTTTGGGTTGTTTTGGCCTTATGCATGGTTTGAGCACAATTTGGTCCAAACCATGTGAAGCCCATCAATGACCATTCTACCTTCTTTTTCATTAGGTACAAGTCTCACAACTTATGCACGACCAGATAAAACTGTGCGAAAAGCATACGAAATGGATCTATCATATGACAGAGTTGAGTTGCACAGTTGGCACACAGTTTCTCAAACCATGAAGTCAGCATGAAAGTATGACCCTCCTCTCTAGTTGGGGGCACATAGTTGGTGTACGGTCTGGAAAACCATGATGCTAAACCATGCAGTCTTCCCAGTGTTCAAAAAAAAACTTAAGTGAAAATAAAATAAGAAAAATAAAATAAAAAGGAAATGTTTTAATAATAATACTATTATTATTATGAATATTATTATTATGAATATTATTATTATTATTAGATTTATGTTTTTAATTAAACCCTCAAAAGAGGGGTTCCCCCTTTCCTCCCCCTCCTCACCATGAGTAGCCCCCTAGTTCGCTCGACCCTCACCTGAAGGGGCTCCCTCTTGTGCTACCACCACCACCTCTCCCTCCCTCTGATGGTCTGTTTTCCTCCCATTTTTGGGTGTGATAATATCTAGTGAGCCTATTATTCCTTCCTCCTTTTTCTTTTATTGGTTTCCTTTTATCTCAGGTGGTGCACACATTTTGGCCAAACACTAATTTGTTTTGGGTATTTTTTTGTCAATTATTGATGATTGGGATTTCTTATCCCCATTGAGGACCATATTTTTTGTAGTTTTCAAAGTCAGTGGGTTTTTTATTTGATTTAGGGTAAGTGTTTTCAGTTCCTTTTCTTTGGTTCAATTTTAAATTTGGGGTTTTGTGTTTTTGAGTTTTGGAATTTTTCTAGCATGTGTTATACTTCACTACAGTGGTTTTGAGTTTCTGATGTCGAAAGAGACTTACATGGGTATGCCTAGGTAGGAATATATATGTGTAATTTCCCTTATTATATATATATATATATATTCACATATAGTAGTGTGAATATATATATTGGGTCTAGGTGTTCTTATGTATATATATGAAAATGCATATGTGTATAAGTGTAAAGGTGTATATGTGTGTATAAGCCTATGTGTAAGGATCACATTGTACATATTTGGCCATGAAAATATGTACATAGGGGATAGGATACCTTTCATATAAGTGAAGTTGTGTATGAATGCAAGAAGAAGAGAAAGCTTTGAGTATCCATTGTATAAAATAGTATACCTTGAGATTGAGTTAGGTTCCCTATGTAGCCCTTTAATTTGAATTCCATATTTTCTTGATTGTTTTAAAAATATTTCTTATATTTATGTAGTATGTATATGTTATATGATCTAATTTTGTTTTTCAAAAATGGTTATTATTTTGTTTTATATAATTTAGTTAATCTTCCAACGTGGGTTTTTCAGGTTGAAATATACTCTCGACCTTGTTTTGGAAAACGTAATGTATTTATAATTCTCAATTGTTTCTAAATGATAATTATTTAAAAAAATTCTCCTAAATGGTTTTGAGTGTGTAATGGGTATTTCCAATGGGTTTTTTATGTGTAAAATAGATGTGAAATTTGAATTAAATTAAAGTAGGTTCAGGTCTGATTTTAAAAAGGGGAAATTTCATGTTTTGGAATGTTTGGAAAAGTGCATGGGTTTTGGTGTAAATTTGATGTTAAATAGTGAATTTAATTTCTTAAATTTGTTTCTTTGACTTAGGAATAGTTTCAAGTTTTTTTTAAATGTGTGGTTCCTTGGTTGTTTAATTGGGGTTTTAAATGGTTTTGGAACTTAAAAGTGTTGAGTGATTATGTTTTCTAAATTGAAGATATTTCTTGTAAAGTAATGATTCATGTTTGAAACTTTGAGAATGGTTTATGAAAGTGGTAAATCCTTATTAAGGAATGAAACCTTGTTTTATAAATATAATGTGTATGTTAATTGTGTGATTTATGATATATTCCTAGTAAATAGGATTTTCTTTGTTATGTGACTAAAAAGGGGGATGCACTCAAGGAGGTAGATCGATGGTGAAAGTTTGGATGGGTTTTGAGTAAATAAAATGATATTTTCATGTATATTAGTTTGATAAAAACTTACCACCATTTGAAATAGAGTACATGGAAAACCTGGGTACCTAGCTGGGAGAACTAGAACTAGTATGCTAGTTGACTTAGTAGTGGTGAGGCCCGGATTCATCTATCGATATTGACGATTACAACACTAACTAAACATGTGATATTATTAGAGACCACTAGAACTTTAGGATTGAATCCCCTCTAGTGGATAATGAATGGGAATTTTGTTAGTATTGGCTTATGATTTGGAGACCATTGAGCTGTGGGATGTGTTCCCCTCTAATAGCTCAGGCACATGAATGTTTTTGGTAGTTGAGTTTGAGGATCTTGATCACCAAGGTATGAGGTTTCTGGGGTCCTAATTTTGCTAGTTACCTATAGATATTGTCCATGATTGTCACTTGTGACATTATACCTGTGATGTGATTTCCATTTTAGTGGATTCATGTTTGTTTCCTCCTTTATGAAAAACCATATTTTAGTCTAAATTGATTTCCTTACATTTTGAAATTTCTATGCATGCTTGGAAACTATTTTGGAAATGTGCTGGAAATAAAATGGTTTATCTAGAAAATTGAATCTTGTGATTTGAATTTGAAAAGAACAAAAAACCTTGTTTTTATATGGTTTCAATTTTAAAACTAGAATGACTTGGTTTTCTTTTTAAAGGTGAGGCATAGAGAATAGTTTATATGGGAATTCTTACTGAGTTTTAATACTCATGACTATAGTTTAATTTTTGTTTTTAGCTTCTGGTTCTGCTTCTAGATTAGATTCTTCCACCATGGGGTGACATTGGTTTAGTGGTCGGTGGTGATCTTTAGGGTCACATGAGGGTACATGCAGTTTTATTTTATTTCTACTACTAGTGATTATATTTTTATTTCTCAGTTTATGTTTGTTTTATTTTTCATTTTTTTGTGGTCCAAATCAATCCCAATTGCTTTATTTGATGCCTAGAACTAGTTTCCAGCCTAGGAGGATCAAGAATGCCTCTTAGTTCTTATTATGGGCCATCTAAGGTGACTGGTTTAGAGTTGACCCAGGTTTTTTTGTGACAAAATGATATTAATGGAGGCCCTTATTATTTGGGTATCATGTATCTTAGAGATTAGGACTATCCGTAATCAATAGGTAGGTGTGGGAAATATTTCATAAACCCTTACCCATCCTAAGCCTTGAGTTACCAGGGGTATTCCAGGATTTGAGTTCTTATTTTTTTTTGGTTTGTGTGGATAAGGGAAGATAATGGGTGTGAACCGGTGTTACGCGATGAGATTTAATGGAGTAGTGACCTATGTGTAGCCCAACTGCATGGTTCAAGATACATCCTATGGTTGATTATCACTTAGAGCATGGTCTTTTAAGACATGTTGTAGGGTTATTCATAGCCACTAGTTCCTTATTCTTGCAATTATTAGTGTGAGTTATGTTTTGTCTTAGTTTTGGTTGGTGTGAGTGGATTTAAAAAATAAAGATGGTTTTTTATGAAAGTGGTTTTCAAAAGGGAAAATAACCTTTGGATTGGAAAATGGTTTTTGAAATGGAAATTATTTCTGAAAATGGTTTTATTTTAATAAAATGTGTGGTTTAAAATGGAAAAATGAAGGTGTTTGGAAATTGTTTTTGGGATTTTGGAAGAAATTTTTTTGAATTTTAAATGAAATCTACTTGCGAATTTGGAAATGTGTTACTTTAACGATAAGGGGAGACTTTAAATTACTTGTTAATTTGGTATTTAGGTTGAATAACTTATTTTAGAAATAAGTAATGTTTTTAATTGACCCTTTGTATTTCTATGAATGATAACATATAGGGATTTATGTATGTGGAAAGTGGATAATTTGTGGTATGTGTGGATGGGTGATTAAGCTATAATAAGTATGTGTGTGTGTGTTTGATACTTCATGTAATACCAATGGTGGGTATTTAAGTTGTTTTTTTGCTAAAAAATGTTCTTTTTAAAAAGAATTTTAATATTTTGAAAAGTAAGTGAGAAGTTGTTTGGTGTTTTATTTTCATGTTTGGAATCCTTTTTCATGGACGCTTGGTTTTTTCATGATGAAAGTTTGGTTAGAATGGTGGTTTGAGTTTGAGTATTGGTTTGTGATTGAAGTGTAGAATTTTGTTTATGATGCGTTTTGATTTTGATTTGTGCTTCTTGATTTTGATTATGCCCCAAAAAAAGTCCCTATAAAGAGTGAATGGTCATACTCTAGGATTAATTCCTCCTTATTTAGGTGAAGTTTGGTTTTAGGAATTGGTTTTGGACATCATTTAGTGGTTTTACTTTTTAAAAATGAGTTGGTTAGGGTTTTTTAAGAAATTATGAGTAAGTGTTTCTCAAATTATTACCATTTATGAGTCTACACAGACTTTGAATTGAGTGTTGGATTTAGATACTTTCTTGACTTTGGACCACAATCGAGTCTTCTTGGTTTTTTAACCAACTTCATTAGCTTAAAAATTGAATAATATATCATTCATAGTGTCTTATGAAAAAAATTTTGTTCGGTGTGGTCGCTTGGGTCATCTGAAGGGGTTCTATATGTCGCGCTACCAAAATAGGAAGTTTCAATTGAAGATCATCAGATCCTGACTGTGGGGAGATAGATGCTTCAAGACATCAAGGATCCTACCATAGGTCTCGGAGTGAAGATTTTCATGAATACAGTAATCATGGGGTGTGGGGGATATTGGTCAAGAATTTTTCTACAGTGCTAGAACAGGGACAGTTCATGCTTCTCTATTGAAACTTTATTTATTTTTGAAGGTTCCCTTTTTTTATAAAAGTCCTATAGGTCTTGTTTCATTATTGTAGTCTTATTTGTTTTGAAATCTCCTCTATTGTAGTTCTCTTGGTTATTGAAAATTCCCTTTTTTGTAGTGAAAGGCTTGGTGGCCTTGTATCCTTGAAAGCCTTTGTCGTTGTGATTTTTCCTTATTGATTCGAACCCTTGAATGGTGATCTCTTTGTGGATTGGTTATAATTTTGGGTTGTTCTCATTTTGGATATGCTTGCATCTTGTGGAGATGATGAATTTTGGTTGGGTTTGATACTCAATTTGGGGTTCTCATTAGGGTCCCTTATGGTGGGGGTAGGTTTGTGTTGGGAGTTTCCTGGTTGGTCTATGTTAGGAGTTCTCATTTTGGTTTTTGTTGGTAGTTCCAGAGTTAATGTGCTGGGATTTTCAATTTTTTCATACTAGTTGGGTTCTTATGGTAGGGAGAACCCTCCTATTTTCTCTGTCATTCCTCTTGACATGCTTCTCTCTAGATCTAGTCTGGTGTGACTTCTGTAGTTAAAAGTTCACACCAAGTCTATGGTTTCATTCAGTCTCATTTAATTTTGATCTTTAGTTTTGTTTCTCATTCGTTTGGGTGACTTTCTGGGGGTAGAAAGTTTTTTTTGGTGGAGATAATTGTCACACCCTGACCACAATTTCTCTTTATTTTTATCCTTTTCTTAATTTTGGATCTTTTAGTCAAGGTTTGGGTTGGGTTCCCAGTGAAATTTTTTGAGTTTATGAGTCTTTGGGTGGTTTTTGGCCCTATGAAAAGTCTGATCATGGTTTGGTCCAAACTGTTCAAGGACCAGCAGTGACCGTGTGGCCTTCTTTTGGTGTTAGGGACAAGGCACACAGATTTCAGATGGACAAAGCTGAGTTTCACAGTCGGAACATGGATTTTCAAACTATGTGGCCAACCTGTGTGTGTGCCCCTTCTCTCCAGTAGGGTGTGCACGGTTGGTGCACAGTTTGGCAGACCGTGCAGCCAAACCGTGTTGTCTTCCCAGTGTTCAAAAAAATTAAATGAAAATAAAATAAGAAAAATAAAATGAAATGAAATAAAAAATGTTTTAATAATAATAATAATAATATTATTATTATTATTATTATTGTGGATATTATTATTATTTTTATATTTTGGTTTTTAATTAAACCCTTAAAATAGGGTTCCCCCCTCCTCTCCACCCCCCCCCCCCGGTTTTCTCAACCCTCGCCTAAAGGGGATCCCTCGTGTGCCACTACTACCACCTCTCCCTCCCTACGGTGACCATTTTTCCCTCTTATTTTTGGTTGTGTTCATATATTATGAGCCTCCTCTTCCTTCCTCCTTATTTTATTGGATTCCTTTTCTCTCGGGTGGTATACACATTTTAGTCAAACCCTAATTGGTTTTGGGGTTTTTGTTTTGGTCAATTTTTGATGATTAGGGTTTGTTGTCCCCATTGAGGACAATCCTTTCCATGGTTGTCAAAGTTAGGGGGTTTTTATTTGATTTCAGGTAAGGGTTTTTTGTTCCTTCACTTTGGTTCAATTTTAAATTAGGGGTTTTGTGGTTTTTGAGTTCTCGGTATTTTTCTTGAGTGTGTTGGGCTTCGTTACAGTGGTTTTGGGTTACCGATATCAAAATATACTTACATGGGTATGCATAGGTAATCATATATATGTGTAAGTTACCCCATTATATATATATATATATATATATATATATATATATATTCACACATGGTGATATTAATATATATATATATATTGGGGCTAGGTGTGCTTATGTATATATATGAAAATCATATTTGTGTAAGTATAAATGGGTATATGCATGTATAAGCCTATGTGTAAGGATCAAATTGTATATATTTTCCCATGAAAATATGTACATGGGGGATAGGTGTCCTTTTATATAAGTGAAGGTGCATATGCATGCAAGCAGAAGAGGAATCTTCAAGTTTTCATTGTATAAAGAAACAGGCCTTGAGTTTGAGGTGAGTTCCCTATGCATCCCTATAATTTGAATTCCATAATTGCTTGATTATTTTAAAAATGTGTATTATATTTATGTAGTATTTATATGTTATGTGATCTGTTTTTGGTTATATAAATGGTTCTTCATTTGTTTTACATGATTTATCTAAGACTCCGATGTGGTTTTTTCATGTTGAAATATGCTCTAGACCTTGTTTTGGAAAATGTAATGTATTTATATTGCTTAATTTGTTATAAATTATAATTCTTTAAAAGTGGTTACCTAAATGGTTTTGAGTGTGTAACAGTTATTTCCAAAGAAGTTTTGTATGTGTAAATATATGTGAAAATTGACTTGAATTAAAATGGGTTCATGTGTGATTTTAAAAAGGGGAAATTTCACGTTTTGATATGTTTGTAAAATTTCATGGGTTTTTGTATAAATTTGATGTTAAATTGTGAATTTCTTTTCTTAAATGGGTTTATTTGACTTAGGCAATGTTTTAAGTTTTTTTCTAAATGGGTGGTCAGTTGGTTGTTTAATTGGTCTTTTAAATGGTTTTGGAACTTAAAAGTGTTGGGTAATTATTTTTTCTAAAGTGGAGATTTTCCTTGTAAATTAATTAGGCATTTTTGAAACTTTGAGAATGGTTTTTGAAAGTGATAAATCCCTCTTGAGTCTTTCCCCATTCTTTTAGAAATATTATGTTTATGATAAATGTGTGATTTGTGATATGTTCCTAGTGAAGAGGATTGTGCTTTTTTTGTGTGACTAAAAAGGGGGATGCACTCAAGGAGAGAGATCAATGGTGAGAGGTTGGATGGGTATTGAGTAAATAAAATGATAAGTTCAGGTATATTAGTTTGATAAAAACTCACCACCATTTTAAATAAATCACATGTGAAACCTGGGTACCTAGGTGGGTAAACTAGAACTAGTACACTAGTTGACTCGATAGTGGTGAGGCCTGAATTCATCTAGCAGGATTGACAATTACAACACTATCTAAACATGTGATATGATCGTAGACCACTATACCTTTTGGATGGGATCCCCTCTAGTGGATCATTTATGAGAATTGTATTGGTATTGGCTTATGATTTAAAGACCACTAGACCTTGGGATGTGTTCCCCTCTAGTGGCTCGTGCACGAGAATGATTTTGGTAGTTGAGTTTGAAGATTTTGATCACTGAGATATGAGTTTTAGAGGGTCTCACTTGTGCTAGTTACCTATAGGGATTGCACATGGTTCTCACTTGTGAAATGATACTTGTGATGTGATTTCCATTTCAGTGGATACATGTTTGTTTCATCCTTTATGAAAAATCATTTTTATTCTAAATTTCTTTCCTTCCATTTTGAAATTTCTATGCGTTCTTGGATACTATTTTTGAAATTTTCTTTAAAGAAAATTATTTATCATGAAAATGGGAGCTTGTGATTTGAATTTGAAAAGAATAGAAAACCTTATTTTTATATAGATTCATTTTTCAAAATACCATGACTTGGTTTTCTTTTTGAAGGTAAGGCATATAAGATAGTTTATCTAGGCATGCCTAATGAGTTTTAATACTCACAAATATAGTTTAATTTTTTTTAGCTACTAGTGATGCTTCTAGCATGGATTTATCCACCGTGGGGAAATGTTGGTTTAGTGGTCGGTGGTGATTTGTACGGTCACATGGAGGTATATGTAGTTTTATTTTATTTTTTCTACTAGTGATTTTCTTTTTATTTCTCAGTTTATGTTTTTTTGTTTGTCATTTATTTATGCTAAAAATTATTCCTAATTTCTTTATTTGATTCCTAACACTATTTTCTAGCTCAAGAGGATTAAGAACACCTCTCAGGGCTTGTTATGAGCTGAATCGAGTGACAGGTTCAGGGTTGACCCAGTTTGGTTCATGACAGAACCATGTTAATGATGAATTCAATGGGAAATGAAATAATTGTCCTCCTGAACAACTGAATTTTATGAGAGCTGGAATGAAAAATCTTATCACTATACTTACACAAGCTATGAATCATTCTGGAATCTCAAATAAGCATATTATGGAACAACTTTCTATTGAGTCCTTTATGAGGCAACATCCACCTTCTTTTAGTGGGTCTTCTGATCCACTTTTTGTTGAAAAATGGATTGGTACCACTAAAAAGATTGTTTCCATCCTTCAATGTTTGGAACATGAAAAATTCATTTTGTTTGTCTATCTTTTAAAAGGTGAAGTGGACCAGTGGTGGACTCAAATCAAGAATATGAGGCACCAATATAAAATTGAATCTATTGAATGGGATGAGTTCAATAACTTATTTTTTAATAGGTAATTTCCTCTTATTTTTCATATGAAAATATAAAAGTATTTCCTTGAGCTTAAAGAAAAGGATAATGAATCTTTTGGTACCTAAGAGGATAATTTTACAATACTTACAAGGTACTCTTCTAGTATTATCATCCAATCTGAAAGTATGGTTGATAGATTCTTCAGTGGCTTAAAACCAAGTCTTCTAAGGGTATTATCCATAAGAGACTTCACTAGCTATGAAGATATTGTGCGTTGTGCTATCAATGTGGAGATGAAGGTTGGAGTTACATGTCAATATAATGGTTTTGACAATAAACTAAAGATGGAGATTAAAGGAAAATATAAAAATCATGGAGAAAAGGATATGATCTTTACTTTATGTTCAAGGTGTGGAACAAAACATGGTGTAAATTTTCTTAAGGGTACTGGTAAATGTTTTAAGTGTGAGAAAGAAGTTTATTGGTAAATTGACTACCAAAGTGATGAGAAAAAGATAGATAATGATGAAAATAGAGAAAAGGCAACAAAGAATGCTCCTCCCACACTTCAATGTTTCATGTTCAAGAAAAATGGTCTTTATTCTAACCAATTCCCTAATATAAGGGTTATTGATTATTGATATTAGAAACCTCTTTAGGCCAAAGATAAATACAAATCACATGTGGTAACTATTGGTGATTAAGATTAAGACAATTGAGTGGTGGAATGATTGAGTTTTTATGCAATGGAATTCAAGAATAATGTTTTATATGTAATTTTATGGTAATATAGAATAATGAAATATCTAAGTATTGGTCTACTATAGTTTTTTTATAAGGATTTAAGAGAATATGCAGAATGGTATTGGTAAACATGAAAATTTATTGACATGATAAGGTGATATTTTTGGAAAATTCGTGATTAAGGGAATGATAACCCTTAATATATATGTGCATGGTGTTGGGATAATGAAATATAGAGGTGTTTGATTATGATAAAATAAATGGGATAATATTAATGAACTCGGTATTGATATGATAACAAAGTGGTTTATGATATCAGGGATTGAGTTTATAGATTTTTTGGATTTATGGTATGAGGAAATAGTTAGTTTTTGAAATCATGCATGTTTTCACTAAGGTTTTATGGTAATTTAGGTTATTACCATGTTTAAAGAGAATACATGATGATGGACATCACATGTTTGGTGTGTGACAATTAAGATCTACATCAAGTTGTTTGGGGTATTAATGATAAGTTTATTTTTAAAAGTTAGTTACCTTATTTTTAAAGTTTTGGATTTTAATATTTTGTAAGGATCATAAAGGTAACCAATTATGATATTTTTTAAGTTAAAATTTGGATGAGGCTTTTGATATTAAAGTATTATCTTTCCATATGATAATTTATGTATATAGGATAACTTATGTTAACCTTTTGTTGTGATGTTAACTAAAGATAGATAAAATGACCTATCATTTTATTAATTATGGATCTCATGATATAATAATTCTTTTGGAATGGAAAATTAACCTTCATTTCATGAAATAAGAGATAAAGTGAAAATTGATTAAGTCACAATAAAAGGATGATATTTTTATTATGAAATGTAATGAAATCAAGTAAGTATTTCTTCTCATGAAAATTATTCAACTATAAGGAAATGATCTTGAAACCAAAAAAATATATCCTAGTACCTTCTTTTCTAATGAATAAAATGGTCCCATAAATCATCACATATTTATGGATTTGTGATGGTTAACTTTCTCCTGACTATATTCTCTATCAATCTCCATCAGAACTTAATAGTTAAATTTCTCTTCCATGTCCATTACGAGTTACTTTGGGTAACCGTTATGTTTTTAAATTTCCATTTTTAAAGGTAGTTTTAGTATTAATTTTTACAATGTGGTTTTCTATGATAGGAACTTTCAAGTATTATACCTTTGATGACCCTAAAGAATTTTGAGGGAGAAATTCATTTTAAGGGGGGTAGAATTTAATACCCTAAGATTTTTATGAAATATATTTCTTTTATAGCTTTCATTTCATGATACACCATGTTGATCTTTCATTATAGAAAACACCATATTAGCTTGTATTACACGCAACACTGAGTTTCTACAAAAAACATTTTATTCTAATTATTTAAACAAGACAATTATAACCTATCCCTTAAATTAGTGGAAATTAACATTATTAAAAACACCATGAAATTTATATATATATATATATATTCAATAAAAAAAATTACATTCATATAATAGATTTTATTGTCATAAGATAAGAATAAATCTAATTTTACACATAAAAATCTATATTTTTTTAAAGGTAGATTTATCACCTTTTAATGGTGCACCTATTTTAGAAATAAATTTTGGAAATTTTATAAATTATTTTAATGGTATGTTCCCTCCTGGTCTGTTACTTTTTTGGTTTTGAGCATTGGAGGTGTTTTGGCGAGGTTTTGGGAGTTTTCAGTGGAAGTTGGAGGTGTAGTAGGGCTACTGTAGGAGATACACATTGTGTATACTTTACATGATGTGAAAGTTGGTTTCATGTATTTTCCTAGGCCGGTTCATGATGTGTAAATTTTTAGGTTTAAATAATATAAAGGTGATTCATTTTTCATAGAAACAATACCCTGAGGATTACAAGATGTGAAAGGGGATTACACGTCGTGTAAATCCACAATGAAGTACAGTTTTAAAAATTCTTTTCCAGCTAGATTTTCATTCATTCAGACATAGATTCTTATTAATATCATTTATTGTGAAACCTAGGTTCCCCAAGGAGTTATAAAATCCCTATTCCTCCCTCTTTGGTCTATTGGTCTCTATGGTTGTTCGTTGGAAATTTGTGGTAAGCGCTTCCTTCTTCTTGGATGATTTTCTCCCATTCTTCTTCAAGGTTTCTCTGTGGTGGTGCAGTTTGCTTTGGATTGTGTGTTTGGGATGTTTTTTTATGGTCATTAGGTGCAGTGTAGGTTTATACATGGTTTATTGTGGTGAGTTTTTGGTTGCGGGTGCTTCTTCTTCACCCTACGGTGCACAATGAGTCAGCAAAGATTCTTTGAGGTAGGGACTCCCTCAATTCTCTTTATTGTGTATCAGGTGGGAGGGGTTTGCTTTTGTTTATCTATGATTTGTGGTTTTTATGGATTAATAAAAGATAAATAATTGGTTAAATTGAAATTGAAAGGGTTAAATGGGGTTTTATTCACATGTTTTTACATCTTTGATATTATTTTTGATATTTTGGATTGTATGTGCTTATGGATCCACTGAAAATTATGGCTATTGGGGGATTTTTTTGTGATGGATGATATTTCATGTGACTATTGTGCCTGTTGTTATTTTTATGAAATCACACTAAAATGGAAATTGATTAACCACTTATATTTGGATAATGAAATGGTTTCCCAAGTATTATGGTTGTGTGATAACACCCCTAAAATAAAGTGAAATATTCTTAAAGTCCCTTTGTAAATCTATAAAATGATCTTTATGTTTTATGGTGTTTATTTGTTCTTTTGGGATGAAAATGTGTGGTTGAGTCATATGGGGATGATGGTTTTTGGGCTGTGATTTTGGAGAGGCGAGGTGGTTTGTGGGTCATTCTTTTGGGACGACAGGGTGGTTTGTGGGTCATGCTTTTGGGGAGATGAGTTGGTTCATGGGTTGTGCTTTTGGGTTGGTGAGGTGGTTTGTTGGTCATTCTTTTGGGGAAGTGAGGTGATATGTTGGCCATTATTTTGGGGTGGTGAGGTGTTGGTTTCTTTATAATACATTCCTGAGTAGTGATGGAAAAAATAATTAATAATGATTAAAATGAAATGGGTTGGTTTGGTTAATGGGATGAAAATGGTTAATGAATAAATAAATGGGGGGTTTTGTGGTAAATTTAGTTGATGCTAAATAATGCAAATAATGAGATGATTAAATGAAATTGGATTGAAACATGAATGTGGCTCATGGCTTGTTGTGTGGTAAAATGTATTTAGAGGTGGCAACAAAAGTGATGGTTTTGTGAGTTGGTTTGTTTATTTGTGAACCCATAGGTTTTGGATTGAGTGATTGACATAATATATACATACTTTTATATTCTTTTGATTTATATATTCACCCCACCCACATCAATCACCACTTTTCGACACCTGCATAGTCATGTGGGGGTGTTTTCTCTGATATTTGTTGAGAAGTAAGGATGGTTAGGTACCTTCTCTTTCCCACTCTCTCTTCCATGAGAGATTTTTATTACATAGGTTGTGATGGTCGGAGGTCTATTAGTTCATTAGATGTTGTTTTTGATAGCCCAATTGTTTTTGGGCGAGATGTGATTGTGATTGTGTGGTGGTGGATGAGGTGTTTTTGGGAGGGATGTGATATGATCATGCTTATGGGGCAACTTATGGTGGGGGTTGTGCATGGTAGGAGAAGGGGGTGAGGTTGATGTTTTAAATGTTCATGATACCCTACTACTCTGGTTTTGGTATTGGTTCTGTTGTGTCCTAGGTGTTTTCGGTCAAGATTTTTTGTGGTCGTTCTTGTGGGGTGGTGAACCCAAGCCTCTATGGGTGAGGTTTTTTGTGACCGTGATTGTGGGGAAGTGTGGTATATGGAAGATGTGGGAGCACCAGTACGTATGATGTTGGGTGTGAGAGTGGAATACTAGTGGGAAAGTTTTGTGGGGTACCCTTATTGAAGTGATTCTTGTTATATTATATTACTTGGCTTGCATTATTTGGTGAGTGTGCCTTGGTGAGGTTGAGATAGTTAGTATACCTTTATTGGGGATTTTTTGTTCTACTATTTTCTCAAGGGTGAATTAGTATGCTTCTTTCACATGTGTACAAGAGACTTTGGTTTTCTTACTGAGTATACTTGTATGCTCACCCTATGTATATAAAATTGTTTTCAAGTTTTTAGAAGGATTGTGTGGATGGTTCTAAACATTACTAGCTCGAACCTTGGATAGTTTTCATGTTACTGCTTTAGCTTTGATTTTTGGGTATTCTCTTTTGATACTTTTATTGTATCTATTTCATTTATACATGAATTGTGTGATGGTTTGGGTTTATTTTTATATTATTTCATGGAGTTTATTGTGTATAATTTATCTTATCTTCTGATCCTATTTATATTATAGAGGGTAATGCCTCCCATATATGAAATTGTTATACCCTCGGTGATAGTCGTCAACCCAGGGCCTACTAAAGGTGGGACTTAGGGGGTAATTATCTATCTCCCCTCATTGAAGTATATTTGGAGGGATGGGGTCATAATAGAGTGGTATTAGAGGAGTGGTTGAGAGATAGGATGAAGTTTGGAGTTAGGCATAGTGTGGATTTCATGGGTTGGTATGGAAATAGTTCCATTTGACCTTAGTGCATGACATGGGTCAGGGAGACCATATTGGACATGGGATTTTAGCCCCCCCCCCCCATGATCTAGTTCATAGAATCTAATCTTATTGAACAACCAAGTGATATAGACCTGGTTTTAGGGTAAAGACCTAGAAAAGGTACATGCATCAGGGTAACTTGTGTTCTTATTTGAATTGGGTTATTTTGGGAAGGTTAAAATTAATAAAGTGAATTAAAATGAATCTAAATAAAAATTACATACTACCAGGATTAGTAAGTTCCTTTTTTCCTTATATTTATCGCTCATGTTCATCATCCATGTGTGGCTCAAGAAGTTAAGGTTTAGCAAGATGATCTGATTGATCATCATAGGTTTTATCTGGAAGAAGAGGATGAGGCTTGGTAAAGGGTGTTGTGTTCTTTCTAGCTAAAGGATTTGGTAAAGTGTGAGGGAAGTGTTTCAAATGTGTAGATAGAGAGCTGACTGGAGGATCTTGATATGGATTTCAGTTTGATCTAGGCCCCATCATATTACTAATTCCCTTTATTAGTCATTCATATGTGGGTAGATGTACGTTCACTAGTGCAAAAACACTTTTTCGCGTCGGTTTTTTTTTAATTTTTAACGTCGGTTATAAACCGACGTCTTTATAGGCGACGTTAAAAATACAGTTTTCGCGTCGGTTCATAGAAACCGACGCGAAAAATAATTCGCTTATGAGCTTCGGCGTCGGTTTTTTATAAAACCGATGCCGAAGCTACATTTAGACATTATTTTCCACGTCGGTTCATTAAAAAACCGATGCGGAAAATATAGTCGACTAGGTTTTCGGCGTCGGTTTTATATAAAACCGACGCCGAAATATCGGTTTTCCGCGTCGGTTTTTCTAAAAACCGACGCGGAAAACCAATTTAAACAGGATTTTCGGCGTCGGTTTTTTGAAAAACCGACGCAATATCAAACTTTCCGCGTCGGTTCATTAAAAAACCGAGGCGGAAAATATAGGCGACTAGGTTTTCGGCGTCGGTTTTATATAAAACCGACGTCGAAATATCGGTTTTCCACGTCGGTTTTTCTAAAAACCGACGCGGAAAACCAATTTAAACAGGATTTTCGGCGTCGGTTTTTTGAAAAACCGACGCAATATCAAACTTTCGGCGTCGGTTTTTAAAAAAACCGACGCCGTAAATAATTTTTTTTTAAAAATATTCGGCGTCGGTTTTTAAAATAACCGACGCCGTAAATTTTTTTTTTAAATAAAATACATATATTTTCTCCTCCAAACAAATCGGAACCCTGAAAAAAAATAACGAAGTATACAAAAACAATTAAACAGATTTAACAGAAGTACTTGAGAAAACTCAAAGTAAAGCAGAATTAAAATACACGTACCTACATGGTGCATTTTCTTAATCTAACCATACTCAGTATCAATCATTGTAAGTTTCCTCCCATAGATAGCACCAATCCTGTCAAAACAGTAATAAAACTAAGGAGATGTGCGTGAAAAATCAATCCAAGATATTAGTGCAATGAATAAACATTAAATGAAAATGTGTAATTTATTTGAATCATTCATTTTTTCACAAAGTAAATTACCAAAATGAAATGTTACGACTCCTGATCAAAATTCCAGGAACACTCAGCCAATGCAACCTCTTCCTCACCTCCCCCACTGAAGATGTTGGGGGTGTCTTTTCACCATAGGATCCCCACCACCCCCAACCTTAGGTTTTTATATTTGTTCTGTATAGACGTGCATTACCCATTCACTATTGTTATTTGTTTAAGTTATGGAATAACAGAGAAATAAGTTTGAGTGCAAAAAATAGGTTAGAAAATTGAAATCAAATGCAGATTGAAGAGACATAAAGAAACATACCTTAAAAATTGACGCCTTCTATTTTATCTTTGTGCAAACCCACTAAGCGTTGTTTCAGGTATTATGTGATATGCTTCTCGGCAATCATTTTTCGATATTTATTTGCATAAAAAATAAAAAGGCCTAGAAGATATTGCTGTGCATTCAAGGGAGACAATTTTTAGTGTTTGTGAATGTTATTTCGCTATACGAATCTCTATGTTCATGATCCAAGTACCACCCTACAGATCTGTCACTGTACAGAAAAATGATTTTAAGAAATAACAATGAAAAGAAATATAATAACTAATTCTGAATTAAAATACACGTACCTGAAATATACGACATGCTTATTGTTGGTTATTGTTGAAGGATTCATTTGATTATTAGTAGATTCAATAAAACAGTTTTTGCAGAGGCACTTGAGAAAACTCAGTAAAGCAGAATTAAAATACACGTACCTGAAATATATGACATGCTCATTGTTTGTTATTGTTGAAGCATTCATTTGATTATTAGTAGGTTCAAACACCTAATATATCATAAGAGTTAGTTTTTTAAACCCATATATATTATTATTTATAAATATTAGTATACATACCTCAAATCTTAATCAGACTTAACAAATAGTCCGCAAAAGTAGATTGGATATGAATCATATCAGATTGAGAATATGACTGTGAATCATTGAATACCTACAATAATATTGAATGATATGAAATTAATAAATAGAAGAAAGTGGATGAAAATATATAAAAAAGTTAATACAACTAACCTTATGAAAATCAGTAGTTTCCCCAGTTGTGATTATCTCGTACATAAATCGTAGAATATAATAACCACATTCAACATTTCCATTTTGACGATGACACTGCAGTTATAAAACATTTAACTAATAATGAAACCCAATATATAACAAAAATATAAAAACTAATTACCTGTACTTCCACATATTTGATTTTCGTTGGTTTCTTTTCATTTGTAAAATGTTTCCATGAACTGCATTTTTTTTATATAAGAACTAATAAAACTTGTGTAAACAATTAAAATTAAACATAACAAACTTCTAAAAATAAAAAAACAACTTACCTGTTTAATAAGTTGGAAAACGGTTTACGCACTTTTCCTAATAAAGAGCAAAACCAATATAAGGTGCATTCATTTGGGCAAAATACACCTAACATCCAATGCCCCCTATAATACAGAAAGTTCATAATTAATGACATTATAATGATCATGAGTTCAAAATTATGTTGATATTCTTACTTATCAAGAAATGGCAAAAACCATCACTGAATCTCTGTTTGTGATAATCTCTCGGATATATATTGAACTCTTTCATCATTTTTCACATGTTTGACTTCCAAGGAAATGTACTCTGGATCTATAAAGCTATAAATGCTTGTAGTTTCATTTTGTAAAAGAATCCTGTATAGATACCTAATTTAAAAAGAAAATATAGTTAGTCAATGACATAACAATATTTTATTAAAGAAATAGCAATTCAAACGTCAATTTACTTACATGGAAAACAACTGCACCACATTCAGCCCGATCTATTCAAAATTAACTAAATTCATGATATCTTCTTTCAATATTCTCAATTTATAATTTCTTCCACATATATCGGACGTCATCCGAAACTCATAGATAAAATTCAAGGAAGAAGAGCACTGAGATAATCTTTTCAACCCAGAAGAAATATCAGAAGTATCTACAGCCGACTGTTTCTGAACATTTTGTTGCATTTGTACAGTTTCTTTTGCTTTCAGATATTCCTATATAAGTTAAATGTCAGAAAACATTATAAGTAATTTGGAATCATTTCTAATTACTAGTTAAAAAAACTCATACCTCATGTGAAATATAACGAAGAAGTGCAGTTGGACAAAGTAAAAAATGGCCCATACATTCCCCAACACTGGTGATCTCCGCAGTAGGAAATGGTAGTAGAGCAGTAGGATCTATAATAACAAGTACTGATACTCTAACCTGACCCATCTGCATAGGCTGATGATGTACTGAGTCCCCCAAAAAATACACTTGTCCTAACGCAACAATATGTACATGAGGATCTCCCGCAAACAACTCACAATATAAGGTTCGATCCGATGGAGGAGGTGGAGGCTCAAAGTTAGCAGGTGGGGCAGGGTAGTCAGGGTGAGCAGGCTGAGAAGTCAGAAAAATGAAAAGGGTATATTAGTGTTTAAAATTTATAACATAGAAAAATTGATTAAAAATTAAATAAAATAATATACCTCAAATGGTTGCGCAGACGGGGCAGGGTAAGCAGATGAGGCAGGGTAGTCCGGGTGAGTTGGCTGAGAATGTTGAAAAATGAAAAAGTTATATCAGTGTTTATAATTTATAAAATAGACAAATTGATGACATTAAATAATATACCTCGGAAGGCTGCCCAGACGGTGTTGGGTAAGCATATGAGGCATGATAGTCTGAGTGAGTAGGCTGAGAATGTTGAAAAATGAAAAAGTTATATCAGTGTTTATAATTTATAGAAAAGAAAAATTGTTAACAGTAAATAATATACCTCGGAAGGATGAGCAGACTGTGACTGTCTTGCCAAGTGTTCTAATAAAGACTTCTGTACTGCTGCTTGAATTTGATCACCCATAGACCGTTTCATATCCTGCAGCTCTTCTTTTAAGGATTCGATTTCCGGGTCTCTTGGTTGCTTACTCTTACCAAAAACCTTCTGAATACTAACACCTGCCTGATATCCTCTAACACGGCCGGGGTGTTCAGTCTTTCCCAAAGCAGTGGCTAGGATATCCATCCTACCCTCGGGGATAAAAGAGCCCTGTGTCTCTTTCTCCTGAAGTTCATCCTGAAATGAAAAATAAAAAATTTATATTAGTGTTTATAAATTATAAAAAAGGAAAATTGTTAACAAAGAATTAATATTTACTTACAATTCTATCAGCCACTTGATGAGCTTCGTCTGTAAGATATTGTTCATTTTTTCTTCTTCTTGCTCGTTTCCATTTCTCATGGCGAGTGGGAGGAGATGGAGGACCATACTGGACCTCTTCTGAACCACTACTTGATCGAGCTCTTAATGCTTCAAATTTTTCTTCAATAATTTTCTGCTCCAAATACGAGTATCCTCCACGTGATAAAGTATGAGGGTATACGTTTTTCAACTGGATCTCCTGATGAGATCTTCTGGAGGCCTGTTACATAAAAATAAACACATAAGTAATAAAGAAAATTTAGCATAAATTTTAAAATATAAAACAATTACAATACCTGAAATTTCTCTTCCTGACGACTGTCAACAAATCGCTTCCATGTTTCTTCATCTATATATGGATACTTAAGACATGGGCTTTCAAACCTTCTCTTTCCAAAAACATAATCTTTCGTCAGTTTGTTTTTAAAATCTCTCCATCGAACCGCCGCTAAAGAGAGATGTCTTTTCCTAATTTCTTTGGTTTCCTCAAAATTGAATGTCATCTGTAATTGAAAAAATTAAATATGTCATTTAAACTATATAATATTAAAAAAATGAGATAAAATAAATAAATAAATATATTTTACCGTCACGGCCTCCCAAAGCTGTTGCTTCGCCGTCCTGTCCACTGACTTCCAATCAGGATATAAAATACTAATCCTGCAACGGCTCTGCATCGCTATATAACTGACAAACTGAACTGCATTTGGGCCAACTGCATTATTATTATCATCAAAACGGATGTGTAATTTGTTATCATCACGAGCGAGTGATAGTTTTGGTAAACGTGTAATACCACGTTTACCAACTAGAGAACTTGATTTTTCAGTAGTAACTGGAGAAGTCTCCTCCGCCGAGGACGCATCAGTAGTCCTGCAATTTTTTTTAATAAATTAACAGTTTTATTTCATTAAATATGTATATTACTGAATATTTAATAATATGTCAAAATAGATATACCTCGGTAACTGCTCCTCTCTATCTGTATTTGACATTGCTACTAGAAAGTGTAATGAAATTTTGGGTACCTGCATATCATTAGAAAACTGAATAATTAGAAACAAGGAAATGAAAAATAAATATGTAAAAATAGAGGCATGCATTTGTAAGTTTTAAAAATAGACACAAAATATAAATATTTACCAGAAAAATTAGGAGACTAATTTAGTGTTTTCCCACGTCCCTTCATCATGATCGGTACGTACTGCATGCACTATGTCTGTATTATATTCATTGTAATCATCTGAAAATTGCATAATAGATGAATAAGGCTCATGTAAATCACTAGCATCATCAGAATCATCATAATCACCTAAATGATATCTTTTCCCTTGAAAAACAACTGACCACTGATCATTCGACGGATCAATGACATAAAATACTTGTTTTGCATGTGTCGCCAAGATAAATGGTTCCTCATTGTGATTAAATCTTTTCAAATCAACCAGTTTAAACCCATATTCATCATGTTTCACGCCACTATTACTATCAACCCAATTGCACTTAAAAATAGTGACTCGAAATTTAATATAATCAATTTCCCATATGTCTTCAATAACTCCAAAATATGATGTTGATGCAGAAATTGGGTTTTTATCTTTGGCACTCGAAAAATGCACTGCTTCAGCGAATACCATCACACCACTATTCTGAACGGTACTCTTGTCATCCAGGTTTTTTGTGTAAAATGTGTAGCCATTGATATCAAAACCAGACCAAGTGATCACATTAAAAGATGGTCCCCCTGATAACCACTTCAATGTTTCTGATACAGATATATCTGAGGTGACTTTCTCTTTAAACCATGAAACAAATGTCTTCTTATGCTCAATCATCAACCACTTTTCATTTCTTTTCTGATATCGTAACTTTAATTCAGCAATATGTGAGGATATATATGGTTGAACCTCATCTGTGTTGTTCAAAATGTATAAATGTGCTTGTATCACTTCATCACGTGGAATGAACTTTACCTTTAAGCCTCGAACCCCTCTACCTTCTCTGTCAACTGTCATATGTCGAGATAGAGGGAGACCAATATGCTCCACCTCATTCAAATAATCAGTACAGAACTCAATCACCTCTTCTGATACATATTTTTGAACAATAGAGGCCTCTGGTCGATAAGGATTTTTAACATATCCTTTCAAAATTTTCATATATCTTTCAAAAGGATACATCCATCTTAAATAAACAGGCCCACACATTCTTATCTCACGCACCAAATGAACCAATAGATGAACCATTATATCAAAAAATGTGGGTGGGAAATACATTTCTAGTTGATAAAGAATAAGAGTTGCTTCATTCTCCAACAAATCTAAAAAATTTGGATCAACGACTTTGCTACAAATGGATTTAAAGAAATTACATAACCTGATGATTGTCTTCCTGACAGCTTTCGGTAATATACCACGCACTGCTACTGGTAGAATTTGTTGCATTAACACATGGCAATCATGTGATTTCATACCTATTAATTTACAATCCTTCAATGACAAAAAATTATTCACATTTGAAGAAAAACCGCTGGGTACTTTAATACCATGAAGACACTGACAAAAATTCATCTTTTCAATCTTGCTTAATGTGTGACAAGCCGGAGGTAAATATGTTCTTTTTCCTTTCACAGCGGGAGCTAACTCCAAACGTATTCGCATTAATATCAAGTCCAATCTAGCATGTAATCCATCTTTTGTCTTTCCTTTTATGTCTAACAAAGTTCCAATCAAACTATCACATATGTTTTTCTCAACATGCATAACATCAATGTTATGTTTTATCTCTAAAAATCTCTAATAAGGTAGTTCGAAAAAAATAGACTGCTTCTTCCAGATATGTTTTTGTAAACCAGAACTTTTTCTCTTTCCAAATGTTGAATCAATATCTTTCACTCTGTCATAATATTCTTCAGCTGACAATGGTTGAGGGGGGAGGTTGTATTCTTGTAAACCGTTAAATGCTTTTCTCAATCTACGATAAGGATGATCAATTCGCAAAAATCTTCGATGTCCCATGTACACTGTCTTTCTTCCATTCTGCAATTGATAATATGAAATTTGTTCTTCACAAATTGGACATGATTTATGTCCCTTAACACTATATCCAGATAAGTTTCCATACGCAGGAAAGTCGTTTATAGTAAACATTATCATAGCACGCAAAAGAAAATACTCTTTCTTGTATGCATCGAAAACTGTAACACCTTTCTCCCATAGCAGTTTTAAATCCTCAATCAATGGTGTAAGATACACATCAATATCATTTCCCGGTTGTTTTGGTCCAGAAATCATCAAGCTCATCATAACATATTTTTTCTTCATACATAGATGTGGGGACAAGTTGTAAAGTACCAGCAAAACAGGCCATGAACTATGTTGGCTACTGAGGCTCCGATATGGATTCATTCCATCAGTACACAATCCCATTCTGAGATTTCTAACTTCACTTCCAAAATCATGAAATTTTTTATCAAAACTCTTCCATTGTGGTGAATCGGCAGGGTGACGTAAGTTACCATCAGAAATGCGCTCATCTGAATGCCATCTTAACCTTTTTGCATCATTTGAATTTGCAAATAGATGCTTCAAACGAGGAATAATTGGAAGGTACCAAAATGATTTAGATGGAGTTTTGATTTTGGTACCTAAAAATAAATCAGAATTGAATTATCAGAATTGTTTGAAAAAAATATTGGATGATATCATTGGAAAGTAAAAAAATTGATTTTTCATAACGTTACATGACATCACCTGAAAATGAATCTGAGTTGACTTTCTCATCCATCTTATAGCGCGATGTTCCACATGTAGGACAACTTGATAAATGTTCATTTTCTTTCCTATACAGTACACAATCATTGGGGCAAGCATGTATCTTTTTATACCCCAATCCCATTGGGCATAATATTTTATTCGCCTCATAATTGGAATCTGGAAGCCCATTGCCTTCTGGAAGAAGCTCTTTTAAAAGCTCAAGTAAACTGGAGAAACTTTTATCACTCCACCCATTTTTTGCTTTTAAGTTAACTAATCTCAAAACTACTAATAACATTGTATATTTACTGCAACCTGGGAATAATGGTTTCTCAGAATCTCCATACAATCGTTCAACAGTTGGTGTTTTTTCGATGGTTTCAACACCTAAATCATGAATTAATTCTTCAATACGATCCTCTGCCTCATTATGAATATCGTCATCAACATTGGATGTTGAATTTTCAGTTCTTTCACCATGCAAGATCCAACATGTATAATTAAGGCTAAAACCATAACAAATGAGATGATCTTTGATTTCTCTGAATTTTAACTTTCTCATATTTACACACTTCACACATGGACAGAAAATCAAATCAATATTTTGATTATGCCGTTTAGCAAATTCCAAAAAATTGTCAACTCCTCTTTCATATTCACTAGTAGTTCTTCGTAGATAAATCCAATTATGATCCATTAATACCTGATATCACAATATAATTGATGAATATATTAAAACATAAAAACATTTAAATATCTATCAGATAAATTGTAAACAAAAACATATTCCATAAAAACTATTGATAATCAGATAAAAGACATCAGATATGAAACACGTTTACAAATACAGTAAACAGTTAATTTTAATATTATATACATGTGTGTTATATTGAAATACAAGGACAAAATGGTTAAATCAAAGGTTTCATTTTTTGAAAATAAAGTTTCATGATATAAATATTATATGAATGACATACAAGATAATATGATTTCTCACTATGACTACTATTGATCACACTATATTTATTTTTTTATTCATTTGATGTAACATGAATGAATCATGGAAAAATTAATGTGAAAAATAGTGCAATAACTATCCTTATTTAAGACAATGTGTATTAAGAGACATGATACAATTTTTGGTGACTATGATAACTCAACTCCCTCAATCCATGAGTTTTATAATAGGGAACTATGAACATATAAATTCATTATGGAGGGATAAAAATTCCATTGCATATTGTAGGTGACAACTTACACCCCCCATCCATGGGTCTATTGCAGCAAAACATGTCAAGGAATGGATCAACATGAAGAGAAATATATTATCCATCCATGAAAGATTAGATCATGAGAATGTTTTATTTGCAGCCTATGACTTAGAGGGGGAAGTAAATCATTTCATGACTATTATTTAGAGGGAGAGAAAGATGAATAAATATAATCAATGGAATGAGATTAGTTTAAGAGGACATTTATTAAAAATGCATGAATCTAACCCCATATATGAAAGTGGAAAGGTATTTTTGAACATTAATAGAGGGATAATGATTATATTATTATCTACGAAGAAATAATTACAATACATTATGATTCTAGTCGTATTATGGACATTGCAAGAAAAATTATTTATTATATAATGGCATGAAAATAATTATTCAAATTTTTTTAACATAATAGATAGTGGTAATTATTCATGTCTTAGTTAAATGATGAGAACCAAAAAGAATTGAGGAATTTGGCATGGTAAATCTCAAGAAGGAATGAAATAACAACAAACTACATGCAAAAATGTGAGTGAATTCATTTAACACAATAAAATTATTTTTTTGAAGAAGAATTTATTAAAATGGAAATGGAATTAAAAATATAGTACTTCATAATGTAATGAAAGATCATTTTAAACAGGAATAATGATAATACAAACAAAAAATTTGAAGTTCAACCCGAATGGAGATGTTAAATCCAAACTGCGACCGGTATAATTACTTCCAAAAACAAATAATATCAAATCTACACCAACAATGATAATACAAACAAAAAATAATGATAAATTACAACTAAAATCTAACCAATAATCAAAATCACGCAAAATAGGGTTATTGATAAAGAAATAAACAATGGGATATGAAACAAGAGATAAATAGGAAGAACACATACCCAAAATCGTGCAGACGACAAAAAACCTTCAACAATGGCCGTCCAAGATCGCAAATCAAGTTCGAAGGTCGTCGGGAGTCCGAAGCGCCACAGCGGAACTCGATTTCGACGAACGAACAAAATGAGGGTTTCTGACCGTGAATATTTTTAAAAGACTTTTCGCGTCGGTTTTAAGAAAAACCGATGCCAAAATGTTGTTTTAAAATTTTCGGCGTCGGTTTTCATGAAAACCGACGCCGAAACATTTTAAAAATTTATTTTCCGCGTCGGTTCTCAGGAAAACCGACGCGGAAAATATGTATACTAATATTATTCGCGTCGGTTCTTAGGAAAACCGACGCGGATAATAGGTATACTAATATTTTCCGTGTCGGTTTTCTTCAAAACCGACGCGAAAAATCAACGCATAATATTATTCGCGTCGGTTGTTAGGAAAACCGACGCGGATAATATGTATACTAATATTTTCCGCGTCGGTTTTCGTCAAAACCGACGCGAAATATCAATGCATAATTATTTTTGGCGTCGGTTTTTGTAAAACCGACGCCAAAAATTCACCGCACATACTATTCACGTCGGTTTTTAAAAAACCGACGTTATTACGACGACGTTAAAGCCCGTATTTCCACTAGTGGTTAGTGGTGTACATTGTATTCGGGAGAGTGTAAGGAGACAAATGTTTTTTTTTGACTTCCAGAAGGAGTTCTGGGTAGAGTTCCTCTCATCATCCATGAAGGAAGTAAAGAGGTGGGAGCTTCTTTCTCTTCAACAGGTGAGAATGTTAGTGTTGGAGATGGGAATTGGGTTTAAGGACCTTATTCATTTTTTCCCATATCATTTTCCAGATGAGGATTCTTATGTGAGACATCTTGAGGAGTCACTCCATCCTTCTATCCAGTATGCAATTACTCATTTTTCATTTCTAATGTATTTGGAGGTTCAAAAGAAGGAAGATTTGATCAAGTGGATGCACTAATGGAGATGTTTTCCATAGGAGAGGAACTAGTGTGGTTACTCAAGGAGTAGAGTTATTATTGGTAGGTCTCATTCACCAAGACCTTTGAGGTTTTGACCAGTAGGGATCCGGCCTCAGTAGCTTCCTTTCCAACCTTATGGGGCCAGTGTTTTTCATTCTTTTCTTATGATATTTATTCTAGTGTTTTTTGGTTGTGGGTTTGTATTCATCACCAAAACTAGTGCCCAGTGGTTCCTCAAGATCATTTTGGTGGAGGTGGACAGGTTCAGTGTGAACCTCAACAACAATTTCCAGTGAGGCGGTTTCAACAGCAGGTGAAGTAGGTTTTTTATCCTCTAAGGAGAGATTGATCAAGTAGAGGCCGAAATCAGGATTTTCCTTGTGTTCAATTACCATGACCTAAGCATGGTAGTGTAGGTGTTCATCATCATAGAGTTAGAGTATCTAGGTGTAGTAAATTTCACATAGTGGAGGCAGTAGTTCCAGAGGGTCCAAAGATCATCATAGGTATGATCAGTTTGTTTAGTACCCATATTTATGCATTATTTAATTAAATATCATCATAATACTTTATCCCACCCACTCTATCCCATGCTCTGGTACTTGATGTAGAGAGGCTTCCCATGCCCCTGGTATTAACTACGCCATTCATAGGCTAAACTAGCTTGTTTGATGTGTGCTTAGGATGTAGAGTGATAATGGTTCCACATTAGTCATGTGGAGATATTTTCTTGTTATAGATGTATCCATAAAATTTTATCATCTTCATCTACTAGTTTTATTCCATACCTACTATTTATACTACTTCCATAGTAGAGTCGTATTTTCAGATGTGGATGGCCAATGTGTGGTTTTATTTGGTGATCGGGGTTTTTGGGTGGCCAGTTGGAATGTAGAGCCCCCTATTTCCTTTTTGGATGATTTTTGGGTTTAATTAGTGGACGCTGGGATGGTAGAGGTTCCCAGGGTCATTGAAAATTTCCTATATGTTTTTTCCAAGGATTTTGTGATGTTACCCCCTCAACGTGATGTTTCAAGATAGACTTGCAGTCTAGTGATTCTCTGATTTCGATGGATCCTTATCAAATGGAACCTTATGAGTTGTGGGAGTTGAGTATTTGGATATATAATCTAATGTGTAAGGGTTTTATCTAGACCATTATTTCATCTTGGGGTGATCTGGTGTTGTTCTCAAAGAAGGCAGACGGTAGTATAAGGTTGTGGATAGACTATCAGAGGTTTAATCAGGTGATGGTAAAAAATGGTTACCCTCTTCCAAGGATAGATGATCTTTTTGACCAATTGATAATGGAGAGTTGGTTTTCTAAGATATATCTATGGTATAGATATCACCAATTAAGGTTTAAGGAGGGTGATATCCTAAAGACTTCTTTCATAAGTAGGTATGGGCACTTCGAGTTTATAGTCATGTCATTCGGTGTTATGAACATTCCATCTATGCTCATGGGGATTATGAAATCCATGTTTTGTGAGTTTATGGATCATTTCTTCATCATATTCATCAATGATATCTTAATCTACTCAAAGTAATATGATAATCATGCTAATAATCTCATAATTATCTTTCAAGTTCTTCAACTTCACTAGATCTATATAAATTTTTCCAAGTGTAAGTTTTAGACATGAGAGGTGCATTTAATTAGGCTTGTGGTATCTCAATAGGGTGTGGTAGTAGACCCATATAAGGTTAAAGTATTTTTCTTCTTGGGAATCACCCAAGAATGTGGCATAGGTTCTCAGTTTCCTTAGTCTCGTAATCTATTATCACAAGTTTTTACTTGATTTCTCTTTATTTGTATCCACATTGATAGATTTGACTAGGAAGGACGATGATTTTGTGTGGAGTGATCAGTGTCAGGAAGTGTTTGGTTATGAGAAGGGGAAGTTGGTTAGTGCTCTCATACTTCAGTTTCCTAAGGAGGGAGTGATGTTTGAGGTGTTTTGTGATGCTTCCTATCTGGGATTGGGATGCATAATGATACAGCAGTAGGAAAAGATCTCTTATGGGTCTATGAAATTACATACCCATGGGTGTAACTATGTCACCAATGATATGAAGCTATAATTGGTTATGTTTTCACTAAATTTTTTGTTGTATTACCTCATTAGGGAGTGTTTTTTTCTTCACAAATCACAAGAGTTTTAGGTATATATTTTCCAAATGTGATTTGAACTTACAGCATTGTAGGTTTATGGATTTTCTTCAATATTATGATTTTGAGATCTTCTACACCTTGGGAAAAGGAAATTTTTTGGCCGATGGTTTAAGTAGGAAGTTATGGAAGGGTGTTGTTCAGGAATCTGGGATTCTTGGAGAAAAATGGAGGAGTTTGTGGCCTTGCGCTTAGATGCAAAGGTGGATGATGGCAGAGGATGTTTATTTCAAATGATGGTACAGTCTTCCCTAATGTAACAGGTGGAAAGTATTAGTGGATAGACTTAGAGGCATAGGTGATGCATAATTGTTTTGTCTGTTGTGATTCTCTAGAGGGATAGTCAGAGGATAGTCGGAACCAGATGTTGTTTTATGGGAGTTTTTTTATAAGAATTTGTGGGGGAACCCTCCGTGAGTTTCAAAACTCACCTTTGGCAGTACACTTAGGAGTTTACAAGATGTATCATGGATTTAAGATGCAATTTTGGTGTCCTAAGATAAAACAGGTAGTGGCAGAGTTCGTGGAAAAGTGCTCAGTTTTCATGCAATTAAAGGTCGAGCATTGTGTTCCTAGTGGTTTCTTGTAGCCCTTGGATGTCCCTAAGTGGAAATATTATTAAATCTTGATGGATTTCAACATAGGGTTTCCCCAATATTATGGAGGTTGTGATTGTATCTAGGTGTTCATGGATTGGTTGATGAAATCATCCCACTTCTTAGAGATCAAGGAGTTGGGCGTAGTGGATGTTTTGGATAAGAGGTATATGGATGAGGTGGTACAGTTTCATGGAGTTCTAAGTTCCATTTTCTTGGACCAATATGAACATTTTACCTCAAGAGTCTATTTGGGGTTACAAAATTCTTTTAGCACTCAGTTATGCCTCAGCACTACTTTCTACCCTCAGAAAGATAGGCAGATGGAGTGAACTATCCAAATGTTGGAGGATATGTTTTGGGCGTGAATCTTGGACTATAGTGGATCTTGGGTACAAAACTTGTATTTGGTAGAGTTTTATTATAATAATATCTATCACTCTTCCATTTGTATGTCTCCATTTGAGGATTTTTATGTGATATTGTGTCGTTCAACGTTGTGATGGACGGAGGTTAGGGAGACATTATTTCTTGGTCTCAATGTGGTGCAAAGCATGATAGAGAATGTTCAGCTTGTTCATGAGAGGATGAAATCAAAGCAGGACTGGAATAAATCTTATGTCAATCGCAGAAGGAGCCCCTTGGAATTTGAGGTTGGGTACTATGTGTACTTGAAGGTTTCCCCTCGGTGTGGGAAGCAAAGGATTGGTAGGGGTAATCTTTCTCCTAGGTTTGTTGGTCCCTTTGAGGTTTTGGGGAAAGTTGGGGAGGTGACATATTGGTTGTTGTTTCCACCATGGTTGGATAGGATCCATAATGTCTTACACATCTCTTAGCTTCATATGTATCTTCATGATTACTCCCATGTCATTGACTGGGGAGAGTTGGATATCAAGGATGAGGCAACGTTCATGCAGCAACCAGTAGAGATCCAAGATCATTAGGAGAAGGCATTGTGTAGATGGACCATTTCTTTGGTTCATGTGTTGTGGAGGCATGGTGGCCTATAAGAGAGTAATTATAAGTGAGAGACATAGATTCTTTCCTAGTACTCAGAGTTGTTTTTGTGTTTTTCTTTTCTCTGTCTTTCTTTTTGATGTGATGTTTGAGATCATATTGTTTTATTTGATGAGTTATTTTCCTTGTTTTGTGATATATGTGGTGTGATGTGTGATAAAGTTCTGACATATGAAAAGGGTATGAATATATTCCTAGTCAAGACACATCAAATTCAATGTGATTAGACATGTTTATGTGAGTTAGTGTCTCTTAGAGCGGATAGTTTCTTGACATGGAGGATGGAATTCCCGGATTCGTGTGTTTGGAATTTTGTGGTTCGTTGGTTGTAGTGGTTGTTGGTTTGGGATTTGTGGAGGCCAAGATGGATGTGCAGTGGATGTTTGGTAGTGTAGTTGTGTTAGAGGAGGTATCTCGTAGTTGTGGTGATGTGGTTGTGCAGTTTTATTTGTGGTAATTTGGGTTGTCATGTTTGGTTGGTGGTAGAGTTTGAGGAATGACGAGATCCTTTAAAGGTATCTCACGGGGTGGTTGTTCAGGCCCCTTTCCTTCTAGGCTTGGTTTTGGATTCTTGAGGGTGGTAATAATTTTATACGTATATGATTTAATTTTTTGTTTCCTTCTAGTCTGTTACTTTTCTTGTTTTGAGCATTGGAGATGTTTGAGGGAGGTTTTGGGAGTTTTAAGTGGAATATGGAGGTGCAGTAGGGCTACTACAGGAGATGAATGTCATGTAAAATTTACACGATATCAGAGTTGTTTTCACGGATTTTCCAGGTCAGGTTCATGATGTGTATATTTTCAGGGTTAAATAATAAGAAGTTGATGTGTTTTTTGGAAAAAAACTGAACCCTGAGGATTACACAATGTGAAAGGGGATTACATGTCATGTAAATACCTGATGTAGTGTAGTTTTAAAATTTATTTTTCAGACAAATTTTAATTCATTAGTCCATGGATTATTCTTCTTCTAATTTTGGGTGAACCCTAGGTTCCCCAAGGATTTCTTCAAGACATCTTCCTCCCTCTTTGATATGTTGGTCCTAGTGGTTGTTTGTTGGAAATCTGTGGTAATCTCTTCCTTCTTCTTGGATGGTTTTCTCCCATTCTTCATCAAGGTTTCACTACAGTGGTGCGTTTTGGTTTGGGTTGTGTGTTTGGTATGTGTTTTGATTATATTTAGGTGTCTTGTAGGTTGATCTATGGTTTCTTATAGTTCATTTGTGTTTGCAGGTGGTTCTTCTCTCCCTTGCAGTGTGAAGAGAGTCATTAAAGATTCTTTTATGGAGGGAATCCCTTGTTCCTCTTTATTATGTATCATACGGGAGGGTTTATCATTTTTTTAATCTATGGGTTATGGTTGTTTTGGCTTAATAAAATATAAATAATTGGTTAAATTGAAATTTAAAGTGGTAAATGGGGTGTTATTCTAATACTTTTATAGTTTTGACATTATTTGTGATATTGTGGATGGTACGAGCTTATGGCCCCGCTGAAAATTGTGGTTGATGGGGGCTTTGATTTTTCTGGATGATATGTCATGTGACTATTATGAATATTTTTATTGTTTTGATATCACCCTAAAATGGAAACTAATTAACCACTTATCTTTGGATAATAAAATGGTTTCCCCGGGATTATGGTTGTGTGATAACACCCCTAAAATAAAGTGAAATGTGCTAAAATCCCCTTTGTAGATTTGTAAAATGATCTTGATGTGTTGTTATGTTTTTTCGTTCTTTTGGGACAATGATGTTTGGTTGGGGAATGTGTGGTTTATGTATTTTGGGTTGTGATTTCGGGGTGATGAGGTGGTTTTTGGGTTGTGCTTTTGGAGCGGTGATGTGGTTTGTTGGATGTGCTTTTAGGGAGATGAGGTGGTTTATGGGCCATGCTTTTGGGGAGGTGAGGTTATTTGTTGGATGTGATTTTGGGGAGGTGAGTTGGTATATTGACTATGATTTTTGGGTGGTGATTTTGTGGTTTCTTTGTGCTATATTCCTAAGTAGTGATGGAATAAATGATTAATAATGATTAAAATTACATGGGTTGGTTTGGTTAATGGGATGGAATGGTTAATGAATAATTAAATGGTGGGTTGTGTGGTTAAATGTGGTTGATTCTAAATAATGAAAATAAATAAATGATTTAATGGAATTTTTTAGAAATTTGAATGTGGATTGTGGCTTGTTATGTGGTGTTATACATTTAGAGGTGGAAACAAAAGTGACGGTGTTGTGAGTTGGTTGGTTTTTTTATGAACCCATAAGTTGGGCTTGAGTTTTTGACATTATATATATATATATATACTTGTATATTATTTTGATTTCTATATGAACCCCCAAAAACATCAAGCACTATGTGGTGACGCCCATATAGTCACATAGGGGGTGTTTTTTTCAATATCTTGTGAGGAGTAAAGATGGTTGGGTACCCACTCTTTCCCACTCTCTCTTCCAAGCGAGGTAGGTATTGCACATGATATGATGGGAAAAGGTCTTTTAGTATATTATATGGTAGTTGTGATATCCCAGGTGTTTTCAAGCGAGATTTGATCGTGCTTTTGGGGCAGTGGCCCAGGTGTTTTTGGGCGGGATGTGATATGAATGTGCTTGTGGGATGGCTTTTGGTGGGGGGTTGTATATGGTATGAGGAGGGCGTGAGGTTGATATCCTACATGTTTTTGATACCCTGCTACTCTATTTATGATATTGGTTATGTTGTGTCCAAGGTTTTTTTGGGTGAGATGTGTTGTGTACATGCTCTTGGGGCGGCGAGCCCAGGTGTCTGTGGGTGAGGTGTGTTGTGACCATGCTTGTGGGGATATGTGGTATACAAAAGAGATGGTAGTGCTAAGACATATGACGTTGGGTGTGAGAGTGGCATACTAGTGGGAAAGTTGTGTGGGGTACCCTTATCAATGTTATTATTGTTATATTATTTTACGTGGCTTGAAATATTTGGTGATCATGCCTTGGTGAGGTTGGGATTGTTAGTATATGTTTATAGGTGTTGTTTGGTTCTACTTTTTTCTCATGGGTTCATTAGTATTCTTCTTTCACATGTGCACGAGAGACTTTGGTTTTCCTATTGAGTATACTTGTATTCTCAACCTATGTATATAAAACTATTTTCATGTTTATATAAGGATTACCTAGACCATACTGGACATTACTAGCTTGGACCTTGGATAGTTGTCGTGTCGTTGCTTTATCTTTTATCTTGGGTATTCACTTTGGAGACCTTTATTGTATCTGTTTCATTTATACATGCATTGTGGGATGGTTGGGGTTTATTTTTATATTATTTCCTAGAGTTTATTAGGGATTATTCATATTATCTCCAAATCCTATTTGTATTATAAAGGGTAAGGACTCCCATACATGTGATTTTTATACCCTCGGTACTAGTTGCCAACCTAGGGCCTACTGGAGGTGGGACTCGGGGGGTCATTGTCTCTCTCCACTCATTACGGTGTATTTGGATAGAGGGGGTCATAAAAATTCAATTTGAAAAAATAAAATTAATTTTTTAAATAATAGTGTCAGAAAAATATTAAGGTGAATTTTTGGTATTTTTCTAAAAATTTTCATCTTTTGACGAATATTGAAAATATTGATTTTTATAGAAAAATGTATTTTTCTTTTAAAATATTTACAAGATAAAATTATGTTTTGGATTATTTTTAAATTTTGATTATTTCATTTTTATATAAAATAATCCAATTATTTTTTTAAAGTATTTTATACATGAATTTATTATAAAAACATTTTATGTTTTAAATGGGTATTTTTCCAAAAAACTGTTTTTCATGGCATTTTACAGATTTTATTTTAAATTAAATTATCCAAATTATATGTATTGAATTTTTAAAAATAGATGAAAAATTTGGATTCATAAGGTTCAAATTTATTAAATATGTCCCTTTTATTCTTGTCTAATATGAATAGTAACCATCATAAATTTTGTTACCACAGTAAAGGGTAAATTGGATAATTTTGGTTAAAAATAAAATTATAAATTCTATAAAATGACTCTACCACTTTAAAAAAAATTATTTTATAGATAAAATTAGACTCATAACACATACATATCTATTTTAAGTTTTTTAATGGACATTTTTCCATGAAAATAACTTATATAATATTTAAATCAAATAAAGTCACAAAATGTCACTTTCTTTGTCTTTAATATCCCTTATGTGTCCACAAGCAGAAAAAGTTATGTTATGAATGAATATAACTAAAAAAATTTAACTTAATAAAAATATTTTCCTAATATAAATTTATTTTTTACTTTTTGGGTCACTTAGATGAAATTATGGTATTTATAAAATTTTATTTAATAAAAATTTAAAGATATCACATTCATGTTTTAAATAATATATCATTTTTTATATAAGATTAAAAAAAATATTAAAACATAAATATTATACTTAAATATAGAATATTTTTCTTCATTATGGTATTTTATTTTTAATTTTTAGTGAACAAAAAAGTATATTAAATAATTACACAACACTAATGTAGTAGTTATTTTATTAATGGAAATATCAAATAAAGGTTACTAAAAATATTAAAATAAATAAAGTTTGAGATAATTAATGTGATAAAAAAATTAGATGAACTTGACCTCTTATGTATATAATAAAATATTTGGTTCGAAGTTAACTTTTTATCTTGGTATTTTTAAAAGTCCAGGTAATTAATAGTGTAAAAATTGAAACTAATGATATTTTATCAAAATAATATATTCTTAAATTATTTAAAAATCATAAAACCTATTTAAAAATAAAAAATAATATAATATGTTATAAAATGTTATAAATTTCTCATTTATGATTTAATTGACATCACATAAGTAAAATTTACAACCTTTTAATATTTAAAAAATTATTACCTTAGTTAAAATTAAAATTGGTTAATTAAGGGTTAATCAAAATGAAAATATTTAAAATAATAACTAAACTTATCTAAAATATACTGGTTGATATGATTACAAACTTATCTCATATTATCTTAGAATACATTTCCTTTTTGAGTTATTTTTATTTATATTGAATTTATTTTAGATTAATATTTTTAGAAATTTCAAAAGTACCCCTCACCTCAATTATAAAAGGGTGCCTCCTTCCTAACTTATTAAAATACCATTGAACCTTCAAGCTATACCATACCCTATAATTTTCTCTTATCAAATTCTCTAGACACATTAAATAGGTTATATTCTTCTAAAAATACCAACCCGAGGGTCCCTAAGAGAAGATCAAAGGGAAGTTTTCTAAGGAAGAGGTAATCGTCTTTACCGAATCTTCCAAGATTATCTCTTATTATACTTCACCTTAATTTTTTATTTCAATTATAAATTAATAAATCCAGTATAAACTATATTCTAGGATGTTATTATGATTATTTAACAATCATATTTCACCTTTTATTCATTCTATAAAAAACAAAAGTGACACGCGTGTGTACGTATGTATTATCATCTCCACAATGTGGTGTAATCTATTTTTAATCACCACTTTATTTGTATGGGTATAAAGATAGAAATAATAGATATATATAATAATTATAACATGATATTTATTCTAGAAAAAAATATATACCATCCACTTCCTTACCCTATTACTATTAAGAGAATGATATCATCGCTCATGCGTACGCGCGGCCTACCATCTCCACGATGTGATGCGATTCATTTTACATATTCACCATTAAAGAATTATTATATAAATGTATATAAAAAATAAATTTGATATATATTATCTTAATTATATAAATTACATTACTATATCTTGTTCATAAGAAATGGTACTTATACGACAAAACATGCATTGGAAAATGAAGCAGTTAACACCCAAAAGAAGAGTAATAATGAAATATTATTAACAAACGGATAATAATATGATCATATATTATATCAAAAATATAAATATAAATATGGTTATACAATAATTAAATGAAAATTTTTAATTGATTATACATAAGTTTCAAATACGTATGAAGGAAACCAAAACTAAGGTAATGGATTTTTGTCTCACTTTTATTTCAGTGGGACACGTGCCTTATACACTAGTTTCTTTTGTGTTATGTATATATTGCCCATGAGTTTCTTTTATGAGTATTATTCTAAAGATTATGGTATTTTCATATCCATATATAATTTTATTTCTTTCATGGGTCATATTATTCTACTAATTATAAAGTGGTAAGGGTTAATTTCACAATAAAATTATTATATGAGATTGTTTATACATAAGTATTTTCCAGGAAATATTTATCTTCCATTACCATATTTCATAAAAATGTATTTCAAATTTTTTTTTACTATTCTTATACAATTTTTTAAATTCATTTTTACCTATATTTTAATTTTTACTAAATGTTTTGAAAGGAATATTTTTATCATTTTCCTAATTATGTACTTTGTGAATTTTTCAGCAAAAGTACGAGTAGAATGTTTTTTTAAATTATATAGCATGAACAAATTTTTACACATTCATGAAACCTTAATGACTTGAAACTTACCCTAAAATATTACAAGATTATTTTTAAATAAAAAATTATCTTTTAAATTTTCATGGAATTTTAAGAAAATAAAATGTTTTCAAAGTATAAAGGATATTTTCCTCAAGAATTATTTTTAAGTGATCTTTCAAGATTGTTTTCCATATATGATAACATTATTTGATGTTACTTATTTTTAAATAGGGATATTTTTCAATGATGATATACCTATTGTTCCAATGGTTGGTTTATGTTTATTATGGAATGATGTTTATGAAACTCATTTCTTTCCATGGGTTATGTTATGATTGAATGATGTTTTGAAACCCATTTCTTTTCATGGGTTTTGATATGATGAATGAATTATTTTATTGTGGAACACATATGTATGGTTTTCAATATATAATGGGTGGGACCTATATCTCCCTCCAATGTATTGGGTAAATATTTATATCTCATGAGATAAGTAGGACTGAAATGAGGAGTGAACTTGGTTCAGTAATATAGGGCTAGAATGGGAAGTAAACTTGATTTAGTAACATAGGAATAGAACATGGAGTAAAATAAGTCCAGTAAAGGATTTTATCCACTATTATGGTTTTTCCAATGATCCTTGACTAATATAAAAATTATTTTCTATGCTTTATGTATTCCACAATTTCATATCTTGTGTTATGATCTCATGAAATATGTTCTTTATGAACTTCTATGATTTATCCCCGGACATGATATCATGATATTTAATATGGAGGATATAATTTTCAATTTTTTTCTTACATTCTTATGTATCATGATTGTTAAATGATTTATAACTCCCTTGTTTACCCTTACTGAGCATCATAGATCACCCTTTCTTATGTTTCTTTTCTCCAGGTTATAAAGAAAGGTTTTATGTAGGAATACTAATAGGGAAGATCTTTATGGGAGATGTTGAAGATATTTCACCAAATTAGAATATTTTGTTCCAAGTTTCTTAAGGCACTAAAATATTATGGTCCTTGATCTTTTTTTTAATTTAATGAATATTCATCTAAAAGGATGTAATATCCATGTATGAAAATCATGGGTCATTATAATGACTGAAGGTATGTAGTATGATACTTCTCACATAAGATTAAATATTTAAAATTTAATATTAACTTTATCATGTTGTGTCATGTTCATCATCAATCATGTCATTATTTCATCATCCTCATAAAAACTTGGGGAGTCCTTCAGATCCAAGCCTCCTTTTCGTATCAAGTTTTATTAATAATCTATAATTTTCTTCAATATTTCTCATGATGTTACAAGATCACCTCAATATCCTTTATTTATGTTAATCCATTCATATTTTATATTTTTACTTGTGAAAAGACAAGTGATATTCTCAGATTCACTCCAATCATAAATAAATCTTCTTTAGAGTGATAGAAATACAACACTACAAAACATGTATATATGAAATATATTAGTGTGTCATGAACTCCTCAACGATCAGATAAAATCCATATCAAACTCCGTTTTAAGGTTTATTTTAACACACTATCAGGTTATAGAGTGTTTATGAGAGATATTTATCCCTCTGTGAATATAAAATTATGTGGACAATGTAAATTTCCTTAATTATCACAATGAGTCAAAAGATTAATTTTTTCTTTTTACTCCATGTGATTCTCCATTCCACCCAAAGTTCTTTATGGGCTAGTCATGGAATGTGATTATTGATGACTTGGTTCTAAAACGGTTCCATTTACACTTTCATGAATATCCTTAATGGGTCAACCAAGGAAACCTATGAACTAAAACATCTTTATTGGTCTTCATAGATAACATGGAACCTAATCCCATAATTATCCCATAGTAAATGCTAGAATCTCCAATACTATTATTCCAAGGTTGATTCCTCACTTCATCTATATTAAACTCAACTTAGGTTGATCTTCTTAGATATTCGTCTTCCTTAAAAAATATAATATTCCATGCACATAACAATCTCCTGAATAATATTAATCTATTAAATGTATCTCAAATCCAGAATTCTTGTATGGTGTCATCAACTATTGATTAAAAATACAATAAAACATAACAAGTAATGCATGAACTTCATCATTATGTCATTTATAGGCACATCACCAATCATAATAAATTTGTATCCCTTATAACTTAAGGTCCATACACAAGTGATTGATAATATTATCCCCACCCTAGGAGAATCCATATCATCATCCTACTAAACTAAAATACTTGATCCCTAAATTCCACAACCAGAAAATCATCAAACATACTAACCATATGTGACTGACCAGATGATACATCTCATTCTATGGTTATACTATCAAACAAACAATGGTGTACTCCTCACTATATGAACTTCCTTATACTACTTCTAAAACACTAACTCGATTTGAAACTATCCCTTTTAACGAATTGTAGAATATAACCCATGCTTGTGCGATCTCAATAAACCCCTCCTACATCACTTTTCGAGGTCTATGATACAACGGCTCCCTAAAACTGAAAAACTAAATCACTATATAGTGAATCATAAATTTATATTCACAATAGTACTTATCTTGTTTTATGATAAATTTGTAAACCCTCATTAAATCCCATTTCATAATGGATGGGGAACACCACTCCAATTTCCCTACTACTAGATCTAAGCTACCCTACTCATCATCATCTCACTAAGATTATCAATCCATTGTCCATACTCAATACTGATGGATCTATATCCTCTTCTGGATCACACCCTAGGTGTTACTAATTATAAAAACCCACTAGAGTCCCATGAATTATCATTAAGAATTCAGGGAATAAAAGATTCTAAACACCATTCTAAACCACTGTCCCTCTCAATCTCTAAAACCTATGTAATTTTAAAAGGGCCTAACATGCAACACATTCCAACACTCCACATATTGAAAATGGAATCACATGAAAGAAATATTAATTTTCCCTTAAGTTTTACAACTTCCCTTCAAAGGTCACATACCACCCACACTTTTCCCCCCATGAATAGAGTGAATTTTATAAAGAACTTTTCTTACTAGTCTTTATTCATCATTGATCTCAGTCAGTCCCTAAACAACATTGACATATACTACTATTTTAATGATTAAAATCCTTGAATAATACTTCCATGAGTTACATATAATCAATTTTAGGCTCATTTTTCTAATCAACTAGCCATGTATCCCATTTATATAAAACACATCAACCCATAACACCCTAAATGCTTTATTTTCCAACAAACTCTAGTATGTATACCTATATCAAAACTAATCTCATTATCACACATCACTCATCCATTTCTTAAATCTAAAAAGTGTCAAATAACACTCTACTAACCTTAAACCCAACCATCTAGGATTATCTTTCACTATCCCATAGAAATTTGTACCCATATCCAACAATGTTAGGCATCAATCCAATCTTATCCTTTGAAAATATCTGTGATACAAGATCACTATGAGTGTTTTATATCTTAATAACTTAATGAATCCCACATGCTTTTCTATACCCTCTCAATGGTATATTTCTCCTTGAGGAAGGTTTTTACCACTCTAAAATATATCCCAAGTATAACCCGCTTGTATAAATCCATCATCAAGGTATCAAATGCCTAAATCTACTCACTAAGTCTATCATGAATCACATGCACCAAGTGATTGTATATCATGATCAGGTGATAACACATGATAAAATAAAAATATCCAATCATCAAATAATTTTAGGAACTTTATAAATAAATCCATAAAATATGGTTTAATTTAATAGAATACCAACAACAAATTATATAAGAAAACACTAAAAAAATTGTTGAAATTTTAATAAACAAATCCCCATCATAACCAAGTGAACAATCACACACAAACACATGAATGTCAAGTGAACCCTACAAGAAAACTATGATGCATGTACACATTCCTCTTTCCATACTAAGAAAAGAGTGAAGCAGTCAATAACAAACCCAAACCAACATGATTAAATTAATATCTCAACTAGAGTAGAAGAAACCAAAAAACACAAACACATAACCCTAGTAACTTGGAATTTCACTAGAAAAGTGTTTATAAAGTACAAGAATAATGTACATTCAAATCTATGACAATAGCTATCTCCATATTCCATGTCCCAAATAATAATATAAAATAAAAAAATTATTTGAACTATTCTGTAACACTCTGGCCCAGTCTGCCCAAATAGTGATCGAGTCAATGACACCATGAGAACTCAGGTGCACCCACTCGTATGTCAGAGGCTGTCAACTATAAGTGTGAGTCTGTGATCAAAATTTTAGAGAGTATTATCTCAATATCATATCCATAAATAGAAAATAAAAAACAAAATATAATCCAAACCAATATCATAGTACGAATATGGGGTTATAACTATAATAAACCCACAAAAAATAGCATACACCCTTGCTATAACAAATAAATATTCCATACATAAATCTCATACATTAAATGATTTTCCATTTTTCCTAACATATACAATATAAAATAAAGAACATATATACACAATGGGATCTACCACAAACTCAAATTCTCACCTTAATCTCATATCCAAACCTCATTGAGAAACTCTAACTTAAACCATTTTATAACCTTTGATCAAAACTATATATCTTATATAAGTTTTGAATGTCCACTAAATTTCATTTATAGGGTGTGATAAATTAATCTCAGTCTAGAACCACCAACGGGGTCCCTAATATATGTTATGATATAGAAATGTATGCATGATGAAATAAATAAAGTAGTAACATGTTGCATATAAGTAATCAATTTAGTTCATCATGTACTAACTAGGACACTATGATACCCAACCCTACTTGGTTCTAATGAAGTCAAGGAATCATTTATATCATGACCACAGAAAATATAAGGTTGTAATATACCCAATATAGCCTCCTATAAGGAATTGTATCAAAGGGATGGAATTGTATATCCGACTATGTATAATATGAAAATTAATCAAGGAAAGGTATAACATAACCAACCCTGAGTATATAGAAGATGAATAAAAAAATAACATAGACAAAAATACATACATAAGAAATGAATTAGAGAATAGTATAATATTTCAAAATCCATGTACATAGGAAATGCATCAAGGAAATGTGTAACATATCTAGACCCATGCGCATAAAAACATAATAGAGAAATTTATAACATATCCAGACTCATATACATAGGAAACGCATCTGAGAAAGGTGTAACATAGCCAAAACCACATATATTGGAAACCTAGGCAGTAATTCATAACCTTTTGATACCCATAGGAATATAAATATCCATCATATTCTTAGAATCTTCAGTACAATACATTGAATCAATAAAGTCAGGGTAATAATCAACCACACATAAAAGGAAAGCATATCATATACCCTAGATCTCTTCTAGTATCTTACACATATAATGAATCTCATATCCTAACTCACACCAGCCTATATTAATCCATGATATTTCCTCAATATCTATATCACAACTCTCCATTTTACCATATTATTAAGATCATTCCACTATTTTATATCATAACTCACAATACATGATAAAACAAACTGATTAACATCAATATTTTGATCAAGGAAACCATAAAACATGGTTCCTTAGAAACCAACATACTCCTTACTCAATATTACTAACTCATTCCTATCACCATAAAGGTGATTTTATAACCTATAGTCTTCACACAATATATTCTTAAGAGACTTTCCTAACAATTATCTCATTTTTCAATATTTCCCAACCACCTCCATGACTGTGAAAATTTATAATACACTCCAAACTAAACCAATCACAAGGATTATTAGAGAACCCACTACCAATGCCTTTACACATCCAACCCTAGGTAGATCCCTCACCCATACCCACCAAACCACATTAGGCATGAAGTCAAGAAGATACCCTACAACTAATGAAATCTTCCCTCTTTCTACTAATTATCGATTATACCCAATAGGAAGGACCATCATCATTTATTCTCCCTTTATACTCTACATGATAAATATATCCTCATGTACACTAAGCATCATAAGTCCTATGTTTCTCAAGATTAATACCCAATCCACAACTTCCCCTCTTAAGAGAGGATTTACCATGTTCCAAAAGATCCCTTGGTCACCTAATCAGTATTTTAGAATACCTAATCCTTCCTAACCCCTTTAATTAGCCTAAGGATACCCAACCTAGTTTGCTCATAATTTAACCCAAGCCATAAAACTAGTTAGTGGTCCATTATTCATCGATATCTCCCACACCTCCTTGGTGATGAAGTCACTAGGCGATCCTAAGAAAATCAACCTAGGGAGAAGTTTCCATACAAATCAAAAAAAGGTACTTTCTAATCTAACTCATCAATTAAAATCCCCTTGGTCCCATTTTGAGTTTCTTGAACCCAATCCCTCATACAACCAAACACTATCTCGCGTACTCTATAATCTATTTTTTTGGAATAAACTACTTTTTGAGTTGAGAGGGAACCTTTAAAATACTAAACGTTCACCACATTACCAAATGAAAATTTTAAATTTCAAAATGTCAAGTTGATCTAGCAAGAAATTAGGATGAGGCAGCACATTGGATAGATAAAGTATCATGAGGGTGACATATTTCACCTTGATATTTATTCCCAATGAAGAATGAAGTCTCAAATCCCTAAATGTTTGTTATAGTCACCTCACACTCATCATTGTCGACACCTTCACTACTGGAACCACCATCACAAATAGAAAATTATCATTAAATGTCCCAAAAATGGAATCAAATTTTTAAAAACACTAATAAACCAATGAAACACCACAAAAATATAAAAATACTATACATCCAAATCATGAGAAACATCATCAACATCATTTAGAAATCATTAACTAGGAAAACCTCCAAAAACACCTAAATAACACCACCATCATCAAACACTTGAAACAAACTCCACTAATAGAGCTTCAATTAGGAGGCCAAAGACTACAAAATCAACTACCATAGAATCACCATCCTCAATAAAGGATTTAACCCCCAATATAATCTCTCTGTCTATCCTTATCCAAGATGATTCCAAATTCAATCCATTTAACAAGTTTTATATCTCATACCACAACACCCATGAAATTAATTATAAGAATCTATAATTAATTAAACAATTTAATTTAAAGAGGCAACCCCCTAAAACTCATCGAGTGACAACTCAATGCTATACCCAAGACTAATGACATACAAAAGGTCCATGTAATGTCTTTAATAGCCTCAGAAACAAAATCCCTATAATTCAGTGCCAAGAAACTCACTAATTTCATTCAATTAAATCAAAACATCTAATTTAATTCATTGAATAACATAACTCAACTAAAATAGTGAATAATTATATGAATTATTCATTCCTTGTTGTCCTCTATCCACATCACATGAAATACCCTTGGTTCATAACAATACCACCATGATCTAATGGAATCATAATTCAATCCATAATGCTGAATCACCATAAATTAGTGTGAAATAAAAATAAATGAGAGTAGAGAAAGAGGTAAAGGAATCATATTTTGGATCCTTATAGAATAACCACTACAATAATCCCTAATCAAGGGTTATTTGAGGGAGGAATGAGGAGGGTATAAGTATAGCAAATTTTCCTCATTGTTTCATTATTCCTTCTAAAAATAAAAGGGGGTTGATCATGAAATTATGGTCATTCATCAATTTTTTATAAAATAGACAAGACTATAATGAGTACTCAATACACTAACATCAAATACCTGGTGGATTAAAATAAAAGACCACCAACCTAAGAATACCACTATATAGCGGGTGCCCTCCCACTGAGTACCTTATGGTAGTTGACAACATGTCGGATCCATCAGTCCATTACCTAGTACCTGGTCCATCGCCAATGGGTGCCTGGTGGTGTTTGTTTCACTTGGAAGCAACACCACCCTGCTCCAATCATTTAATAATTTCTCAAAACACCTCCTAAACCCTCAATCATTCCCCATACATGTTCAATAACTAAGAATCTAGAGAGAATCTAAAAATTTAAACTCACTCAAGACCTAGCTCTCAAAAATTAAAATTTCATCTAAATTCACCAACCCATAAAGACAAAGTTAGTTGTACTCAACATCTAGGATGTGGGTAATGTAGATGGATAACTACTATACCTTTTTTTAATATATTCCAAACATGGTGTTTTTATATGGTTATATGGTAGTGATATGGTATATCATAATGATTTAGTACATGACGGTGGATATGTGGTCGCGGTTATGTAGTATGCAAATGTGGTTTCGGTTGTGTGGTCATGGATATGATGTGGTTGTATAGTTGTGGTTGTAATGTGGTATTTGGTTATAGATCTAATGTTTATATGTGGTTGTGGTGTATAGATATATAAGGGATGGGATTTCTAGTACGTATGTCATTAGGATGTGAGGATGACTAGATTAATAGGGAAGCATGTTCAGGGTAACTTCTTAATATATTTTCTTGATAAATGTTTTATTTTACTTGTATATAGATTTTTTAAGAAATAATTGGTCTAAAATACCTATCCAAGTACTTGGATATCATACTCAGACCATTGTTCCACAATCCTAGGGCAGTCAAGAACAAGTTGTTGGAGTTGGTTCCCTAGGACTAACCTATTTTGTACTTTCTATTACCTATATATTCAAATACCTGAATATTAATAAATATTCTCTCACATTATGAGTGTTTTTATTTAAAAAATTAATTTGATAATGGTCTTATAGTATTTGTCGCATAGAAATGCTATAGTAGTTCCCTGCTGTAATGAGAACCTTGAAGTACTATGATAATATTGTTAAATATGTTATATGTCCAAATGACATATATCTAATTGTAAATAGATGATATTTGATTATTGGAAACTAGAGAATTGCAATACATTGAGACTTATTCTCATGAAGGTCTCACTTGGTAATCTCCAAGACTAGAGGTTATGAGGATAGACATGCCAATAGAAATTTCACTTGTTATGTGTCATTGGATATTATTATATGAAAAAATGTATATTATTCCTTGGACTTGAGATTATTATTAATGTATATCATGAATTGTGTAATTTGATGTATTATTGAAAACTGTGATGATATATGCTCATGGTGAATTAGGATACGTACGGTGTGTTAAAGTGATATGACATTAACTGAATAAGTCAATAACATATTTATCTATTCCTAGACTACAAGATGACATCTCAGGCCCTTTGATTTCAATAAGACTATAGAATTGTATCTATGGCCATGGAGGTTTACTGATGAGTTTATGTAAGGTGTCTAAAGAAATATATATTGAGAATATAGGTTAATGACACAAATATGAAACTTTCTTGATAAGATATCAATAAAAATGGATTATATAACATAGTAATCATTTGTATAACATTTTTTTCATTGTGACATTAATTTGTTTTTCTATGGGTGCCTTGACATGTTTCTAGATGTTAATCTTGGACTTTAGGTAGGTTTGTTTAATGTCACTAAGAAAGAAGCCTTGAGGACCACACACTAAGTGTATCCAAAATCTCGATTAAGTTCTATTTGAATTTAATAGAGGAATAAATATTATCCTCAAGACCAAAGAATAATAATTATTCATATTATATTTAACACATAAATTCAATCATCATTTATTTAAGTCCATAATACATGTGAGTTGAATAATAAAAAATATTAATTCACCAGTTAGTGAATATAATATTTATTTATTTATATATTTATTTATTAAATTATATAATTATATTTATTTAGAATAAATATTTATTATTATAGATTTGATAAATGAAAAAGAGGATTAATAGGATAAGTTAAGTTTTTGATGCAAATGATATAGTTTATTTAATATATTTAAATAAACATTTATTTCCTTGTTTAATATATGATTTTAAATATTCACGAGTTATTATATGTCATTTAATATAATAATAATTATAGTATAATTATTTTACACAGGGTTTAATTAGAGTTAATAATTAGATTATAGCCTTTGTGTTATGATCAATTTAATAACTCCAAGTATATTAACCCAATTATATCATTTTATAGGTGTGTGAGAATTTTTATTCACAACCAGAATTCTATTAAGAGATTAGAGAAATCTATCAATAACACTATCAAGAATGAGATATGGTCATCCATTCCTCCCTATCAAGACTGAAAGAAAAAGAAATTATTATTCAATACTGAAGTAATTATCATTGAAATCAATGATGAATGACATAATATGATCAGAGCCTCTATGATAGAATCTGAAGTTCCATCAATGGAATTTCAAGATTCATAAAGCATGTGTGGATACTTCTAGAGGAATCCTTCTTTGGATTCTTCATCACAACAGTGGTACATTAAGAAGGCCAACTAAATTCATCAGTGAAAAATAATTATTAAGAGAAGGTAATTCTTATTTATAAATTAATTATAAATTATAAGTAAAAATATCCTCTATTAGAATATTATGGGGTTAGTTCATATAGTTCTAAGGATTTATCCAAATAAATTGATTAAAAAACATTGTTTGACATGGGTCAAATTGCTTCCTCTACACCATGTAACATTCAAGTAGTATTAAAGTAGTCACAGATTAATTTAGAATTATTTATTATTTGTTGATTAATTACACATTTTTTGGTTAGTTTTTCATTTATGGTTTTTTCATTCATTAATCTAAAATTTGAGATAAAATGATCATTTAATTTCATATAACCAATAATAGTCCAAGAAAAAATAAATAATTTTTAAAGATCCCATCCAAAGGTTCTAAGGATTCTAGACACATGACATGAAAATGTGGAATATAACAAAAAAGAACATATATCCAACCACACCAAGACGAGCCACATTAATCATATCACATCATGTGGGGGTTTAGTATTAAACATCATTACACATCACTTATTAACATCTAGTTATCACATGGTATGATAGGGTGTGCATAGCATGTAGTTGGAATACACGGTGTATAACTCCACATAGTCTGTCCCAAAATAAATCATGGAAACTGTGTTGTAAAATTATGTAGCATATAATTAATACATGTCGTGTAATGACTGCTAGTTGAGTGACATAATGTTATGTATATAATATGGTGTGTAATGGGTATTCATTCCATGTAATGCATAATAAACCACATTAAATACACATTGAGTCCCTAGGCATGTAATGCGGGTGGATAGTAATGAATCACATGTCATGTAGGTAGTTTTACACATCATTTAATATGAGCTATCTCACATCAGGATCATGCTGATACAGACACTTCATGTGATTCAACATGAAAAGAAATTTATTAATTGAAGAAAGATCGAAATGCATGGCATGTATTAGGTAGTACACACCATGTGATGGGGTTTTCACCAAAATTACATGACATATAATTATGATGAGTTGTTCATGATAATAAATGAATTATTGATTATTTGTTACATTATTATACAGATACAAAACATATATAGTTATCTTATATTCCATGTACTTCATAGGAATTATTAGAAGTAGAAACTGCATATATTCAAGGTGTACCATTTAGTTATTAATTTTATGCAGACTATGCATCTTGACTAATGGATTAAAATGTCGTGTATATCACAACACATCGTGTATGTATACATTTTGTTAAAGTACATAGTTCATGATAAGAACCATACTCAACATTATTCATATATGGTGTTGTGTGACAGTACACATTGTGTAATAGGTAAACTCTATAAATAAGTTTAAGAAAAAGAAAAAGGTACAAATCATACCTCCATGATTACTCTTCATGAACTTAATTAATTTTAATAAAAAATAATTTATCTAAAATTAAAGTGGATGGAAATCTCAAAAAAAATTGGATGCATAATTAAGATAAAAATTTGATTAATCACTAATATTATTAATTATTAATTTAAGTAATTTATATTTATAAATAATAGATTTAAATGAATTCATTCTAGTTTTATATGCATATTCATTTCATTCTTGGATGATCATGATCTTGGTCGACCTATTCATGTGTTCAATTTCAATTTAATTTAATTATTTATTATATGGGTTTTGTGATAAAATTATTATTAAATTAAATATGATGATTTGTAAATCATAACTTTCTACTTATTATGTATGGGAATGCATGTCCATAGTTTCTTTTATGTAACCCCAGACCCCCAGTTCCTCTCACCTATGAGTGAGTAAGCATATGTAAAGGAAGGATCTCCCAGGTGAGAGAAAATGGCTCCAAACTAATCTGAGATGAAACCAACCAAAGATATATACAAGTTAAATGCTGAATACTATAACTTAAGCTTAGGAAGTCTCAAGGAGTTATTCCCCTAGGGTCAATAGGCTTATTTATTATCTGCTCAATAAACCGACCAGTAGTTAAATCATAATGATCATGCTACATATATATTTTATTTTTCTAGTAAATGGTTATTTATTTATGTGATGTGTGTTTATTTTATGACTAAACATGATCACATAAAGTAAATAACAAGCATGATACGAGAAAATAAAATAAATGTATTATGAATAAATTATTTTATTAGAATTTTTTAATTAATAATATAAAATCCATATAATTTTAGCAATCACATAAAAGTATATAAAAAAGAATATGTATATATAATGATAAAAATCCCTCAAGAGAATATTAAGTCAGAAAATAATTTCATTACTTGAGTTAATGATGAAACTATAGTTCAAAGTACTTGTATGTCTAGAGGATTTCAATTATCTAGGGGTTATAATAAAAGTTTTGGGTCAACTTAACCTAGTTAGAATGAAGGGTTGATTGCCTCCACAAGACATGGTGTAGTTAGGAGGCAAGTGTTAAGGAAATATTATTTATTATTTTAGTATTAGGGACTCCAATAAATGGATTTAGGGACTATTAGTTTATGAAATAAGGAAGACCACCTACCTAAATACCTTCAAGTAGTTTGATAAAGCCTCTATTTGGGTTATTTGAAATAAAATATAGATTCTTTCCACTAGAATACTGACATGACAAGATATTTTGAATCCAATGGTGAGGGATATTGGTATTTGATAAAATAGTGGTATAATGGTAAAATTAAATTTATTACATCACACTTTTTGGTAAATAAGATAAATTATTAAAAATATGATTTTATTCTTTATATAAAATGGTAAGTAATTCGACCTTGATATTATCCCTATGATTGATATTGGAGAAAGACAATTTTCTTGCCAGTGCAAACTTTTATAAGTGGTATAGGAACTTAAGAATATTATTATTCCAAGAGTGAAATTTTTTCATATTAAAGTCCCTAGTTCCTAAAGATAATTATAAGGAGGAAAGTGAGTATAAACATGTTATCTTATAGAAAAATTTGTAGGATACATTAGATTTCTATTTCCTCATGTTATTATACATGACTAGTGAGATTCAAAATATTCATGAAGATAAGGATTCATACAACATGTTTTCGCATCTTTATGATCATTATCATGAGAAGTAAAGATATGAGAGGTATAATATCTCCAAGGAAATATTTATATGTAAACTTGGATAAGGTGCATCATTTGGGACTCATGTAGTCAAGATGATCAGCTATATTGTGTGTTCAAAAATTTTGGGTTTCAATATACCCAAGGAAATGTGCACATACCTCATGATCATCTCACTACCTTGGTGCTTCTCTAATTTTATTATGAATTTTTATATGAACAATATTGAGAAGTTTCTCTCAAGAATCCTGAATCTAATTCTCTAAAAAGATAAGGACATGAATCCTGAAAATACTTCAATACTTATGGTGAACATGAGAAAGGGAAAGGATAAAGGACCTAAGACTAACACCAAGTCTAAGGAACCTTTTCACCACCCGACTAAGAGGTGGAGGATCAAGAGTTAGGATAAGGAACAAGATGTAGTGTGTTTTCCACTGGAAGAAGAATTACATCTCAGTTTAGATGCAATATGAAGGTTCAAGTACATTTTGTATCGAATGTAGTCTTTATATTTCAAAAAAATGGTATTAGATATAAATTTTGGTGCTCGCATATATACCTAAATACAATGAACCAAGTATATTAAGGAGGGTTTCTAGAGGTGAGGTGGATTTTTGAGCTTCCAACAAAGCAAGACTGGATGCACCTCCTATTAGAGACTACCGTCTTATTTTGTTAATGGGTTAAATTATAGTTTTATATAATTTTTATTATGTGCCCAGTGTAATCAAAAACATTATATTTTTTCCAGTTTATATATGGATGGATTTATTTTCATGTTTAAAAATATGAGTTGTATCTTTTATAAAAAATAGCATATTTTATGTTTTGGATCATTTGAATAATGTACTTTGTATACTATAATACAAAAATCAAGTGTTGTAAATCGATAACGAATAAAGTTCACATGAATCGTATCACACCCAGTTGTGGCATCATCATCTTAGTCATGAAAATGAGATGAATTTAACAAATCTATATCAAGAAGGGTATTTAGATTAATTTGAACTAAAATCATTTGATATATGTCTTACTTGTTTATAAGTAAAAATGAACAAAGATCCATTTAGTGGAAAGGGTTAAAGGGATATAGAGATTCTTGAATTAGTTCATACAGATATCTGGGGACCTTTTATAGATGAAGCTAGATTTGGATACTATTACAACATAACTTTTACTAATGACTTTAGAATATATGGATATTTTTATCTAATAATATATAAGTCTAAATCCTTTATAATTTTCAAATAATTTAAGAATAGGGTAGAGAATCAGTTTGGTATGAAAATAAATAAAATTTTCTCATTACATATAAGGGAATACCTTAAGCAAGAGTTCATCAATTTTCTAAGGGGGGTTGTGATACTACCTAAACTTACTCCTCATTATACACCATAGTGTAATAGTGTCAGTAAATGGAGGAACCACACCTTATTAGTCATAGTGAGATTAATGTTTAGTCTTAATAGTATTCTATTATCCTTTTAGGGATACACATTACTGACTGAAGTATACACCCTAAACTGAGTGCTAGATAAAGTGTGAAATGGAATTCCATTCAAGTTAAGGAGTGGGAAGAAACTCATTTTATCTCATATGTGTACATGGGGTTTTGGATCGTTTGTTATGGATATCTATGGAAACAATTTTGCACCCTTATGTGAAAAGTATATCTTTATATGATATCTTAAGGAATCAAGTGGATATTATCTATACAACCCCTCTAACAAAAAGGTAATAGTGCACATAAAATCTATTTTCCTTGGGAGTGAGAATAAATATAATAGGGATATTAGGAGAAATATCAAATTTGATGAATTAAAAGATTAAAATTCATAAGAGTTGGAACAAGAAAAAAAATCATAAGAACCTATATAAGAGATTGTTCCAGAGATGCAAGTGCTACGTAGGACCACTAGGGAGGTTAGATAACTAGAGAGATATGCTTTTTTAGTCACAAAGGATGGTGATTCATTATTATTTGATAATGATGAACACGTATCCTACAAGGAATTAGTAAGAATCTTAGATGTTTCTAGGTGGTAAGAATACATGAATTTTAAGATATATTCCATGTACTAAAACCAAGTCTAGGTTTCAATAGATCATTCAGTTGATGTAAAGCTTATTGGGTGAAAATGGTTATTCAAGAAGAAACTTGACATGCGTTGTAATGTCATTACCAATAATGTATGATCAATTTCCTAAGTTTTTAATAAATTTTAAGGTATAGAAATTTATGAAACCTTTTCACTAGTTTCTATGATAGAATCCATTGGAAATATACTTTCCATGGTAGCTTACCATAATTATTAAATTTGAAAAGTGGATGTCAAAATAGCCTTCCTTTATGGAAACATTATGAAATATTTCTATATGATACAGCTAAAAGGGTTTGTGAATACAAAGGATTTCAATAAGTTATATAAGTTTTAGAGGTCCATATATGGGTTGGAGAAAGAATCAAGATCATGGAACATTCATTTTGATGAATCTATAAGAAAATTTGGTTTTATAAAGAATGAACGTGATCCCTTTGTATATAATAGGTTTAGTGAGAGTAAAATCATTTTCATGTTAGTATATATTGATAATATATTACTAATGGAAAATGATATATCAATCTTATAGTATGTTGAGACTTGGTTAAAAAATTATTCTCTATGAAGAAATTAAGTGAATTATTCTACATTCCTAGGATCAAGATCCTTCGTGATAGATCCAAGAGGATAATCAGAATAAGTCTGTTTATGTATGATGATAAGATACTGAAGATAATTATGATGGAACAATCCAATAGTGTATTATTTATAGTGTCACATGGTATACATATCTCTAAGAAAATGTATCCTCAAACACAAAAGGAGAGATATAGGATGAGTAGGATTCATTACATTTAAGTGATAGGTCTTGTCCTAGAAGTCATGATATGTACCAAGTTTGATGCTTCCTATGCCTTATACATGGTAGGTAGATATATAGATAAACCAAGAAAACATCGATGAAATGTTATAAATACAATATTGAAGTATCTGAGGCATATTAAGTATATATTCCTTGTGGAACCAATTAGGAGACTGATATGTATTCATTTGAGTTTTTTATTTTCATTTTATTTACCTTTTCATTTTTGGGGGGTCAGGGGTCAAAAATGTGAAATTTTGGGGAATCAGGTCAAGGTGCACGATTGGCATGCAGTTAATATTAATAATGTACCAAACCATATGTGAGTGGGTTTGGGGAGACCAAATCCATTTTTCGTAGTTATAATATAGTTTTTCTAATCATGTGGGATCTTTAAGAAAACTATTCATCCCATTTGGTAAAGGGGGGGTGCTCTACATGATTGGCACATGGTTTGATAAACTGTACGATCAAACCATGTAACCCACCATGTTCACTTAAAAGTGTGGAATTATTATCTTTCCCGTAATGAATTTAACTTTCATTTATCCTCCTCATCACCCCATTCATGTTTACCAGAATCCCCAACTATGGAACCTCTTTTCCACTTTCTCCCATTAATATATTCCTTTGATCTTAGTGCATTTATTTAAGTTAAAGAGTGTTTTCTCTTATTTTCCTACTCTATTCTCCATCCCTTACCTTTTTATTCCATTTTATCCAAGTATTGAAACCCTAGTAGCCCATGGGAGTTAAACCTATAGTTATGGATAGGGTTTTAATGGAATTTATTAGTGGTTTAGTCTTGTGAGGATCCTATATTCTCATTACTAGTGGTTTTATGCAAAGGAATAAATATTTACACCATTTAGAGGTAGGTGTCTCTACCTAATGGAATTTTCCCATGGAATATAGTTAGTTCTTGGTTTTCCATTATTTAAATTGATTAATTATGATTATTATGGGTTATTGTGGGATTTTATATGATCATCCATTATGATTATTGGCATCTACTATATTTAAATCCATTTTCAAAATGATTTATTTGAAAATTATTTTGTGCCCAATAAGTATTTGCGGAAATGTTTAACAAAGGAAAATGGTTTCAAATGAATTTTAAAATAGTTTTTAAAATTAGATTTATATTGGAATTGATATATTCTTTTTTATGTGATTATGGTCATGGATTTTATATATGTTTGGTTATTGTGAGCACATGAGAGACCTTGGGTGAGTTAGTAACCTGGATGGGTTAAACCCCTAGTATATATTATGCACTAACTAGGGGTAGTGGCCTAGTTAGACTGAGATTTCTATCATGATGGATTAGTTTCTTGATGAAATAATTAAGCTATTAGGGATGGGTGACTAGGTTCATTTTTTTGGTTAATTTTCCTAGGTCTGGTCCTAATTACCTTAGACCCATAGGTCAACCCATGGTGTTTGAGCTGTTTTTTTCTTATTGGTCATTGCATGTTTCAACTTATAATATCTCTTATATTGTGTTTCCCCCATTTTCATTTATATTTTATTGGTTTATCTTATTTTAATAAATTGGATTCATTTTATAAAACCAAATAATCTGTGGATTATTTCAAAATAAATTATTTTCAAAACATTATTTTCAAAACTATGAGTAATGGTGTGAATAGTGAAAGTAAGGGTGTAAATTCAGCCCTATAGATCAAAAGCCCACCTAACCCAACCTGAGAAAGACCATCCTATCGTCCCACCATGTATAACCAAATTAGGCTTGAGAAAACCCCAAAAATTACAAAAAAAAACTTATGGTGGGGGATATTTGAACCCCCTTCCATTGTCTTCTAAGGATGCACCTAGAGAAACTGGTCTAGGCATTATGCCTAGTATATTTATATAATATCAATAATTATATATTTTTTTATAAAAAATATTATAATGATAATTTTGAAATATATATATATTATTTTTTACTTTTATATTAAAGGCCCAGTCACTTGGGCCCATGGCCCAACCCGTAAAACTCGGCCCAAATCAAAGTATCAAGTCAGCCTGATGTTGGGTTTGGGCTGAGATATGGCACTTTTTAGGCTGACTTGGCATGACCTGAATAAATTCTTCCAGTCTGAAGTTTTTAGGGTCAAGTCCAACTAGGTCCATCTCGAGTGGGCTTGGGTCGGGCAGGGTTGGTCTCTTTTTACACCCCCTAGGTGAAGGAAAGTATATATAATCATGGTGGTATAGTAATAGGTTTTAAATCACACCTTGTGTATGCCTTTAGGTATATGAATACTTGGTTTTGTAGGATACAGGTAATGTGAATATCATCATGTTGTTTGATAGCTCTTCTTGATGTTCATCATCCTTATTGGGTCTAGTGATGATGGTGACCATGTGTCACGAGGAGTTTGGATCAATGGAGTATTTTGGGGATCCACATTGATGTTGTGGGATATTTTCTGGTGGGATTTTTATCCTTGACTATACATTAACTCATTTTGTATATGGATGATATATATTTTTTTATTTAAGTCTATGTCATTTCATTTCATGAGTTATCTAGTTTTTTTATTGCTTATGCTATGTTTGATTGTCTTTATATTATGAAGTTGATTATTAAATGGCATGGATGTCCAAATTATGGATGTGTAATGAAATAATTTCAAGAGTAATCTATGAGGTGTTTATTCATATTCTAAGGGTGGAATCATTCCCAACCATTTTATTTTGATATCTTGGTGCTTTTCATCAACCTTTTTAGATCAAGAATGTGCTTCGGGACTTATAGTGGAGTAGTTTAGGGTAAGTTTTAGGTTGACCTAAGATGGTATGTAACAAAATGGTATTGGTTTTCTCTTTTTATTTGGGAAGTAAAGGTATAGTAGAGATAGGACTGCCAGAACTAGAGAGGTACTGTGAGGGGAATACCTGTCCAGCTCTTCTTTATGCCAAACTTCAAGTTTCTAGGGGTGTTCAGGACTTTTTTATTGTATTTGAGTTTGGATTTGAGTTTATTTAATGAAATTTGACATTGATTATTATTAATTATGGGTTTCAAGGATAAACCATGTTTCATTTTGGGAAATTTTGAGTTTCAATGAAATTTTCAGAAAGAATAGGTGCATTGTTTAGGAGATTATTTAAGAGAAACTGTATGTAACCCATATGACCTATTCTGAAATCATTCTAGTTCCATTTTTCATTGTTGGTGAATAGTTTTCCAAACTGTGAAGCCAAATCATACACAGTGGAAAAAGTCATAAATTTTCAATGACTTCAACCCATTGGATTGTGGACTGGTTTTGATTATATATTTTACTATTTTAAGAGTAATTAAGTAATTTTTGGTGATTTGATTGATGATTTTAATATTTAATTTTGGTATCGATTATGTTTTGTGTCTTGTTTTATATAATATTTCCTTTTAAAAGGCCTCTAAGAATTAGATATAGGGATCTATAGAGAATATCCTATAGGTAAACCCTTATGTAGAACCTTATATTATGAAATAATTCATTTTAATGATTTGTTATTTAGGATAAGAGAGTGGAAAATATCAAACTCAAATGATGGACTATGTGTAAGAGTTTACTAAGAAAAATCCACTGAATTTTCATGTTGATAAAGGGCCTCAAGAGCCTAATGATTGGATCAAAAAGATTGAGTATATCTTACACCTCATTAAGAACCTAGATAATTATAAGGTTGATTTAACCACATATATGTTGGAAGGATCTAATCAAAAGTGGTGTGAGTCCGTAGTGCAATCTAAGTTTCATGAGGACATCACATAGACCACATTTAAGAAAATGTTCAACTAATAGTTTTATCTAGAAACATTGAGGGTAGAGAAGCCCCATGAGTTTTTAAATTTGGATCATGGGATTAATTCAATAATAGAGTATAACAATTATTTTTCAAATGTAACATCTTGGTTCATAGGACACTCAAATGGTGCTTGGGCCAGTTCTCCACATGACCTCAGGCATACCTCCTTATATGCCAGAGGCTTCCGACTAGTAGCGGGAGTCTAGGGTAATATAGTGGGGATACTATAACCCCATATCAGAGTGTGAAATAATAAATAAATAAACAAACATAATCTACTATAGTAAGTAATCAAAGTAAGTATAAACAATCAACATATCCATCAATATCAAAATCCATGTGGAAGCATATAGTCATATAGCATGATTGATCACCCATCAAGATGATCACATATAAAAAATAAAAAATATATATATAAAATAAAAATGAGGCCCTACTATATCATTGAATCATACAACAACTTGATCTTATGTTCCAATAAAGCTACTCCAACTCGATCATGCAACACTGGTGCCTTGGACCTACCTGAACCTATGAAAAGTGAGGGTTGATTGGGTTCCTAATTGAAATGGTGACCTGATCAAGGTGTGAGTACATAAAATAATAGGGATCCACTAATGAGGTACCATAAATATCCATTAAATGTAGTGACATGTTCATATGACATGCATTGAAATAAGTAAATAAACATCCGAAATAAATTTAAAAAAAGTAACCACCTTCGATCCTCAGGACCGTGACCACGATCAACCATACTTTCTTCAACCAATTTCAGAGTTTATTTGAGAATTTCATGATGATCACACCAACCATAATAACGAAACAGGGTACTTTCACCCCAATATACAGTGATAATGACCCAAGGTCTAAACTCACACCAGTATACAGAATAATGATCTTGGGTAAGATCCATCACAGTATTCCAACATGGGGACTACTCCATCCTGGTATGCAATGGTTTTAGTTATTGAACCCCGGTATCTCAAAATAATTAACTACACCCATCAATTACCCCTCAATCCCCCGATAGTTATCACATGGAAAAAACATCATCCTCTAGAAGGCTCAACCACGCCCACCAAAGACCCCACAAGACCCCAAAAACTCACACATTATAAAAACTTCATCCTATACCCACTAACAATGTAATATTGGCTCTAAATACATGGATTCCCCATCATAAATTTCAATAAACTCCCTATAGGGATTTTTCACGACCTCCTTATATGGGGTATTCATGACCACCCATTGGGGTGTTTTCCATTTTTAACAATAGACCACCCAATAGTGTATTCCATTTTCTCATCATAAGTATACTTAATAAAAAATAATAATAGTCAAGAACTTTGGGGAAATCCCATACTCATTCTACTAAAATAATCACTACCACCCTCTTACTAAGGTCATCAACTCACTAGGGTACCCACTAAAGTCCCCTAAGTCTCATCAGGGTCTACCCACCTAGGTCAACATGTATCAATGGGGGAGGATCACCCTACAACCATATCATTATAATGAAGGATTAAGGTAATCTATTAGGTCTCACGAATCCAATCCCTAGTCTATTTATCATGGATCATCACTAACCTCTATATGTAGGTCTCTAAGGGATCCTACTACTAGGGCCACTATGATTTCTCAATCCAACTACATTCACCTAGGGGTTAATTCATATGAGGTCACTTATTAAAATATAAAAAGGTATCATACATTAATAGCCAAGGAAACTAGACAAGTCGTAAGGTCCCACAGGGGATTTGACACTTTTGTAGTTCATTCATGGAATTAAAATTTAATTAAAGAATTTATCAAATTTAAATAGTTCGATTTCCCTTGTTGGTGAGGCCTATAATATCACATGTCATAAACAAACACATAAACCATAGGGAATGTATGATAAATCACCTACCACTTTAATGAATTTCTCCCTTTAACATCATATCTTAGGAGGTACTGCCCAATCCCATCTATGATCAATCAACCTTTAGCCATACCCTGAGGCCTAGGCACCACCAGCATTCTTGATCCAAGACCAAACACCTATGGGAGGTCCTCAGTGGACTCCCAGAACTAACCCATGAGAAATACATGTCAACTAGAATCATTACAATAATTAATTTAACTAATACTAAAGATAAAACCTAAGAAAATTAACTATGCAATGTTACTTTCTTGAATTATATTGAAATGACATAAATATGACATCATATGATTTCCTCATAATAAGAAGAATGAAATCATATTGATGATTGGGTGGTCCCACCATGCTTCAGTGGAATAGGCATAAAAACCCTATCCAGAGAAAAAAAATTAATGGAGGGAGAAGGAGGAAACCAAGAACGAGAAAAGATCTGAGGAAATTTCCTCTAATCACAACTAAAATGCTATAGAAATCACCCCATTCAAAGGGGGAGCCAACAAATCCAAGGAGAGGGAGTATCTTCCCCCTACATGCACAAAAGTGATAAGGGGGAGGGTTTCCCCCTCAGAAAATTTAATAGGGAATAATGGTAATTTTACCCATTTAAAAACCCCCCATGAACAAGTTGGTGGCCAACCGACAGGCCACTGCTGAGCCAGTGGATGGTCAGTGGTCTCTGGTAGAAAACATGGATAATTTAAATCCATTGGATATCTAATGGATACAGGATACTATAAACAGCATCTTGCCCACACTTTCCAGCCTCTAATGTTCTCTTGAACCTCTCTCATCACCAATTTCACTTTATTTCATATTCAAATATACAACTTTTATATTTTCAAGCTCTCAGAATTATATTTCAAGCCCTGATTTAAAAACTGGTCATGTCACGAACCATCCCGAGTCGACCCTGGACCGGTCACAAGGGTCAACCTGTGACAAGTCCTGAGAGGCATTCTCGGTCCACATGGGATGGAGAAAAGCACCAAGGGAATAAATAGAGTACACAAAGGAACGATTTTTCCCATATATAAACAATCAAACAAATAGCAGAAAGAAATGGACAGCCCAAAATACATTTATATAAAAAGTGTACTGAACATTATTTGTATAAGAAACTGAAAGTACAACTAAACTAAAAACTTAACTGAACAAACTCGATAACCAACTAACTCCATGTGACCACACTAGTCACTCTCCAAAATAATGATCACATGTCACCCAAGGCGATCAAACTCAAGCTGAAACCTACACAAGGGATAAAAACAAAAGAAGACTATAGGCATGAGTATTAAAACTCAATAGGTTAGCCCAATATTATATTCCCAATGAACATCCTTTAAAATTAAAGAAACATCAATTTCAAGTTTTAAATACAAGATATAAAGGTATGTTTTTCAAATGAGATCACATGTTATATAAAAAAAATACCAGACAAAAACTTTCATGTTTTATAAACAAGAATACTAGTAATAATTTTCAAAGAGGTGCAACATCAAAATGAAAATAGTTTTCAAGAGGGCTGATTTAAAGAATTTACAATTTTAAATAAATCACACACACTACTGAATTCACCAACCAAACGCACATTATTACTATGGTGAGTAAAAAATAGCCAATGAGCACAAGTCATGGGAACACCCCTAGGCACTAGTTAGTTGTGAGCCCCAGGTACCTCATATCTCGGTGAAAGTAACCATAATAAATATCCATTATCGTGCACAAAAGACACTAGTAGGGAGAATACCCATAACCTATTGGTACCCCCAACAACATCATCATCATAGTTTAGTTATTGTTTTCATCTTCAAACTTTCTACGTGAAACAGGGGTCAAACCCCACAGAATCACTAGCATACTAGTACACGTCTGCCCACCTAGATACTCAGGATTCCCTTTAGTGCTCAATCAAGTTACACATATTATCAAATACACTTTCAACATAAAAATTCCATTACCAAATCATAAACACGCAAACATCCCACAAACATGCTTCAAATTTCTTTTACGAATCAATAAACCACTAAAAAGATTCGTAAAACAATTTCAATGAGTATAATGAGGCCTTGCACATAAAATCCATTCAAAATGATCCTTTAAGGCCAAAAACCCATAAATATCATAAAAACATAGATTTTGTATCCAAAAAAACAATTAATAAATTATTTTCATGGACCATAAAATTTCCCCATAATATAGAACATGAAATACACATGGAAACCATTTTTACCAAAAAAAATGCCAAACGGGCCTTTAAGCCTTTCTCAAAACTATCCTTTGACCAAGGTATGCATTTAACTTTTATTAAGGAGGTGTATAAACACCATTTAAATCATAAAAACACATTCATAAATCCCTTAAAACATTCAGGTTACATATTCAAAACACAGCCATTTTCATAAGGACGTGAAACGAGCCATTTTTCGACAACTCGAGCCAAAACATGTTGTAAACCAAAACCCATTTTTTTGTAAAACCAAATCCAGATTGGAAATCCAAATGAGGAACCAAAATACCATTTATAATTCTTCTAATTCATTTATAAATCCAAAAAAATAATTTTTAAATCAAACATAACACATAAAAGCCAACCGGGCAATTTACCAAACACATGACATGCCTTTTTAAACAAAACAATTTATTTTAAGCACTTGATAAAGAATAAAACACCAATTGCATGAAATATTTTATAAAATATACTGTAAAATATTCAAAATACCATAAAACAGGTTCTAAACCTCACAAAATAGTTTTTAAAGATAGTTGAACATTTAAACAAACACTTGGTGTGCACTTTTATGAAAAAACAACACTACCTTTCACAAAACAAGGATTAAACAACCATTTTTCACACCAATAAAATTATCCAAAGGATGAAAAAAATAATAAACATATATATAAGAAGTAAAAAATAAGAAAATGATGAAACTTAAATGATAAAGGAATGTGCAAGGGATATCCTACCTCAAATCCTTGGTGTAATGGAAACGCACACCCAATATCACTATCTGAGGGTTTACAAACCCTAAACCTATGATGACCAGAACAAAAAAAATAAAAATACCATAAATATTCATATTATAGCATAACCCTAGGTCTATCATGACTAGTTGATATTATAAAACCAAGAAATAATGAAAGGAGGAAGAAGAGGGAGGAGAAAGGAGAAGGAATCTCACCTTTTCAACTAGAAAACTATTCGTCTTCCATTAGATCTGCACCCATAGAGAAAATGGAATGGATTGAAACTTCTCATAGATTATCATAAGGTATGTAAGAACTAGTGAAAGATGATTTTTTGGGAAAAGAGTATTAATGTAATGATTTATGGATGAATGAATTTACATTCGTGATTCTGGACGATTTGAGAGACATTGAGAATTTTTCCATAATCCGAGACTCATATGAGCTCCAAAGAGGTAAAATAGATAATGGGGGTGAGTATAGGGGTATTTTATTAGATCAGGAGGTGTAATCACCGAAAAATATTAAAAATTGAATTATATATAAAAGAAACAAATTATTTTTTTTAAACTGGAAATGGGCCTATGAGCTGGCCCAATACCTAAATAAGTAACCCCAATTCACCATGCTTATGAATTTCTAAGGGGTAAAAAAGGATATGGTAGTTTTAATATGTCATTCTAGGACAATTGTGAAGTAGAATGAATGAAAAATTTTGAAAAATGAAGATGTTATAAAAGAAACAAATTTGATTTTTAAATCTGAAAATGGGCTCACGGTTGGCCCAAATCATGAAATAACCACCCTTTCCCCAAAAACTCCTAAACAAGAAATGGTGAACCCAAAATAGGGTGATTAGACATAAATTAAACTTAAAAACTCAAAATTAATATCACCCAAGACCCAATAAAAAGGACCGGTATTTTCAATGAACCAGACCAAAACAAAGACATGAAAAACCGAGTGTGACAATTCTCCCCACCATTAAACATTTCCACCCTTGGAAAGACATAGCACTTTCCAACTTAAAGATCAACACCTAAGGGTTCATTATCTATATGGTTCATCCTACTAATCCAATGAAACACCATCAACCATTAATGTAACTTAATCCTCTTACCTCAACCAAAACACCAACTCTCACCCACTTCTTGAGAATCAACTGAAAGATCGAGTCACTACCTCCACAACCAAACCAAGAACTCGGTTGTTGGGCCTTCTACCAATGAACCCAAAAATCACCCAAAACAAATATAACTCACGAAAACCAAAGATTCCAGTGTATTATAGGATGGTATCCCCACCATTGAGAAACAACTAGCACTAGATAAGTTCTTAGGAGGAAAAATCAACGAGACCCGTAGTGGGTCTCCCCACCATTAGAACCCAACTTTCAATGAACAAACAAGAATTAAAAATTAGATAGAATCAGGCCTCACTCACACAAGACCACCAAAACTCTCCTGCAATAACCTACCAACCCAAGTTGAGAGGAACACAACATGAACATTTAAGTCACCCACTCTCGAATGGAGGCGGCAAGAACTGGGCCAACACTCTCTGCATGAATCCAAACCCCCATCAATTAAGGAGGAGAGGGGAGGGGACCCAATCATTGGTCCATTGAAACCTCAAAAGAAACAAAGTAAATACCTCACTAAAATGGTAGAGGTATGATCTTAGAAATACTACCCACAATCCAAGGACTCCTGACTACGCGCCAACTTTACTCTGAAACCAATGGCTGGAGCTCTGATGGTTGAAGCATCTCTTGCCTCGCAGCTAGGATTTGATAATACCCAACTTGTAATCCATCCCTTAGTACATAGTACCACATAACACTCCCAGTAAGAAACGAAATATCAAGAGACACCATGAAACTCTCTTCCTCAATAACACATTTTTACCCAAACAAGAACATGGAGATACACAGCACTATTTTCTCTCACTCCGAATGGGGAGAAGAATGAACAAGGAAAAAAACACCCACTAAACATCACCGAGAACAACTACTATAACCGAGAGAATCACCATAAAGGTAAGGCACTTTAAATAGAGCCCAAACATCTCTCTATTTCAACAAATGGGCTGAGGTATCATTCTATGAGGTGGATTTAACATTTGAAACAAATCCTTAGGTTGATCAAATGGAAATAATAGTAATGAAGAACCATCCATGGAAACATCACAACATCCAACACATCTTTAGAAACCCACTAAACATTACCCCAAAACTGAGCCACCAACAAGATCCCATCTCAAGGTGTAACAAGAGTATGACTTCTAAATCATAAGGAATCATACTGAATAGAAAACACTTCTAATACATAGGGTAAACCATCCACATAATCATCGGTTCAAAACAAACACCACAATTTTTCAGCTAAAAACACTTTTGAAAAAAATAAACTAACTTGGTGGATTTTCACATTCACCAATGGTGTTTCATCAAGTCTCACTCACATAAACATTTACGTGCCACCCTGGGCACTCAAATACTATTCCATAAAGTCCATTCATCCATATATCCACAAAACATTTCATGTGAGAACCCATGAAAACACCGAATGAAAAAACAAAACATCATTATTACAAAAATAATCGTGTACCTTCCAAAGGAACATTAACACCAAATAAAAAACCATTTTCAGATTTCAAAAGACAAGACATTCTTCATCAAGAACAATTTGATAAAAAACAATCCATTTCATTTAATAGAAATTCAAAAAACAACAATTTTATTCCAAATATCCCTTTCCCATTTTAAAAAAATCAGCAAGGTCTCTTTTCATAATCTGACAAGCACAAAGGCCAAAACCCCTTTCCAGAAAACACCAGCCACTCAAAACCAAACTTCCAAAACCAATTCATCAGATTCAAAAACTTTTTAATATCCTAAAACCACCTATTTAAAAAAAAGTTTCATAATTAATTTAAAATGATGCACACTTTCAAAACATTTTATTTCAATAAACCACTTGTTTAGATTAGAGAAAATCCAATCCTGTTAAATCATTTCCACTTCCTTCCCAAAATTTGTTAAAAAAACAACCTTCCCAAAACCATTATTATACTTAATTTTTGAATACCCATTTTTCAAATTTTCAAAATACAATCCTTCCTTTAAAAATCATTTCCATAATTCTCATATAATTATTTTCAAAACAAAAATTCAGAATTCAAGAATGGTCCAAGAAACCCACAAGAGGGAACTAGTGTAAGTGGATGACTTGACCATATGGTGGGCGGCCATATGTAAAACACAACACCAACACAGAGAGACTCATTAGGACCATTACCTATCTCCACAAGGCTTTCCAGGAACTGTGATCTCATTTAGTCCATTAGTTAGACTCCCCTTGTCATATCCCAACAGCAAACAATCAACAAGAACAAATTAAACTAATAAAACCGGACATCCCATGGAAACTCTAGGATCAGAACGAGTAAGAGTTCGTGATACTCTTCCCATACATACCCCTCATGTCCCAAAAATACTAATATATCTACCTTGACATCCCCCAAATAACAAGGGTGCACTAAAACAAAGGTCTGATAAGATCCAACCTCCTCTGATACCATTTTGTCACGAACCAGTCTGAGTCGACCTTGAACAGGTCACAAGGGCCAACCTGCGACAAGTCCTGAGAGGCATTCCCGATCCTCCCAAGATGGATACAAGAATCAAGGGCATAAATAGAGTACACAAGGGAATTATTTCTCCCATATATAAACAATCAAATAAATAGTGGAATGAAATGGACAGCCCAAAATACATTTATATAAAAATTGAACTGAACATTATTTGTACAAGAAACTGAAAGTATAACTAAACCAAAAAATCAACTGACCAAACCTGATAACCAACTAACTCTATGTGACCCCTCTAGTCACTCTCCAACACAATGATCACATGTCTCCCATGGCGATCAAACTCAAGCTGAAACCTGCACAAGGGCTACAAACAGAAGAAGACTATAGGCGTGAGTATTAAAACTCAGTAGGTTAGACTGATATTCTATTCCCAATGCACATATTTAAAATGAAAGAAACATCAATTTCAAGTTTAAAATACAATATATAAAGGTATGTTTTCCAAATTATGTCCCATGCTATATAAAAAAAATTACCAGACAAAAACTTGCATGTTTTATAAATAAGAATACTAGTAACAATTTTCAAATAGGTGCAACATCAAAATGAAAATAGTTTTCAAGAGGGATGATTTAAAGAATTTACACTTTTAAAAAACTCACACACACTACTGAATTTACCAACCAAACACACTATATGTTGATGGTAAGTACAAAATAGCCAATGAGCACAAGTCATGGGAACACTCATAGGCACTAGTTAGTTGTCAGACCCAGGTACCATGTATCTCGGTGAAAGTAACCATAATAAATATATGTTCTCATGCACACGAGCCACTAGTATGGAGAATACCCATAACCTAGTGGTCCCCCAAAAACATCATCATCATAGATTATTTAGTGTTTTCATCATCAAACTTTCTACGTGAAACAGGTGCCAAACCCCACGGAATCACTAGAATACTAGTACACGTCTGCCCACCTAGATACCCAGGATTCCCTTTAGTGATCAATCAAGTTACACATATTATCAAATACACTTTCCACATAAAAATTACATTACCAAAACATAAACACATAAACATTCTACAAACATGCTTCACATTTCTTTCACGAATCAATAAACCACTAAAAAGATTTGTAAAACAATTTCAAGGAGTATAACGAGGCCTTGCACTTAAAATCCATTCAAAAATGATCTTTTGAGGACAAAAAAACATCAATAATATAAAAAACCATATTTGGAATCCCCAAAACCAATTAATAAATAATTTTCATGGACTGTAAAATTTCCACAAAAGATAGAACATGAAATACACATGGAAACCATTTTTATCAGAAAAAACAAATGCCAAACGGGCCTTTAAGCCTTTATCAAAACTATCCTTTGACGAAGGTATGAATTTAAATTTTATTAAGGAGGTGTATAGAAACAATTTAATGCAGAAAAAAACATTCATAAATATATTAAAACATTCAGGTTACATATTCAAAACACAACCATTTTCATAAGGATGTGAAACGGGCCATTTTTCGACAACTCGAGCCAAAACATGTTATAAACCAAAATCCATTTGTTTGTAAAACCAAATACAAATTGGAAAGAAAAATTAGGACCCAAAATACCATTTATAATTCTTCCAATTCATTTATAAATCCAAATAAATAATTTTTAAATCAAACATAACACATAAAATCCAACCGGGAAATTTACCGAACTCATGACATGCCCTTTTAAACAAAACCATTTATTTTAAGAACTTGACAAAGAATAAAACACAAATTGCATGAAATATTTTATAAAAGATACTATAAAATATTCAAAATACCATAAACCAGGTTCTAAACCTCACAAAATAGTTTTTAAAGATAGTTGAACATTTAAACAAACACTTGGTGTGCACTTTTATGACAAAACAACACTACCTTTCACAAAACAAGGATTAAACAACCATTTTTCACACCAATAAAATTATCCAAATGAATAAAAACAATGATAAACATATATATAATAAGTAAAAAATAATAAAATGATGAAACTTAAATGATAAAGTCATGTTCAAGGGATATCCTACCTCAAATCCTTAGCGTAATGGAAACGCACACCCAACATCACCATACGAGGGTTTAAAAACCCTAAACCTATAATTACCAGACCCAAACGAACAAAAACCCCATAAATATTCATAGGATAGCATAACCCTAGGTTTATCATGACTATTTGAGTTTATAAAACCAATAAATAATGAAAGGAAGAAGAAGAGGGAGGAGAAAGGAGAAGGAATCTCATCTTTTCAACTAGAAAACTATTCGTCTTCCATTAGATCTGCACCCATAGAGAAAATGGAATGGATTTAAACTTCTTGAAGAGTATCATAAGGTATTGAAGAACCAAGGAAAGATTATTTTTGGGAAAAATAGTATGACTGGAATGATTTATGGATGAAAGAATTTACCTTTGTGATTATGGACGATCTGAGAGACATTGAGAATTTTTCCCTAATACGCAACTCATATGTGCTCCAAAGAGGTAAAATCGATAATGGGGGTTAAGATAGGGGTATTAGATTAGAGTTGGAGGTAAAATAACCGAAAAATATTAAAAATTGAATTAGATATAAAAGAACCAATTTATTTTTTTAAACTGAAAATGGGCCCATGGGTTGGCCCAATACCTAAATAAGTAACCCCAATTCACCATGATTGTGAATATCTAAGGATTAAAAAGGGATATTTTAGTTTTAATATGTCATTTTAGGACAATTGAGAAGTGTAATTAATGAAAAATGTTGAAAATGAAGATGTTATAAAAGAAACAAATTTGGTTTTTAAATCTAGAAATGGGCTCACGGTTGGCCCAAATCATGAAATAACCACCATTTCCCTAAAAACTCCTAATCAAGCAATGGGGAACTCAAATTATGGTGATTAGACATAGATTAAACTTAAAAACTCAACATTAATCTCACCCAAGACCCAATAAAAAGGACCAGTATTTCTAATGAACCAGACTAAAACAAAGACATGAAAAATCGGGTGTGACATATCCACCCGTCAATTCAAAAACTGAAATTTCCCCTTGAATATTAAATTATTGTATAAAAAGGCATTACAAATCCCCCACCATAATACTTCTTATCCCTAATAAGTATCATTGGTTATATAATTTCACTACCTGGCCTACATAGATGATCAAATCAAATCCAAATGCTCCCATTCCATATTTTAATACCCAATATGATTTAATTTTGTAACCCAATATAAGGTGCTTCAACCACCAAAACTGATCTATCACTCATAATTCACCACCAAAGAACTGTATCAATGCTTACTTGAGCATGTCCACCTTGATAAATTAAAGATTCATCATCTAATTGTTCACTTATATCATAGTTATTCCCACCATAGGAACTAGCTAAAGAGGTCAATTTTGATCTATAGTGACCTCTTCCATTTGAATTTTATATTGAAATATATTCTCAACAATCTAACAACACACATGACATAGTTCCTAATATCCTGAACTGCAAAGCAAGAACTCTAGTTATGATCCTTATTTCCACAAACCCCTATCTAAATAAGGTGTTCACTCTTCATCTATGAAATGATCTTATATGTGTTTTTTTTAAATACCTAGAAAATGCATGAACATACCTTCTATATCCCAAAAAATGTGTATGATGTGGGTTCTAGCTCATTGATCCAAATCACCCAAGACATTGGTCAAATGCTATAACAAAACCTCATCCCTGGTTTCCAAATGAAAACAACAATCCCCATCATCTAGGTACAATTATAAACACACCATATTCCTATGAAATCATAAAAAACCATAAAACACCCTATGTACCTAAAATGACATGTGTGATGTGGTTTTTAACCGACCACCTCCAATCACATAACAAAACGACAATCATAACTACCCTAACTGACCTATCTAAAAAATGATCAAATCCTCCCATTGTCACACCACTAGAATCACTTGATCATGGTTCTTTAAACCCATATAGGAATCTTGTGATCATATGAGCACATCTATAGAAGTCTCAATCTGACTTCTAGGGTAATTTATAAATTGGATCCTTAATTGGAAAAAATAATTTTTATGCCCTACTAACCTATGAGCACTAACACACAACCGATCCAACCCACACATGGGTCATCTATATTCCATCCTAAACCTAAGGCAAACACTTGGACTCCATTCAGTTTCTCCTCTTATTCCCAAATATATTTTTCATCATGGGACAAGATAAGACCAGTGTTATTTTCCATCAGCATCCTAACATCACATCTATTATCCACCGACCGGTCTCACAAAACCATGACCCCTATCACATGAGGATCTTAGAACCATGAATGAAATCCTCCCCCAACCATAGGGGAGTACTTTTTTTCACACAGATGAACTAAATTCTCATTCAACATAGGCCATGTTCTACCACTTATTAGTCATAATGATGAGACATGGTCATCCCACTCATATTTGAGCACTAACATGAAACACAAGTCACTACCCATTCCCTGATCCTGGTAACTTCATCCTTGGTACTTTCCAAAATTCATCTAAATCAAGGGTTATTCACTCTAATAGCCTATGTTAGTAGTTGGGGTTTGTCTTAGTGGTAAGAACCCCATAATCCTACATGAAAAAAGGGGGTTCAAAACCCATTGGGCATAGGGTACTGTAGCAGTACTGTAGTGCACTGTAGCAGTGGCGGCACTGTAGAAATGATGGGCACTGTAGTAGCGGCAGGTCACTGTAGGGGTAGCAGGGTACTGTAGCAGTGGCTGGGTACTATGAATTACTATAGCAGGCGGGTAATGTAGTAATACTATTCACAAAATGGGCTTTGGGTCATAAATTTGGGCCTACGGGCCATGTAATGGGTTAAATGCCCATTGGTCCTTCAGGCTATGTAATGGGTCTCCCTCTACCCAGTTAAAAGAGGTCTTTGCTTTGATTTAATAATAAATGAGGCTTCGTCCCCAACCATTAAAAAAATATCCTATGTTATACTCCCCACCATATAGTTTTCTGTAGAATGATTCTTAAGAACAACATCTGATGGATTCCCAACATCACACATGTGTCGCTCCTCTTGATCCATGATCACTATCCAATAAATACTTAACCATGATCAATTTCCTAGATTAACCATGTAACCTTTCCCTATTCTGATTCCAGTATCTCATCTACCACATAGGGGTATTTCAAATCCTTAACCAAAACCATAGGCAATTATTCCTATTACACATCATCAAGGCCATCATCCCTTGGCTCACACAAGGTCACTCGCCAATCCATAATTCATCAAGAACCATGCATAACCACACATAACACTTGACTCTCATTCAAAATATATTAGTGTACACTCTTGCATAACCAATTTTCAAAACCCAATTACCACTCCCACAAGTCACACCATGTCAAAACTAGGACCATATGCCTAAACCACTGATTATTCTAATCGACATGTCACTCTCATCTTGTTAAGGGAACCCTTAGTTATCTTATTTAGAACCAATAATTTACCCATGTCCATTTATACCACACAAAAATACACTAACTCGGGTTTTATCCAACAAATAGAAGCATGCATCCACATCCTAACATTGGGATCGTGTCTAAATATAACAAGGCTAGACATTCAACCGATCATTCCCTTGATTTCGAACCTCGATACTAATTTCTTGCACTCTATCCTGAATGGCCTTAAGGCCTTCATTTTTATTGATTTTTGATAACCCCCCTTTCAAGGGATTAGGGGGAACCCTTACAAGGCCTGTAGGCTCAGAGATTACATGGCCTGTAGGCTTAGGAGATTACATGACCCGAAGGTCTTAGGGAATTCAACCAGACTATCTACAAGGAACTTCCCCTACCCATCATCTACATCCTGGTAGTACCTCTCCACCTTTTCATGACCGTCTAGCTATGCTTCCCATTTAATCACAGGCTGGTACCGATGGCATAGTCATACCCTCTCATTCTGACAATCCATTTGGCTCTGCTCTGGTGAGTGCACCTGCTCTGAATCCTCTTCTGGGGCCGCTCCTTTTTTTGTAGTGTGTCTGGGGCCTGCATTCATGTGTCCTGAAGGCCTTGGGGTGGTCCTAAGGCCTTAAGGTGGCCCGAAGTCCTTGAGAATCAACTAGCCCGAAGGCCTTGGGTGGCCCTAAGGCCTTGGGTAGCCCAAAATCCTTGCAGGACCCGAGGACCAAACCGGTGGCCCGAAGGCTCAGATGGATGAATAGTTTCGGCTGCTACAGTACCGAATAATGTCTGCTACATTACTGCTACAATTCTTGCTACAGTAACTCATAAATATTCCTCCACCCTGATTTGATCTCGTGTCTCTTGGATGCATCTAGCAAGTCCTCACCAACTAGGTTGAGGCTCATGTGCATTTCTTTCACTCTAGGAGCTTCCACTTTTCAAGATAATATAAGGCATCACCATACTTATGTCATATACCTAGTAGCACATTACATGAACTAATATCATACCTAAATCATATACTTATGCCTTTGTCTCTAAGGGAAAAACTTAAACTCAGCCTAACCCCTCACTCTCAGGTTACCCTCATACATCACTCCTCATATCATAAAAACACACAACTCACTAACTTATTAATCCATCATCCAAAAACTAAGCTCCCCTACCTAACCCATAGGTTACATCTCATAAGTTTACAACTCATGGGTAATACCTCTACTCCCACCTCAAACATCACATGGGGACTCAATTTCTACAAACACCCACTCCGGGGTCTCACACACATCAGGTGTCACATGTCAAAACCATTGCCTGCTACTAGGGCACTAATACTCAACCTACTAGGGAACTAATTCACATAGATAATCCATATCTAGTACTACACCCTTGAGAATAACAATATTATCCAATCATGTGTACATATATAATGGAACATCTCTACCATGACTCATGTCGAGATTACAATCATTAAATGGTTTGGTTAAGTAGAATGTCATTCCAATATATATGGGAAAACACCATATAGGTTTTCACTAAAACTTTAAATAACCAAACCTAAATAATAATCACCTACTATATAGAGACCTGAACATTTATAAATGAAGCTCCATTTTTAATGAATAAATTTCTTATTAAGTAATGTAGAAATAGAAAACATGTACACTACTTTGGTTATTTTGGACCATTATAAAATATAAATGGTCATATTAAAAAGACCGTTAAGAATCTTAAACATTTATAATATAGTAGTTGTACAATGATCATTGATATTTGTATATATTAAGGGTTATGATAAAGTCTAATTGAAATAGAAGGAAGAATTGATGGTCTCAACCAGCAAGACCATACCCTATGAATTCCATTTATCAGATCTTATGAGTGATAAGGTATCATTGAACAATTCCAAGCCAATATTCAACAATTGGATCTTGATTGAAACCATTTATGGGATAAGTTCAATATTATCGTGATCATAGCCCAAACTATATTCAATAAACTACCCCAATAAAGCACCATCATCACACACTTTACCCTTAAGGCATATGTTGATGTAATAAGGGGTTATGTATCTAGACCCTCGTAATAAAAATTTTTATATTTTATTTTAATAAAATAATGATTATATTTATCTCTTTTTATTGTTACCTTATAAATGATTATATAATGAGTTTTATAAAAAATATATTTTGATGTGAAGAAATCAAAATTTTATTTTTGGGAATATATACTCTCAATTAAGACACTATTTTAATAGTTTCAATTTTTTTGAAATAAATTATATTTCAATAAAATATTATTATTAGATAATTATTATTTTAAAATAAATTATTATATAATTTAATGAAGTCTAATTTAATTTTTATAAGGTTCAAAAAGTGATTAATATCGTAAAAACTAGTATTTTTCGATAAATAGGGATGTTTATTTAAAATTAAAAATTCTTGTATTTCAAAAATTATTTTTATAAAATAAATATTATTTTTTAAATAATCATGTATAAATTATACAATATTTAATTTTTCATAATTTTATGAGATAGTTGAATTTTTGGGTAAAAATTAAATACAGTATGAATATATTGTCTATATTATGACATCATAATAGCCCAAAAGTGATCTAATAAATTAAATAAAGGAATAAAAGATCAAATATATAATTCCCATTTAAAATAATGAGTTTTTGAAGTTATTTGATTAATTTTTTAATCCTTTAATGAATCCTCCAAAACCTATATTATAGTTTAAGGTTTGAAAATCAATTTTTTATGAACATGACTCACATCAACATATCCAAGGGTATTATTTTAATATTTTAGGTTATTATTCTTCTAAAATATTTAAAACCACTACTATTTGGAAGAATCCATGAGAAAAATCATGGGAATCTTTTTTTTATCATATAGAGTTCAAAACCTAAGTTAAGAAAATAATAAAGAAATCTCCTCTTTTTTTGCAATAAATACCCACAAAACCTCCAAATACTCTTCACTCAAAATCCATATAGAATGAAATTTATCTCCCTATATATACCTCTAAATGTGTTTCCTAGATCTTAATAATATCCTCCTAAGATTTTAGAAGCACCCTCTCAAGGTAAGGGATTCTCTGCTTCTCCTCTTTATTCAAGAACTTTCTTTCTATTATGCCATTTTATTTCTAATTTATCATGTTGTAATTTGTTTGTTCGAATATATTTTATTATCCTTATGATTATATACCACCTTTAACTATCATTAAACCATTCCATGAATCGTTATGTACACTCGTTATGCTGCCAAAATTATCCTAAAATTTTTCCATGCCAAATATTTGCATAGTGAATACCCATACCCATTTCTACTCAAGGGTATTCACCTATATGTTCCTATCATTAATTTATTTTGGAATTACATGTATTTAATCCACACTCCTTAATCATGGGGTTGAAATTGATGAAATGTTCTCTTATTTTGTATGATCTATGTGGCACACAAATGCAAGCACATGATATGAATGTGAAAGGTGGGACCATAATCATATAGACCCCCAATGCATTGGTTAATGTTTTAATCTCATGAGATACCATGTATAGTGAATGGTATGTTATCATAATAACATTAAGTTATGATGTCTCAATGATAATCCTTAACTTATGCTTATGATATCATGTTTTACATTATTGCCACACTTCTATGTTGCCTTGATGTTATCATCTTATATCATGATTCGATGTTCAAGTTTATGATTCTCAACCCTTTTATGTCACCTTGATATTCTTATTAACTAAATTTTATTTATTTCATCACTTTATTCTTTTATTTTTTCCTTATAGAGCTTTATATCTCATCCCTTTCTTATGTACGTCCCCAGGTTATCCCATGCAGTTTTAGAACTATGATAGAATTTTAAGATCATGTTAAGGAGTTGTAAATAATGTTTTTTTATCCCTATTTCAAGTTATTATGTTATCTAATTACCCAAATACACTATGATTTTTTATATTTTGGTATTTTATTATGTATTTATTTATGTAATAAATCATTAATTAAGGTTTATTAAAGATATGGGTTATTGTAGTTGATATCAGAGAAAGGTATAGTTATTTTTGGGGGTTAGGATTAGAAAACTTTAGTGATTGTATTGGAGGTAATACTAAACATAGGAAAACATACCTAGATTAGGGTAAAGTATATATTAAGTTCTTTATAACCAATAAAATATATTTATAGATACTATATATGGATGCAGCTCTGGAACAATTGTACCTAGGGGTAATAACCCCAAAAAGGGTTCATTGGGAATTGACTTGATCACTGCCTAGTGTAAGACAAAGAGACATTGATACATGTCTGGTTTGAAACTCTTTGGAGATATTCTTTGGTAAACTCACAAGTTCTTTAATAACCATTATGAAGGGAACAAAAATCTCATAAAATTTTATGTTAGGAAATAGACCATGGATAACCTAGATTGAAACCTAGAAATTCATAAGTTAAGTAATTTATTTCATTTATGATTTATACCTTAAATTTTCATAGTTTCTTATTTATTTATTTAATATTTTAATTACTTTAATCCCTAATTTTCCCTTTATTTTAGTCAATAGATGAAAATATGAGGAACTAAGTTAACAACCAATGTAATGGAAAATTCCCAAATGAGATTCTCAGTCCAATTGGAGTAGGATTAAAGAAATTCATGAAAATAATTACACAATTAACTCATGTTTTAAATAGAAATATGAATCAGGGGGAAAACCAACATCCCCCTAGGAAATAGAAAGTTGTAGTTGAGACCATTAAGTGACAAATGCCTCTGAATTTCAGTGGATATTCTAATCCTTTAATTGTTGAACAATAGATCAAATCCATTGGGAAGATATTATCTATCCTTTAATGCTCCTAGAAATATATTTTCATGATAGTTGTTTATCATGTGGAAGGAGAAGATGATAAATGGTGGAAGTTGATCAAAAATATAAATCCCAACGAGGAGATTAAAGTGATGGAGTGAAAATAATTCCAGATAATGTTTTTTGATAAATATTTTCCTCACACTCTATGACTTAAAATGGAGAGGGATTTCCTTATCCTCAAGAAAAAGTATGAAAAACCCATTAGGGTGTATGAGGTGAACTTAAAAATACTTGCACAATATGCCTTTGAATTTTTAGTTGGCCCCAAAATAAAATTCTACCAATTATTTGGTGGGATAAATCTAAGTATATGAAAATATTTAGTGATTCTAGATTTTAGAAGCTATAAGGGAATTTTTTTGTGTGCCCTCAAAGTCAAAATTGAGATTAGTTAATCTCACAGGTCTCATCGGTTAGGATATAGGAAGCATAGAATGGATTTTAATTTTGGTGGTGTGATGGATAAATCTCATGGGGGAAATAAATTCCAACACCCCACTTGTCAAAATTGTGGGAAGAAGCATCACAAAAAATTCTTGAAGGGGAAAAGGAAATTCTTAAGGTGCACTGAGGAAGGGAAGTAATGACCTGAATTTTTATAAATGAAATTTCCTTTTCATTGATTAAATTCCTTATAGTCATATAAAACACATGAATTACATGGGCTATTTTGGACCAATATACCCTATTGGATTTAAAAGACCATTAATTATCTTAACAATTAATAATATACTCATTTCAAAATGAATGCTAAGATTAGTATATATTATGTTTTATGATAAAGTCCAATTGACATAGACATAAGAAGCAATGGCCTTGACCAGTAGGATTGTACCCTATAAATCACATCTATCAGAGCTTCTGAGGGAGATGGTATTGCATGGGTTTTCTCTTGACCAATACCATGATAAGATTAAATAACTAAAGCTTGAGAAAAAACGTTTATGAGAGAAGTTCAAGATTATCAATATCACATCACAAACTATATTTTCTAAACCACCCCAAGAAAGTACAACCATTTCACACCTTACCCTTAGGTTGTACATTGGTGTAATGATGGGTTATGTATCTATACCCTATCAATATGAATTTTTATATTTTTTTATTAGTGAAATAATGATTATATTGATCCCTTTTTTATTTCTTTATCAATGATTATATAATGTGTTTGATAAAAATTATATTTTGAAATAAAGAAATCAAAATTTTATTTTTGAGAAATATATAGTTTCAATTAAGACACTCTTTTGATAAATTCAAGAATTTTTTAAATAAATAATATTTTAATAAAATATTATTATTAGATAATAATTATTTTAATGTAAATGATAATATAATTTAATTAATTCCAGTGTAATTTTTATAAGGCTCGGAAAGTGGTTAATATCGTAAAAACTGGTATTTTTCAGTAAATAGGAATTTTTATTTAAAAGTGAAAATTATCATATTTAGAAAAAAAATTGATAAAATAAATATTATATTTTATATAAACACATTTAAATTAGATAATTGTGATTTTTTTATAATTTCTGAGATGGCCAAATTTTTCGGTAAAAATTAAATACAATATAAATATACGACCTGTATTATGATATCATAATGGCCAAAAATTAATGTAATAAATGACATAAATGGAATAAAAGACCAAATATATATTTATCCTTTAAAATAATATATTTTTAATTTATTTTATTAGTTTTATAAACCCTTAATGAATCCTCCAAAACCAATATTATATTTTAAGTTTTTAAAATCAATTCTTTATGAGCATGAATCAATTCCACATAACCAAGGGTATAAATTTACGGATTTTAGTACTTTGAATTATAAAATATTTTTTAAAAAAAAATATTTTTTAGAAACCATGGAAAAAACCATAGAAATATTTGTGATTTTTATTATTTTAATATAGAGTCTAAAACCTAAGTTTATAAATTAATAAAGAATCTACCTCTCTTTCGCTATAAATACTCACTCATCATCACATTCTTATTCACTAAAAACCCAATGATCATGAATTTACTCTCTATATACCTCTCTAAATCCCTCCCAAGTTGTTCCCAATATCTTAAGTAGCTCCTCCCAATATTTTGGAAGTTCCCACTCAAGGTAAGGGACTCTCTCATTTTCTTTTTATTTCAAGTACTTTCTTTGTACTAAGCCCTTTTTATTTCCAATTTTCCATGTTGTAATATATTTTTTACACATCCCTTTACTATTATTATTATGACCATGTAATTATATAATGCCTTTAACTCTCATTCACCCCTTCCATAAACCTTTATGTACACCCGTTATGCTGCTTAAATTATCTTATGATTTTCCATGCCAAACATTTGTGTAATGAATACTCATACCAATTTTCACTCATGGGTATTCACCTAGTTGTACTTGTAAAGACCCGTAAAATTCAAGGGAATTTTTTTCTTAATTTTCTTTAGAATTTTACAAGAGCGCGGTTTCAGACGGCACCTGATTCTGAGGCCCGGAGTGCCCGGAATTAATTTCCGAAGTTTGGCTCGGGTACGTTCAGTGAACGAACGAGCGGGATTTCCTAACTTTTGATCCGGTGCTCGGAATTGAAATCTGAGGGCACCGATGAACTCGCAGCGCCGATATTCGCTTAAAGAGACCTTTTCGGAAGTTGCGTTTGTTGCGGGTTGACAGTTAGTTTTTGGGAGATTTATAAAAAGTTGAATAAAAAAATGTGGATTCTTTTTATTTCACTTTTGTAGGTTAACTCCTCTCAAAAGGAGTTAGGGGTGGGACCCACACCCACTTAACCTCCCTTGAGAGGATTAAGTGTGGTGGGACCCACACGAACCTAAACCTCTCAACTTCCCCCTTAAACTCCCCTCTCTCCCTCTTAAATGTTTGTAAACTTAACATCTAATTAATTACACATGACATGTTAATTAATTAAGTGTTATGTTTTTGAATTTGATGTTTTGAATTCCTAGGCTTGGTAAATAAAATAAGGAGGGACCTTATTTTATTTTGTTAGCCAACTTGTGTGGATTTCATTTTGAGAGCTCCTCCTCCATCTTCTTCATCTTGACGAAGAACGCTCATCTTGACGAAGAACGCTCAAGCTCCGACGAAGAACGCCGCTCCGCTCTTCTTCGTCTTCCGTGTCAACGAGAGGGAACGCCGCTTCCTCCTCGGATTACCTTCGTCGACATAAGAGGTTTCGCCAACGACGTATCACATCGGACGCATCTCTTCGTCAACGGAATTGACGAACGACGACCGCGACGCCCGATCTCCGCGACGTCGACTTCCGCGGACGTTGGCAAATCCTCGAACTTATACCCAAGGTAGGGGTTGTTGATTTATTGATTATTTATTCCATTCTTGATCGTGGTTTTAGCATGTCTAAACGTGAGGCAACTGGATATTCTTTAGTTGTGTTTTTATTTAACGTCAGGGGGGTCGGACCGCATGAACACGGCCGAACCTCCCTCCATCGTTCATGTTGTTTATTTTTGCGGGCGGAAGCAAGGTGGCGCGGTGTCGTCGCACCACGCGGATAATTGTACGTTTAACTTACGCGACGCCGTCGCGCGCGCACCATGGAAGAAACAACAAGAACGCGACGCTGTCGCGCCGCGTTGAAGAAATCGAGGTGCGGCGGAGGGGCGCGGTGCCGTCGCACCGCGCCGGATGACGAAAACCGCGGCCGGTTCCGGGCCGCGGCGGAAGAGAAGACCGGCGGCCGGGCCGCCGGCGTCGGAAGCCGAAGGGGGGGACCGGAATTTCCGGTCCCGTTGGAGAAAACCGGCCGGCCAGCTGGCCGACCGGATAGAGTTAAACCGGGGGAATTAATCCCCCGGCCAACACACTAAAACCCCCCTCTTTATGAGGGGGGGCGGTTCTTTGAAGGGAAGGGGGGGCAGCCGGCCCCCCGGTTTTTACTTCAACTGGCCCCCACGTGGGGGCGGTTTTCAATCAAGGGGCGCGGCTTTTAGCCGCGCCGGCTTTCCAAGAAAGCGGGGGAATTGATTCCCCCGCGCTGCCTTCATGCGGCGACAGACCGCCGCGGCCCCCGCGCCACCGCGCCGCCGCCGCACCGCCGGCCGGCCGGCCGGCCAGGCCGCCCCGGGGGGGGGGGGGGGGGGGGGGGTCGGCCCGGACCCGGACCCCCCCCCCCCCGTTTCGAACCAGTTCCGGTCTTTTGGTCATAACTTGAGTCTCGGACCTCCGATCGACGAACCGTCTGCGGCAACACGATCCTTGGATCGAGACGGTCGTTTCGGTATATCGCACTCAAGGTTTCGGATTACTTTGAGTTCGGCCGGGTTGGTTCGTTCACGAAACCAACCGGGCCTTCGGAGCGGAAACGCTCATATCTTGAGCTACGGACGTCCGATTGACGTGCCGTCAACTGTGTTGTGTTCCTCTTAGTGAGACAGATCTTTTGGCATACTCCGCCCGAGGTTTGGACGCGGGTGGAGTACGGTCGGGTTGGTTTTGCCTTAAAAACCAACCGGGCCCCGGGGACGAAAATGCCAATAACTCTCAGACCGGGCGTCCGATCGACGCACCGTCTGTTGCGTCGAGTTCCTGTTGACGATACGGAACTTTTGGATACATCAACTCTGGTCTTCGTGACAGTTGATGTATCAGCCTCTCAGCTCGTGGAGCGGACTCTCCGAACGAGCTTGCTGTGTGCGGGAACCCTAGTGCTGGCTGCGACTGTTACTGTGACTGCTACTGCTACTACTGCTACTGTGACAGCGACGACGACAGTACAGAGATCTTGTGTGGATTCGACGACGACGACTTCAGCACTCAGCGATCCTACATGGATCAGTGCTACAGGTCCTGTGTGGGCCCGATCCTGTGTGGGTCTGATCCTGTGTGGGTCCTTGCGCTCAGCGGTCCTGTGTGAACCAGCGCCTACAAGTCCTGTGTGGGCCCGATCCTGTGTGGGTCTTTGCGGGGGTTAGTTACCTATCGATCCTTCGTGGGTCCGACGACTTAGATGGATCAGTGATCATCTTTATCGTCCTTTGAAGAAGTATACATGTGTGAGCTGAATCCTGTTGCTTTCCTGTGTGGATTGTGTTGTGCAATCCTGTGTGGATTACATTTTGCTTTCCTGTGTCGAATACGTTTACTTTCCTGTGTGGACTGAGTTGTACTTGGGTTCGGAGGTTGGAGCGTATTTGAATTGATGACTTAGGTATATGTATGGGCATATACCTAAGCAGTGTCGGTTGTTACTTCGTGATTATACCTTTCTTCGTGGTTTATCCTTTGTGGATTTGAGAGACCTTCAGGGGTCTCGGGGTCCCTACTGAGTAGCTTATACTCACCCCTGCACGGGCTTTGCCCGCACTACGTTGTGTTGGTTGCAGACTACGGACAGCGTTGACCTTAGCTGGGGCTTGCAGAGCGGGACGGTACCCGGAGGTGGACCACTGGGCGGGACGTGCTCGAAGCGGACGGCGGGACCCGTGGAGCAGAGGAGCTATCTGTACCCACCCTTCAGGTGGGATTTCCAGTGGACAGCTCGGAGTAGCGGCATTTTCTTTTCAGTTGATGTTTTCCCCTTTCGAGTTGTACTTTACTTTCAGTTTGGGTTTGTATTCTGGCCCATTTACTTTTCCGCACTTCCAGTTGTACTCTGCTTTTGTTTAGTGTTTACTTTCTGCTTGCTTACTCTGTGGTGTTTGTTTACCTTACAAAGGCAATGCCTTCCCTTTTTATCGGGATTTACGCCTTGGTGCTAGTCGCCAGCCCCTGGCCTATGGAAGGCGGGCTTGGGGTAGTCACGGCACGGACCCCGAGGGCGGGTCGTGACAAATTGGTATCAGAGGAGTTCGGTTCTACCGCAAACTCTGATCTTTTCTATGTGAAGCAATAATGTTTAGCGTATTGAGTGTGGTTATCAGTCCAGGGAGTCCAGTGTTGGTGTGGCGGCCGACGTATCCGTACACCAGGACCCTGACTTCTGATTTCCGACTTAATGCACGAAAACATTGATTGCGTGTGTGTTTCAAAGTTTTCTTTGTGATTACTTATATCAGCTCACCAGGTATACTGTTCTGACCGTGGCGCACCTGTTTCCTTTTCAGGATGGCCCCACGACGGCAGCCAGCTAGGGTTCCGAGAGTCGAGTGAGACGACAGCCCACCGAGCGACGAGGCCTCGGTGCAGGGCCCTTTGCCAGTAGTGGCACCGGCGGTAGCTCTACCCGCCGAGCCCCCGATGCTTCCAGCAGCATCCGCTGACGATGCACGTCGCCTCAGCGCACTGCATGAGTTTCAGCGCCAGCGACCGCCCAGGTTTCGTGGGGAGACGGATCCCCAGGTAGCAGAGGACTGGCTGGAGGCGGTAGTACGAGTGTTTAGGCTAGTGAGGACACCAGCAGACCTCATGGTGATCCTCGCTGCGAGCCTACTACACGCAGCAGCAGGACGATGGTGGAGCTTGATGCTCCAGGTGCACGATGAGGCATCTCTACTTTGGACGGACTTTGAGAGCCTCTTCCGCTCGGAGTTCGTCCCAGCCACCCTTCGTGCGGTGCGTATCCAGGAGCTTCTACAGCTGCGGCAGGGCAGCATGACGGTCGCTCAGTACTCGGCGAGATTTGCTGATCTCTCGCGCTACTCGACCGACATGGTACGGGACCCATTCTTCCGGGCCCGGACCTTCGAGCAGGGTTTGAGACATGAGATCAGGGCATCGCTGATCTCCCTCAGCATACCGACTCAGACAGGAGTACTGGAGCGGGCCCTTCTGATCGAGAGCTTCCTTGCTGAGTCTACACCAGCACAGAGACCCACCGCAGGGCGGCACGTGGCAGAGTCATCTGCAGCAGGCAGTCGACGGATGACTCAGGGGTCCAGACAGACCAGACCTTCGGGCAGACAATCTCAGGGCACTAGCTCAGCAGTGTGGGGCACACAGCGCGGAGCCAGTCTTACGAGAGGCAGACAGTGCTACTCGTGCGGCGGGCAGGGCCACATGGCTCGTGACTGCCCGACCCGCCGTGCCGAGGAGCAGCAGACGGTTGAGGGACCACCGAGGCAGAGGCAGAGGGTCGACTGTGGCGGTCCGCAGGGAGGAGGCGGACGAGGCAGAGGAGCTGGACGAGCAACCGGTGGTGGCCGACGCTTTGAGGCTCTACCACCACCACCACCAGGAGGTCCACCCCGACCACAGGGAGCTATCGGGCAGCGACAGGCTCAGCTCCAGGCAGCAGAGGCCTACGACCACGGCGCACCCGAGATGATTCGAGGTACTATCTGTGTCTATTCCACCCTTTCTGCAGTTCTTATAGACACATGAGCGAGTCACTCTTTCATAGCCGCTGCCCTTGTTCGGAGCTCGGAGATTCCGACAGAGCCGTTGGCTCGATCCTTACGACTAGAGACTCCTACGGGAGCAGACTCGACGATTACGCACTGGTGCCGGCAGTGTGAGCTTACTCTAGGAGGCGAGAGCTTCGGCTGGGATCTTCTTGTAGCAGCGTCGAGGCCTTACGAAGTCATCTTGGGCATGGATTGGCTATCTACGGTCCATGCACAGATTGACTGTTTTAGGCGCAAGGTGCGATGTGTACGCACCGACGGGAGCAGGTTCACCTTCACCGGCGAGAAGGGAGCCTTAGCAGCACAGGATGGACTTCCGCGGAGGAGAGGACAGCCCATCACTCATCAGTTGGCTAGCCTTATCCTTGGAGCAGTTGACGTGCGGAGTCCTGGTTTTCCTGCAGTGGTGGATCAGTTTGCGGACGTTTTTCCCGACGACGTTCCAGGGCTACCTCCTCGCAGAGAGGTAGACTTTTATATTGACTTGTACCCCGGGACAGCCCCGATATCCACTCCAGCATATCGGATGGCCCCCGCCGAGCTTCGAGAGCTACGGGTACAGTTGGAGGACTTGCAGGGCAAGGGGTTCATCTGACCCAGTGTTTCACCCTGGGCTTCCCCGATATTGTTCGCCAAGAAGGCGGACGGGAGCTTGCGTCTTTGTGTTGACTATCATCGCCTGAACCAGGTGACAGTGAGGAACAAGTATCCGCTACCGAGGATTGATGACCTCTTTGATCAGCTCAAGGGAGCACGGTGGTTCTCGAAGATAGACCTCAGGTCAGGCTATCATCAGCTCAGAGTCAGAGACGGGGATGTGCAGAAGACGGCCTTCAGATGTCGGTATGGCCACTATGAGTTCTTGGTTATGCCTTTCGGTGTAACCAATGCTCCATCAGTGTTCATGGCTCTCATGAACAGGATCTTTCAGCCATACCTCGATCGGTTTGTCGTGGTCTTCATCGACGACATTCTGATTTACTCTGCGACAGAGGAGGAGCATGCCTATCACTTGCGAGTTGTACTAGACACACTCCGAGAGCACCAGCTTTATGGTAAGCTCTCGAAGTGCCAGTTCTGGATATGTGAGGTCCACTTTTTGGGACACGTTATCTCTGAGGCGGGAGTTGCAGTGGATCCCGCGAAGATTGAGGCTGTGTTAGCTTGGGAGCCACCCAGGAGCGTGACTGAGGTTCGGAGTTTCTTGGGACTAGCTGGATACTATCGGAGATTCGTACCAGACTTCTCTAGAGTTGAGGCATCACTAACAGCTTTTACGAAGAAGGGGAAACCCTTCGTGTGGTCAGACAGATGTCAGCAGAGCTTCCAGGAGCTGAGACAGAGATTGACTAGCGCACCTATCTTGAGGTTGCCTGAGGAGGGAGTAGGGTACGTAGTCTACTGCGATGCATCAGGGACCGGACTCGGATGTGTTCTGATGCAGGAGCGGGCCGTGATCGCCTATGGATCACGTCAGTTGAGGCCGCATGAGCAGAACTACGCTACCCATGACCTGGAGCTAGCAGCAGTGGTCTTCGCTCTGAAGACATGGCGACACTATCTGATGGGCGAGCGCTTTACAGTCTTTTCCGATCATCAGAGCCTCAGGTATATCTTTTCGTAGAAGGACCTGAACCTGAGACAGCGGCGATGGCTCGAGTTCCTCCAGGACTATGACTTTGAGATAGTCTATACTCCTGGGAATGGGAACGTAGTAGCCGATGCCCTCAGCAGGAGGACGGGCATTCAGCTACTTGAAGAGGCGACGGAGCAGCTAGCCTCTTTGCAGATATCCTTCGTGGATAGAGATGGAGCAGTCTTCCTCCAGTCTCTCACAGTCACCCCTCCACTACTGCAGCGAGTCAGGGAGGCACAGCGTGAGGACGCTGACTGTGAGACACGGCGTGCACAGATATCCTCGGGACAGGCACCTGATGGTTTCTCCCTTGGAGCAGAGCACGACATCCTTTTCAGAGGACGTACCATGGTACCAGTAGCTTTGCGAGAGGAAGTGCTGAGAGAGTTTCACACTTCTCCTTTGGCGGTACATCCTGGAGTGGCGAAGATGTACCAGGACCTCAGACGACAGCACTGGTGGCCGGGCATGAAGAAGGTTGTAGCAGAGTTCGTTTCTCGATGCCTTACCTGCCAGCAGGTGAAGGCAGAGCATCAGGTACCAGCAGGCTTGGTACAGCCCTTGGAGGTTCCGGAGTGGAAGTGGGACGGCATATCTATGGACTTCGTGACTGGACTTCCACGCACTTCCAGAGGTCACGACTCCATCTGGGTGATTGTTGACCGACTCACCAAGTCGGCACACTTCTTACCCATCAGAGAGCAGGGCTCAGTAGAGAGCTTGGGACGTCTCTACGTTCAGGAGATTGTGCGGCTCCACGGCGTGCCATCATCTATCATCTCCGATCGAGATGCTCGCTTTACTTCCCGGCTTTGGAAGGGGTTACAGGAGGCGTTCGGGACGCAGCTACGTCTGAGCACAGCCTTTCATCCTCAGACGGATGGTCAGACGGAGAGGACCATTCAGACACTCGAGGACATGCTCCGCGCATGTGTCCTCGACTTTGGTCGTAGCTGGGAGGACCACCTACCCTTGGTGGAGTTTGCGTACAACAACAGCTACCACTCCACCATCAGGATGGAACCGTACGAGGCGTTGTACGGCCGACCTTGTAGATCTCCTTTGTGCTGGACAGACCCCGGAGAGTCAGCACTGGTGGGACTGGAGATGGTCCAGGCCACGACAGAGAAGGTCCAGGTCATCCAGGAGCGGATGAGGACAGCTCAGAGCCGGCAGAAGTCATATGATGACAGGAGGCGGAGGCCACTAGAGTTCGAGGATGGCGACCACGTCTTCTTGCGGGTCTCACCTCGACGTGGTATTCGGAGATTTGGCCGAGGCGGCAAGTTATCTCCGCGCTTCATCAGACCCTTCCAGATTCTCAGCAGGATTGGTGAGGTGGCTTATCGCCTGGCTCTACCACCTCAGTTGCACCGGGTGCATGACGTCTTCCACGTATCTCAGCTGAGGAGATACGTGCACGACCCGACGCACATCATTGACCATGGGGAGCTTGACGTTGACGATGGGGCGACTTTTACGGAGGTCCCGGTGGAGATAGAGGATCGACAGGAGCGGGTCCTGCGTGGGCGATCGATTCCTCTTGTGCGCATCAGATGGCAGCACGGGAATCTCCAGGAGAGCACATGGGAGCGGGAGGCTCAGATGCGTGCTCAGTACCCTCATTTGTTTCCCTAGTTTTTGATGTATCTTTACGGGGATGTAAAGCCCTGAGGTGGGAGTAATGTAAAGACCTGTAAAATTCAAGGGAATTTTTTTCTTAATTTTCTTTAGAATTTTACAAGAGCGCGGTTCCATACGGCACCTGATTCCGAGGCCCGGAGTGCCCGGAATTAATTTCCGAAGTTTGGCTCGGGTACGTTCAGTGAACGAACGAGCGGGATTTCCTAAATTTTGATCCGGTGCTCGGAATTGAAATCCGAGGGCACCGATGAACTCGCAGCACCGATATTCGCTTAAAGAGACCTTTTCGGAAGTTGCGTTTGTTGCGGGTTGAAAGTTAGTTTTTGGGAGATTTATAAAAAGTTGAATAAAAAAATGTGGATTCTTTTTATTTCACTTTTGTAGGTTAACTCCTCTCAAAAGGAGTTAGGGGTGGGACCCACACCCACTTAACCTCCCTTGAGAGGATTAAGTGTGGTAGGACCCACACGAACCTAAACCTCTCAACTTCCCCCTTAAACTCCCCTCTCTCCCTCTTAAATGTTTGTAAACTTAACATCTAATTAATTACACATGACATGTTAATTAATTAAGTGTTATGTTTTTGAATTTGATGTTTTGAATTCCTAGGCTTGGTAAATAAAATAAGGAGGGACCTTATTTTATTTTGTTAGCCAACTTGTGTGGATTTCATTTTGAGAGCTCCTCCTCCATCTTCTTCATCTTGACGAAGAACGCTCATCTTGACGAAGAACGCTCAAGCTCCGACGAAGAACGCCACTCCGCTCTTCTTCGTCTTCCGTGTCAACGAGAGGGAACGTCGCTTCCTCCTCGGATTCCCTTCGTCGACATAAGAGGTTTCACCAACGACGTATCACATCGGACGCATCTCTTCGTCAACGGAATTGACGAACGACGACCGCGACGCCCGATCTCCGCGACAACGACTTCCGCGGACGTTGGCAAATCCTCGAACTTATACCCAAGGTAGGGGTTGTTGATTTATTGATTATTTATTCCATTCTTGATCGTGGTTTTAGCATGTCTAAACGTGAGGCAACTGGATATTCTTTAGTTGTGTTTTTATTTAACGTGAGGGGGGCCGGACCGCATGAACACGGCCGAACCTCCCTCCATCGTTCATGTTGTTTATTCTTGCGGGCGGAAGCAAGGTGGCGTGGTGTCGTCGCACCACGCGGATAATTGTACGTTTAACTTACGCGACGCCGTCGCGCGCGCACCATGGAAGAAACAACAAGAACGTGACGCCGTCGCGCCGCGTTGAAGAAATCGAGGTGCGGCGGAGGGGCGCGGTGCCGTCGCACCGTGCCGGATGACGAAAACCGCGGCCAGTTCCGGGCCGCGGCGGAAGAGAAGACCGGCGGCCGGGCCGCCGGCGTCGGAAGCCGAAGGGGGGGACCGGAATTTCCGGTCCCGTTGGAGAAAACCGGCCGGCCAGCTGGCCGGCCGGATGGAGTTAAACCGGGGGAATTAATCCCCCGGCCAACACACTAAAACCCCCCTCTTTATGAGGGGGGGCGGTTCTTTGAAGGGAGGGGGGGGCAGCCGGCCCCCCGGTTTTTACTTCAACCGGCCCCCACGTGGGGGCGGTTTTCAATCAAGGGGCGCGGCTTTTAGCCGCGCCGGCTTTCCAAGAAAGCGGGGGAATTGATTCCCCCGCGCTGCCTTCATGCGGCGACAGACCGCCGCGGCCCCCGCGCCGCCGCGCCGCCGCACCGCCGGCCGGCCGGCCAGGCCGCCCCGGGGGGGGGGGGGGGGGGGGGGTGGGGGTCGGGCCGGGTCGGCCCGGACCCGGACCCCCCCGTTTCGAACCAGTTCCGGTCTTTTGGTCATAACTTGAGCCTCGGATTTCCGATCGACGAACCGTCTGCGGAAACACGATCCTTGGATCGAGACGGTCGTTTCGGTATATCGCACTCAAGGTTTCGGATTACTTTGAGTTCATCCGGGTTGGTTCGTTCACGAAACCAACCGGGCCTTCGGAGCGGAAACGCTCATATCTTGAGCTACGGACGTCCGATTGACGTGCCGTCAACTGTGTTGTGTTCCTCTTAGTGAGACAGATCTTTTGGCATACTCCGCCCGAGGTTTGGACGCGGGTGGAGTACAGTCGGGTTGGTTTTTCCTTAAAAACCAACCGGGCCCCGGGGACGAAAATGCCAATAACTCTCAGACCGGGCGTCCGATCGACGCACCGTCTGTTGCGTCGAGTTCCTGTTGACGATACGGAACTTTTGGATACATCAACTCTGGTCTTCGTGACAGTTGATGTATCAGCCTCTCGGCTCGTGGAGCGGACTCTCCGAACGAGCTTGCTGTGTGCGGGAACCCTAGTGCTGGCTGCGACTGTTACTGTGACTGCTACTGCTACTACTGCTACTGTGACAGCGACGACGACAGTACATAGATCCTGTGTGGATTCGACGACGATGACTTCAGCACTCAGCGATCCTACATGGATCAGTGCTACAGGTCCTGTGTGGGCCCGATCCTGTGTGGGTCTGATCCTGTGTGGGTCCTTGCGCTTAGCGGTCCTGTGTGAACCAGCGCCTACAGGTCCTGTGTGGGCCCGATCCTGTGTGGGTCTTTGCGGGGGTTAGTTACCTATCGATCCTTCGTGGGTCCGACGACTTAGATGGATCAGTGATCATCTTTATCGTCCTTTGAAGAAGTATACCTGTGTGAGCTGAATCCTGTTGCTTTCCTGTGTGGATTGTGTTGTGCAATCCTGTGTGGATTACATTTTGCTTTCCTCTGTCGAATACGTTTACTTTCCAGTGTGGACTGAGTTGTACTTGGGTTCGGAGGTTGGAGCGTATTTGAATTGATGACTTAGGTATATGTATGGGCATATACCTAAGCAGTGTCGGTTGTTACTTCGTGATTATACCTTTCTTCGTGGTTTATCCTTTGTGGATTTGAGAGACCTTCAGGGGTCTCGGGGTCCCTACTGAGTAGCTTATACTCACCCCTGCACGGGCTTTGCCCGCACTACGTTGTGTTGGTTGCAGACGACGGACAGCGTTGACCTTAGCTGGGGCTTGCAGAGCGGGACGGTACCCGGAGGTGGACCACTGGGCGGGACGTGCTCGGAGCGGACGGCGGGACCCGTGGAGCAGAGGAGCTATCTGTACCCACCCTTCAGGTGGGATTTCCAGTGGACAGCTCGGAGTAGCGGCATTTACTTTTCAGTTGATGTTTTCCCCTTTCGAGTTGTACTTTACTTTCAGTTTGGGTTTGTATTCTGGCCCATTTACTTTTCCGCACTTCCAGTTGTACTCTGCTTTTGTTTAGTGTTTACTTTCCGCTTGCTTACTCTGTGGTGTTTGTTTACCTTACAAAGGCAATGCCTTCCCTTTTTATCGGGATTTACGCCTTGGTGCTAGTCGCCAGCCCCTGGCCTATGGAAGGCGGGCTTGGGGTAGTCACGGCACGGACCCCGAGGGCGGGTCGTGACAGTACTTGTACTTCATTTATTATTTAATTCCATGTATTTGAACTAAAATAATAAATCATGGGGTTAAAGGTGAATAAATACATTCTTATGTTGAATTATCTATGTGGCACACAAATTCATGTACATGATATGAATGTAACGGGTGGGCCTAGAATTATATATCCCTACAATGCATTGGGTAATGTTTTTATCTCATGAGATACCATGTATGGTTCATGTAATTTTATCATAATTACACTATGTTATGATGAATTATCAGTTATCCTTGACTTATGTTTATGATTCCATGTTTTTTATTGTTGCCACATTCCTATGTTTCCTTGATGTTATAATCTTATATCATGATTTGATGTTCATTTTTATGATTATAAAACATTTTATGTAATTTTGATATTCCTATTGACTAAAATGCATTACATTCATCATGTTATGATTTTATTTTTCCCTTACTGGGATTTATATCTCACCCATTTCTTATGTACGTCACCAGGTTACCATGTGCAGTATTAGATGATCAATAGACTAAAAGGGAATGTTTTGATGTTTTTAAATAATTTCATTGTACACACATTTCATGTTCTTATTTTATATATCTAATTACCCAAATACACTAGTCCTCATGACCTTTTTGGATTGTATCATGTGTGACTTTATATAATAAATCATGAAATAAAGCATTTAAAAGTTACAGGTTTTCATAGTTCATATCATAGCAAGGTCTAGTTATTTTTGGGGATTAAGATTAGAAAAATGTAGTGAAATCCTTATGGATAATAGTAAACATGGAAAAAACATCCCTAAATTATGAGTAGGTGGTTTCCAAAAAAAATCCATGACTGGTATCTACAAATGGATGTGGGTCTCAAATAGTTTTACCTAAGGGTAATAACCCCAAAAAGGTTTCATTGGGAATTGACTCAATCATCACCTGGTGCACAATAATGATGTCTTTATACACACTTGATTTGACAAACTTAGGGGATATTATTTTCTAAATTTATAAACTATTTATTAAGCATTATGAAGTAAAAAAAATACTATAAAATTTTATGTTAGGAAATTGACCATGGATAATTTATATTGGAACCTATAAATTCATAGGTTAAGAAATTTATATCTTTTATGAGTTATCCAATAAATGTTCATATTATCCATTTTATATGATCAATTTTTTAAAAATTATTATCCCTGATTTTTTCTTTATTTTAGTCAATGGATGAGCATAGTAGGAATTGATTCCGCAACTAATTTGATGATCAATGTGATCGGAAATCCTAAAATGATATGCCCATCCCAATGGTATTAGGATTCCTGAACTTCATGAAAATACATTCTCAACTAACTCAAGTTTTGAATAGAAACTTGAGTCAAGAGGAACACCCACATCCCCCTAAAAAAGAGCAAGTTGCAATTGAGACATTTATGTAATAAAGGAATTTGACTTTTAGTGGATATTATGATCCTTAAATCATATAATAATGGATCAAATCCATTAAAAATATCTTATTCATCCTTTAATGCTCTGATAAAGAGGAGGTCATGTTGTCCATTTGTCATATAGAGTGAGAATTTAATCAATAGTGGATGTTGATCCAAAATATGAATCCTGGGGAAGATATCGAAGTGATGGAGTAGAAATAATTTCAGGAAAAAATGATAAATATTTTTATTTCACTCTATAAATTAAAATTGAGAGGGATTTCCTTAGCCTCAATAAAGAGGATGAAAAATCCATCAGGTTTTTTTAGTAAAAATACATAATACTTTCACAATATTCATTCAACTTTTTCATTGAACCCAAAAGTAAAGTTGAAAGCTTCTTTGGTGGGATAAATCTGAGTCTAAAAAAAGCTTTGTTAATTCAAGACTTTGAAAACTAGAGGAAAATATCTGATGTTCCTTCATAGTTGAAATAGAGATCAACGAATCTCAAGGGTTTCATAGTTCAGGAGATAGAAAGAAGATAGTGGATTTTAATTCTGGTGGTGTGATGGAGAAATATAATAAGGGAAAGAAATTTCAACATTTCACTTTTCAAAAGTACAAGAAGAAGAATCCCAAAAATTTCAAGAAGGGTACAATGAAATGTTTTAGTTTCAATAATGAAGGGAACCTAGCTAGAGAATTCCAATGGGAGAAAACCACCAATGTGATAGAAGAAATGAATTCTACATTTAACCCTAATCCTTTTGTCCAATATTTCAACTATAATAAATAAGGACACTATGAAAATCAATGCACTAAGGTAAGGGTTTTCAATTATAATTGATCCCAAGAACCTCCAAGGTCTAGGGAGAAAGGGCGATATTGTTCCATAACAACTATTTAGGTGGATCCCAATAATGATGTGGTGATAATAATGATGGTTATTCATTCAATAATAATAAACATACTATTCGATCCTGGTTCTATGCATTATTTTATATCACACAATCTTAGTAGAGCTATTCAAAAACCACCTCAAAACATGGAAGTAGATCTATTTGTAAAAATAGAAAATGGGGAAATTATTACATCCCAAGTATATAACTTCTCCCCTATCCATATTTGTAGGATGAACTTCCCAACAAATCTTGTGATACTCCCTTTAACATAATTTTAGGCAATTTGGGGTATGGATTGTATTTCCTTATATGTAGCCAATATAAATTGTCTATAGAAGTAAATCACCCTCTTTATCGTGATTCACCCTCTAATTATATACAATTGAAAGTAGGAGGATAAATCTATTTTGGTATTATCATCTCAAGCATGGATATTATTGCCTTATGAGAAAGTGTATCTATCTAAAATGATTGAGACTAAATAAAATATCATCCTTTATGGCATTCCCATTGTAAAGGAATATGTTGATGTACTTCCTAAAGAATTGTCTGATCTTCCTCCAAGTCATGAAGTTTAGTTATAAATTAAGCTTATACCTGAAAATTTTATAATATCCAAGACTCAATATTTAATGGTCATTTTTGAACTTAAATAGATGAAGAATAAACTATAGGATAATATAGATAAATGGTTGATATTACCAAGTGCTTCACCATAGGGTGTGTCGGTCCTATTCATCAAGAAGAAGGATGGGTCATTGCGTCTCTATACTGATTATCATGAGCTCAAAATATCATGATAAAGAATAATAATCATTTTCCATGTATTGATGACTTATTCAATCATATACATAGAGCACAATACTTATCTAAGTTATATATTTGGTTGGATTATTATCAAGTAAAGGTGAAGAAGTAAGATATACACAAGACTTATTTTCATACAAGCTATGGGAATTGAAATTTCATAATGATTCCATTTAGACTCAATAATTCTCCAACTAACTTCATGGACTTAATAAATAGATTCTTTAGGGATTACCTTGATAAATTTATTGTAGTATTTATAGACTATATTTCTACAACTCCAAAATCAATGAGGAGCATGAAAAGCATTTGAATTTTGTACTAAAGACCTTGTAAAAGGAAAAGTTGTATGTGAAGTAAATTAAATAAAAGTTTTTTATAGAGAAAGTAACATTCCTAGGAAATGTTATCACCAGAAAAGGGATATCTATGGATCCTTTAAAAATAGAGGCAGTTGAAGGATAGCCCAAACCAATATATGTGATGGATATACATGTTTTCCTTGGATTATTTGGATAATATCATCGATTTTTGATAAACTTATCACGATTTTCAATCCCACTAATCAAGATAACTCAAAATGGATTGAAGTTTGTCTGAATTGATGAATGTGAGATGTTTAAAGACTTAAAGAAGAGGTTAATCACTATACATGTTCTCACATTACCCACCATTGGGGAAGGATGTTTTATCTACAATGATGCGTTGAAAAGAGGTTGTACTCATTAAAAATGAAAAAGTGATGGCCTATGCCTCCCGCCAATTAAAGATCCATGAGCAGAATTACCCAACACATGATCTAGTATTGGATGAAGTGATCTTCATATTGAATATTTGGAGAAATTATCTCTATGAGAAGAAGTGTGACATATATATAGATCTGAAAAGCCTCAAGTATATACTCACCCAAAATTATATCAATATTCACCAATGAGGGTGGTTAAATATAATCAAGGATTATGATTGTTCAATCTATTACCATCCTGGGAAGGCGAAAAAAGGGGAAGATTATCTAAGTAGAAATGTTCCCACAACTCTATCCATGATGAGTATTGAAAGGGATCCAATATTCTTGGAAATATAAAGTATGGGCATGGTAAGAATTAAAGTATATTTATCTTACCTTTCTCAAATAATAGCTCAACCATCCATTCTTGAGAGGATCAAGGATTCCCAAAAAGATGATTTGGAGCTACAGAATAAAGGTAGTGAATATTACAGAGTTCAACTTTGTTAAAGATAGATTTATAAGGTTTGGAACCCAGATGTGTGTCCCATCAAAACTATAACTAAAGAGGGAAATTTGGGATGATGTTCATAGATCACCCTTCTCTAATCATCATGTAAGTGATAAGATGTATAGATATCTAAAGAAAAATTTCTACTGGGATAACATCAAGAGTAAGTTTGTTGAATTTATATCTCTATTTTTGTTATAAAAACAAATTAAGGAGGAATGGAATAAGTATAAGGTTATGATTCAACCATTAACCATACCAGTATATAAATGGGAAAACATAACCATGGATTTTTTTCATAGGAGTCCCTAGGACATCTAAGTAAATAGCTTCATTTGGGTGGTAGTTGATTTTCTGAAAAATTAAGCACATTTATTTGATATCAATGAAGATTTATATCTTGACAAAATTTCCAAGATATACATAATGAAAGTGGTAGTACTTCATGGAGTGTTTCTCTCTATTGTATCTTATCGATATCTGAAGCTTACTTTGAATTCTGTAGAAGCCTTCAGGAAGTACTGGCTACATAGATGAATTTTAGTACTATTTATCACCCTCATACGGAGGGTCAGTATGAGTGAACCATACAAACTATAGAGGATATGTTGAAATATTTCTTAATGTATTTCCAAGGATTTTGGGATCAACACTTTTCCCTATTATAGTTATCATATAACAACATTTTCCATTCTAGAATTCAAATGGAACCTTGTGAGGATTTTTATGGGAAGAGGTGTCAAACTACAATATGTTGGGATGAAGTTGGAGAGAGAAAGATTATGGGACCAAATATTATCTAAGAGATGATAGATAAGGTTCAAACTAGTTAACATCATATAAAATATGTAAAAATTTGATAGAAAATATATTGCAGACAATCATCAATGAGACCCAGAATTTGAGGTTGGAGATAAGGTGTTGCTTTATATGTCTTCATGGAAGAAATTTATGAGGTTTGGGAAGAAGGTAAATATTATAACAAGATACATAATCCCATTTGAGATCATTAATTACATCAGAGTTGTGTTCTATCGACTATCACACACACCTAACCTTTCCCAAGTACATGATGTGTTTCATGTATCCCTCCTGTGGAAGTACATACTAGAACCTTCATATGTATTGAATATAGAGGGGGTATGATTAGAGAATGATATTTCAAATGAGTAGAAACTAGTGAGGATCTTATATTTTAGTGACAAAGTTCTATGAAATAAGAAAACTCATTTGATTAAATTGTTTTGGCGGAACCACAAGTTTGAGGAAGCAACATGGGAATTAAAATATGTAATGAAACAGAAGTACCCTCATCTATTATAGTGTCAAAAATGAAATTTTTAGGATATAATTTCTAAATTGGGGAATAATTTAGCGACCTAAACTTTTATAAATGAAATTACCTTTTAATTGATTACATTCCTTATAGTTATATAAAACGCATGCACTACTTTGGATATTTTGGACCTATATATCCTATTAGATTTAAAATACCATCAATAATATTAATTGTTCATAATATATCCATTTTAAAATTATTGTTAATATTTTTATATATTAATGGTTATGATAAAGTTTAATTAACATAGACCAAATAAGTGATGGCCTTGACCAGTAGGATCATACCCTATGAATCTCATCTATCAGAGCTTCCGAGGGAGATGGCATCACTCAGATTTTCCCTCAACCAATCTCAATCTAAGATTCAATTACTAAATCTAGAGAAAACCTGTTTATGGGAGAAGTTCAAGCTTATCGATATCATGGCCCAGACCATGTTTTTTCAAACCACTATAAGAAAACAATACCATTGTACACCTTACTTTAAGGGAATACGCTAGTGTAATAAGGGGTTATGTATCTAGACCCAAGTAGTATGAATTTGTATATTTCCTTTTTAATTAAATAATGATTATATTTATCCCTTTTTATTACTACTTTATCAAGGATTATATAATGTTCTTGATAAAAATTATATTTTGACACGAAGAAATCAATTTTTTTGGGTAATATATAATTTCAATTAAAAAACTATTTTGATAAATTCAATAATTTTTTAAATAAATATTATTTTTATAAAATATTATTATTATATAATAATTATTTTTATATAAATGATAATATAATTTAATGAAGTCCAATTTAATTTTAATAATGGTTAGAAATTGGTTAATATCGTAAAAACTAGTATTTTTCACTAAATAGGTATTTTTATTTAAAAGTGAAAAGTATCATATTTAGAAAATTATTTTGATATAATAAAAGTTATTTTTGAAATAAACATGTTTAAATTATCCAATAGTGAATTTTTCATAATTTTCTTATGTGGTCGGATTTTTTGGTAAAATTTAATTATGGTATAAATATGCGGTTTGTATTATAAGATTATAATGGTGAAAAGGTGATATAATAAATGGCATAAAATCCATCCAAGACAAAATATATATTTATAATTTAAAATAATTTATTTTTTAAGTTATTTTATTAATTTTATAAACCCTTATTGAATCCTCCAAAACTTATATTATATTTTAAGGTTTTAAAATCAATTATTTATTAACAGGACTCACTTCCATATAACCAAGGGTTTTGTTTTAAGTAGTTTAGTTCTTGGTATAAGTACCCAACCTTAAACATTAAATGATCTAGTAAATTCAACTAGAATTAACTTTTGTACATTCTCATAGATCTTTTTAGTTTAGAGTTTTAGAGAATTAGGTCATAATTAATACATGACATTCTCACAAGCACACAAAGTGGTATTACTAAAACAATATCCATTTTTTCCATAATACAAATTTTTTTAATAAAACATGAGTTATTCCATGAAAAATCTTCACAACATTTAGAATGGATTATTAATTTATCTTATCCATCTTTAAAACCCTATGAAAAACATTTTAAAAACTTGGGATGCTCACAAAAATCTTGGTAAGAGATATAAAGATGAAAGGAACTATTAGTCCATTAATACTTATAAACATATGAAATCATTTTCACAAATACATAATTCTAACCCATAAATATCATATACTTTGTAAAAACAAGATATTTCCATAAAATATAGAAAACATAAATAAAACATTTAGGTAACTTGGGTAATTACTTACTTAATATTATAACCCTCACAGCTACCATATTATTTGTAACCCTCATGGCTATCTTACAATGTAACCCTCATGGTTACCTTATGATGTCACCCTCACAACTACCTTATAGTGTAACCATCATAGTTTCACTTGGAATAACCATTATAATCAACTTCTAAAAAAAACATACTCAATGCATTAGATTGATATATAGGTCTCAATCATCATCATAAACAATTCCCAAGAACTAGAACATATTCATAAATCATGAATACTTGCATCATAAAAATAATTCCTGGAGAAAAAACACTTATTAAAGGAATATTATGTACATACAAAAGAGAACATTGTCATCGAAAATAACCATGTAATATTTTAAATAAAACATAAAAACATTAAATCATCATGAAAGTGATAAAATATTATCATTATATATAAGTAAAAAAATATTCTTTTTGAATTTTGTAAAAAACATTAAAGAGGATTTTGAAAGAAAAATCCATTATCTCAGGTTATTCTTAATTCAAACATGTTAAAACCTTATATATAATTGATTAAAGAGTGTTATTAATTTATCATAGAAATATACTCATTTTTATACTTCCTTATATGACCATTTTATAACATCTTTCCACCCATTTATTAATAATATTTAGTTATTTTCATTGTTTCAGGTGCATTTGCCTCAAGGTTTCATGGTCATTTTATTATGGAATTTCTTTTAAAATAGAAATAATAATTCATAAGTGAGAACATATATATATATTTAGGTAATTTTAAAAAATTATAAGTGAATTTAAACTTTCTATGAATGAGTTATTGGGAAACAAAAACTCATCGTCCCCTAAGGCGGTGAATTGACACACCACAGATGTCGATTTCATTTTTAAGAATAAAATAAGAAAATAAGAGATTTGATGTTGAATATACCATTAAAACAATAAAATTATATTGTATATATATTATACTGTATTTATCAAGAAATATTGGATAGGGTTAAGTATAAGGTAGAAGTGAGAAAGAATTTAAAAGAGAAAAATAAGGAATTTACCTCTTGGATCTTTTCTCCTTTAGAACTTGTTTAAGGCTCTTGGAATTTTTATTTTTGTGAGAAAAAAAACACTATAATATGAAAATAGATGAGGAAAATATAATTTTTCAGAGGATAGTTGATAAATAAGGCACAAGGTGATGAAAATTATGTGAAGTAATGAGTCTCTTATAATTGAGGTGAGGGGAAATTTAGGAATTGCATACAATATTAAAATATAATAAATCTAATATAGTTTAAAGACTTTTAAAAGGCTTAAAAATCACATTATACCACATTTTAGATGTAATATTATCATTTTTGTCCTTGTTAAATATTTTTTTGTTTTTTAAATAATTTAATAATGTATTTTATTCATGGAAAATAGTTTTTGTCAAATTAAACACTATTCATAACTATGACTTTAAAACATCAACAAAAAGATTCAAATTCAAAATAAAATTTTTTATTATATCCTATAAATATCACATTAATATAGATAATTCGTTAATTACCTTAAAAATCTCAAATTATATTTATTTTATTACTTTTTAATATCATTAATTTGATTTATTTATCAATTAATTATTGCATCATCATTATGCAAGCCATTAAAGTAATTATTTATTCCCTAAAAATTAAAAATAAACTTCCATAAAGAAGATAAAATTATTATCTTTAAAATGACTATTTTTTTCTAAAAACACTTCAAGAAAACCATATATTAAAATATCATACTAATTAAAAACTATAGTGTGAACAACTTGACTTCCTTTTAAATAAAATATCATAAAGGGTATTAATCATATCAATGTGGCTCCAAATGGGTATTAATTTGAACCTTGGATAAAAATGGTCAACATGTAACCAGCCAATAATATTTCCTATATTTTTTAGGTCATTTAATAGTTATTATAATTGTAATTAAAATTATTTTATTTATTTTTACTCTGTTTGCACAAGCACTGCATCAGCATTGCATAAGCATTAAAGTTAATTATTTCATATATAAAAATTAAAAATAAATTAATATCATAAAAATAACATAATTAGGTTCAATATAATTATTTATATTCATTAATTATATATATTTACTCATATCTATGTCAATACAACTTCTTTAATTTGTTAGTTTGTCTTTTCTTGACTTACATAAACATTTCACAAGCATTTGGATAAGAATCAAGTTATATAACTCTAAAATTAGAAAATATCATCCAAAAACATCAATTATAAATAATAATTAATAAATAAGTGGTGAAAGTAATTTTTAACAAACAATTATTATCTATAAGAAACCAAATTTGACTTTTTCAATGTTGTGCAGGCACTACATTAGCACTGACAATGATTTTTATCAAGAAATAAATTATAAATTACATGTTATGAATTATTTTTGTAAAATATTTATATTATAACTTCATAATTTATTAATTCTATAAGTTTAATAAATTTTACATCATAACTATGTCTTGGCGATGTTGCAAAAATACTGTATTTTTTACTATTCAACAAAAAATAATTTTTTTCAAAGAATTATCATAAATTCATACTAATATAATTTCATCATGCTAAATTCAAAAATGAAATTATTTTTTTCAAACTAAAATTATATAATTTGAAAATTAATCTTTTAATTATAAATATATAATAAATTGGTTCAAAAAATTATTTATTTTAAGAATTACTTAACATAATAAATTTAACTATTTAATTCAAGAATACTAGTAAATATGAAAACAAATTATTCTATAATTACCTGGGTTATTAAATTCTCCCCCACTGTAAATTTCATCCTCAAAACTTATTCACTTATTAAAAAAATGGGTATAACTTTCCCTCATAGCATTTTCAAATTCTTATGTTGCTTCTTCAACCATGTGGTTTCTCCATAAAACCTTAACCTAGATAATTACCTTGTTACGTAATACTTTCTATATATGATCAATAATCTGAATAGGTTTCTCTTCATAATAAATTTTCTCTTTAATCTAAACTACTTATGGGCTCAAAACATGAGATAAATCCAGCACATACTTTCTTAACATCAAAATATAAAAAACATTGTATACCTGTGATAATCTTGGAAGCAAAGTTACTCAGTAGGAAAATGGTTGAACATTATCTATGATTTCATATGGTCTAATGAACCATGGACTTAGCTTTCCTTTCTTACCAAAATGAAAAACACTTTTACATGGATATATTTTAAGGAAAAAATGATCGCCTACCTTGAAAGAAAGGTCTTTCCTTTTGTTATTTGCATACCTTTTCTGTTTACTCGGAGCATTCCTCATATATTATTGAATCATATTCACTTTCTCAACCAATTGTTCTACTAATTATGGTCTCATAAACTTCCTTTCCTCGAATTCATCCCAAAATGTTGTATTTTGACACCATTTTCCATATAATTCCTCAAAAGGTTATATATGTATACTGGAATGAAAGATTTTATTATAAGAAAACTCAACAAAATAAAGATATCGATCCCAACTTACCTAGTTATCCATTGAACAAACACTTAACATATCTTCCAATGTATTAATTTTTTGCTTGATATTTCCATCATATTGAGGTTGAAAAGTAGTGCTAAAATTTAATTCAATTCCAAAAGACTTATAAAGGCCTTTTCAAAACTTAGAAGTGAACCTGGGTTCATGGTCAGATACAATAGATAGAGGAACTCCATGTAACTTGACAATATCTTTGAGGTACTTTCAAGAAAGTTGATCTAGATAAAGAGTGTCTCAAATAGAAAGTAAATGTGCATATTTAGTCATTCAATCAATAAACCCATATCTCATTGTTACCTAGAGAAGTATTTGGTAGTCCTGCTATGAAATCCATGGATATATTTTCTTATTTACACTCTAGAACTGAAAAAGTTTGAAGTATCCCATTTATTAGTTGTCACTATGATTTAACCTATAGACAAGTTAAACATTTCATGGTAAAATATGTAATATTTCTTTTCATTTCATCCCACTAGTAATACTCCTGAAGGTCTTTGTACATCTTATTACTACCAGAATGAACGGAAAATAGAGAACTATGAGCCTCACTTAATAATTATTTATTTGGATGGGAATCACAAGGGACACATAATATTTTTCAAAATATCAAGAAACAATATTCATCAATATTAAATTTAGGTAATGCTTATTTTTTAACCAATTATTCCTTTTTTGTAATTCACGGTCTTACTTTTATGCTTTCTTAATTCTGTCTGATAGAGAGAATTGTACTAAGACCTAAAAAAATAGAGTAATTTCCTACACCAACAACTTCAAAGAAAAAAAATATCAAATCATTAACCAAGGGGTCATAATACAAATGTAACATGATTATTATAGCATGATTTTTTTTAATCAAGGCATCTACCACTTCATTTGATTTTCTAGGATGGTAATTGATCGTGAAATCATAATCTTTTATTAGTTCCATCCATATTATTTGCCTCATGTTCAATTCTTTCTGAGTAAATATATACTTAAAACTTTTATGGTTACTATATATTTCACATTTGGATCCATATAAATGATTCCTCTAAATATTTAAAGAGAAAATAACAACTTCTAATTATAAATCATGTGTGAGATAATTTAACTCATGAGGTTTCAGTTTTCTTAAAGCATAAGAAATTACCTGATCATTCCGCATCAGAACAAAACCAAGTACCTTCAATGAAACATCACTTTAGATAACAAAATAACCATTTCTAGAAGGCCAAGACAAAATTGGGGAATTTACCAATCTTTTATTCAGTTCTTTAAAATAAACATTACATTATTATATTAAAATAAATTTAACCCCTTTTCTTGTTAACTTAGTTAGCAGGAAAGATAACCATGAAAATTTTGTAACAAACTATTGGTAATATCCTAATAATCCAAGAAAACTACGAATCACAGTAACATTTGTAGGTCTTTTCCATTCATAAACCACTTTTGTTTTAGTGGGATCAACTGTTATGTCATCCTTATTGAAAATTTTCCCAAGGAAATAAATCTATTGTAACCAAAAATCACATTTACTAAATTTTCTGTATGACTTATTTTCTTTGATAGTTTTCAGAAAAATACTTAGATGTTTTTCATGATCTTCATAAATTTTTCAAAAAACAAAAATATCATCAATAAAAACAATAAAAAATTTATCCAAATATTCATGAAACATTATACTCATAATATCCATAAATATATTAGGGTTATTTTTCAAACCAAAGGGCATAACAAAAAACTCATAATGCCCATATCTAGTACGGAATTTTTTTTATAATTTCATCATCCTTCACCTTTAGCTGATGGTACCTAGATATCAATTCAAACTTGGAAAAATACTGATCTACCTAGAGTTGATCAAACAAGTCATTGATATGATGAAATAAATACATATTCTTAATATTAATGTTATTCAAAGATCAATAATCAATGAAAATTCTCATGGAACCATATTTCTTTTAAAAAAATAGAAGAAACCTATGGTGAACTGCTAGGATGTATGAAACCTTTATCAAGAAACTCTTACAACTACTTTTTTCCATTAAAGAAGTTCCACTTGAGCCATTAGATAAGGGGGTTTGAAGTTGGATTAGCATCAGGATCTAAGTAAATAGTAAATTTAACTTCTTCATCAGGTATAATACTAAGAAACTCATCAGGAAAAACATCTAGGTAATCATTTACCACTAGAACTTCATTAATATAAGTAGTTCCATTATTTTAAACAATATGTGCAAGATAAATTTCATTTCCATATTTTAACATTTTCTCAGTTTACTGATATTTTACCAATAGTATGGGTTCATTATTGTATAAAAACTGAAACTCTTTCTGAAAAACAAATTCTTTAGCTCTATAATCAATCTTATCATGGTAAACAGAAATCCAATCCATACCCAGAATAATTTCAAACTCTACTAGTGAAAAATCAATAATTTTTGTAGGTAATTTATTTACATAGAAAACAATAGAAAGATTATTATAATTCCATTTTGCTTTAATATTTCCCCCTTGTGTTTTAACCATAAGTTCTAGTTTCATTTATTGAGGTGAAATTTCCAATTTTACAAAAAAAATATTCAGAAATAAAGGAATGTGTAGACCCCATATCAAAAAATACATTATCAAAATCTAATTAAATAAAAAAAATTCCTGATACCACTTCATTGGATGGCCCAAAATCTGCAGAAGTAGTCGCAAAGTATTTCACTACACACTTCTGCTTATATTCTAGATTCTTCCCATCGTTCAGATCTTTCTTTGGGCATGTATTTTTATAATTCCTCATCTCAACACATTTGAAACACTTTTCAGTTTTCTTATCAGAATTAAACATACCAACATTAAGATCTTTTTCATTAAAATCTCGGGATATATGTCAAAACTTATCACATAGAAAAAACTTCCTAGATTTGTTAAGGCATTCCCCAGGTTTCTTTTCTCACACTTCCCACAAACTGAAAAATGAATTTTCTTACCTTTAGATTTATTTTATTATATCTTACACATTTCTTTCCATATAGACCTATTTTACTTCTTCTTTTCAAAATACATATGACCATCAAAAAACTCTATTTATACCCTCTCAGTACATCAAATAATTTTCTCATAAAACATGAATACTTTCATTTTAAAACCATTCCTTGAGAAAAATCAATTATTAAAGGAATATTGTGTACATACAAAGGAGAACATTTTCGTTGAAAATAACCATGTAATATTTTAAATAAAACATAAAAACATTAATGTTTCATAAAATTAGGAAAATACACTCATGTTGTATAATTAAAAAAGCATTCTTTTTTAATTTTAAAAAAACATTAAAGAGGGTTTTAAAAGAAAAATCCATTACCTTGGGTTCATCTTACTTAAAACATGTTAAAACCTCCTGTATAATGGTTTTAAGAGTGTTATTAATTTATTATAGAACTATACTCTTGGTTATCTACCTTATATAACCATTTTATAACATCTTTCCACCCTTTTATTAATAATATTTAGTTATTTTCATTGTTTTAGGTGCATTCGCCTCAAGATTTCATGGTCAGTTTATTATGTAATTTCTTATAAAATAGAGTTAATTTAAAATTTACATGAATGTGGTATTGGAAAATGAAAATTAATCATCCATGAAGGTGGTAAATTGACACACCATGGATGGTGATTTTATTTTTAAGAATAAAAGAAAAAAATAAAAGATTTGATGTTGAATGTACCATTAACTTAATAACATTCTAGTGTGTGTGTGTGTGTGTGATACTAGAGTTATCATGAAACATTGTATAGAGGTGATGATAAGGTAGAAGTGATAAATAATTTAAAAGGGAAAAAGAAGGAATTCACCACTGGAATCTTTTCTCCTTAAGAACCTCCTTAAGGCTCTTGGAATTGGTCTTTTTGTGAGATCAACAAAACTATAATATGGAAAGGTATGAAGAGAAGATAATTTGGTAGAGTATATTTGATAAATAAAGCTCAAGGTGATGAAAATTATGTGATATAATGAATCTCTTTTATAATTGAGGTGAGGAGCAATTTAGGAATTATATAAAATATTAAAATACAATAAGTCTAATATAGGGTTAAAGACTTTAAAAAGGCCTAAAAATCATATAAGTTCACATTATCAATTTAATATTGTCATTTTTTTCTTTTTCTAGATTTTTTGTGTTTTTAAATAACTTAATAAAATATTTTATTCATGAAAAATATTTTTTGTCAAATTAAACACTATTCATAACTATGACTTTAAAACATCAAAAAAAAAATTAAAATTTAAAACCAATCATTTTATTATATCCTATAAATATCACATTCATCTATAGAATTCTTGAATTACCTTAAAATCTCAAATTATATTTATTTTATTATTTTTAATATCATTAATTTTATTTATTCATTAATTAGATAATTATTGCGTCATCATTGTGTAAGTCATTAAGGTAATTATTTATTCCATAAAAATTAAAAATAAAATTATATGAAAAATATAAATTTTTTAGATTTAAAATAAATATTTATGTTCAAAAAACACTTTTACAAAACCATATATTAAAATATTATACTAATTGGAAACTAGTGTGGACAACATGACTTCTTTTAAATAAAATATTATAATGGGTCTTAATCATATCCATGTAGCTCAAAATGGTAATTAATTGTACCCTTGGATAAAAATGTTCTAGATATAATCAACCAATAATATTTACTCAAATTTTTAGTCCATTTAATGGTAATTATAATTTTAATTAAAATCATTTTATTTATTTTTCTTCTACTTGCACAAGCACTACATCAGCTTTGCATAAGCATTAAAGTTAATTATTTCATATATAAAAACTAAAAATAAATTAATATAATAAAAAAAACTTAATTAGGTTCAATATAATCGTTTATATTCATTGGTTATGTATATTTACTCATATCCATGTCAAGACAACTTCTTTAATTTTTTAATTTTTATTTTCATGTCTTGCGCAAGCATTGCACATGCATTTGGATAAGACACAAGTTATATAACTCTAAAATTATAAAATATCATATAAAAACATCAATTATAAATAATAATTAATAAATAATTCTTGAAAATAATTTTTAGCACTCAATTATTATCTATAAGAAACCAAATTTGACTTTTCCAATGTTGTGCGGGCATTGTGTCAGCACTAACAATGATTTTTATAGTTATCAATAAATAAATTATAACTCACATGTTCTAAATTATTTTTGTAAAATATTTCTATTATAATTTCATAATTTATTCATTACATAAGTTTAATAAATTTTAAATCATAACTATGTCTTGGCGATGTCACAAAAATATTATATTTTAAAAAAAAATTATTTTTTACTATTCGTCAAAAATTGATTTTTTTTTCAAAAAAATCTCAAAAATTCATGCTAAGATAATTTTAAAATGATTAATTAAAAAATAAAATTATTTTTTTCAAATTAAAACTCTATAATTTTAAAATTAATCTTTTAAATATAACCATATAAGAAATTGGTTCGATAAAATTATTTATTTTAAGAATTACCTAACATAATAAATTTAACTATTTAATTCAAGAATACTAATAAATATGAAAAAAACATATTCAATCAGTACCTAGGTTTTTACACTTATACTTATAAAATATTTAAAACTTATCCTATTTAGAAAAAAAACATGGGAAGGTTTTTTGTTTTGATTATTTTATTATATATAGTCCAAAAATCTAAGTTTAAAAATTAATAAAGTATTCCCCTCCCTTTTTCTATAAATAATCACCCATACTCCCACTCCTCTTAACTAAAAACTAATTAATCATGAATTTACCCTCCATATCCATCTCTAAATCCCTTTAATTTTTTTCATAATCTCTTAAAATTATCCTCCCAATATTTTAGAAGGTCCCTCTCAAGTTAAGGGACTCACTCCTCTTCATTTTATTTCAAGTAATTTCTTAATTCTAATCCCTTTTGATTTATAATTTTACTTGTTGTGGTGTGTTTTTTACACATACCATTACTATCCTTATGATTCCAATTTAACAAGAGACCACCTTTAACTGTCATTCACCCCTTTCATAAATATTTATGTACACCCGTTATGCTATCGAAATTATCTTGTGATTTTTTATGCCAAAAAATTGTATAGTGAATACCCATCCCTATTTCCAATCAAGGTTATTCACCTAGTTATACATATCCTTCATTTATTTTTTACTTTCATGTATATAACCCTCGCTCCTTAATCATGGGGTTAAAAATGATGGAATGTGTTCTTATGTTGTATGATCTATCTGGCACACAAATTCATGTACATGATATGAATGTGATGGATGGGCCTAGAATTATATATCCATCAAATACATTAGTTAATGTTTTTATCTCATGAGATACCATTTATGGTGCATGGTAGGTTATCCAAAGCACACTAGGTTATGATGTCTAATAAATTATCCTTGACTTATTCTTATGACAGCATCTTTTATGTTGTTGCCACATTCTTATGTTGCCTTGATGTTACCATATTATATCATGCTTCAATGTTCATGTTTATGATTCTCAAACATTTTATGTCACATTGATATGCCTCTTGACTAACATGTATAACTTTCATCATGTTATGATTTGATTATTCCCTTATTGGGATTTATACCTCACTTTTTTCTTATGTATATCCCTAGGTCACCCCGTACAGTATTAGAGATCAGTGGAATAAAAGGAAATGTTTTGAATTTTTTAAATAACTTCATTATAACCACATTTCATGTTATTATTTTATGTATCTAATTACCTGAGACACTAGGCCTAATGGTATTTTGGGATTATATCATGTGTGACTTTAGGTAATAAATCATGAAATAAAGCATTTAAAAGTTATGGGTTGTCATAAGGGCATCTAACTAGAAAATGCCAATGGGAGAAACCCACCAATATTATTGGTGAAAGTAATACTCCAATAAATCCTCATAATATTATTCAATGTTTCAACTACAAGTAATAAGAACACTATGCAAATCAATGCACTAATCCAAGGGTTTTTTATGATAATCAGTGCCAATAACCTCCAAGGCCTATAGAGAAAGGGAGAGTTTATGCCATCACAACTACTAAGGTGGATTCTGAAAATGATGTGGTTAAAGGTACATTGGTTATTCATTCAACAATAGTGGACATACTATTTGATTATGGTTATGTTAATTCTTTCATATCATGCAAGTTTAGTGTAATTATTCAAACACCATCTCAAAACATAAAAGTGGAGTTATCTGTAAAAATGGAAAATGGGACAATTATTGCATCTCAAGTATATAAATCCTCCCATGTCCATATTTTTAGGTTGAAATTCCTAGTGAACCTTATGATACTCCCTTTAGTATAATTTGATGAAATTCTAGGTATGGATTATCTTTACTTAAATAGGTCCAACAAAAAATGTTGAGAGAAGGAAATCACCCTTTGTATCATAAATTTCCCTCTGATTATATATAACTGAAAGGAGGAGAATGGATATCCTTTGGTATCATCATCTCAATCATGGATATCATTTCCATATAAGAATGAGTATCTAGCTCAAATGATTGATACTAAGGAAAATATCATCCTTGATGAAATTCCCATTGTGTGGGAATATGCTAATGTGTTTCTCAAAGAATTGATTGAACTTACTCCTAGACAATATGTTGAGTTCTTGATAGAGATACATGGATATTTACCAATATCCAAGACTCCATATAGAATTTCCATTTTTGAACTTGAAAAGTTAAAGAAGCAACTCTAGGATAATCTAGATAAAGGGTTTATATGCCCAAATGTTTCACTATGGGGTACAATGGTCCTCTTCATTAAGAAGAAGGATAGATTAATATGCCTCTTCATTGATTACCATGAGATCAACAAGATCATGATAAAGAAAAATTATACTCTTCCATGGATTTATGACTTGTTCAATCGGGTATGTAGATCCTAGTTATGGAAAACTCGACCCGAATACCCTCTCAAACTGATACCCAGTCCAAATTTCCACATACCCAAAGGGAATTCCTGATCCCCATGGGTTAGAAACTAGCACATGGGCATCAATTAACAACCATAGGGAATGATTTCACCCAACCTGAAGAAACAACATGGAATACATATATAACATAGAGGAATAGTATAATAGATAAACATATTCCATAACTGAAATAAGATAGAAAAAATAACACAACACAAAGTAGTCAAAACATCCCAAAGTACAAGTCCAATCATCAAAGGACAACTAAAATAGGAAACCAACTAATTCATGTGATAGCATGAAAAAAATCCCACCATCTCACCACTAGCTACCCAGACACAGCTAACATAAACCTCACCCCCTCACTATGGCACCTTGACTTTCCCTACATCAAAAGACATACAAAGGTCTATGCACATCCAAAGCGGTGCATAGGGTGTGAGATAATAGGTTTAGTATGATCCTACCAAGTTGTTCCATAACAAGTCTCTATACAATAATTTTAACATGCACAACTTTAAAGAAAACAATGTATGACAAACAATTTAACAATTTTTATATAAAAATCATGGAAAACATTTAATTTTCCATTTTTCCACATTTCCAAAATAATCCAAGTAAAATAATTCCAAACCATTATATATATATATATATATATATCAAAGTAGTCAAATCAAAACAATGAATGTATCAAATATCACACAAAAACCATGGTAGTACAAGCTAAAATAGTAGAAGCCAAAATCATAGGTAACATCATGCCAAGGGTCACTATAAGTCAATCTAGTAGACTACTCATACCACAATCAATTACTGGTGCACAATAAAGTCCTTAAAATATAGGCCTAAGGAGCATAGAAGTTCCCCAAGAGTGAATCCCCCTACCAATTTCAATATCAACTCCCGAGAACAATGGGACTAGGGAATAGAGGAACACCCTGTGACTAAAGCCCACCAATAATACATAGACGATGGAACTAAGCTAAACCTTACACCTAAGTACCCAAGGCTTCCCATGTGCTCTATTTTCCAAACCATTCCATCAAAATCATTCTTTGAAAACCATTTCATAAATCTATTTCACAATTCTTTGAAAATACCTTTTCCTTTTACCAAAATAAGAGAAAACCCATATTTTACCAAAAACACATTACATATACACAAATACATAAATCAGTCATGCCATTTTATTTATAAAACAATTTATCAAAAACCAGAGCAATGAATTTCATCCAACATAGGCTAGAGATATAACCACCTACCTCAAACTCAGGTCGCACACACCCACAACAGAATCCACCAAAAAGAAAGAACACAATGATGACAATGGAGGCCCTAGAATCAATAATCACACTCTCATAATTGATTCAATTTAGAAAAAAGGTTAAAAAAAGATATATCACAAAATACCTCAAATAAACATATACTCTTCACCACAACCAACATAAGGGTTAGCCTCTAAAGAAAGATCACATGATAGATCTAGAAACGATCAAGAATAATAAATAAGATAGACCAAGACAAATATAACTATATCATAGAGGGGATACCATGATCAAATACATATAATAAACAGATTAATACTCACCCAAAGAAACACACTACAATCGCAATGATGATCAATCGCTGAAAAAAAATGATATGGAAGGAGAAGAGGTCTCCAAAATCACCTGGTGGAGTTCCTAGGTCAAGAGGGTAGAGGGATGCAAGCGAATGAAGGTTAGATCATCCATGTAGTTCCCTAAAATTACAAATCATGATACTTACATAGATTGAAACACCTTTTCACATCTTGTAATCCATGAAACCCAAGTACACTAAAAACCATGTTACCTTTTTATTAAAAATATGATTTTAACCATTACACGGCATGTTATGCACATTCATGACATGTAATCTTCACACATTGTACCGGTTCATGGATTCTTCCCAATGAAAAATACACTTCATGTAATCACATTACATGGAATGCATTTCTCCAATAGATAGTGAAAATCCTTGTTTCAGCTCAAAATCCCAAAACAAATATGGTATTCTCCAAACTCGGGGAGAACCCTGCAAATATTTTAACACATTGATACCTAGACTCCATTAATTCAAAAAATATACATCCATGAAATTTAGTTCATTTCCCCCAAAAAAATATCTTCCTCTTAGGGAGTCTCTAAATGCACCCAAATAAAGAGGTAAATGACAAGAGAGAATAGAAATACCTGAATGACGATAGCTAGATGTTATAAACTCCCCACTATAAGACTTCTTATCCCCTAAAAATTCATATGTAAGAACAATGTCTAGAAAATATGTGAGTAACTTTCTCCCTCATTAATGAATTTTGATCCCAAGTCTCATGATAATATAATATTTACTTCCATAACACTCAGACCAATGGAATCAACTTCCCATGTAAATATTTCATCTAAGAGTAAACGATCTCCATTGGTTGCTTCATAACAAAAACGTATGGATCTAACTCAATATCTTCCCAATTCAGAATGTAAGAGGGATGGGGATGGTAATTCTTGAAGCATAATATATAGAAACCATCATAAATTCCTATCAAATGAATTTTAAATTCCAATCAATAAGAAACCTTCCCTAGATGCTCAGTGAACTCAAATGGTATAACATATCTTGGAGCTAACTCTCTCTATTTTACCAACTGACGGTGACCTAACCAAGGAGAAACTTTGAACAAAATCTATTCACCTGTGGAAAAATATAAAGGATGATGCCTATGATCCTTATAATATTTTTTTGACTCTAAGTTGTAACTAGACACCGATGTATATCTTGAATCCTCACTGACATCTCCTGAACAAGACTTGGTCCCACTAAATAGGCATCACTCACTTCTGGGCAACAAAGAGGTGACCTGAATAGGTGACTATACAAAGTCTCAAAGGGATCCATTCTGATCAATGACTAATAATAGTTATTATAAGAAAACTCAACCAATCCCAGATGTCTATCCCATGATTCACCAAAATCCAAGACATAATAACAGAGTATATCCTCTAAGATCTAAATAACACTCTCTATCTGACTATCTTTATAAGGATGGTAAGTTGTAATCAACCTAACCTAAGTCCCCATCACCTCTTAAAGACTCCTCCAAAACCTCTAAGTAAACCTAGGATCTCTATCTAAAACAATGGAAGAAGGAACCCCATGCAACCTCATGATCTTCTACACATACAACTTACCCATATCTTCAACTTTAGTGGTGTCCCTGATCGGAATGAAATGATATAGATTTTTTAACCGATCAAACACCACCCAGATAGCATTTATACCTTGGGGAGTCTATAGTAATCCAACAAAAAAATCCAAAAATACCTTATCTCATTTCTAAATTGGCACCGAAATAGGATAAAGTAAACCAGAAGGATTCAAATGCTATGTCTTTTTATGTTGGCAGGTGTAACAATGGGACACATAATCTGCAATGTCACACTTCATACCTAGCCACCAGAATCATTATATAATTTTATAATATATCTTCTTAGTTCCCTGATGAACATCCCATAAATAACTATAAAAGTCAAAAAAACTAAGCTCCTCATAGATGTTGGGATGACAAACTGATTCCCAAAACTGAGAATATCATCTTAAGAGAGAGACAAACCTAAAATGGTATCCCCATCATAAAGGGTTTTCCGAATTCATATGAGATCATCATCATATTGATAAATCTATAGAATAGACTCTAAGAGAGATTATGATAACTAAATATTGTCCAGAACAATACCTGAAACATCCTCATGAGTATCCGGGTGAAACTGAGTGAAGATTCCCATAAGGTTCCACTCTTATATTGATTTCAAAATATCCTGTGATGGTACTTTTCTAGTGAGAGTGTTTGCAATGACATTCCCCTTTATTAGGTTTTAGGTTATGTCAAATTCAAATGTATCAATGTATTCCACCCGTAGTCTTTTTCTGAGATTTAATTATTTCTGAGAAAAGATATAGCTCAGAATCTTATGTCCAGAAAAGAATGTGAACCACTTCCCAAAAAGATAGTGCCTCTAACATTTAAGTGCATGCATAACCAAGGAAATGTATAAATTGTGAGTAGGTTAATTACTCTCATGTGGCCAAATATGATGAGATCCATAATCCACCACATCATCATCTTTCATAAGCACGCAACCCTAACCAATACCAGAAGCATCACAAAAAACCACATACCCCTTACTGAGATCAGGTAAAATCAGAATAGGAGCCAATGTTATAAGTCATTTTAGCTCATTGAAATAATATTGACACTTGGAATCCTATATGAATTTTACCCCTTCTCTTGTAAGAGAAGTCAAAGGTAATGCCAAAATTTTAGAAATCCATGATGAATCGTCGATAGTATCTAGCCATACCAAGGAAACTTTGAATATCAAAGATGTTTTTTGGATCTTCCCAGGAAAAAAATCCTTTACCTTTTTAGGGTCAATAGATAATACATTATTACAAATCATGTGCCCCAATAATTTCACTTCTTAGATCCAAAAATTGAATTTTGAAATATTCCCATACAAACAGTGAATCCTCAAGATTTCTAAAACCAAACTCAAATGGTGCTCATGCTTGTGCTCAGATCTTGGATAGAACAAAATGTCATCCATGAACACTACCACAAAATTTTTGAGATGCTGATGGAATATTTGGTACATAAAATCCATAAAATTTCAAGATAATTAGTCAAAACAAACAGCATCACTAGATATTCATAATGGTCATACATGCTCTTAAAATTCGTCTTCAGTACATCAGACTCCTAGACTTTGAGCTAATGATAACCCTAACAAAGATCAATCTTTGAAAACCACTTTTCCCTCTTTAAATGATCAAAAAATAATCTACATGATTCTAAGGATACCTATTCTTAATCATTACTTGATTCAACTTTTGATAGCCCACACACAATCAGAGTAAAACATATTCCTTCTTGGAAAAGAGAACAGGAGATTCCCAAGGTAAAACACTAGGGAGAACAAACCCTTTTTCCAATAGGTTATCCAACTGAATATTATGCTCTTTCAGTTTCTCAAGTTCCATATGATAATAAGGTATAGAAATCACATGTGTACCTAGCACCAGTTCAATCATAAACTAAACCTACCTATCTATAGGAAGACCAAAGAAATCATTAGAAAAAATGTTAGAAAGTCCTGAATGGTAGGGGGAAGATCAAAAATAGAATAAATTTTATTGGGATTAACTACTATAGTAGACAAAAAACTCTTAATATCTAGGTAGAAAGGTCCTATATGACCAAACCTCAGATCCCACTCTACATAAAACACCCATGATCTCCCATTGTCTATAAGAAACAATACATATTTATGATAAAAATCAACATCAACACAATGAGCAATAAGAAAATCCATCCCTATGAATATTTTAAACATATCCAGATCAAGAATGAGGAAATCCCAAACTAACTCTTTATCAGCTATCGATAGTGAACAATGACACTAAAACCCCTACACCTTCCTCTTCCCAAGAGGTTTCATTAAATCTATAAAAAAGGACATGAGTTATGTTGGAAGTTTAATCATATAAACAAAATATCCAGATATAAATGAGTGGAAGCACCCGTATCAAATAAAACAATTTCTATTAAAGATGTAATAAAGATGGCACATCTCACTGTCATTGTACTCGCATCTACCTCTGCTGAAAACTCATCTACTGCATAATGGTGATTCACTGCTAAATATTTTGGTTGGATACCTATAGTTGTTGAAGAATTTAAATGCACCACAGTAGCCTTTCGAGTCAATGATCTCAGACCATATATAGGTGTAGACATATCCTGATATAAATGATGCACATGACCATAAGATCCCAAACTATTACACATCTTCACAGGTGTAAGATGAGAACATAAAGTGTTTCTGACCTTTCCACACTGATATAAAGTAAGAGGCACACTATTAGTAGTAAATAATGGTGCATAGGATGCCTTCCACTAATAACTACCTCCACCACTCCTGCGATGATCTTTCCACTTCCTCTTTTTTCCTTTCATGCCACTAAAGAAGTCACTGGGTGGAAGATAATGGGAAAAATAACCAAAATTTTCTGCCATATTCATCTCTACCATCATCGCTCTATCTAACGTCTCTACATAAGTCAAAATATTTAGCATAAATACATGAGATATGATATCTGGTCACAAACCATGTAGGTACTTTTGAGTTGTTAGCTTGTCATTCATTACTACCTCTAGAGAAAAAATAATCAGCTCAGCAAAACGATTAGTGTATACCGACCCTGAATGATCTCCATACTATAAGGAAATGAACTCTAGAGACTTATACATCATCAGTTACTGGTTTAAAATGGTTTCTTAAGGGTGGTATAAGGGTTTTAATGATTTTTTAAGGGTTTTAGTGGGTTTTAAAAGGGGTTTGGTGGTTATTCATAGGTTCTTAGGAGTGTTGAAGGGAATTATAGGGTTAAGGGTGTAGGGAATAGAATTTAGGGTTTAGGGAGTAGTGTTTAGGTTTTAAGGTTTAGGTTTGAGGGTTGGGGTCAAGGGTTAGGGGTTAGGGTATAGTGTTTGTAGGGTTTAGGGTTTTGAGGTTTTAGGGTTTGTAGGGTTTAGGGTTTGAAGGGTTTATGGTTTGGAGGGTTTAGGGTTTGTAGGGTTTAGGGTTGGGGGTGAGGGTTAGGGATTTGGTTTAGGGTTTCTAGCATTAGGGTTTTGGTTTTCTAGGGTTTATGGTTTCTAGGGTTTAGGGTTTTTAGGGCTGGGGTTTCAAGGGTTTAGGGTTTCTAGGGTTATGGTTTCTATGGTTTATGGTTTGGAGGGTTTTTTGTATTGAATGGTTTTTAAGGGAATGTGGAATGTTTGAAGGGTTTTTAAGGGTTAAGAAAGGGTATTAAAGGGAATTTGAGTCTTTAAAATGGGTTTTTAAGGGTGGTAGAAGAGTTTTAAGGCTTTTTTGAGGGTTTAGGGTTAGGAGGGTTTGGGTTTGTAGGGTTTAGGGTTGGGGTAGACGGTTAGGGTTTAGGGTTTGTAGGTTTTAGGTTTTATAGGGTTAGGGTTAGGGTTTAGGGTTTAGGGTTTCTTGGGTTTAGGGTTTTTAGGGTTTAAGGTTTTTAGGGTTAGGTTTTCGAGGGTTTAGGGATTCTAGGGTTAGGGTTTCTTGGGTTTTGGGTTTGGATGGTTTTGGGTTTTGATTTGTTTTTAAGGGAATTTGGAAGGTGTGAAGGGTTTTTATAAAACTACTGAGTCTTGAAACCCTTCCAATCCAAGCCCACATTCCTATATTCTTGTACCATGGAAACCGTCCATCATTTATTAGGACCGTCAAGTATGAATGTTGCAGACTTCACCTTGATAATCTCAGATGTATCCAAGAATTCAAATATCCAACTGAAATTGTTCATCCAATCTTCTTCTTATTGAGGTTCATTAATACCTTTAACATATTTTGGATTCTTACACAAGAACTCTTGTGATCGGTCCCTTTCTTCTAAAGCTCATGTTGTACCTCAATAACTATGTTCTGGACTTATGGTACATTCTGTTCAACATCACGAACTACCCACATGATAACCTGGACAATATTATCATATATAAGTGGATTTCCATGAGTATTATCCATTATACCCTCTTGATAAATCCATGGAAGGCATCATAAAGGCATGTCGTTTCACACTAAAATAGAATAAATGATCAGAAAAAATAATAATATCTATTCAATCTAGAAAACCATAAGTAAAAACTGTGATTAATATCAAGAACTCAAAATAGGAGACACACATACTGACATCCCATGGTAACTTGAGTCTCGTCATGGAAATATCTGACCAGGCACTCACCGTAACCTACCTCTCAAGTTCCAACAATCCTATATCCAATCAACCAAATGTCCCAAGACAAGTAATATTGAGGGAAAACCTCCCTTTCATACCAAACTATAGAAAACATAACCTGGATACCCTCTCAAACCAGTACCTGACCCGAATTTCCACATACCCAAAGGGTGTTCCTGATCCCCAAGACTGGTGAATAGCACTTGGGCATCAAACAAAAACCAGAGGTAATTTTTCTCCCAACCTAATGCAATAACATTAAATAAATATATAATATAGAGAAATAGAATAATAGATAAACATATTCCATAATTTAAAGATGAAAGAGGAAATGATATAACTCAAAGCATTCATAACACCCCAAAGTATAATTCCAATCATCAAAGGACAACTAAAATGGGAAACCAACTACTCTATGTGATAGCATGGGAAAACTCTCACCATCTCACCATCATCTACCTAGAAATAGATGATAGAAACCTCACTACCTCATTGTGGTGCCTTACCTTTCTCAACATCGAAAAACATACAAAGTTCTATGCCCCACTGAAGGGGTGCGTAGGGTGTGAGCTAACATTCTCAACATGATCCCACAAAATTTTTCCATAAAAAGTCTCTATATAATAATATAAACATAATCAACTTTAAAGAAAACAAGGAATGATAAATATTTTAATAGCTTTTATATCAAAAGCATGGGCAATCATTTAATTCTCCCTTTTTCCACATTTCTAAAATAATCAAGGTAACGCAATTTCAAAACATTTCATACATATATCAAAGAATTCAAATAAAATCAAATAATGCATCACATATTACATTAGAACCATGGAAATACAAGCTAAAATATTACAAGACAAAATCACATTTAACATCATGCAAAGGATCTCTATAGGTCAGGCTAGCAGACTACTCATACCACAATCAGTGACTAGAGCACAATCAAGTCCTTAGAACATGTACCTAAGGAGCAGAGAAACACCCCATGAGTGAATCCCCTAATAATTTCAATAACAACTCCCTAGAACAATAGTCCTAGGGAACAAAGGAACACCCCATGAGTAAACCCCCCAATGATACATAGATTATGGCCTTAAGATAAACCTTCCACCTATGCACCCAAGGCTTCCCATGTGCTTTATTTCCCAAACCATTCCATAAAAACCATGCTTTGAAAACCATTTCATAAATCCATTTCACAATTATTTTAAAATACCTTTTCCTTTTACCAAAATAGGGTAAAAACAACTTTTATCAAAAAACTATTCTACACACACAACTCCATCAATCAATCATGACATTTTATTCATAAAAAAATTTATCAAAAACCATAGCAATACAGTTCATCCAACATAGGATAGAGACAGAATCGCCTACCTCAAATTCAGGTTGCACACACCCACAATGGGGTCCACTAATAAAAAAGAATACAATATCAATAATGGAGGCCCTATAATTAATCCTCAAACTATAATAATTGATTCAATTTAGTAAAAGGGTCGGAAAATAGGATAGATCACAACATACCTCAAAGAAACTCGCACACTGCACCACAACCAACATAAGGGTTAGCCTCCAGAGAAAGATCCCATGAAGGCTATAAAAAGGATCAAGAAAAATCAAAAGGATATACCAATGTTCCTATAACTACAGCACAACAAGGTTTTTTTGATCAAATACAAAGAATAAACCATAGGAATACTCACCGAGAGAAACACACCACAACTGAAATGATGATCAATCACTGAATGAAATGATCTGAAAGGACTGGAGGTCTCTAAAATTTTCTGGGATAGCTCCTAGGTTGAGAGGGTAGAGGGATGCAATAGAATGAAAGAGAGATCATCCATGAAGTTTCCTAAAATCACAACTCACAAGACTTACATGGATTAAAACCCCTTTTCACGTCATGTAATCCACTAAACCTATGTACGCTAAAAACCCCATAACATTTTTATTAAAAATCTGATTTTAACCATTACATAGTGTGTAATCCACATTCATAGTATGTAATCTTCACACCTTGTACTATTTCATGTCTCTTTCCTGGTGATGAATACATAATGTGTAATCACTTTAAAAAATGTGTATTTCTCCTACATATAGAAAAAATACCAATTTCAACTCAAAAGCCCAAAACAATTTTGGTATTCTTCAAACTCGGGTATAACCCTGTAAAGTATTTAACACATTTATACATGGACTCCATTAATTAAAACAAACATACACCCCTAAACTTTAGGTAATTTTAACTAGTAAATTCTCTTCATCCTTGGGAGTCCCTACACATACCCAAATAAAGAGGGAAACAAAAAGAGAGAAGAGAAATACTTGAAAGACGATAACAGGATGTTACAAATTTCCCACTAGAAGACTTTCCATCCCCAAGAAGTAATATAGAAGAACAATGTATAGAAAAGAGGTGAGGATCTTTCTCCCTCATCAATGACTAGTTCTCCCAAGTCTCATGATAATCTAATCTATGTTACCATAACACTCAGACCAACAGAATCGACTTACTACACAAGGCTTTTATCTGAGAGTAAATGATCTCCATTGGATGCTCCATAATATAAGTGTTTGGATCTAACTCAATCTCTTTCCAACTCAGGACATGAGAGGGATCAGGATGGTATTTCCTAATCCATTATATGTGGAAAACATCATGAATTATTGTCAATTGAATAGGAAATTCCAACCAACAAATGACTTTTACAAGCTTCTCAATGACCTCAAATGGTCCAACATATCTCAAAGAAAACTTTCTCTATTTTCCCAGCCTACGGTGACCTAACTGAGGAGAAAATTTCAAGAAAACCCAATCACCTATAGAAAAATCCAAAGGATAATGTTGTTGATATGTATAAGATTTATTTCGACTCTGAGTTTTAACTAGACAATGATGTATATGTAGAATTCTCACTGATGTCTCATGAACAAGACTCAGTCCCACTAAAGAGGCATCACGCACCTCTTCCCAAAAAAGAGGTGACATGCATGGGTGAGCATACAAAGCCTCAAAGGGAATCATTCTAACCAATGATTAATAACTATTTTTATAAGAAAAATAAACCTTTCCTAGATTTTTATCCCATGATCCACCAAAATCCAATACATGGGCACAAATAATATCCTCCAAGATCTGAATAACATGCTCCATATAACTGTTAATCTATAGATGGTAAGGTGTAATCAACCTAACCTTATTCCCCATCACCTCTTGGATACTCCTTATAAATTTCAAAGTAAAACTATGATCTCTATTTGAAACATTGATATAAGGAACCCTATTAAACCTCATGATCTCTTACACATATAGCTTACCCAAATATTCAAATTTAGTGGTGTCCCTAATCAAAATGTAATGAACTGAATTTTTCAACTGATCAATCACCACCCAGATAGAATTTCTCCCTTGGGGAGTCCATGTTAATCTAACAAAAAATTCCATGGATACCCCATCCCATTTCTAAACCATTATTAGAACATCACACTTCATACTCAGCCACCAGAATCACTGTCACATTTCATAATACTTCTTCTTAGTGCCCATATTAATGGAACATGAAGAACTATGATATTCAACCAAAAATGAGATCCTCACAGATTTTGGGATGAAAAACTGATTCCTAAAACTGAGAATACCATCTTAAGATAGAGAACAACCCGAAACAGTCTCCCCACCATAAAGGGTTTCCCAAATTCCCCTGAACTCATAATACTACTATTGACTCTACAAAATGGACTCTATGAGAGATTATTATAACTAAACACTGGTCAGAAAAATATCTGAAACATCCTCCTGAGTGTCTAGGTGAAACTGAGTGAAGATTCCCATAAGGTTCCACTCTTCCTTCGATTCCAAAATAGCCTACAATGGTAATTTCCTATTGAGAGAATCTAGAACAACATTCCTATTTCCAATGGTGTAGATGATGTTGAAGTAAAATCTATGATAGTATTCTACCCATAGTCTTTGTCTGATATTCAATTATTTCTAAGAAAATATATAGCTCAAACTCTCATGGTAAGAAAATACCCTAAACCTCAACCCAAAAATATAGTGATTCCAATATTTAAGCACATTCACAACCATAACAAGATTCAAATCATGAGTGGGATAATTCTTCTTATGTGGTCGAAGCTAAAGAGATTTATAATCCACCACATTATCATACTTCATAATTAAGAAACTCAAACCATCATTATAAGCATCATAGAAAACCACAAACCCCTTACCAGGCTCAGGTAAGATCATAATAGGATTCGTTGTCATAAGTCATTTCATCTCATTGAAATAATACTAAAACTTTTCATCCCATATGAATTTCACCCCTTTCTTGGTAGGAACGGTCAAGGGTAATGCCAACTTTGAGAAATACTTAATGAATCATCGATGGTATCCAACCACACCAATGATACTTTAAATCTCAAAGATGTTCTATGACTCTTCTCAAGACAAAACAATATTCACCTTCTTAGGGTCAATTGATAATCCATGATCAAAAATCATGTGCCCCAATAATTTCACTACTTGGATCTAGAAATTGAATTCTTAAAGATTTCCATACAAATGGAGACACCTCAATATTTCCATAACCAAACTCAAATGGTTATCATGTTTGTGCTTGGATCTCAAATAAACCAAAAAGTCATCCAAAAACAGCACCACAAAAGTGTTGAGATACTCATGGAATATTTGATCCATTAAAGCCATAAAAACTATCAGAGTTTTAGTCAGACCAAATGGAATCACTAGATATTTATAATTTTCATACCTGCTCCTGAAAGTTATCTTTAGTAAATCAGACTCATAGACTCTGAGATGATGATAACCTAACAAAGATTAGTCTTTGAAAACCACGTTTCCCCATTTAGCTGATCAAGAAAATCATCCACATGAGGAAAAGGATACTTATCCTTAACTATTTCTCAATTCAACTTTCGATATTCCACACACAATCAGATTGAACCATATGCCTTCTTGGAAAAGATAATAGTGACTTCCCATGGAGAAACACTAGGGTGAACATAACCTTTTCCAACTGTTCGTCCAACTAAATCTCTATCTCTTTCAGTTTTGTAGGTTCCATATGATAAGAAGGTATCAAAATAAATTTTGTACCTGGCACCATTTCAATCGTAAACTCAACCTCCCTCTATAGAGGAATACTAGATAAATCATCTAGGAAAACATCGGGAACATCTTGAAAAATAGTGTGAAGATCAAAAATGTAAGAAATGTCATCAAGCTCAACTACTACAGTAGTCAGAAAACTCATGAGATCTGGGTGGAAAGGTCATGCATGACCAAACCATAGATCCCACTCTCTTTGAAACACCCATGAGCTCTCATCAGCCATAATAAATGAGACACATAAATGATAACAATCAACCTCAACATAATGAGCAACAAGACAATCCATCCTAATGATTATGTCAAATAGATCCAGATCGAGAATAAGGAATTTCCAAACTAACTCTACATCAGCTATCGATAGCGAACAAGGACACTGAAACCCCTGATCTTTCCTCTTCCCAAGAGGTGTCATTAAATCCATAATAAAAGAAATTAGTTCTATTGGAAGATTAAGAATATCAACAAAATTTTCATATATAAATGAGTGGGAAGCACCAGTATCAAATAAATAAATTGCTACTAAAGATTCAACAAATATGGTACCTCTCATTATTTTTGGACCTTTGTCTGCCTCTACCAAAAAATCATCTACTATGTGAAGGTTCTTCACTCCTGAGGCTTGTGGATCATACCCTATAGTATTTGAAGAATCTGATTGTGACATGGTAGCCTTTAGAGCCAACAATCCCTAACTATGTCAAGGTTTAGAATTAGCCTAATATAAATATTGCACATAACTATAATGTCCAAAAATATTACACATTTTTTCAGGTCCAGGATAATAATGTATAGTTTTTCTGACCTTTCCACACTGATATAAAGTCAAATGAACACTGCTAGTTGTAACTAGGGTGCAGTGGAGGCCTACTTCTAAGAACCACCTCCAACACTCTTACGATGATCTTTATGATTCCTCTTTTTCCCTTGAATGCCACTAAATACACCACTAGGTGGAAGAGAAGGGGAAGAATAACCAAAAATGGATTCCATATTCATCTATGTAATCATCTCTCTGTCTACCATCTCTTCATAAGTAGAAAGCTTCTCCATAAATACATGTGATCTGATATTCGGCCACAAACCCTCTAGGTACTTCTGAGCTTTCAGCTAGTCATTATTTACTACCTTTGGAGAAAAAAGAACCATATTAGCAAAATGATTGGTGTATACCAACACTGAACGCTCTTACTTCTACAAGGAGAGGAACTCTAGAGACATTTCCATCATCAGTGACTCTAGATAAAACTGTTAAGTATTGAAACCCTTCCAGTCATTTCCCACATGCCTATATTCCTGTACCATGGAATCCCACCATCACATTATGGGACCCTAAAGTCTGAATGCAGCACACTTCACCTTGATACTCTCAAGTTTATCCATGTAGTAAAAGATATGATCAATCTTGTTCATCCATTCCTTCACCTCTTGAGGTTTATTCATACCTTTAAAGGATGGTGGATTATCTCACAAGAACTCCCTTGATCGATCCCTTTCTCCTATATCTCTTGTATGTACCTCAACAACTGTTCTCTAGACTTACAGTACATTCTAGTTGACTTCAAAAACTACATGCATGATAACCTCAAAAATAATTTGATCTATAGATGGATTCCCTTTAAGAACATCCATTGCACCCTCCTAAGTAACCTGAGGAATACATCTCAAAGGCATACCACTACACACTGAAATAGAATAAATGATCATACAATATAATAATATCAGTTCAAACTATAAAACCATAAGCAAAAACTGATATTAGGATCAAGAACTCAAAAAAGGAGACACATATCACAACACCCCAAGGTAACTTAAGTCTCGTCACGGTATGATCTAACTAGAAACTCATTAAAACCTACCTATCAAGTTCTAAAAATAATATTTACAATCTACCAAACATCCCAAGATAAGGAATATTGATGAAAAACCTCCCTATAATGCCAAACTATGGAAAACCCAACCCAGATACACTCTCAAACCAGTACTCGGCCTAAATTTCCACATACTTGAAGGGAGTTCCCAATCCCCATGGGCTGGTGACTAGAACCCAAGCATCAAACAACAACCAGGGGGAATGTTTTTTTTTCAACCTGAATCAAAAACATGGCATACATATATAACATAGAGAAAAAGAATAAGAGATAAACATGTTCCATAACTAAAAGAAGAAATTGTAAACGATATAACTAAAAATAGTCAAAACATACCAAATTACAATTCCAATCATCAAAGGAAAACTAAAATAGGAAACCAACTAATCCATGTGATAGTATGGGAAAACTCCCACTAGCTCACCACTAGCTACCCAGATACAGCTTACAGAAACCTTAACGCCTAATTGTGGCACCTTGTCTTTCCCTACATCAAAAAAATACAAAGGTCTATGCCCCATCGAAGGGGTGTATAGGTTGTAAGATAAAATGATCGATATGATCCCACCTAGGTGTTCCATAACAAGTCTCTTTGAAATAATCTGAACATGATCAACTTTAAAGAAAACAAGTCATGATAAATAGTTTAATAGTTTTTATATCAAAAGCATGGAAAAGCATTTAAGTTTCCCTTTTTCCACATTTCCAAAATAATCCATGTAAAATAGTTTCATATCATTAAATATATATATATATATATATCAAAGCATTAAAATCCAAAAAAAATCATATATCACATATCACATCAAAACCATGGTAGTACAAGCTAAAATAGTACAAGCCAAAAGCATAGGTAATATCATGTCAAGGATCACTATATTTCAGGCTAGCAAACTACTCATACCACAATCAATGATGAGTGCACAATAAATTCCTTTGAACATTGGCCTGAGGAGTATAGAAACACCCCATTAGTGAATCCCTTAACAATGTCAATATCAACTCCCTAGAACAATGGTCCTAGGTAAAAGAGGAATGCCCCATGAGTAAACAACCCAATAATACATAGATTATGGCCTTAAGTTAAACCTTCAACCTATGTACCCAAGTATTCTCATGTGCTCTATTTTTCAAACCATTCCATCAAAACCATTATTTGAAAACCATTTTAGAAATCCATTTCACAATTATTTGAAAATACCTTTTCCTTTTACCAAAACAAGAGAAAACCATATTTTATCAAAAACTTGTTCCACACACATAAATCCATCAATAAATCATGCCATTTTATTTATAAAAAAATATATCAAAAACTAGATAAATTTAGTTCATCCAACATAGGCTAGAGAAAGAACCACCTACCTCAAACTCGAGTCGCACATTCCCACAATTGTATCCACCAACAAGGAAGAACACAATGATGATGACAATTATGGAGGCCCTACAATCAATCCTCACACTCTCAGAATTGATTCAATTTAGAAAAATGGTCATCGAAGAGGATATATCACAACATACCTCAAAGAAACTTGCACATTGAACCACAACCAACACAAGGGTTAGCCTCTAGAGGAATATCTCACAAAATATCTAAAAAGGATAAAAAATAATCAACATGATAGACCAAAGGACCTATAATCATAGCACAATAGGGCTATCATGATAAAAAACAAAGAAGAAAAAAAAGGAATACTCACCCGGAGAGACACACCACAATTGCAATAATGATCAATCGCTAAAAAAATAATAAAAAAGGAGAGGAGGTCTCCAAAATCTCTTGGGAGGGATCCAAGGTTAAGAGGATAGAGGGATACAAGCATATGAAAGAGAGATCAGTTGTGTAGTTCCCTAAAATCCCAAATCATGAGGCTTGCATGGAGTGAAACCCCTTTTCATGTCGTGTAATCCATGAAACCCAAGTATGTCAAAAAACCCATAACTTTTTTATTAAAAATCCAATTTTAACTTTTATATGGAATGTAATGCACATTCATGATTTGTAATATTCATGCCTTATACTGGTTCATAGATTCTACCTGACAACCAATACATGGTGTGAAATCACTTTACATGGTGTGTATTTCTCCTTCAGATAGAAAAAATACCAGTTTCATCTCAAAATCCCAAAACAACTCTAGTATTCTCTAAACTCAAGGATAACCTTGTAAATACTTTAACACATTTATACCTAGACTCCATTAATTCAAACAAACATACATTCCCTGAACTTTAGGTCATTTTCCCCAGAAAATTATCTCCATCCTTGGGAGTCCCGACACGCACCAAATAAAAAGAGAGAAATCAAGAGGGAAGCTAAATACATGAAGGATGATAAATGAATGTTAAAAAAGTAATTCTCTAATGTGGATCTTCAATCGGGATATTATCAAGTAAATTTTAATAAGTAGGACATCTCCAAGACTACTTTTCAAACAATTTATGGTTCTATGAGTTCATGGTGATTCTATTTAGACTCACTAATTCTGTAGATATCTTTATGGACTTAACAAATAAAATATTAAAGGATTAACTTTATAAATTTATGGTAGTCTTTATATACGATATTCTTATCTACTCTAAAATCAAGGAGGTGTTGTGGAAAGTTTAGGGGTCACAGTGATAGAACGGGTTTGAAGATGAAGAAAGGACATAATAAAACAATGAGAAAAGAACAATAATAAGATCTCATAGAACATAACAATTTACATGGTTCTAGAATAATTCATACATGCACGAATAGGTATAATTTCACTATGATTTAGGAGCACGAAATATAAAGAGAATATCATAGTTCACAACACAGAAACTCTATCCTGAAATGTGTTAATAATTGAGATGATGCACTATTCCACCAATCGCATAGTAATTCCACTGTACTATAGTGAATGGTGGTTAGAAGTCCACACTACTTTATTATAGCCACCTACATCCAAGATGATATAGTGGTTGGTGGAAAAAAGTCCACAGAGCTATAGTATTTTTGCCTCCAAAGTCTAGTCTTCTACAGTAACCATGCCAAAGACCACACTGCTACAGTGCCCTATCAGTTTCTAATGGTCAGCTCTACTACAGGTGGTCATAGTTACTAGAGTTCCCCAAAATTTGGACTAGGGGCCTTTTTCCCCTAGACCACTGAAGCAGGGGCATGTTACCCCCCTGAAACCCCCCAAGGAGCTCACCGCAAAGCTCGAGCCATGAGAGTTGTGCCCTGGTGTGTAGTATGGTCTACAAGAATTCAACCCAACATCATTCAAATAGATCAAGCTACCCCAATCCAACATGTGGAACATAAGAATCATTTTAATGTTTTGCTAAAGATCATTCAAAAGGAAAATTTATATGATAAGTACAAAAAATGTGAATTATGGATTGAGAAAGTAACATTCATAGGGTATATTATCACAAAAAAATGGATGATATTTTTTTATCCTTCAAAAAATCAATTGAAGGATGGCCCATACCATCATTTGTGATAGAGATCTGTAGTTTCCTTGGATTAGTTGGGTACTATCATCAATTTGTGAGAAACTTTTCATGATTTTTAATCCATCTAACCAAGATAACATTAAATAGGGTGAAGTTTTTCTAGAATGATTAATGAGAAGAGATATGAAAAGAGTTAAAGATGAGGTTAATCATTGCACCTATGCTCACATTACCCGCCAGTAAGGAAGGATTTTTTATCTATAGTGATGCATCCAAAAAGGGATTGGTTTTTTCATTCATGAAATATGAAAAGGTGATAGTTGATTCCTCCTTCTAATTAAAGACCCGTGAGTAAAACTACCCAACACATGATCTGTAATTGGCTTTAGTGATCTTTGTGTTGATGATTTAGTGGCATTATTTCTATAGGGAGAAGTGTGGCATGTATATAGATCATAAAATACTCAAGTATATATTCACAAAAAATGAGCTCAATATGAACCAATGAAGGTGGTTAGAGATGATCAAGGATTATGATTGTTCAATCCATTATCATCCTGGGAAGATGAACAAAGTGGAATATGTTCTGAGTAGAAAGGATCCCATGACTCTATCTGTGATGATGATTGAAATGGATCCAATCTTCTTGGAAATGAAAAGGATGGTATGGGAATAATAAAAGTATCTCTATCCTACCTTTCTCAAATAACTGCTTAATAGTATCAAGGAGTCCCTAAAATATTATGAGGAGCTACAAAAAAAAGGTATTGAATATTCTGAATTTTATCTTTGCTAAAGAAAAAATTATAATATTTGGAACCCATATATGTGTCCCATCAAAACCAGAACTGAAGAGATAACTTTTAGATGATGTTCATAGCTCATCCTTCTCTATTCATATGGGAAGCACTAATACGTATATAGATCTAAAGTAAAACTTTTGGTGTGATAACATGAAGATGGATATTGTAGAATTTGGATCTTGATGCTTGGAATGTAAATAAGTCAAGGTTGAATGATGGAAGTCTAAGGGTATGATGCAACCATTTCCCATACCATTATAGAAATGGAAAAACATAACCATGGATTTTTTTGTATATAACACCCTAATATTTTATACAATATTTTTTTTAAATAAATTTAATTTCTTCAATATATTACATTACATGCAACATTGAGTTTAAATAAACCATGATATACTATTAAAATATTATTATTTATGAAATTTAAAGCCTATCTGTTAAATTGATGGGTGTGAATAGGATTAACAAATTTATGAAATATATATAAATTTTATAGTAGATATAAATTTATTGATAAAATATTAGTAAATAATCACTCAATTCTTAGTAAATCCATTTTATTCTTCAAAATTTTGATTTCTTTAAAAAAAGATTTTTATTTATTTTTTGTGAGAAAATATTATGATTAATTTATATAACTTTTAGAAATTTTATTTTATAAAATGAACATCACTTTTGAAATCATTATATTTAAATTATCTTAGTAAGGATTTTTGAAAATTTTCTAAAAACATTGATTTTCCAATAAAGAGTAAAAAATGATGATTTTATTGAAATATATATGTACATAGTTCATTTTTTTTAAAATAATTTAAAAGAAAAATTAGTTTTATTATGTTTTAAATTGTCCAATTAATTCCATTAGAATAAATTTTATGTTTTAATTTAGTATAAAAACATTTTTACAGGTAAAAATACATTTTCCTAAAAAAAAATTATGTGTTCAATTTGATTTTAACTTAATAAATTAAATTGATCAGTGGAGGTTATACCAAAGGAATCAGATTCTAGGTCATCCACCATGAGAGGTATGGTGTTTATTGCATCTTCTATGGCATTAGTTTTATTTGAAACTAGTGCATCCCATTCTTTCATTTCACTTAAGCTAGTTGATTATTTAGGTATACGGGCTGAGTTGATTCCATATGTTATGGATTTTCTAACCTCGTTGAGTAGGAATAATTAGAAAGGTTTCAAGTTCCCTGAGATTCATTTTTTGGTAGCTATTGTGGAAGTCATCTAGGACTTCCTTGTTTTGGACCAGGACATTTTCAGCCTTATTATCTCCATGGATTGGTTGATCATCTTCAATGTGCTAGTCGACTATTATCATTGTAGGTTCTAGTTCCTTACTTCTAAGGGGAGCAGTGACATCTTTCAGGCTAAGTGAAATTTGTGATTAGGGAGGTTAGGACCAATTTCTTTAGAGTTTGGGTTGATCTCATTTCATTTTTTCAGGTTTTTTCTTGATGTTGTTGAGTAGATTTCATTGGGTAAACTTTGAGTGATCATGGATAGGTACCCAGATGTATTTTCAGAGGATTTATTGGGATTTCATCACCAATGAGAGGTCAAGTTTTCAATAAATCTACTCCTCAAGACAATCCCAGTATCCTTAACATCTTATTGAATGGTGTCGTCTAAGATAAAGGAGATGAAAGTTTAGCTAGAGGATCTTGAAGGTAGGGGTTTTATCCATCTCAGCATGTCATTGTGGGATTCACCAGTGCTATTTTCAAAGAAGGAATATGGGAGCCTTAGACATTACATAGACTATCATAAGATTAACCAGGTGACTGTGAAGAATAAATACACATTTATTAGAATTTATGATCTCTTTGATCATCTCTGAGGGGCCCGTTGGTTTACTAAGATCAACCTAAGATCCAAGTACCACCAATTGAGGGTCTGAGAAGAGGTTGTTCCAAAGATATCTTTTTGAAGCTAATATATAAACTTGGAGAATTTGGTTATTCCATTTGGGTTTACAAATTCTCTGTGGTTTTCTAGGATTTTCTAGGTATTATAGATGTTTTGTTTGAGACTTCTATAGAATAGCTTCTCCCTTGATGAATCTGACTAGGAAAGGGGTGAAGTTTGAGTGGTATGAGAAGTGACAAAGTGATTTTGAGTAGTTTCAAACCCATCTAATATCCGAACCCATTTTGATTCTTCCTGATCCTATGTGAGATTATGTAGTGTTTTATGATGCTTTTGATATGGGTTTGGGGTGTGTACTGATGTAGGATGACCATGTGGTGGTCTATGGATCATGGTATCTATGCCCACATGAGCATAATTATCCCACCTATAACCTAGAATTGGTATCTATTATGAATAAGTTGAAAACATGGAAACACTACCTCTTCGGGGAATGTTTTACAGTGTATTAGGATTATAAAATTCTAAATTATATTTTCACCCAGAGCAACTAGAACCTCAAATAGAGATTCTCTATGGAGTACCTTTATAATTTTTATTTTGAGATTTATTATATACCTTGGAAGGGGAATGTGTTCACCAACGCATTGAGTATGAATATTTTAGTGCATGTTGTTCAATGAATCAACGGATGAGTGGTTATTGATGAGTTTGTTTGTTGGTCTGAGACTAGAGGTGAAGGAGTATTGAGGGAAGGTGTACTTGGATGGTGTACAGGTTATACCCTCTCATATAAATCAGGTTAGGAGTTAATAGGAAACCGACTATGACTTCCAGTATATTACCAGTGCCTTAAATGGTGGGGAGACCTCGGGTGATTGGTCTCAATCTCCCAATGGTTCTCTTCTATTCAGAAAGTTTCTGGTTGTTCCTATGATCCTGAGGCAGGAGGTGATTCATGAAGCACATCATTACAGTTGGGTTGTTCACCTTGGGGTTACCAAGATGTTTTATACCATGAGAGGTCAGTATTGTTGTCCTAGGATGAGACGTGTTGTGGTGGACTTCGTTTCTAGATGCTTGACCTAAAAGAGGATCAAAGTATAGCATTAGAGATCAGTCAGGTTATTGCAACAACTTCTCATGATAGTGTGGAAGTGAGATGAGATATTTATGGATTTCATTATTGGGATACCACATACTCCAAGTAGAAAATATTCTATATGGGTGATTTTGTATCATCTCATTAAATCAACCCACTTTCTTCCCATTAAGGAGTCGATGAGAGTGGAGGACCTCGGACACCTGTACGTTCGTGAGGTTATTCATATTCATGGAGTAACCTTAGTGATAATTTAAAAATTGGATTCCCATTTCACATACCAATTTTGGAAGGGACTCCATGAGGCGTTGGGAACCCTTTTGAATATGATCACTACATATCACTTATAGACAGATGGATAGTCTGAATGGACCATTCAGACTACAAGGATATGTTACAGGCATGTGTTCTTGATTTCAAAGGTTTTTTGGAAAGGTACATGTTATTGATCAGGTTTTCTTAAAATAATATTTATCATTCCTTGATTAGGATGGCCTTATTTAAGACGTTATACTGACGGTCATTCAAATCCCATTTGTTTTGAGCTAAGGTGGTCAAGTGTTCCCAAGTGGGATTGAGTCTCATCTAGGAGTCGGTCGAGATAGTGCGTCTAATTAACAAAATTTTAGGGATAGCTCAGAGTTTCCAAAATTCATATGTCGACCATATTCATCATCTATTGGAGTTTTAGGTTGGTGATCAGGTGTTTCTCCGAGTATCATTTCAATTGGTGCTCATCGCTTGGGTAAGCATAGAAAGTTTGTGTCGCATTATGTTTAGTCATTTCATGTCATGGGGAGTGTGGGAAACATATCCTATCAGTTGGATATGCCTCCATGTATGACCTTGATCCGTGACGTCTTTCATGTTTCTCATCTGAAGAGATATCATCTGAATCCATCTCATGTGTTGGAGTGGTATGATTTGGAGTTAGAACCTGATTCCATCATTATAGAGTAGATTTGTTGTGTCTTGGAATATCATAACAAGGTGCTCCATGGTAAGTCGATATTGTTGGTCTGTGTGTTCTATAAATGTGGTGATGATAGCCATGATACATGGGAGTGGGAATATTTGGTGAGGGAGTAGTGGCCTCACCTACTTTCTTCTAAGGATTCATGTGGACATAATCACTTGGGTAAGCAGGTAAATTTGGTGTTGCATTATGTCAAGTAGTTTTGTGTTTTGGAGTGTTTGGGAAAGGTAGATTATTAGTTAGATATTCCACCATTAATGACCTCAATAAATGATGTCTTCCATGTTTCTAAGCTGAAGAGATATCATTTGAATCCATATCATGTGTTAGAGTGGGATTATTTAGAGTTAGATCCTAATGCCACCATTGTGGAGCAGCATTTTCATGTCTTAGACTATCATAACAAGGTGCTTTGTGGTAAGTTGATCTTATTGTTCTATGTACTCTAGCTATTTGGAGGTTATTTTTATAAGATATGGGATTGGGAAACTTTGGAGAGGGGTAGTTGTAACGACCCAGAACTCCATCAATGAAATTTCCCTTCTTATGTTTATTTTATATAGAATAAATCATATAAAACCACATATATAATGCAATAAAATCTTTATAAATGAATAATGAATGAAATAAGAGGTATTTATAGACATTAAGGAACTTATACCAATGAAATAGTAACTTTCCCTTAGGAATAGTAATATGACTCTTATGAATATTAAATCGACATATTGAATATTAACCTCACCCATGAAAATATAAATAAAATTTATGCACCTCATAAGTGAAATTATGATATAATTATATCATAATAAAAGCAAGTGAATATTTTAAAAATTAATATTTAAGTGTTAGTATTTTTATAAGTCATAAATATTTAATTAAAATTTTATAATTAATAAAATTATTTAAAAGAAAATTTATTTTCATAAAATGGATTCATAAATCAACATTTTGTTGTCTTATGATTTTAGGAAAATTTAATGAGACCTTAGTTGATTTTTCAGAAAGTTGTAAAATCAGTTTTAAAGTTAAAATATGTATTTTTCAAGTAAATAACAATTTTATTTAAAAATTATATTTCACATATTTAAAAAAATATTTTGATAAAAAGGATTCCATTTTTGAATTCTACATGTTAAAAAATGGTTATGGTGAATTTTTTGGATTTTTTAGAAATACTTGAATTTTTAGTGAATAGTGAAATATAGTAATTTATAGTATTTAAATTATAATCCAAATACATGAACTAAAAACATAATTCATGATGCAAGAACCCAAATTTCTAACCTCCCTTCATTATTTTCATATATTTGATGATAATTCTCAAACTATTCATTGTCTTGAGCCAAAATAATAAACTAATGTTTAAAATATTCAAAAATCTTGTCTCACCCCCTCTTCTCCTCACTCCTCTAAGCCTTGAAGCTTATCAAAGTTCTGATCAAATCCTCTTCTCTAGTCTATCCCCACGTCCAGGATCTCTTGGTCTTTCCAAAAGACCAAAACCCCTTCCCTTAAGGATGTTCTCTATGAGGATATTTCAAAAGGTAAATCCTCTTCCTTTTTCATTTAATTTCATTTTAATTTATTTTCTTTTCTTAGTCTCGCCTAACCTCCTCAATAAAAATGATCATGATAACACAAGTATCATCTATATAATAAAATGATATCATGTTAATGGAATATCCATCATCAATATCTGTACTCTCTCTCACTCTCTCGTTTCTTTTAAAAATGAAATCATTGTCCGGGAGGTGCCGATTTACACCCTTTGTGGATGATGAACCTTTGTTCTTCAATTTATCATTCAAGGATGGTCATGAAACCATTTTTATGGTCAAACCAGACTATAATATATATATATGTGTGTTATAACCTATTTAATGTTTTGGAACCATTGTATATGTTGAAATATTGGGTTCACTAAACCCAACTATGTAGTGATTTTGATTACCATATCATGTGTAAAGTTAGATATACATGATGAAAACTTACCATTATAGTGTAGAAATTTCTAAATCCACTATTTAATGTTAATTTCAATAGATTAATTTTCATATCAAAAGGTTATATTAGATCCCAGGATATAATGAGAAACTTGAGATACTATGACATTAATCTTAAACAAAGGTTTTATGGTCTAGATGCATCTTACTGACAAGACACGATAGATGTTTGACTATCAGGTGTTGGGGGATCATAAACATTGAGACATGTTCTTATGAAGTTTTCATTTGGTGATATCTAGTAGTGATATCATGAGGAAAGACCCGCCAATAGAAACACCACATTTTTTGGGTGTCATTGGATGTTCCTATCTACAGAAATGTGTAAAGGTATCCTGACTTGAGATCATTTCCAATGTATGCCATTTGATTGTGTACTTTGATTCAAGACAAAAACCATGATATTGAAATCGTGGAGAGGTAGTTTTTGTTGGTTGCATCATTGGTGGCATGACATTAGTTGAATGGTTAAGAAAGGATTTCTCACTTTCGAGTTACGGAAGTACTATATCTCAGGCCATGTTGTTCAAGATGGTAGTACCTTAATAAGACCATGACCATGGCAGTCGAGGGTAAATCCGTCTAGATAGATCAAAAAATAATAAATAAATAAAAAGGATGATGACATGGGAGTGCATCTTGTTTTATGATATATTTAAAGACAAAGATATTATATTACATAGTATATGTTTGTAGGTTGGTTGTTGATGTTGTGACAATTCTTATCTATTTAGGGGCCAAGATGGGTTTTATATATTGTTCTTGATCTGTGAATATTATTCACTACTATAGAGATAAGGGCCTAAAGGTTCACACACAATATCATATTCAGTTGAATAGGTATATCGGACATGGTGGGCCTCACCACTGGGGTCTGTGATTTTTCCAAGGAGATACGATCACCAATACAAAAAATAAATTCATATTATTCAAGTTAAAAATAATGGGCATTGAATTTTTTTTATTAAATGTATTTTCAAGTTTAAATTAAATACATGAAAAAATATTAATTGAATGAATATTAATATATTCAAGGTTCAATTAATTTTGGGGGGAATGAAAAGTAGAGTTAATGACTGATTTATTATCACATAATATGATTTTAATATATTATAGGAAAGTGGTAATAATTATGACTCATCTTAGTAGTCATAATATGTCATTTATAGTGTGTTAAATTATTTCAGGGTTGGGGTGCCATTTTGGTTAATTTATTAAACACTATAAATAGAAGATGAGAGGTTCTCACCATCAACTATTCATGAGATTTCTATTACTTCTTCTCTCTACCAAGTTCTAGAGAGATAGGCTCTGGATATAGGAGCTCAGATTGAGCTCTACCTAAGGCATCGCAAATGAGGTGATACGGTGATCATTAAAGCATCGAAGGTGTTGTTGGAACTCTGTGCTAGCACCTGGATTTTTACAATCTCCATTCCTACATATTTTTGAAGTGTGTGTGGACAATATAGAGGAATTCAAATTCGGATTCTTCATGAAATGATTGTCAACAATGAGCATACGTCATGCGCGGAATTGGATCTAAACCAGGTATTTTATGGTTTAATCTTTGTGTTTAATCTCTTTCACATGTGATCCTGACAATGTAATCAGGTAGTGATTCACCGACGTCAACAAGTTCATGTCTTATGACGGTGAAAAAATTTATAATCCCATTTTTGGGGATTCCAATGGATGCCTGGTACCTTCAATTCATATCAGAGAGAACACGTGAAATTTTAAGCCAATGAAAGAATTAAATTTTCATTAAATATTAAATAGGGTTTTGTTATGGTCCCAATGCCACAGACAGAATCTGAATTGGATATCAGATGTCCATTTTGTGGACATCTGAAGTTATTAATTCGGATTTAATCTATTTACAGAAATACTCCATTTTCCAGTGAAAATTAAATCTTCCAGAATAGTATTTTTAGGTGACCATAATTTTCCAATGATCTTCCAATAATTATAGTTTTATATATTATAAATATAGATAATTGATAATCATTTTCGACATTTTAAAAAAACAAAGTCTATTATATTTTTTGGAAAGTTTAAAAAAAAGTTAAAAAGGGGCTTGACTAGTACATCATGAGATATCAAAAAAAGGGGCCTTCTTCCCCGCGAAGCTGCACCGCACTAGTTCAAACCAGGAGAAGCTCCCCTCTACAGCATGTATGGCTGCCTCAATTGGTGCACAACACCACCTCAGCTCCACCCTTGTGTGTTTCGCCCAACTCCACTAGAAGGACACCTTGTCCTGGCCCTTCCTCCAGTCAACACCCCCTAGACCAGCTTACCTCGAAGCATCGGCCACCTCACACGGGTCTACTCCCCACCGTCAGTGTCGCTCGTCCCGGAACCCACTTCGTCGGTGACCGCCCTATATCGCTACTACTCTAGCGATCTACCCCACCCGTAAGAACCCTCTAGGCCACCTTAGGTCTTTCGTCCTTGGCCCCCTCTCCCTGGATCACAATTTGGGACCGGGTGGGTCTGCCCGACCATGTAGAAGTCAGGGCAGACCTTCTCAGCCCAAGAAAAACTGCACGGGGTCTGCAGGGCACAGACTGGGTCTGTGCAGGTTTTCCCCGACCTGCACAGGCCCTGACCATTTTTTCAGGGCCCAATAAATTATAATATAATCATAAATTAATTAATTTAATTAATTTAATTTTGATTGATAATTAAATTAATTAAATATCAATTTTTTGTTTTATTAATTACAGCTTAAAATTAATTTAATTTGGTGTTAAATTAAATTTATTAATTAATTTAATTTTTAGTTTTAAAATTAAATTAATTAATGGGACTGAACTATGAAATTATTGAATTAAAATTAGAGTGAATTTTTAATTCAATTGAAGTGCCCTCATATATTATTTAATGCAATGTTAATTTAATTATACATTTTATTTTAAATACGAAAGTTTAAGGCATATTTGACTGGTCATAATTCATGGACCAACCAATGCATGTTTGGTGTGTGTTTTTTAATTAATTTATTGCAATGGTTTTGTAGTAATTAGTTTAATTAAAAAGACGATTTATGAATTGTCTCAGTGTCATTATATGTATAAGGACCTACTTGTCCACTTCAATATTGTATATTTACTCCCCAATTCCCCTTTCCTGCAAGTGAGTATTTTTGTATAATGATGAGATGACCACTAACACACTTCATGACGAGTTATGATGACACACCAGACAGGACCTTGATGCATTGAATGGGTAGTTGCTGTAACTCGAGTCGCAAGCGAAGCGACTCAAGGTATTACCCCTAGGGTCTAGGTTGGTCCATTATTCACTCAAAGGATCAACCATTAGTACTGGATCATGATCAGGTCATCATTTTATTTTTTTCATGGTTTATTATTTTTGCATATGTGTAGTTAATTCTCAAACACATCGAATAATAATAAACAAGAATGAAGAGATAAAATGAACATGTGATGCGATAGATTTTTCCATTTCAAGCATGGTCAGTTGTGAGTGTGATCACATAGTACGTGCTAATAAAAATAGAAAATTATTTCTTTTATCGCAATAAAATATAAAACCCTCAAAGATATATTATGTCATTATTGCCTTCTATCATTCAACTTTGAACAAAACCAGGTGTTTGGGGTGTCGGTCATGACATAGCTGAGGGTGCATCTTATTACTAAGGAGTTTTTATGAGAGTGGTGGGTTGACTTAACTAAATTGGTAGTAAGGATTATACATAACTAACTTTCTATCATTTTAAAGGCAAGCATTGAGTAAATCAATTAATGATTTAAAAAGCTGGGACTTTACTCAATAGATCAAGGAACAGTGAGTCAATGCGGTTGGTCATCAAAATGCCTACCTTGAGCCCTCCAAGTAGTGGCACAGCCATAGCTTGTAGACTATGAAGAGAGGTTTAGGTATCCGTGCCAATAGAATAATCAAGCGACAGAGTATTCTGATTCTATTATAGAGGGTTCCTAGAATTTGATGAAATAGTGGGATACATTTAATGATTTAATAAATTAATCAAAATGTCTAAGTCGGTAATCAAGATAAAAAGTACTTATCTAGAAAAATTTATTTTTTGTAGAAAAATGGAAATTTATACCACAAGTTTAAAAATTGTGATAAATAATGGAAAAATAAATGTTCTCACTAGCATGAGTATCCAATAATAGTACAGTCACTTGCGCACAATACTATTGGAAACTCAAGGTGCTAGTGTCCCTATATCTATTAAATTACCTCAGGAAGTGAGGGTGAAATTGATTACAGTAGACTAATGTATATATCATATGATGGTTATGTCATTATGATTTCATCAATGTCTGATGTTAGTTGTGGTTGCTACATTAGTACATGAATGATATAATATGTAGTCTCATCTCTGAGAAGACTGCAAAGAGAAAGTGAAGCAATGATATGAATAGGTAATGGTTATATTGGATCCGTGTAAATTGAAAGGTGGGTTATGATCTTTCAATACATATTATTCTAATATCACTTTCACCCCTTTACTCAAGTATCATTTTAATATAAAAAATTAATAAGTGTTGAGTAAGTTCTTCATCACCTTTTAGGTAAGGTTTTCCAAGTGAATAAGAATATAAAAGACAATTTTATCTTTAATTTTTATGGTGAATAAATTAAAAGACAAGGAAAAAAATACAAAGGAAAGTTACGCCATAAGCACATTCTCACTTTCCTTCAATAAAAGAGGTATTAACAGGATGTTATTTTCATTTCATATTTTGAAATAAAACTATGGAAATTTAATCACAATAAACTAAATTAAAGAAGAAAGTACCCATTTATTCTTTGGGAATATTCATCAATGTAATGTTTTGGTATTACTTCTTGGGTATTTAATACAATATGATTATCATGTATGTTTATTTATATACATTAACCAAGTAAGTATATAAATATTACTAGAAGTTAGGTATATTCACTAAGTGGAAGTGAAAGGGTGATACCTATGTCAGTGGTGAGAAGTCATGAATTCTTTATTTCCAAGTGAAAGATTCATGTATAACTATTATTTAGTATAACCAAAACATTAATCTCATGTGTTCTTGGATACAATGATACATTTTTTCAGGTTCTCTAATGAATGTTGTTTTGGTATACAATACTCAAGTAATAGTTTAGTAATACATGAATCATAGGCATTACCTGATGAATATAAATGTAATACTTATACCCAGTTTTGGAAAGATAATTCTTTGTCAATTAAAACTAAAAATGGATATCAAGTATATACCCTTAATGGTATTTAGGCTCGGTACAGCTAAACACCTATGGTATTATCAACGTCTTTAGTTTGGACAAAGAAACCTTTAGAGGTATGTCACAAAGATTTTGGAATTAGTTCATCTAGAGAGCGTAAACTATTCCAAGGATAATATAGAGGTATTTATTTACTTCATAATATTCCTTTAAGTAATCAAGTAATTTAAAATTGAAGTAAGTGCATGGTCATAAGATATGAGTAGCTTCAAGCCGGCATGCTGAAGTATATCTTAACCAAGCATTCATCGATCATGGTAATATAGCATGGAGTAATTCCTCAACACATATTACCTTATCTAAATCATGAAATTGATGTTAATAAGGAGGATTCATGATGAAGTATTACATGTTAACATTGATCACCAAAATGTAGTATGAATCAATTCCTAAATACACATTTTTTACATCAAAGTTATGATGTAAGGAATATCAATGTTGCAACTTGAAGAAACTTACATTATATTTTATTATATGATTTGAAAATACAAGACAATATCCCATAACCATACGTCAACTATAATGAAAAATAGATATCATACGAGTCACGGTATGATGGAAATCCGTTATGTCATATGGACATGTGTTTGGATGAAAAGAGTTTGTTAAAACATAAACAAAATTGCATCAGGAGCAAACACAATGTGCATCTATTGTAATCATCCTAACGATTTCTTAGGATATTACATAAATCCATAAGATAGAAAAGTTTTATTCAAGTGATAGACTACATTTCTATATAAGGTTGCACATGTCTTTTGAGACAGTGGTAGTAAGGTTGACTTAATCTTAGACAATGATCAAGATAAACAAATAGTTGGCATCGAAACTATTTCCACAAGTTCATGTGGAATAGAGTATGTTCTAGAGGCACATACTGTGTAGGAAGGATAAAATCATGGTGATGGTTTTTTTTTCATCGCATCCAGTGATCTATTATTCAATTCAAATAATATTTCCTATAAGTAAGTAGTATATGTAAATTAGATAAGATTAACAATACCAGTTAAAATTCAATAATGGATTCCATGTATCAAATTGCAAAGGGTCCTGTATAAATTGAATACTATGGTGGGTATTCAAGTAAGTTTATACATGGATGGTTTAAGTGTAGTGCCAATAAGTCTTGATTGGTAAGACCGGGTCGTTATACCTAAATTCATTAAGAATTTTACTTATCATAGAAAATTTCTATGATCCTATTATCAGGAATTGGATATTATGACCAACAAATATGGAAGGTGTCTATATGATGAAACCATAAAGGGATGTTCACATCACATAATGCTAATAAATGGTTTCAATTTACTGAAATCCAATTTAGGACTGAATTAAGCAACTGGATCATAGAGAATTCATTTGGAATGAATAATTTCCATGTGTCTACCAGAGGTTAGTGGGAGCACCAAGGTTTTCCAAGAAAAATATGTTCAGAAACATATGGAAAACAAATATTGGTCTTCAAATTAGTTAAGACCAGGATGAAATCCATTATTCAGTGATTAAATTAAATTAGAAACCTAAGTTCTAGGGAATAGGATCTACTGAGGTAGATCTAAAGATTGCTTAGACCTAGTAAATCATACATATAGTGACATAGTATTGAAAAATAAAAGTTGGAACAATTCAAGATAGAATTTTTACCTATGTCACATGGCATTATCTCTTCAGGTTCACATGTCTGAGACATGGGAGAAGATAAACCTGGTGAGTTTAAAATCCATACGCTTTAGATAAGGATTAATAACATATGCCATGATATGTACAAGAACTGATATTGCCAGTATATACTTTACAGTAGGAAAATATTAGTTATATCTAGAATAACTGCAAGTGAATTAGTCATAACTATCTAATTGTACTTTGTAAAGTACAAAATATATGTACCTAGTAAGTGGAAAAGAAAGGATACTAGTTTTTAGGGTATACAAACTAGTTTTTCCTTAGATCCATGTGATCAGATATCACAGTTAGGATAAGTTGATGATTGAGACAATCTCATATAATCCAGTAGTATCCATACCTACAAATACTGAGTATGTTGTAGCTTTAGAGGCAGCTAAGAAGTAGGTAGATGACACAATTTGTTCCAGTTCTTGGAATTGCACCTAGTAATTAAATTGTTATCATAATGTAAATTATGATATTATTACTAGCCAAGATGTTAAGTTTTCACAGTGGATAAAAGGGATATACTCGAGGATACCATTCCTTGAGAAGTTTTCATCAAGTAGATGAGGTCGCAAATAGCAGAATAGCCATGCAGTAGAAACATGGAAGGCCCAGCAGCTAAAGCCATTACTTAGAAGAAACATGATCTTTATCATATAACTAACTAACAAGTTTGGTTATCAAGTTGTCTCTAGTGTAAGTGGGAGTGTTGAAATAGTGGGTACCCTAGACCCAACTATGTAGTGATTTTTATTACCATATCATGTGTAAAGTTAGATATACATGATGAAAACTTACCATTATAGTGTAGATATTTCTGCATCTATTGCTTAATGGTAATGTCCATAGATTAATTATCGTATCAAAAGGTTATATAAGATCTGAGGATATAATGAGAACCTTTAGATACTATGAAATTAATCTTAAAAAAAAGGTCGTATGGTCTATATACATCTTACTAACATGACACGTAGATGTTTGACTATCAGGTTTTGGGGTTCATAATAATTGAGACTTCTTCTCATGAAGTTCACACTTGGTGATCTCTAGTAGTGAGATCATGAGAATAGACCCGCCAATAGGAACATCACATGTTTTCGGTGTCATTAGATGTTCCTATCTATGGACATGTATAATGGTCTCCTAACTTGAGATCATTGTCGATGTATGCCATTTGATCGTGTACTTTGATGCAAGACAAAAACCATGATATTGAAATTGTGGCAAGGTAGTTTGTGTTTGGTGCGTCATTGGTGGCATGACATTGGTTGAATGGTTAAGAAATGATTTTTCGCTTCTGGGTTATGGAGTACTATATCTTAGGCCATGTTGATTAGTATGGTAATACCTTCATAAGACCATGGACATGGTAGTCAAGGGTAAATCCATCCATTTAGATCAACAAATAATAAAGCAAGAAAAAGTACAATAACACGGGAGTGCATCCTTATTTATGATATATTTAAATACAAAGAGATTATATTACATGGTATATGTTCGTAGTTTGGTTGTCATTGTTTTGTAAATTCTTATCTCTTTAAGGGCCATGATGGTTTGTTAGATCCCTCTCTTATTCTATGAATAGTATTTACTACTATCAAGATAAGGGCCTAGAGGGTCACGCACAATAGCGTATTCAAGAATCTTCCATATTCAGTTGAATAGGTATATTTGACATGGTGGGTCCCATCACATGGGTCCAAGATTTATCCAAGGAGATATGATCACCAATGAAATAAATAAATTCATATTATTCAAGTTAATAATAATGGGTATTGAATTTATTTATTAAATGTTTTTGTAAGTTTAAAGTAAATACATGAAAAAAATATTAATTGAATGAATATTAATATATTCAAGGTTCTATTAATTTTTGTGGGAATTACGAGTCAAGTTAATGACTCATTTATTATCACGTAATATGTTTTTAATTTATTATTGAAAAGTGATAATAATTATGACTTAGCTCAGTATTCATAACATGTTGTTTATAGTGCGTTAAATTATTCGAGGGTTGGGGTTCCATTTCAGGTAATTTATTAAACACTATAAATAGAAGATGAGAGGTTCTCACCATAAACTATTCATGATATTTCTATCACTTATTCTCTATACCAACTTATAGAGAGAGAGGCTCTGGATCCAGGTGCTCGGATCGATCTCTCTCTTAGGAATCGCAAGCAAGGTGATGTGGTGATTGTCGGAGCATCGAAGGCGTCATCGGAACTCCGTGCTAGCACCCAGATTGCGATGATCAGAGCTCCCTCATATTTTTGAAGCACGTGTGGAAGATCTATAGGAATTCATATTTGGATTATTCATGCAATTATCACCAATTAAGATCAAATTTCATGTGCGGCTTTAGATCTAAACCATTTATTTTATGGTTTAATTTTTGTGCTTAATCTCTTTCACGCATGATACTGATGAAGTAATCGAGCAGTGATTTGATGACATCGACAAGTTCATGTCATAAGTTGGTGAAAAATTTTAAAATCCCATTTTTGGGGCTTCTGATGCATGCTCAGTACCTTCAGTATATACATAATATTAATTCATACAAAAAAACTAGTTCATAATAATCGAAATACCACCAAAATAATCTAAATGATTATCACTAATGTTTTATCTAATGACTCATACTCATACTATATAACCAAATGAATTATATAACCATTTAATCTTATGTATGTTCATTAATATCATATAAATTCAATTATGAAGAATTATACCCATTTTACATGAACTCTTTTACTTATAAACAAGCGAACCAATAATTAAAACCAAGAAAATGAATGCTCTTGAATAATGAAATTAAACTCTATAACTCATTAATAAGGCCATAAATGAACTTAATAAAAATATAATGAATAAAATACATATATAAAATTCTTTAATTAATTAATAGATTTAATTTTATTATCTATGATGTTAAGGCCAAGTGCAGAACTCATTCAGACATAAGGTAAGGGTTTTCTTCTCAAACTTCCATTTTCATTCGAGTTATGATTTCTCCATCTATACACCAATGTAATTATTTATTATTTTATATAATTATTCTAAATTATATATATGTGTGTGTGTTGAAAAATCATATATCCATATCATTTCATCATTCTTTAATGGGATATTAAATGTTTTACAAGGTTCCCTTCTCATTTCTTCCCAATAAGTAAGCCTGGTTATAGGGAATGTCTCAATTTCTTACCCATTTTCAAGTACCATCCATAATATGTTTTAAGTACCCATTATTTTTATAAAATTAATAATTTTGTTGTAAAAAACTATATTGGTTCATTTATATTTTTATGGAAACAATCCAGAAAAATACAAATGATTTTCCAAAATAACTCTTCTTTGCAATGTAAAAAGGGGTATTTCTCTTAATTCCTCAATGATTTTATTAGATTATTTTTATCTACTTAAACACCTATATTGAATTTTATTCTCTATTGAGGTTTATCTATTATTTTTATCATCCAACATATTTTATTAAATGGTTTATGATTATTTTGACTGTGGATATGCTATCTTGATATCATTTACCATACTACTCAGAATGTTTAGTGATTATGTTAACATATTGGGGAAAGTTATTTAAATTTCATATGTATATTTCATATGAGAAATGAATTGGACTTATTAAGTGATGGGTGGGGACCAATATAACCCATTGATGCATTGTTAGGTCTCATGAGACAAAATAGATATGGACTTGGCTGAGGTCTTGCCCATTTTCAAATATGGTTTTCGCTGAGGCTTTAATCATTTTTAGTTTTCTTGGATGAGGCCTTGATGATATGATTCAGATGTACAGCATTATGAATTCCCTCATTATGAAACTATTATTTGATAGTCTATGAGATTATTTGACTAGTATAATATTCATTTTTATGTTTTATTATGGAATTATTTAATCAGCTTTTATTCCTTCTATATTATTCTCAAGTTTATTTTTTAAAGTCATGTGTTTTTAGTTATTCACAATGCCTAATGTTTTTGTTTATGATATCTTCCAATATATTACTTACCATTACTGAGAATATGATCTCACCCCTTTATTATGTTTTATTTTTTACCAGGATGTGAATATGAAAATTATGAATGACTTGAAGGGATAATCTAAGAGTTATGGATGTTACCAATGGAATTGATATATTTTTTTCCTTTAAAGTTGTAATGTAAAACTTATGATTCATCTGGTTTTCCAAAACTACAAAACTAATTGTTCCTTTGGTATGTTTATTCCTTGTTTATGTGTCAATGTAACAAAATAAGGCACTAGCTCTGGGCAACTGGGGTCAGGGTCTTTACAGTTGGTATCAAAGGAAGTTTAGTAGAATCCTTGGAAAATAGATTTAGAAAAATTAGATTAGGGAATAAAACCCTGAGATAGACTTTGAGGATAATCATACAAGAACATCCTATAATTTTGGTAAGGTAGAGGTTATGTGGATCTTTCTAGAAAATAAATCCCTATCTAGATACTACAATTAGGCATGGTTCTAGCATAGATGTACTTAGGATTAACAACTCTGACAAGGTGTTCTGGGTCTTACTCGGGGTAACCTGGTACACAACAACGGGCTTTACTGCACAACTAGTTTGACACTCCTAGGGGATATTCTTAGGATAATTCACATTTTATTTAAAAACCATTATAAAGGATTTAAAATTAAATTTTTCCTCAAAGAAACCATGTTTATGATTATGATATTAGTTATGCATAAGATTTCAAGTTATTTTAAGTGCTTTTTCTAACTAGATATTATGAATTATGATTCATAGCCTAATTTATTGTATGCCATTATTTAGAAATTGTGCCTAATGTAAGGGATAGAAACCGTATCAATGCACGTATCCCATGTAGGGATTTCCCTCTTATGTAAGATAATGATGGCGGTATTGGAGTTGTGATTGGTGCTGAGAAACTTATAATTATACTAGGACAAATGGATCAGGTTATAAACAATAATCATACCTGTATTGAGCATCCTAAACCACAATGTCAAGGAGAAATGTTAGACCGCTTTATGTGACAATAGCCTCCATCATTCAATGGGACTACAAACCCATTTGTAGAGGAGTAGTGGATAAGTTCCTTAGAGAATATATTTATTGATTTGAGAAGTAATAAAAGGGATAAGGTTATCATGGAAGTTTACCATCTATTAGGAGATACAGATAAATGGTGGTCAATAATTCAAAACACAAAGGAGGAGAAAGAAATTACAAGTATGGAATGGAGAGATTTTAAGGAAATCTTCCTAGAAAAATATTTTCCTTGTGAAAAACGAGCAGATATAGAAAAAAAATTCTTGAGTCTCAGACAGAAAGAGGATAAAAAATTTGTAAAGTATGAAGCCGAATTTACAAGGTTATCAAGGAATGTCATAGACTACATATGTAATCCAAGGATAAATATTTATTTATTCTTTAATGGTTTAAAACCATTAATCCGAAGGGAACTAGTCTCCCAAAATTTCTCATCATACAAAGATATACTCTCATGTGTTATCAAGACAAAGAAATAATTCTCTAATTCTTATGACTTTAAGGGAAAACAAGAGAAGAAGAGGGTGGTGGAGGATAGAATGGATAAAGGGAATAATAAAAAGGGGAATTTTCCAACATGCGATACTTATGGAAGGAAACACTCAGGTGCCTGCTTAAAAGGAAAAGGAGTGTTCTACAAGTGTGGAAAGAAAGGTCATCATGTAGGTGATTTTAAGGGAAAGAGAGAATATATCAATGTTCAATGCTATAATTGTAGGTAGATGGGACACTATGCTAATGATTGTCCAAAGCTTCAAGGAAATTTTCCTCAGAAATGTCCAAGGGATCAGGGCCAAGTCTATGAGATCACAATAGTTGTGGTTGAAATTACTAATGATGTGGTGGCATGTGCTTTAATCATTTCCTCAAACTTAGTCAATACTTTATTTAATTCTGTATCATTGCATTCTTTTATATCTTCCTAGATTTCCAAGAAAATTAAACATTTCCAATTTGATTTAATAAAGGTGTTGTCATTCGAAACTCTTAAGGGAAGTATCATTGCTACAAAGATGTGTCGATCAGTCCCATTTATGACACATAATCATGATTTAGTTGTTGACCTTATCAGCATACCCATGATTGACTTTGATATAATTCTTGGTATGGATTGGATTTCAAATTATGATGTGAAAATATATCACAAGAAGAAGTTGTAATTTTTTAGAACAATGTAGAATCCCTTATCTTTAGAGCAGAAACATCATCATATAATTCTTACAAAGATCCACCCCCAATAGCTCTACTGAATGCAATTCTTAGGGAAGATGAGAATGAAATATCTATGGGTGAGGAAAGAAATCTTAAAATTGGGGATATGCCTATTATGAAAGAATATATAGATGTATTTCTATAGGATTTACCTGGACATCATCCAAAGTGGGCAGTTGAGTTCTATATTGATTTAATTCCTGGTTCAAGGCCTATATCAAAGACTCCTTATATAATGGAAATTATAGAATTATTAGAACTGAAGAAACAACTAGAGGAATTTAGTTATAAATGATTTATCCTCCATATTTTTTCTCTATGGGGAGCCCTTATTATTTTCATTAAGAAGAAAGATGGATCAATGAGATTGTGCATTGACTATAGGGAAATTGATGCTCTTACAATAAAGAACAAGTATCATCTTCCTCGCATTAATGATTTATTTGATCAACTTCAAAGAGCCCAATATTTTTTTAAGATTGAACTTTGATCTAGATATAATCATTTGTGTGTGAGGAAGGAAGATATTCCAAAGATGACATTTCAAATCAGGTATAGGAATTACGATTTTATAGTAATTCCTTTTGGACTGACTAATGCACCCTCTGTTTTCATGGATCTAATTAATAGAGTTTTCTAGGAATATCTTGATGATTTTTTTGTGGTATTTATTGATGATATCTTGGTATAATCCAAAATCTATGAAAACTTCTTGCTCATTATTCTGAATACTCTTAGAAGAAATGAGTTATATGGGAAGTTTAGAAATTGTGAATTCTAGATTCAAACTATTTTTTTCTTGGCTATATTCTATTTAATGATGGAATCTTAGTTGATCCTATAAAGACAAAGGCAGTTCAAAAATAGCCTACACCAATGATGATAACAAAGGTATGTAGTTTTATTGGTTTAGTAGGTTATTATCAGCGTTTCATTCATATTTTCACCCAATTAGCTAACTCATTAACCAACATTACATGTAAAGGGGTTAAGTTCATATAGAAAAAATAATGTGAAGAATGTTTTGTAGAATTAAAGAGGATATTATTGAATTATCCAATCTTGAATCTACCATCTAGAAATGGTGGATTTGTGATTTATAGTGATACATCAAAGAAAGGACTTGGTTGTGTCCTTATGTATAATGATAGAGTTATTTTTTATGCATCATGGCAGTTAAAAATTCATGAAAATAACTATCCAACTCATGATCATGAGTTATAAACTGTAATATTTTCTCAAAATATATGAAGACACTATCATATAGAATCATTTTTTTTGTATTTTCAAATGACACTTTTAAAGGATAAGTGTGAACCCTAACAACTTAAGCCAATAAAAACCATTAAAAGGTTAGACATTCCAGATAAAGACTATAAGAAACACCCATCCCTAGTGACTAAATCATTATGTCAAGCCTCCTCCATCGCATGACTGCTCGTCTAGCTATCACGTGTAGGGTTTCACGGTCCTAGTACCGATGGAAAAATCCATACCCTTACAAAATATATGGAGACATTATCTCTATATGTGAGATATATACGGATCACAAGAGATTGAAATATATATTCTTACAGAAATAACTCAACATGAGGAAAAGATGATGGCTTGAGCTACTCAAGGATTATGATTGTTCAATACACTATCACCCAAGAAAGGAAAATAATATGGATGATGAATTGAGTAGGAAGTATCATGGAGTTCTAAAAAAATGAGGATTGTCAAAGACACTGTGTTCATGGATCTAGTAAACATGGATATGGGAATTATCAAAGAATGTGAAACATAATTACTTTTTCAATTGGTTTCCAAACCATCTTTATTTTAAAGGATTAAAATTTCTCAGTCTGATGATGAGAATATTTAAAAGAAAATTAAAGGTTTGAATGATGGGAAGTTGGTTGACTTCATGTTTGAGGATAGAATTCTGGAATTTGGGAAGAGGCTTTGTGTTACCTATATACATGATCTAAAAAGGGATTTATTGGATGATTCCCATAGTTTGAATTTATCTATACACCCTAGTATCACTAAGATGTATAAATATTTGAAGGAACATTTCTAGTGGGATAACATGAAGAGGGAAATTGCGGATTATGTATCAAGATGTTTAGTATATCAACAGGTGAAGGATGAAAGACAACATCCTAGAGGAGTCTTGCAACCTATTATTATTACTATATGGAAAGAGGATAGAATCACTATGGATTTTGTTACTGGATTACCAAAAACTCCAAGAAAGAATGATGCAATATGGTTAATTGTTGATCACCTTACCAAATTTGCACACTTCCTCGCTATAAGAGAATAATTTCAATTGGATAACCTTGTACGACTCCTTATTAATGAAGTTTTAAGACTTCATGGAGAACCTATCTCAATTGTGTTTGATCATGACCCATGGTTTACATCAAAATTATAGAAAAGTATCCAAAAATATTTGAATACTGAGCTTCATTTGAGTATTGATTATCACCTTCAAACTGACGGGCAGCTAGAAAGGACGATCCAAACTTTAAAAGACATGTTGATATCATGATCAATTGATTTTTAAGGTATGTGGGATCAGTATTTACCTTTTGTAGAGTTTTCCTATAACAATATTTTCCATTATAGTATTCAAATGGCACCATATGAACTATTGTATGAAAAGAGATGTCGCACACCGACATGTTGGGATGAAGTTGGTGAAAGAAATCTTGTAGGCCTAGAGCTTGTGGAGGAAACAACAGTGAAGTTAAAGACTATTCAAACTCATATCAAAGTAGCTCAAAGTAGGAAAAATATTTACGCTAATAATCTAAGAAATTATTTGGAATTTAAAGTAGGAGATCATATTTTCTTGAAAGTATATCCATGGAAGGTTGTTATAAGATTTGAGAAGAAATAGAAACTAAGCCCCATATACATTGGTCCTTTTGAAATTTTGGAGAGAATTGGAGTTGTGGATTATCATTTGGAAATGACACCTAGCATTTCTAAAGTACGTAGTGTGTTCCAAATCTCCTTGCTAAGTAAGTACATGCCATACCCAACACATATCATCACTTCTGAAGGAATACAATTGGAACCTGAATTATCTTACTATGAAGAGCCTATCTGGATTCTGAAAACTAAAAATAGGTGTTGAGGAATCGGATGAATCAGTTGGTAAAGGTACTCTGGAAAAATTATAAAATTGAAGAGGCAGCGTAGGATCCTAAGGATCCTATGATGAAGAACTACCCAAATCTTTTTATGAGGTAACAATCTAGAAATCACGAAGACAAAAATTTTATAAGAGGGGAGAATGTAACAACCCAAAACTCCATCAATGAAATTTCCCTTCTTATATTTATTTTATATAGTATGAATCATATAAAAGCACATAGAGAACACAATACAATCTTTATAAATTAATAATGAATGAAATAAGAGGTATTTCTCTACATTAAGGAACCTATACTGATGAAATAATAACTTGCCCTTAGGAATAGTAATATGACCCTTATGAATAGTAAATCATCCTATAAAATATTAACCTCACCCATGAAAGTATAAATAAAATTTAGGTGTCTCGTAAGTGAAGTCATGATATAATTATATAATAATAAAAGTAAGTGAATATTTTAAAAATTGATATTTAAGTGTTGGTGTTTTTATAAGTCATAAATATTTAGTTATAATTTTATAATTAATAAAATTATTTAAAATAAAATTCATATTCATAAAATGGATTCATAAATCAATATTTTATTTTCTTATTATTTTAAGATAATTTAATGATACCTTAGTTAATTTTTTAGAGTGTTAAAAAATCAGTTTTAAAGTTAAAATATATATTTTTCAAGTAAATAATGATTTTATTTAAAAATTAAATTTCACATATTTAGAAAATTATTTTGATAAAATGGAGTCCATTTTTGAATTCTACACATTAAAAAATGGTAATGGTGAATTTTTGGGATTTTTCTAAAATACTTTAATTTCGGTGAATAGTGAAATACGATAATTTACGGTATTTAAATTATAATCCAAATACATGAATTAAAAACATAATGAATGATTTAAGCACCCAAATATAGAACCTCCCTTAATTATTTTAATATATTTTATAATAATTCTCAAACTATTCATAGTCTTGATCCAAAATAATAAACTAATGATTAAAATATTCAAAAACCACCCCTCACCCCTCTTCTTCTCACTCCTCTAAGACATGAAGCTTGTAAAAGTTCTACCCAAATCCTCTTCCCTAGTATCTCCCCACATCCAAGAGATTTTGTTATTTCCAAAATACCAAAAACCCTTCCCTAAAGGAGGTTCCTGAGGAGGATATTTCAAAAGTTAAATCCTCTTCCTTTTTCATTTAATTTCATTTCAATTTATTTTCTTTTCTTAGTCTCTCCTCACCTCATCCATAAAAATGATCATGATAACTATAGTATCATCTATATACTGTAATAATATCATGTTAATGGATATCCATCATCGATCTCCTTACTCTCTCTTTTTTATTTTAAAAACAAAATCACCATTCGGGAGGTGCTGATTTACAACCTTCATAGACGATGAACCTTCATTCTTCAATTTATCCTTAAAGGATATTCATGAAACCATTTTTATGGTTGAAACAGACAATAATATATTTTTTATAACCTATTTAATTTTTTTTACCATTTTATATACATAATATTAATTCATATGACAAAACTAGTTTGTAATAATTAAAATACCGCCAAAATAATCTAATTGATTATCACTAATGTTTTATCTAATGAATCATCCTCATACCATATAAACAAATGAATTATATAACCATTTAATATTCTTTATTTTAATTAATATAATATAAATTCAATTCTATAGAATTATAACCATTTTATATGAACTCCATTACTTATAAACAAGTGAACCGATCATGAAAATTAAGAAAATGAATGCTTCTGAATTATGAAATTAAACTCTATAACTCATCAATAAGACCATAAATGAACTTAATAAAACTATAATTAATAAAATACATATATAAAAGGTTTTTAATTAATTAATTAATGGATTTAATTTTATTATCCAGGACATTAAGTTCAAGTTCAAAACTTATTCAGACATAAGCTAAGGGTTTTCTTCCCGAACCTACATTTTCATTCGAGTTATGATTTCTCCATTTATACACCAATGTAATTATTTATTATTTTACATAATTATTATAAATTATATATGTGTGTATGTGTGTTACAAAAATCATATATCCATAATATTTCATCATTATTTAATGGGATATTAATTTTTTTACAAGATTCCCTTCGCATTTCTTCCCGATAAGCAGCCTGATTAAAGGGAATATCTCGATTTCTTAACCATTTTCAAGTATCATACATAATATGTTTTAAGTCCCCATTATTTTTATAAAATAACTACTTTTGTCATGAAAAATTATATTTTTTCATTTTATTTATACAAACAATCATTACATATACAAATTATTTTTCTAAAATAACTCTTCTTTGCAATGTAAAAAGGGGTATTTCTCTCAAGAATTACTCAATGGTTTTATTAAATTATTTTCATATATTTTAATACCTATGTTTAATTTTATTCTCTATTGAGGTTTATCTATTATTTTTATCATCCACCACATTCTATTAAATGGTTTATGATCAGTTTGACTGTGGATGTGCTATCTTGATACCATTCACCCTATTATTCAGAATGGTTAATGATTATGTTTACATATTGGGGAAAGTTATTTACATTTATTATGTATATCTTGTTTATGTTTATAATAATTCATATGAGGAATTAATTGGACTTATTAAGTGATGGTTGGAGCCCACTATATCCCTTCGATGCATCGGTAGGTCTCATGAGACAAAACAGATATGGACTTGGCTGAGGCCTTGCCCATTTTCAGATATGGTTTTAGTCGAGGACCTAATCATTTTTAGTTGTCTTGTACGAGGCCTTGAAGATATGATTTAGATGTCATGAATTATAAATTCCCTCATTATCAAACTAGTAATTAATAGTCCATGATATTATTCAACTGGTAGAATATCCATGGTTATGTTTTATTATGGAATTATTTAATCAACTTGTTTTCCTACTATATTATTCTCAAGTTTATTTTTAAAAGGCGTGTGTTTTTAGTTATTCACCATGACTAATTTTTATGTTTATGATATCTTCCACTATATTAATTACCCTTAATAAGCATATGATATCACCCCTTATGTTTTATTTTTCCCCAGGATGCAAAGATGAAAATTATGAATGAATTGCAGGCATAATTTGGGAGTTATGGATGTTACCAATGGAATTTCTATATTGTTTTTACTTTCATGTTGTAATGTAAAACGTATGATGTTTCTGTTTATTCAAAACTAATAAACTAATTGGTCCTTTGGGATGTGTCTTCCTTTTTTATGTGCTAATTTCACAAAATAAGGCATCAGATCTAAGTAACTAGGGTTGGGGTCTTTACAGTAGTGGTCTCACCTGCTTTCTTTTGAGGATTCCTCATGACTTTTTGGGAGTAGAAATTGTCATGGTAGGGTTTTTTTGACACCCTTAGTGTCACTATTACATATAATTTTTAGTTTTATTTATCTCTTAATGCATTCTTGGAGTTCTTGAGTGTCGTAGATTGAAAATAGTATTTTTTTTTGGAAGACAAACCAAGGTGCATGGTTAACACATGGTTTGTCTAACTGTGAGGATAACTATGTGAGGGAGCTATAAGTTGGTATAGTTTACTTCATTCAGTTTAATCATGGTTTTTCAAACCATTCATCTCCTTAGGGGTAACTATGCGGCACATTTTTTGGTGGATAGTTGATTCACGCTCAAATTTACCCAAGAGATGAAGGTAGAACGATCCTTGTAGTTTAGCTTGGGTTGTCGAATCCTCAGAGACCTAAGAAGTAACCTATGGACACATAAATTCTATGGAATGTTTTTGGCTATTAAGTGGAAAACTTTGGGTTGATTTTAGATGGGTTTAAGTTAACACTAAAAGTCTTAAGTGAATTCAAATTATGAGAAGGGTTGATCCTAGGTTATTACAAGGGGTGGATTGAATGTATTTCCTTTTCAATGATATCAATTTCTTAAATTTGACATGGGTTCATTTAAGAAGATAAAAAAACATCATAACTTACTGGTTTAATTCCTACACCCTTTAATACTAATCACATATACACTTGAAGGATCAAAGTTTTGATCACTTTAAGGTAAAGGTTCGTATTAGCACATGAAATGTGTGGCCTTAAATTCAACAAGGACGATGGAGTTTAAAAATCATCAAATAAAAATCTCAATTAAAGAAGTGATTATACATTAATGGGGTGATAAATAACATCCAATACAGCCCATTTCTACTTTATTGGATCAACCCATAATTGGGTTAGCCCTCCATTGATGTTATGGTTTCAATGGAAGCGGAAAGTAGGCTCATGAGGGAGGAAATGGAGAAGTAAAAAGAAACAATGAAATAACGATCACTCCACCGTTGTGTGATAATTTCACAAGGTTTGGTGTGAATAAATTCACAAATTGAACCAATGGTATCAAAGTGATATTAATAACAACAGAATAAGAGTATAAAAAGAACTTTTATTAAGAAACTAAAGTGAATTGAACAACTTACAAGTGAAAGACAAACTTGAGACAACAAAATTGCAGCATAACATTACAATTGAACAAAGAATCCAAGATCCTAAATTCCTATACCACCACTTCCTTAAATAGGAATTTTTTAAGCCTTGGGTAGATCCTTAAATAGTCCAAGTCTCCTCAATTAATTTTGGTAGGCCATAGTTGGGTGGAAAGTTGAGGGAGAGTTGATTTTTTCACCCTTGACCCGAGGTGGCATCCAGCTTTCATCCACCGAACAGACGCGCTTGAAAGACCTTCTATATTGCAGAATTAGAGTGATCCATAGAAGAAGGAAATAGATACTCGTATTTCTACTACCCGCCTGTAAAATTTGGGACCATTTGGAGTTGTGGTTTCAGAGATATGATTAGATTAGTGGACTGTTTTTCTGGGCCGCAGAATCTGGCCTAGAATTTTATCTCTAAATTGGTCCGCCTAAATGACCACAATGGAGGTCGAATTAGCACTGGATTATAAATAATTAATTGTTTCTATATATGTCTTCTATCCTCTCACTAAATTTTGGCTTAATTGGGTTTGTAATGTGGGTCACACGTTCTCATCATTGGTATGGTGTCCAATCTACCTTCTCTAGAATTTATTCCTTTCATCACAAAATATATCCATCTTCTTCCATCAATTATCCATTGATCCCTAAATGAAACATGTTCATATTGAAGTTTAGATCAATTTCCCAAAATATAAAATTAAAATATGGATAAATACATTCCTTAAAATCAGATGAATCATTGGGTACTTTAAATGATGTTCAAAAATGTACCACATAATAGTGCATTATAAGAAGGAATTACAATCATAATGTGAAATGACGTTCAAAGTGTAAAATGCACTAAAATGGTGTTTATGAATAATAAAGAACATAAATATTATATATATTAACAATGAATGTTAGCATTATTTAGTGTCTAATCACACCCCCCAACTTGAGTTTTGCTAGTCCCGAGCAAAATATATCTCAACAACATGAAATTTGAATTCCCTTTTCCAAAAACATTTTAATACACAATGATCACCAGAAACACTTATACCAAAAAATCATGAAACCCATCAAAATATTTTAATATTAGATGTTTTCATAAGCAGATATCAATCCCAAGCTCATTCCTTTGTTCAAATTCATTGTCATATTTCATCCAATATCAATTAAGTATGAGGATGTGTTGTGTATCACAATAGATATGGGGGTTCATATTATCAAGGGGGAAATGATGGAAAAGCTAGGTGGAATCACATTTCAATATTAAGATGGGTATTCAATTTTTTTTTTTTGTAATTTTTTTTTTTGCCATGGTAATTGAAGTTGCACTCAAAAGAGTCAACCCCTGTAGCGAGACTTTGTTGATGACTCCCAGGCTCAAAGACCTTAGGGCACCAAGTGAATCCCACATACTCGGGCATCATCTCAAGTTAACTCAGTCAAAAACAAATTCAAATTACCAAAAATAGAGATAAAATTACTAACTCTGGGCCAGACAACTATGGAGTCACGATCCCCAAGTGCCGAAAACCACGCATTAGGTCATTTCATTGCTCTACGCGCAATTTTTTTTGAATACTAAAATTAAACTAAAATGATCACCAAACCTATGCTATTTATTTGGGGGACCCCATGAACTCAAACTAATACCCCACTATCCAAAGTACGTGCATTGTGATCTTTTTTTATTTGGATGAAAATATAAACGATGAAATATCACATTAGATAGCCACACTTTCCAAAATCTATGCTCATGAAATTATACAAGGATTAAAATCAGAATCAGGGCATGCTAAATTATTTGATATTCAATTTCAAAGTGTGAAATGTGTGTTACCATGTTCAAAGTTAAAGGAATTTTTCCTTCCATTTACACTTTTTTTTTCAAATCATTCATTTTTTTAACACAAAAGCATTTTTTTTATTTTATCTCCCCCCCCCCCCAACTTAAAATAACACTGCCCCAGTGTTTAAAGAGAAGAAAATCTAGAAGGGGGTAAAGGTAGAGAATGAAAGTTCAAAAATGGAATTGAAAATGAGGATCATGGAATGAAGTCACCTGATGGTTGAAGTTGAAATTCTTGCTGCTCTCTTTTAATCCTTTGATATCCATGTCACTTGCAGAGTTCCCTAGTAGAAAAAGGAAAAACAAAACAATATATATATATATATATATATTTATATAATAAATAAATTAAAATATAAGTATATCTATAAAAATTATAGAATAAGGAAGCACAAAAATCCGTAGGTCAGTGGTAAGTGCGCGCCCCTGTCTCCCTTTGGTCCTGGGTTCGAGTCCCCGTGGCTTCGCCGGTTGTGATGGGGTTTTCCCCACGGCCTACAGCGTGTCCCCTTTTTTAATTATTATTTTTTATTTTATTTTATTTTATTTTATTTTTATCTTAACTTACAAAATCATAAAAATAAAATTAAATAAACTGATGATACATTGTCTTATTTTTATATTTCTGGGTAAGGTATTACTCAAGGATCACACCACGTGACACGGATGAATATGGTGCTCCCCTTTCGTACCCATCCATACTCATAATAGAAGAAAAATTCAAAAGTATATTTTTTTAATATCAAAATGATTAATTAATCTTATTTGAAAAATAAAGATGATTCATAAATATTAGAAACATAAAAATGATGGGTTGCTTCCCGTGCAGCGCTTTTTTTTAATGTTGTTAGCCCGACATGGATCCAAAATCTATCAATTTTTTTCCGGTTCATAGGTTGGCTCAATTAACTCAACCTCTATTTCCTGTTTATTGAATGATTCAATGAATGGTTTTAACCTATAACTATTGACCTTGAAAATGTGACTAATAGTGGGATATTGAATCTCTACTGCCCCATGGGGGTACACATGATGCACTATGAAAGGACATGACCATTTAGACCTTAACTTTCCCAGGTGTAAATGAAGTTTTGAACTATATAAGAGCACAAATTTTCCCGGTTCAAAATTTTTGAATTTGATATTCCTAGATTAGTAGGCTTGAACTCTAGATTTATTTATCCTTGAATTTTTATAAGCCTCCATCTTAAGTTACTCAAGTTCATTAAGATCTAATTTCCTCTTTTCTTCGGCTAAAGAAATGTCGAAATTCATTTTTTTGATTGCCCAAAATGCCTTATGCTCAATTTCAACAGGTAAATGGCATGATTTTCCATAAACCATCCTATATGGGGACATTCCTAAAATGGTTTTATATGTGGTTAGATAGGCCCAAAGAGCATCTAAGAGTTTCTCAGACCAATCTTTCCTAGAGGGGTTGATAGTTTTTTCAAGAATTTTCTTAATCTCCCTATTCACTAACTCAGCTTGACCATTGGTTTGAGGATGGTATGCAGTGGAAACTTTATGAGAAATACCATACTTAGACATGAGTGAAGAGAATGGGTGGTTGCAAAAATGGGTTCTTCGATCACTGATTATAGCCCTAGGAATTCCAAATCAAGAAAATATATTCTCTTTCAGAAATCGAATCACAACTTGATGATCATTGGACTTAGTGGGAATGGCCTCAACCCATTTTTGAGACATAATCAACATCTAAGAGTATGTAGAGGTATCCACTAGAGTTTGGGAAGGTACCCATGAAATCAATTCCCCAACAGTCAAAGATTTCAACCACTAAGATGGGAGTGAGTGGCATTTGATTCCTTTTTGTGATGGACCCTACTTGTTGACACCTAGGACATCTTTGACAAAATGTGTAGGAGTCCCTTGAGAGGTTGGGCCAGAAGAGACCACATTGAATAATCTTAACATATGTTTTCTTAGAGGAAAAGTGACCTCCACATGCCTCACTATGACAGAATTTAAGGATGGACTCTTGTTCAAATTCTGGGACACACCTCCTAATGACTTGGTCAGGGCAGAACTTATAGAGGTATGGATCATCAAACACATAGTGTCTAACATCAGAAAGGAATTTCCTTCGAGCTTGAGTCCCTAAGAATTTTGGAATGACTCCTATAACTAAGAAATTGGCTATGTCGGCATACCAAGGGCAGTCACTCATAGAGTATAGGTGTTCATCAGAAAATTAATCTGACACAAAAAGGTGATTTGAGTGGTCTTTGAATTCCATCCTAGAGAGGTGATCAGCTACAACATTTTCAATGCCCTTTTTATCCTTGATTATGAGGTCAAATTCTTGCAAGAGAATGACCCACCTAATCAGTCTAGCCTTAGCATCTTGTTTTTGGAAGAGGTATTTTAGTGCAAAATGGTCAGTGAACACAGTGATGGGGGATCCTAAGAGGTAGGACCTAAACTTATCTAATGAAAACACAATATCAATTAAATCCTTTTCAGTGGTGGTGTAGTTGATTTGGGCATCATTTAAGGATTTTCTTGCAAAATCAATGACATAAAGAGTTTTATCACAACGTTGTCCTAACACAGCTCCTACAGCAAAGTCACTGGCATCACACATAAGTTTGAAAGGAAGGTTCTAATTTGGATATTTCATAATGGGAGGAGAGGTGAGAGAGTATTTGAGGGTTGAGAATGAACCCTCACAGCTTTCTGTCCAAACAAATGGAGCATCCTTTACTAGTAGAGCACAAAGGGGATGGGAGATTGAACTAAAGTCCTTGATGAATCTTCTATAAAAACCAGCATGTCCTATGAAAGACCTCACTTCCTTGACAGTTTTGGGTGATGGAAGTTGATGAATGATGTCAACCTTGGATTTATCAACTTCAATCCCCCTACCTGAGACCAGATGGCATAAAACTAGTCCCTCTTTAACCATGAAATGTCATTTTTCCCAGTTTAGGACAAGATTCTTTTCTTCACATCTTGACAAGACTCTCTCTACATTCCGCAGACATCCCTCAAAAGTATCCCCAAACACAGAGAAGTCATCCATGAATACCTCTAGAAAATCCTCTACCATGTCTGAGAAGATTCCCATCATTCACCGCTGGAAGGTTTCAAGATCATTGCATAAAACAAAGGGCATGCGTTTGAAGGCAAAGGTGCCGAATGTACATGTGAATGTAGTCTTCCCTTGATCCTCTAGGGAGACCTCAATTTGATTATACCCCGAGTACCCATCTAAGAAACAGTAGAAGGAATGACCTTCCACTCTCTCAAGGACTTGGTCAATGAATGGTAAGGGGAAATGGTCCTTCTTGGTGAATGAGTTTAGCTTCCTATAGTCGATGCAGACTCTCCAGCCACTACTCACCCTTGTTGGAAGAATCTCTCCATCCTCATTGGTTATCACTGTGATTCCAGACTTTTTTGGAACCACTTGAATTGGGATCACCCATTCACTCTCAGCTATGGGATATATGATACCAGCTTTTAACAATTTCAGAAGTTCTTTTCTTACTACCTCCATGAGATTAGTATTGATTCATTGTTGAGGTTTATGACATGGCTTTGAATCAGATTCCAGAACAATCCTATGAGTCCCAACAAGTGGGCTAATCCCAGGAATATCAGACAGGGTCCAACCAATGGCTTTCTTATGTTTCCTAAGGACATATAGAAGCATCCTCTCATGATTGACTTCAAGAGAAGAATAAATGAAAATAGGATGTGTTTTATTTTCCCCTAGGAAGGCATACTTGAGTGCAGTGGGAAGTTCCTTCAATTCAAGATCAGGTTGGTTCAGAATTTCAGCATAAGATTGGGACATTGGATCAATATCAATTTCTTTTTTTAGAGTTTCACATAGGATTTATTCCCCACATATAGAAGTTTCAGCTACAAGATTGGTTTGATCAGATTTTGGGAAGGAAGTTTGAAAGGTTTCACTGATTTTTGGACCTAAGACTTCATCATAAGAGAAATTTGAAAATGATTCAAGCCAAGGAGATAAACTTCCTTCATGTGAACAAAGGAAATCAATCTCATCCTAACTTAAACATCCATCAAATATTCCTTGATGTTCTATGGATTCATTATCAATTCTTCCTATCATGTTTACTTCATGAATGTCCTCGTCATCCCCTATTTGTGAGCTTTCATTATAGATGTTCAAGTCTAAACTCATGTTTCCAAAGGTGATGGTCATGTTCCCATTTCAAACTCGGATAACAAAGTTGATTGTTGCAAGGAAAGGACGACCAAGGATGATTGGGGTTTTTTCCTTATTTCCTAATTTTGGATGGTTTTCAAGGACAATGAAGTCAGCAGGGTAGATGAAGTTTTCAACCTTTACCAGAACATCCTTTAAAATCCCCTTTGGAACCCTAATTCTACGATCAGCAAGTTGAAGTGTGACAGATGTGGGTTGGAGCTCTTCTAGGCCTAACTGGCAGTACACAGCATATGGGATGATATTGAAACTAGCACCTAGGTCACACAAGGCCTTGAAAACTTTGCTCTCTCCTAGTTCAACATTAATGTAAGGGAAACCTGGGTATTTCAACTTATGAGGGATGGTCCCTTGAATGGTGGTACTCACATTAGTAGCCAAAAGGACTTGGTTTTTATGTGAAAATTTTCTTTTAAAAGTGAACAAGTCCTTAAGGTACTTTGAGTAGGCAGGTATGGTTTGGATTGCATCGAGAAGAGGAATGTTTAACTTGACTTGTGAGAAGATTTCCCTCAATGTTTCACTCAGTTCAGGCTTGGGTTTCCCCCTCATGTGTTGAGGAAATGGTGCAGGTTGTGGGGTTGTTTGTTGAAGAGTTGTTTCTTTCACATTGTTATCAGTTTCCTCAGTTTGATCTTGTGGTTCATTTAAATTTTCGTCCAAGTTTGAATCTTCAGGTGGGTTCTAAATTAGTTGTTCAGGTTTCTCAATTGATTTCCCACTTCTTAAAATAGTCACAGCCTTTAGTTGTTCATGAGTTGTTTGAGTAAAACTTGAATCTCCCCTTGAAGTTGAGGATGGAACCACCTGAGTAGGCATGGGTGCCTTTCCAGTTTTGATGGTTTGAAGTTCTTGTTTTAGGGAAGAGACTTTCAAGTTCATCCTCTCCATTTGTTTTCACAGTTGTTCTAGTAGGCTTTGTGGAACAGTTTGGGTTGGTGCTTGAGTAGATTGGTTTATCCCAGGTGGATATTTTGGAGGTGGGATGGTTTGTTGAAAATGGACCGGTGGCTGTTGGTATTGGATAGGTTGGGTTTGGAACAGGTTATGGGTTTGGTAGTTCTGATGGGGGTAAGGATTTTGTCCATGTAGTTGGCTAGGTTGTTGGTTATCCTTCCAGCGGAAGCCTGGGTGGTCATTATACCTTGGGTTGAAGTTGTTTTGGTATTGAGTCTTTTGAAAGTTCAAAGCATTTACTTCCACTGGGGGTCCTCCTAAAATAACATCCTTGATGGATGGAATGGTTGGGTAGTTGTCTGTTTTATGGTCATGTTTTTTACAAATTGTGCAAACAGGGTCAACAGTTTGGATTTCATGGACTTTCCTAAGGTCTATCTCTTCAACCTTCCTAGAGAGTGCTGCGAGTTTAGCCCTAAGGCTTTCCTATTCTCTAAGTGTATGAATTACAGTAGTTCTTTGTGGCTTTTCATAATAAGGTGAAGTTCCCCATGTTTGTTTTTGTTCAGAAATGTTTTCTAGATACTCTTAAGCATCATTTGGGGATTTGTTTTTAAAGGTTCCATTACACATCATATCAATGAATTTTTTGTTCCCCGGACCCAACCCTTCATAGAAAATTCTCACTTGTTCAGGAATAGAAAAACCATGGTGTGGAACCATGTTTAGAGTGTCTTTGAACCTCTCCCATGTTTCATAGAATGACTCTCCCTCGTTTTCAAAAAAGTTTTGGATACTCTTTTTAAGTGCAATTGTTTTGTGGTGGGGAAAGTATTTTTTGTAGAATTATCTTTGTAGTTGGTCCCAAGAGTTGATGGATGATGGTCTCAAATTTTTTAGACAATTTTTAGCTCTATCCTTTAAAGAAAAATTAAATAGCCTCATCTTAGCTGATTCTAGTTGATTTGGGGGACACATGGTTTCTACGATGTCATTGAACTCCTTAATGTGAAGGTAGGGCATCTCGGACTCCATTCCATGGAATGTTGGAAGGTGGTTTAGTACATGGGGTTTAAATATGTAGTTGTAATATCCTAGGGAATTGTGTCTAATGCATGAGGGGGCATTGTTCTAGGAAGTTTTGAGGTAGTCATTCATGGTTTGATCAATTGCATTCCCCAAGTTTGGGGCTGCCTCATTTGGGTTTCCATTTTGGTTCCCACCCGGGTTTATGAGTTGGTTTATTTGAAGACCTTCCATTGAAATAGGCTCAATTTTGGACTATGGAGTATTAGGAAGATTAGGATCTAATGGAAAGAGTTCCCTTGGTTTACTTGACTCCCCAACCCCAGGACTATCCACCCTAACTAGACGATTTGATTGATCGCGGGTGTAGGCGGACATGTGCCAAAAGAAAAAAAAACGAGTAAGGGACAAGATAAGAGAATTTGGATGAGAAAAGAAGAAATGGGGGAGAATAGAATGGGTGTTTATATGACTTACTTGGGTCCCCGGAAATGGCTCCAAAATTTTATTCACGCTCAAATTTACCCAAGAGATGAAGGTAGAACGATCCTTGTAGTTTAGCTTGGGTTGTCGAATCCTCAGAGACCTAAGAAGTAACCTATGGACACGTACATTCTATGGACTGTTTTTGGCTATTAAGTGTCCAACTTTGGGTTGATTTTATATGGGTTTAAGTTAAAACTAAAAGTCTTAAGTGAATCCAAATTATGAGAAGGGTTGATCCTAGGCTATTACAAGGGGTGGATTGGACGTATTTCCTTTTCAATGATTTCAATTTCTTAAATTTGAGATGGGTTCATTTAAGAAGATAAAAAAACATCATCACTTACTGGTTTAATGCCTACACCCTTTAATACTAATCACCTATAAACTTGAAGGATCAAAGTTTTGAGCACTTCAATGTAAAGGTTCGTATTAGCACATGAAGTGTGTGGCCCTAAATTCAACAAGGACGATGGAGTTTAAAAATCATCAAATAAAAATCTCAATTAAAGAAGTGATTATACATTAATGGGGTTATAAATAACATCCAATCAAGCCCCTTTATACTCCCTTGGATCAACCCATAAGTTGGTTAGCTCTCCATTGATTCTATGGTTTCAATGGAAGCAGAAAGTAGGCTCATGAGGGAGGAAATGGAGAAGTAAAAAGAAACAATGAAATAATGATCACTCCACCATTGTGTGATAATTTCACAAGGTTTGGTGTGAATAAATTCACACCTTGAACCAAAGATATCAAATTGATATTAATAACAACATAATAAGAGTATAAGAATAACTTTTATTAAGAAACTAAAGTGAATTGAACAACTTAAAAGTGAAAGAAAAACTTGAGACAACAAAATCGCAGCATAACATTACAATTGAACAAAGCATCCAAGATCCTCAACTCCTCCACCACCACTGCATTAAATAGGAATTTTTGAAGCCTTGGGTCTAGCCTTAAATAGTTCAAGTCTCCTCAATTAATTTTGGTAGGCCATAGGTGGGTGGAAAGTTGAGGGAGAGTTGATTTTTTCACCCTTGACCCGAGGTGGCATCCAGCTTTCATCCACCGAATATAAACGCTTTAAAGACCTTCTAGATGGCCGAATTAGAGTGTTCCATAGCAGAATAAAATAGATCCACTGATGTATCCTACCCTTATGTAAAATTTTGGACCATTTAGAGTTGTGGTTTTGGAGATATTATTAGATTATTGGACTATTTTTCTGGGCCGCAGAATCTAGCCCAGAATTTTATCTCTAACTTGGGCCGCCTAAATGACCACAATGGAATCCGAATTAGCACTTTATTATGAATAATTAATTGTTACTCTATATTTATTCTAGACTCCCACTAAATTTGGGCTTCATTGGGTTTGTAATGTGGGTCCCACATTCTCATCAGTTGTCTGGTGTCCAATCTGCCTTCTCTAGAATTGCTTCCGTTCATCATAAAATATCACCATCTTCTTCCATGAATTATCCATTGATCCCTGAATGAAAAATGTTCATATTGAAGTGTAGATAAATTTACCAAAATATAAAATTAAAATATGGATAAATAAATTCCTTAAAATTAGATGAATCATTGGGTACTTTAAATGATGTTCAAAAATGTACCACATAATAGTGCATTTTAAGAAGGAATTACAATCATAATGTGAAATGACGTTCAAAGTGTAAAATTCACTACAATGGTGTTTATTAATAATAAAGAACATGAATATTATATATATTAACAATTAATGTTATCCTTATTTAGTGTCTAATAAACAGTCGCACTCGCATGATTGGGGCATGGTTTTCCTAACTGTGCAGCCAAACCATACAGCCTATCCAGGTTACTTAAAAAGTGTGTTTTTACCCAAATTCCCTATTCAGTTTTTAATTGTTTAGACCCTAATTTCTTCCTCCCATAATTTGTATCCCCTTATCCTTAGTGGTGTATCTATCCCTATATTTTTTTGATGGTTTCTCCTTGGAATTTTGGTGTTTTGTCTTGAGGTAAGTCAATTTTATTATGATTTATTCTTTCATCCCACTCATTCATGCTTGTTATTCCTATTTCAAGGAAGTTTGGAACACTAGGGGTGATTTTGAATGAATATAGGGTATGTAATGGGGGTTTTGGTTTGTTTTTTTTGTGGTTTAGGTGTGTGAGGATTTCTTCTACCTCTTCCGGGTGGTTTTCATCAGTGGTGATGAGATTTGGATTGAATTTGAGGTAGGTGTCTCTATTTAAGGGATTTTTCCATGGCTTACCTTTAAATTATGAATCACCTTTGATTTTTGTTTGTTTAATTTTTAAATGAATTATTTATGGTTTATTTTTATCCCATATTTGATTTGCTTGATGACTTTTTTTTGGTAATTGGGTGTTTAAAAGGGGGTTTTCTGTAACATTCTGTTACTGATCTTACAAGTACATCTTTAACCTTTTCATTGTTTCTCCTTTTTGTTGACTATGTAGGGTTGATAATTAATGGTTAGGATACCTATAATGTTAAATTCATATATTTTTTGGTTTATTATCTTTAACCAACATTTTCTATAGGCTGGTGGAGGGTTACATGTCATGTAACTAGGATACATGTCATGTAATGTTTTCAGGATGCAAGTCATGAAAGGCTTAACGCTATGAAATATGCACTTAATTAAGTGAATTTACACATCGTGAATAATTTACAGATCAATTTTTAACTTAGAGCATCAATTTTTAATTCAGGGTGACTCATTTTTCAGCGATTACGGATTTTTAATGGTTTCACGACGTGTATTGGTATTAAATATCGTGTAATACCCCGACTGTAGTTTTTAAACAAGTTGTGCATCTGAGTTTCTCTTTTCCCCTCCACTCCAATTTCATATCCCTTGACCTAAGGCCTTCCCATATCAATCTTTAAGCTCTCCATCCCTTCTAAACCCTCTCGTTTGGTGTTTAATCAACATTGTTCTTGCAATGTGATTTTTGGGTAAGCTTTCTCCAATTATATTCATGTTTCTCTTTTTCTCCTCCTTTGGAATTTCAATAGATCATCCTGAAATTAAGGATCTATGTTCTATTTTGTTTGATATCACCTCTAGTTTGTTCTTTTATGTATTTTACACCTTCTTCCTCATTGATGGGTGTTGTTTCGAGTGTTGTTTTTTGGGAAAAAGTTAGGTGGTTCCGTCTCGATTAGACAAATTGATTGACCTTGTATTGCTTGATTTATTTCAAAAGTTGATTTAAATTAAATTTGTCAAATTTACTTTCAATTAATTTCTTAAAAACTCAATTCCAATTAATTGGGGGATTTTGAAATGGTTTTGGCATGAAAAATGGGAAAATCCCCTAATTTCATTGAATTGGGGTGTGTTTATGGAAATTGGTTGATTTAAATTCTTTAATTTAAATTATGGATTTGATGGAAATGATTTCAATTAAATTATTGAATTTAATTGTGGAAATTAATTGTTAAATGAATGGAATTTGTTTTTAATTGATTTCAAACTTTTGAAAATGGATTAAAAAGTTTTGATAGGAATTCAGTGGTTTTATCTTGTGAAAAAAGAATGTTTTTTATTAAAAATAATTTTGGTTTTAAATAGAAAATTAGAATGGAAATGACATAATGGGATTTAATTTTATTTTAAATAGTCTTAAAATAAATTTCTCATCATTGATTGTGTAAGAGCATATGAAATCCTTAGGTAGTTGGTGAGTTATTTGGACACACTCTACACTATTACAATATTCTAAAAGATTCATGTAGTGGGCCACATCCCCAATGGGATGGTGATGAGTCGCCATTATCCATTGTTAGGGTGATGTGTGTATACACATATTTCAGAGATAACTTAGAGATTGTGGAGTCCTATAGCTGGAAATACTATCATACCTATTTTTCAGATGACCATGTTTCTCGCTTGTTTTATATTTGTGATATAAATATATTCCAATGTTGTTTGAACTGATTTACATGCCTTCTAAATTTACATAAACTATTTTATGTAACTGTTTTATTTAATCTAATGTTTTAAAAATATTTCATCACTTGTAAATCCTTTTCTTAAAGTATTTTTACATCATTTGAACTGTATAGTATGATTTAATTTAAATATTCTTTGAAATTCCAAACCTATTTATTTTAAAATTGAAATCATTCCTTTGGTTAATCTATTGTTGGAACTTGTTATAGAATCTGTGGTGAGAGCCTACTAGGATTTTTAGCTCACACCCTACTTGTGCCTTCGGGTGTTTGTATATTACCTTCTTCTAGGTTTAAGCAAGGGGAAAGGATCACTTGGAGGTGGATCTATCTGTTAAACCTTGGACTTGGTTAGTTGTGTCCTAAGTAACTTTGGATGTTTCCCTATTTTGGTACTCGGGTTGTAGTGCTTTGGGATTTTATGCCTTGTTGTATTCTGGTACTTTTCTCCTGGTGGAGTTTCTTTGTTATACATATTGGCTTGTTTCTTTGGCTTCCACTATGTTTTGTGACAAATTCATTCCCACTTTCATGTTATATAATGATAGGTGTTATTCGTCAACCCATGAGGATTTGGAACGCCCTTTGGGCTATGTCAGGGCTATCTCAGTTATCAAATTACAAGGGTACCCAAGATGGTTCATGACAAAGTGGTATCAAATGGAGGTTGTTGAGATTTTGTCTTAATGTCAGTATGTAGTTGAAATCTTGTTGGGACTTAGGAGGTAGTTGTGATTGAGTTCCTAGCCAGTACTCACCACAATGAACCTTAAGTATCTAGGGGTGGTTAGGGGAGGACGTCTTGTGGATTAATTATATTATTTTCCCTATTTTGATTTGGATGGATTGAAATACAAATCTCATTGTTCCATCTGTTAAGAATAATATCCCTTATTGATCAGTTTGAGTGTGAGTCTTATGTCTTCCTTGTTGTCTTTTGATGTTGTGTAGTATCATGCCTCTGAGAATATGTGAAAACCAGATCCAAGAGAAAGATGCTTCTAAAACTTAGTGAGTGAATCCTCCAGTGGTCCCAGATCTAGTTGAGGTGATTTTTCGCACTATCCAAGATCTGGGATAAGTACCACCTCCAGTTCTCGTTTAGGATCTAGATATGGATCCTTAGGGGGATGTTCTGTAAAATCTTTCTCAAGAGTTCCTTTTCTATAAGCCTCCAATTTTCAAAGTCTCCATTAATCCTCAACATATTGAGGAATGGTTAGAAAATATAGAATGTTTGTTTGAGTTCTTGGAGACACCAGACATGATCAAGGTGAAGTGTTCCACCTTCTCACTGAAGGGACTGAGCAGGATATGGTGGGACACGATGGTGATGGTGAAGAAACATGAGGGATCATAGTGGAAAGAATTCAAGGTTATTTTCTAAAACCAATTCTATCTAGATTCAATGGTGTTGGATAAGGCTGTATAGTTTTTCAAGCTTCAGTATTCTGATAGAACCATGACTAAATATTCAAATTGCTTTTCTGTTTTGGTATAGTTTGCACCTGAAATTGTATTTAATGAGAGGATGAAGGTTCAATGGTTTGAGTTGGGACTTAAATAAGATACTTGTTCTTAGGTTTTTCTGCTAAAGATTCCCACTTATGTTGATGTTATGGATAGGGTGATGATGGTTGAGATGGACCTGGATGGAAAGTTAGGGTAATCAGTTTCTCTTATAGTGGTAGCATGAGTTTCTTCAAGGTAAAGTAGAACTGTGAAAATTATCATGGTAGTTATCGATGGTAGGGTCATTCCAGACCTTCTATAGCACCAAGAGGAATTCATTTGGTTTTCTATCAGTGTGGAAATCCATGACATTCAAAAATAGTTTGTACTGAGGCGCTCAAGAACTATGGCTTCTGCTGACATTCAGGGCACTTACAGAGATTTTTCCATAACTTTTCTACTCTGCATAGTAGAACAGGATCATCAAATCCTCCTAAAACTGTGAGGTAATCAGATGATTCACATATAAAAGTATTCTGGACACAGGCATCTGGAACAAATCTACTTAACATAGTGTAAGAGCCTCTAGAGGAAGCATACATGGGTCCAGCAACTGTGAGAGGTACCATTACAACAACTTCATCGTTAGTGAATGGTCTATTTAATATTGGTGCATCTCACTCATTTATTTCAACCTATATTGTTAATCTTATAAATATTCCTATGGATCTTTTATCTTGTGCAATGGATATTACTATACCCCTTGGAACAAAGAGATAACAGGGTTTTCATAGTCTTGCTTATGTCTTCTCTCTATCAAATACCAAGTTGGCTTGGATTTTTCTGGTCCTTGACATGAAACCTCTTGACGTCATTTTCGAAATAGATTGGATTATTTCTAATAAATACTGAATTGGTTATTATCTTCAATGAGTCTAACTTAATACACCCAATGGTATGTCTCTTGTATTTCAAGGATATGGGACCCAAGGTCGAGCAGAGTCAGACCTTCTTATCCAGAACTAGGGAGAGTAATATTAGTGTTTTCTTTTAATTTGGAGTGGGAATCTTCAAGTGGTGATCTCCTTATAGTTGTCATCGATTTTCCCAACATGTTTCCTTCTGATTTCTCTGGTTTTCCATCAGTAAGGGAGGTCAATTTTTCCATTGACTTAATTCCTAGTACTCAATCGGTATATATTCCCTCTTACCGCATAGATTCAACTAAAATGAAAGAGTTTAAGTCCCAGTTGGATGATCTTCTTGAGTAAGGCTTTATATGCTTGAGCGTGTCACATTGGGTGTTACTGATTCTCTTCACCAAGAAGGTTGATGGTTCTCTTTTCAATGTGTTGATTATCAGAATCTCAATCAAGTTATGGTAAAGAAAAAATATTTGTTGCCATGGATTGATGATCTATTTGATCAGGGGATAAGTGGTTTTCAAAGATCGACATGTGATCTAGTTACCATCAGTTGAGGATAAAAGAATACAACATTCAGAAAAGTGCCTTTCGGAGCAAGTACGGCCATTATGAGTAACTTTTTATGCCCTTTGGATTAAAAAATTTCCTTTAGTTTTCATGGATTTGATGAATAGGGTTTTCCATGAATATCTGGATACCTTTGTGTTAGTATTTGTGGATGACATCCTCATCTGCTCCAAGTCTGAGGAGGATCATGTGCATCATCTAATAATAGTTCTGAGTCTACTGAGAAATCATTGACTTTATGCCAATCTTTCAAAGTGTAATTTCTGGATTCGGGAAGTGAAATTCTTGGGATATGTGGTATCTGAATGGGGTATATTAGTTGATCCTTAGAAGTTAAATGTTGTTATGACTTGGTAGAAACCACGTAATGTCTTCAAGATCCAAATCTTCTTGGGGTTACCCAGATATTCTCATCATTTCATGAAATACTTCTCAAATTTGTCTTCTCTGATGACTGGTTTGACTTGGATGGGGGTGAAGTTTTCTTGGGATGATAAATGTCAGAATTATTTTATTGAGCTGAAATGTCTTTTAAAAACCGCACTGGTGTTTACTCTTCTAGAGGTTGAGTAAGGCTAAGTGGTCTTCTGTGATGTATCAGGTTCAAGATTAGGTTGTGTTCTTATGTAGGGATGTCATGTATGTAATGTCCCAGATTTTCCATGTATTTTTTTAAAATATTATATGGAATTAATTTGAGACTAGGAATTGATATTGTGTGAGATTCTAAGGCCCAGTGTTCCCAGAATAAATGTTTGAAATAAATTAAACTTTAAATAGCATGTGTAAGCAGTTTTCCTAAAAAAGTGGAATAACTTCTAAATGGGTACCTGAATCAAAAATATGAGGGTACCATTGCATCCATAGCATTGACTTTACATTAGGTGAGTCCTAATATCATCTATCATGGATTATCTGTGAAAGTTAATTTTTGTACATTTGAAAGAAATAAAATAAAATAAGAATTTATTTTATTTGACATTACGGCGACACAGTGACGCATTTTCCCTTTTTAATAAGTAGTGTGATAGGGATATGAGGTTATAATTCATAACCCTAGAGAAATCTCTGGAATCATTGGATAGGATATCCCATGGAGAAACCTCTCAATGAACGGTGACGACAGATCAGATCCTAGATCATTGCGCCAGTGGGTTGGAGGATCCCATCGATGACAGCAACACGATCATCCTTCATCAACGATCGATCCAAATCCATAGGTAGGGCATATAATTTTATTTCTTCTTTCCCATTCTTTGATTCAACAATGAACACGGATCAACCTACAAACATGTTGACCCGTAGTTCATTCATTCTTATAGGAGATTTAATTACGGGTTTAATTCGGAGAATTTGTATTTTTTTTGTTTTAGTTTCTTGATCCTTATAATGGGAGTGGATCAAGGCCATAAAAAACAATATCTGAGGTTCATTCCTCGAGTTGTTTATGTGATTTCATCCCCCTTTTCTCCCTGCATGTTCTTCGTTCTTCGCAAGGTTATGAATGAAGGATCATTTCACATCTGATTTGCGGTGAAACGATCTAAAATAATGGATATGGCATCGTAACAACCTAGTGTAGGTGTGACGATGATGGAAATGGATGAATCGACGTATTTTGAGAGATATCATTCTTTGATCATTCTTTGATTGAATGATCATATTCGGTTTTCAGAGCCGATTAAAGCCTCGAAACCTACCGAAGCGGTGTTGAAAATGCAAGGTGACCATGGATCTACAGTTTCGAGGTGAATGGATCATCAGATCAAACACTAGAGTATCAGCCAAGGCGCATAGAGGAAGAATAGTGATTTTGGAAAATTGAGAAGAACACGACATGTATCCCGTGATACATGGAGTGTGGGACCGGTTCAGTAGTGGATAGGGTTTCAGGTGACAGATAGGTTGAACACAACATGTGACACCTGTCACATAGCATGTGGGACCTTCCCTGAGAATCAGCATGTATCATGGAGGATACACGGACATGGGGTGGAGTACATGGCATGTACTCCACCGCACGGCTAGACCCTGACAAGTTACGCAGGCTACCCCGTGTGCTAGTACACAGGTAGGAAAACACGGGTTGACACCATGTACCAGCACATGATTGAGGTACATGGGTGGACCCCATATGGATGGATAGGCGTGTAAGCCTTTCTACATGTCGTGTATACTTTTTTGACACGATGTGCTCTTCTGAAACGGTCCATTGTAAACAGGCAGTACCTAGGGTCAAGAGAAATGACATGTGACCCTTCTACACATCGTGTACTCTCTCATACATGGCTTGATCTCCTTGTTTGCTCTATATTGGACAATTTTTGTTTAGGTTGGTGCCCCCTTTCTCATTCCCCTGAAGGTCAGTGGTGTCATTTTCTATCTACAAAAGTATGACCCCCTTCAGCAGGACATTATGGATCGAGTTGGGATTCCCCTATGAGAGGCCTAAAGAAATATCCTATATCCATTATTGGTTATAGGTATAGTCAGGTTATCGATGTGACCAATCTTACCATACATCGGTCCTCTACGTAGTAGGTGAATATGGATGAGTCATGTTATATGCCAAGGCCTTGGCAGTGATCCTCATCTATGTATCATGATCTTCCTCACTCATGGATTTGGTTCTCCCGGAATGAGTGTATCATTTTCTTTATTTAGATCTATCATTGTATCTCTCTCTCATGATGGTTCTTGATGAACAGTACTTCTCAGATAGACGTCATCAATGCTATCAGACTCAGGAGTTGGTTCTCTCGGATGAGTGCTTTGTGGAATCTTTGGACTAAATCCCTAGCATGGGTATGCGGTCGTTGTGAATTACCTATGGACTATGGTTCTGGGTTTGAGTATATCTAGATATGTTCTTGTTATATATACTATAGACATATATTGTGTAGAGATGATTATACATTTAATTTTTGTATTTCTTTGTGGTTTTTGGGGTGTCCTACTGAGTATTGCTATACTCACCCTTGTACAGGCTTTGCCCGCATGTGCCCTGTCTTGTGCAGACGAGTGACCTTTTGAAAAATTCTAGGGAGGACTAGGACCAGAAAGAGATTTGTGAGTTCCAGAAATTAAAAGGTGTTCCTATGGCTTCGAGTATCAGTACCAATACCTATCTTGTTTATAGGTTGGACTTTGTAGTTGGCTGACTCTTTCTTTTGGTGGGCTTGTATTCTGTCCCATTTTACTTTACTGCACTTTACTTTCCTATTGTACTCTATTGTTTGGGTTTAGTTGTATACATTCATTTTTTCCCTTTATGGTTTTTAAATTTCATCATTTGTGGGTTTGGAGATGTGTGCGGGTGTATAAGTACTTAGGCAATGCCTCCCATTTGAGTGATATGCCTACTCAGTGCTAGTCACCAGCCCATAGCCTATTGAAGGTAGGCTTGGGTAATCACAAAATGAGCCCCACTAGGACGGTTCGTGATAGAGTGTTATCAGAGGAGTTTGGTTCTACCTTAGGACTGAGAGTCTGTGAGATTGGTTTGGGGCAACAGTGTTAAGTGTTTTGAGTTCAGCTTTCAGGCTAGGGACTCCAGTATTGGTATGGGCAGCTGATGTATCCATACACCAGGACTATGATAACCTACTTTTTGACTCAATAAATGATAACACTAGTTTTAGGGAAACAATGATGGTACATGAATCATATAGTAATGGGTTGTGATTTCCATGTCCCTGTTGAGTCATCTCTCTAGATATTCTCATTGACTGTGGTACATCTTGTTTTCTTACAGGATGCCTCTGTGATGAATACCATCTTGAATTCAGCATCTCAATCACGAGGATGACCCCCTCGGTTATGAGGCTTCAATATAGGGACCAGTTCCCCAAGCGTTACCTCCAGGTGGTGCACCAGCTATACCACCACCAGTGGAGCATCACGTGGTACCTACAGTACCAGCAGATGAGGAGCGCAGGCTGAGCATGCTCCATGAGTTTCAGAGATAGAGACCCCTCAGGTTCCGAGGAAATCCCAATCCTCAGGCGGCTAAGGACAGGCTTGAGGCAGTGACCAAAGTTTTCCACCTAGTGAGGACACTAGCGGACCAAATGGTGATCCTAGTGATGAGCCTTTTTCAGGTTTCGACAAGGCGATGGTGGAGTTTGACCATGCAGTCTTATGATGAGGAGACTCTTTCATGAACGGAGTTTGATCATCTCTTTATAGAGGAGTTATCTCTGGTTAAGTTGAGTGAAGTACATATATAGGAGCTTCTTTATCTCTAACAGGGTAGCTTGATAGTGGTTATTCATCGAGGTTTACCAACCTCTCCAAGTACTCAATGGATATGTTCATGAATTAGTAATTCAGGGCTTGGACCTTTGAGCGAGGTCTACGTTGGGATATCTGAGCCAGTGTTGTACCTCTATGCGTTTTGAATTATACTAGAGAGCTCGAGCGAGATTTTGTGGTCGAGAGATTCTTGGTAGAGCAGAATCCACTAGTGACAGTTAGCAGCTAGCAGACAGGTATAAAGACCCTAGTAGTGGGAAGCTGATGTCAGACGTAGGGATCAGGACATGGGAGACATCACAAGAGGTCCCAAGATAGGGGATCTGTAGTCCAAGGATCTCAAGATGGATCCAGTTATCCTAGGAATAGGTGATTTTATACATGTGACAGTAGAGGAAATCTATCTAGAGATTGTCCAACCCGTTGAGCTGCTGATAGGGAGGCAGTGGTGGACCACTGAGGTAGAGGCAATAAGTGGAGCAGCTAGACCCGCCAGGCGGAGGATGTGGTAGATTAGTAGGAATATCTACATGAGTTGGTAGGAGTTTTGACATGTTACCACCACCACCACCCCCCAGGAGGTCCACGTCAGGATCAAGGAGCTAGAGGATATGGGCGTGGACAACTACATGCGGTCGAGGCATACAACCCAGGGATTCTAGGGATGATCTGAGGTACAATATGTGTCTTTTCTACCTTACCTTCCATACTTATAGACACAGGTGTCAGTCATTCCTTCCTCACCACATACCTTTTATGAGACCTTGAGATTCTAGTAGAACCATTGACTCAACCTTTACGCTTGGAGACACATATGGGAGGAGACTTGATGATCACACATCTTTACTGACAGTGTGATCTTACCCTAGGAGGTGAGAGTTTTGAGTGGAGCCTCTTGGTGGAAGCGTCGAGGCCTTACGACGTAATTCTTGATATGGATTGGTTGTCTTCGATCCATGATTAGATTTAATATTTTAGATGAAGGGTGTGGTGTGTTCACAGTGATGGGACAAGGTTTTCCTTTGTTAGTGAGAAGGAAACCTAGGCAGCACAGGAGGGTCTCATGAAAATGAGGGTGCAACCGATCACTCATGAGTTGATTAACCCTGCCCTTAGAGTAGCTAATGTTATAAGCTTTTAGTTCCCAGTAGTAGTGGCAGTGTATGAAGACGTCTTTCTAGAATATTTTCTAGGTCTACCTCCCCATCAGGAGATCGACTTTTGCATCAACTTACACCCCAGTACGGCACTGATATCAGCACCAACATATTGTATGGGTCCTACAGAGCTTTTCAAGCTAAGGGTGCAGTTGGAAGATTTGCAAAGGAAGGGCTTCATGAGACCCTGTGTTTCACCCTGGGCAGCCCCAGTTTTGTTTGCCAAAAAGGAATATGGGATCTTGAGGTTGTGCATGTATTATTGGCGCTTGAACCAAGTGATGGTAAAGAAAAATTATCCACTTCTGAGGATCAATGACCTCTTCGGTCGGCTGATAGGGGAATGATGGTTCTTAAAGGTCGGCCTTCGATCAGGCTATCACTAGTTGTGAGTACGGGATGAGTATATATCGAAGATGGATTTCAGATGCTGCTACAGTCATTATGAGTACTTGGTGATGCCCTTCGACGTGAAGAACTCCCTTACAGTGTTCATGGGAATCATGAACAAAATCTTCCAGCCATACTTAGACCATTTCATAGTGGACTTCATCGATGACATCCTTGTATACTCAATGTTTGAGGAGGAGCACACGAGACACTTGTGGATGGTTCTGGATGTACTCCGAGAGCACCAGATTTATGGGAAGTTCTCAAAGTGCCAGTTTTGGATTCAGGAGGTCCACTTCCTGGGAAATTTTATCTTAGTAGATGGAGTATTAGTGGACTCAGTCAAGGTGAAATCAATGTTAGTATGGGATCCACCTCGAAGCGTGATGGAGGTGCGGAGCTTCCTTGGTCTAGAAGGCTATTACCGGAGATTTATACCTGATTTACCCTGGATATCAGAACTGATGATAGATTTGGATCAGAAGGGGTAGTCTTTCTTATGTAAAAAGAAGTGTCATTAGGATTTTTAGTAGTTAAGGAAAAGTTTGACGAGTGCCTGAATATTGAGGTTATTGGAGGAGGGTGTTGAGTACATAGTGTTCTGCGACACATCAGGTATCAGACTTGGTTGTGTCTTGGTGCAGGGGAAAGAGGTGATTTCCTATGGTTCACTCTATTTGAGGACACATGAGTAGAACTACATGACCCAAGATCTTGAGTTAGTAGCAATAGTCTTTGCATTGAAGATGTGGTGACACTACCTGATGGATGAGCGGTTTATCATCTACTCTAATCACAAGAGTCTCAAGTATATATTCTCTTGGAAGGATCTGAACCTGAGACAGAGGTGATGGATAGAGTTCCTCTAGGACTATGACTTTGAGATTATTAATACACCAAGGAAGGGGGGCATGGTGTCTAATGATCTCAATAGGATATCTAGTATGAAGCTACTGAATAATTCATCAGAGTATTTGGCCTCATTATAGTTATCTTTCATGGATGGAGATGATGTATTTTACCTCCAATCAATGTTTTTCACCCCTCCACTCTTACAGAGAGTCAGGGAGGTACATCTTGGGGATTCTAACTGCGAGAAATTATGTGCTCAAATGTCCACAGGGTATGTTCCTGATGGATATTCACAAGGTAGGGAGCATGTCATTATTTTTAAAGGACACATATTTGTACTGGTGTCATTGCAGGAGGAGGTTATGAGGGAGTTTCATACATCCCCTTAGTGGTACATCCTAGAGTGGAAAAAATGTATTAGGACCTCCAACATCATTTCTGGTGAATGGGGATCAAGAATGAAGCGGCAGAGTTCATTTCTCAATGTTTTACGTGCCAACAGGTGAAGGTTGAGCACCAGGTTCCAATGAGTTTAGCTCACCCCCTTGAGGTGCTGGAATTGAAGTAGGATGGAATATTTATGGACTTCGTGATGGGTTTACCACATACATATAGGGGGCATGAAACCATCTGGGTGATTGTTGACCAACACACCAAGTTGGATCACTTCCTAGATATCCAAGAGCAGAGCTCAGTAGAGATCTTGGGATGCCACTATGTACAGAAGATAGTGTGGCTTCATGGAGTCCCATCAACGGTAGTTTTTTATCATGATGCATGTTTCACACCCCAGTTTTGGAAGGGATTACAGGAGGTGTTTGGGACTCAGTTATGCTTAAGCACATCATTTCATCCCCAGATAGATGGATAGATGGAGAGGACCATTCAGGTCCTAGAGGATATGTTTCGGGGTTGCATCTTGGATTTTATTTGTAGCTGGTAGGACCACCTAACACTGGTGGAGTTTGCGTACAACAATAGCTACAACTCCACAATTGGTATGGCACCATTCAAGGATTTGTATGGGCGACCCTATCAGTCACCACTTTGTTGGACTGACCAATGAGAGTCAGCACTCATGGGCTCGAAATTGGTGTGAGCTACTACCGAGAAGGTGCAGGTCATCCAGGAGTGGATGAAGACTGCACAGATCTGGCAGAAGTCTTATGCTGACAGACGGTGGAGACCTTTGGAGTTTGAGGAAGGAGACCATGTCTTACTTTGGGTCTCACCTCAGCGAGGGTTCTGGAGATTTGGATAGGGTTTTAAGTTATCTATGTGGTTCACCATCCCTTTTTAGATATTTCGTAGAGTTGGTGAGGTGGAATACCGTCTAGCTCTACCGCCGCAGTTGCACCGGGCACATGATTTCTTCCACATGTCACAACTGAGGAGGTACGTGCATGACTCATCGCACGTCATCGATTGGGGTGAGCTGGACATTGAAGATGGAGAGACCTTTGCTAAGTACCCAGGGGAGATCAAGGATCGGTAGTAGAAGATCCTTCATGGGTGAGTTATTTCATTAGTGCATGTCCTATGGCAGCATAGGAATCTTCAGGAGAGCACATGGGAGTGGGAGGCTCATATTCGTGTGCAGTACCCACACCTTTTTGTATAGCCTTGTTTTGGATTTTCAGGGATGTAAATCCCCAAGGTGAGGAGAATGTAATGTCCTGGATTTTCCATGTATTATTTTTAAATATTATATAGAATTAATTCGAGACCAGGAGTTTAGATGGAGTGCGATTCTGAGGCCTAGTGTGCCCAGAATAAATGTTTGAAATAAATTAAACTTTAAATAGCACGCATGAGCAGTTTTCCTGAAAAAAGTTTAATAACTTCTAAATGGGTGCTTGGATCAAAAATATTAGGGTACCATTGCGTCTGGAGAAATGGATCTACCTTAGGAAAGGATTAATATCAACCAACCTGGGTCGGCTATGAAATTTAATTTTTGGATATTTTAAAGAAATAGAATAAATTAAGAATTTATTTTATTTAACATTATGGTGACGCAGTGATGCATTTTCCCTTTTTAATAAGAATCATGACAGGGACCCAGGGTTAGAATTCATAACCTTAGAGAAATCCCAAAAATCTTTGGAGAGGATACCCCTTGGAGAAACCTCTCAATGAACGGCAATGACAGATCGGATCCTGGATCGTTACGCCAGTGGGTTAGAGGATCTCATTGATAATGGAAGCGTGATCATCCTTTGACAATGATCGGTTCAAACCTAGAGTTAGGGCATGTGATTTTACTTCTTCTTTCCTATTTTTTTATTCAACAATGAACACGGATCAACCCACGAATAGGTTGACCCACGCTTCTTTCGTTCTTGCAGGAGGGTTTGATTGTGGGTTTAACTCAAGGAATTGATTTTGTTTTGTTTTATTTTCTTGATCCTTCTAATGGGAGTAGATCAAGGGCGTATGATGTTATTAATATTTTCATGACTTATTATATTCCCCCTTTACTTATTTTATATGAAATGTGCATAATTTGTGTGAAATATTAATGTTTTAATATTAAGTATAATATTTGAGCATTTTTAGAAGTAGTCAAATTGAGTCAGTTTAATGTTTTACTTATAACTATCACTATACTGATCCAAATTGTGTGGTTCTTGTTTTTTAGGATTTTACTTTTAATATAAAACATTTCATTAGAAGGCACCATGATCCAATTCTGCCATTTGAAGGGTCATATGGTCCTCACAAACAAGACCAAAGAATCTGTGAAGAAACTGGACTATTCATGAAGATTGATTTACTGGGCTCAATCCAGAAGTTCAAAAACCTTAACTCTCCACCATAATTCTGGGGACACTACATTTCATCTTGGATAAAAATTTCATGGCCCAAATCCAAGTACAAGGGGCCCAAATAAATCTTTGAAGTCCAGCCCACCATTCTGGCCGAGAATGAAAATCAGTATAGTATGCATGACATATCTCCTGATGTAATCATCCAAGCTAGCTGAGATTTTGCAGTGTGAAAGAGGAGATATAGGTGGCAGACTTTTTTGAAGAAACAATTCGTATTTGAAGGCATATTCATATTCAAAAACCCTTTCACATTATGGACTTCAAAAAGACTGGATTGAAATGGACAGTTTAAGTTTGTTTAATAAACCGGCCATAACTTTTGATCCTTAAGTCCAAATGACTCCAAATTTTGAGAGTAGTCGGAAAACATTATTTGATACAACTTTGAAGAAGGAGATATTTGAAGATTCGACTTTATGAATAGCTCAATTGGCGATGCAAGTGGAGGGACAGATTGGGAAAGCAAACAGTCCACTCCTTGGGCTATAAATACTCTCTCCTTCTCTCCTTGAGAGGGGTTGGCATTTCAGAAGAGAGGAGATCATATTGGCACGACCAAAGCTTTGCCAAAGGATTGGTAGGACCTTCCATCCTCAAGTTTACACTTGAGGGACCTTTCCTCCTCTCTTTCTTTTCACTTACTTTTGTGTTCTTCATTTTTGTAATTTTGTAAGTCCTTTATTTTGTAATTTTGTTTTAATGAAAGTTTCTTCTTCAATATCTCTTATTATCCTCCACCTTCTGTAGTATAATATTCATGGTCTTAAAATAGTTTGAATCATTTTAAATTACAGTACCTTATCTTGCTTCCTCATTCAATCGAAATTCCATTTTTGATTCTCAAAATATTTCGTGTGTGTGTTCGGCACACTACTCTTATCTTGTCCCTTTCTTTTTCTTCTCTTTATAATTCATCACCATAAACATATATTACCAGATTAATAAACATCATAATGGCTGAGTAAATCTCTCATTGGGGTGAGTTATAATTTAGGTATGTTAAGTGATTGAGAGCTTCTGCTCGATGAATATTCTTTGAATTAACATTGTGTATGTTGGACTTAACATGTCATGGATTAATGACTTGTTTTGTTTAACATGTGCTTTCCATGGATTATTGGAACCATAAATACACAACCATAAATAAGATATGATTGAGATTATTACCTTAAGTTAAGTTAAGTCTTGGTTTAAAGCCTTAACACTTAAGAATTCTAATCAACATCATCTTGTGTCATGGGTGTTAATTTAAATGCAATATAAAGCAAAGCTCAAGGATATCACAAGCTTAACTAACCTAATGATGAACTCACCCCAATCTTTATCAACTTGTTAAATTAAACATCATTCATTAAACATTTCAATTAAGCTCTGAAAACAAACCCCCCAATCAAAATACAATCAACTAAAAACAATCGACTATTACGAAGTACCATCGCCGAGGATTCGACCCGAGTGCTGCTATACACATTAGCAGAGCACCGGAACTTTAACCGGTCGATAGGCGACAATCGGCCGTGCGTTTCAAATGGCGCCGTTGCCGGGGATGGTGCTTTAAGTAGTCATTAGTTTCTGATTATTGTAAAAAAAAACCCAAAAAAAAACAAAAGTTTAAAAAAATTGAAAAAAAAACACAAAGAAAAACCCGTCTTCCTCGTAAAAATCATAAACTGAAAAAAATACAAAGAAAAACCCGTCTTCCTCTTTCTTCCAAAATCTCTCTGAATGCCCCGTAGCCTTCCAAACAATCCCTCAGATTTGTTTGACCCTGAAATTGAGCGAACACTTCGCCAACTTAGGAGGAACATAAGAGATACTCAAATAATTCAAGAACCAGTCCTCATCCAACCAGTTGAAATTGAAATGGCCAATCCTAGGGAACAAACCCTAAAAGAACTTGCTACCCCTGATATGAATTACCAACCTCTTGGAATTCAATATCCAAACATTGAAGCTGACTTCGAACTCAAATCGGGTTTGATTCATCTTCTCCCTCATTTTCACGGGCTAGCCGGTGAGGATCCACATCTTCACCTTAAAGAGTTCCAAGTAGTATGCTCTACCATGAAGCCTCAAGGGGTTTCTGAAGAACAAATCAAGCTTAGAGCTTTCCCCTTTTCCCTAGAAGATTCTGCCAAGTCTTGGCTCTACTACCTCCCACCTGGTTCCATAAACTCATGGGTTGACATGAAGAGACTTTTCCTTGAGAAGTTCTTTCCCGCTTCCCAAACAGCTTCTATCCGAAAGGAAATAAGCGGCATCCGTCAATTCCCTAATGAATCACTCCATGAGTATTGGGAGAGGTTCAAAAAGCTTGTGGCAACTTGTTCACACCATCAAATCCCTGACCAACTCCTGATCCAATACTTCTATGAGGGGTTATTGGCTATGGAGCGAACTCTCATTGATGCCGCAAGTGGCGGTGCTCTTGTTGACAAAACTCTTGCAGCTGCAAGAGATCTCATAAGTAACATGGCTGCAAACACGCAGTAATTCCATACTCGAGCACATGCTCAAGTGAAACAAGCCCAAGAGAATCAATCCATAGAGCCCAACAAGATGACTGAGTGGATGAGTGAACTTACAGGTCTTGTGCGTCAACTAGCGGTGGCTACCAAAGCCCCAACCTCATCTTCTCCACAGTCACTATTCCCTGGACCTATCAAGAATTGTGGAATCTGCAACTCTCCATCTCATCCAACTGACACATGTCCACAACTTCAAGATGATCCATCTGATTCATCTAGTCCAATGGAGCTCAATGCGGCATATGCTCAGCGAAACTTCAACCCTCAACAATCAGGTCAGTTTGTTAGAAACTTCAACCAACCCCACTCTGAGCCCTTCTCTTCTACCTTTAACCCACCTCTGAGGTATGGTAATCCCATTTCTCATCCTCCGCAGTTCCCTCCTCAAAACCCAAACCAGTTTCAATACAGTCAAGGTGTTGGTAACTTCCAACAACCTTACCCTTTTGTCCCTCAACCCCAAAGGAACAATCCTCCTCCTGGATTCCACTATCCTAACGAGGCTTCCCAATTCCCCACCCAATACAATCGCTTTACCAAGAACCAAAATCAAGGCCAACCCAATTTGGGACAAGCCTCTTCTTCTAAACAACCATGGGAAAGTGCTGTAGAGGATCTTGCTTCCTTCACCTGTTCTAGCCTCAAGAACATTGAAACCCAAATAGGTCAACTTGCATCCCACCTTAGCCAGAAACAACCATCCAATTCATCCCAACTCCCAGCTCAACCATTTCCCAACCCTAAGGGTAATGTAAGTGCAATTTCACTTAGATCGGGAAAGCAAATTGCAATGCCCCATGCTGATTTCTCTACCTCCCCTTTCGATGTTGATCTAGAAAATGAAAAGAACAAAAAGCTGGAAAAGGAACTTGAATCCACTCCTTCACCTCCTTCCATTCCTCTAAGGAACCCAATTCCTTTTCCTCAAGCCATCTCCAAGCCTAATAAGTCCTTTGAACCTGATCCTGAAATGCTTGACATGTTTAGACGTGTTGAAGTGAACATCCCCCTCTTAGATGCCATCAAACAAATCCCTAAGTATGCCAAGTTTCTTAAGAAATTGTGCACCCATAAGAGGCAACTTAGGAACATTGAAAATGTTTCAACCCAACAGTCCATTCCCATGAAGTGCAAAGATCCAGGGACCTTCACGGTTCCATGTCAAATAGGGAGTTCCAACTTTGATGATGCACTCATAGACCTTGGAGCCTCAATAAATGTCATGCCCAAATCCATTTTCTCCAACCTTGGTCTAGGTCCCTTGCACCCAACGGGTGTTGTCATTCAATTAGCCAATCGAAGCACTACCAGTCCTGAGGGGATAATTGAGGATGTTCTTGTTCGGGTCAATGATCTTATCTTCCCAGCTGATTTCTATGTCCTTGACATGGAAGGTGAGACGACTTCTTCTCGATCTCCCCTAATTCTAGGAAGACCATTCCTCATGACTGCGAGAACCAAGATTGATGTCCATTCAGGCATCTTATCCATGGAATTCGGTGACCAACTGGTCAAGTTCAACATTTTCCAAGCCATGCGATACCCATATGAGGATCACTCTGCATTCTCAATCCATTCTTTTGAGGACACTTCTAAGATTCAACTAAACCCCAATCCACCATGTTCTTCATGTTCTAATGATAAAGGATCTTGTGAAATCTGCACCATGATTAACAAAGTCATAAATGGTGATGTTGATGTGGACCTCTCATTCATAGACTCCATCAATCTAGAGGAACTTGAAAACTCTCTTGAATCCCACATCAACTCTGATCTCTACTGCTCCACCTTGGACAGTGTTGAGTAAAATGATCCAAACCCATCTGGAATCCCTTATCCTGCTCCTAACTTGTCTATCTCTCAAATCAAGGCTGAAACTGATCTAAAACCACTTCCTTCACACCTCAAGTATGCATTCCTTTTCCATGATCCCTCCTACCCTGTCATTATCTCTGCTTCACTTTCTGAAACTGAGGAGTCTCAACTTGTTCAAGTGTTAGAGGAAAACAAAAATTCCTTAGGTTGGACCCTAGAGGATATTCCAGGAATCAACCCTGCCCTTTGTATGCATCACATCCATCTAGAGGAATCATCCAAACCAATTAGGCAACCTCAAAGAAGACTCAATCCACTCATACTTGAGGTAGTTAGGGAAGAGATTACCAAGCTTCTTCAAGCTGGTATTATCTACCCAATTTCTGATAGTGAATGGGTTAGTCCAATTCAAGTCGTTCCTAAGAAGGGCGGGATAACAGTTGTCACAAATGAACATGGAGAAGTAGTTACAACTCGAGTGAAAAACAAATGGCGTGTGTGCATCGATTATCTCAAATTGAATGCTGAAACACGAAAAGATCACTACCCACTTCCTTTCCTTGACCAAATGCTTGAGAGATTGGCCGGAAATTCACAGTATTGCTTTCTTGATGGTTACACCGGCTACTTCCAAATTCCAATCGCACCTCAAGACCAAGAAAAGACCACATTCACTTGCCCCTTTGGAACCTATGCCTATAGGCGAATGCCTTTTGGCCTTTGTAATGCTCCTGTAACATTCCAGCGGTGTATGATGAGTATATTTTCTGAATTCATTGAGAATTGCATGGAGGTCTTCATGGATGACTTTACCATTTATGGAGAGTCATTTGAATCTTGCTTACATTCACTCTCTTTGGTCCTTCAAAAGTGTGTCAAGTGCAACCTTGTGCTGAATTTTGAAAAATGTCACTTCATGGTTTCAAATGGGATTGTTCTAGGGCACATAATTTCTCAAGAGGGTATCCAAGTTGATCCAGCCAAAATTGAGGTGATCCAATCACTTCCTGAACCCAAATCAGTTCGAGACATTCGGTCCTTCCTTGGTCATGCCGGTTTCTATCAGCGATTCATTCAGAACTTCAGCAAGATTTCCCTCCCACTCACTCGTTTACTTCAAAATGATGTCACATTCAATTTTGATGAGGCTTGCAAGAGAGCCTTCATTAAACTCAAATCTGCTCTCACATCTGCTCCAATAATCCAACCCCCAGATTGGTCCTTACCATTTGAATTGATGTGTGATGCTTCTGATAGGGCCATTGGGGCTGTTCTTGGTCAAAGAAGAGAGAACATTCCTCATGTCATCTTTTATGCCTCAAAAACATTGGATGAAACTCAATCACACTACACTGTGACTGAAAAAGAACTTTTAGCTGTGGTTTTTGCCTTGGATAAATTCCGGCCCTATCTCTTAGGTGCCAAAATCATAATCTTCACGGACCACTCAGCATTAAAGTTCTTACTTAAGAAAAGTGATTCCAAACCAAGGCTAATAAGATGGATTTTAATGCTCCAAGAGTTTGACCTTGTGATAAAAGATAAACCTGGAAAAGAAAATCTTGTGGCTGACCACCTGAGTAGAATTTCTAATTCTTCTCATTCTGAAATAATTGATCCTGAATTTCCAACTGAACACCTCTCCTCTCTCACTCCAAAGTTACCATGGTATGCCCCAATTGTCAATTACTTGGTTTCCGGTGTTTTCCCTGAATATTTTTCAAAAGAACAAAAAGAAAAGATGAAAAGTGATTCAAAGCATTATTTTTGGGAAGATAATAAACTTTGGAAAACCGGGGCTGACATGGTAATTAGGAGATGTGTTGATGAAACTGAACAATCCTCCATCTTGGAATTCTGCCACTCAATGCCTGGAGGTGGCCACTTTGGACCACAAAGGACTTCTCGAAAGGTCGTAGATTCTGGATTCTTTTGGCCTTCACTCTTCAAGGACTCACACGAGTTCTGTCAATCATGTCCCACTTGCCAAAAGTTTGGCACAATTTCCAAAAGAAACGAAATGCCTCAAAATCCATTAATCTTCTGTGAGCTTTTCGATGTTTGGGGCATCGATTTCATGGGACCATTTCCCCCTTCCAATGGATTATCCTACATTCTCCTTGCTGTTGACTATGTTTCTAGGTGGGTCGAGGCCAAACCCACTAGGAAAGATGATGCTCAAACTGTGAGTGAGTTCCTCAAAACCCATATCTTCCATCGATTCGGAACACCACGTGCTTTGATAAGTGACTTAGGAACTCATTTCTGTAATAGAACCATGGAGTCACTTTTGAAAAAGAATGGGGTTGTACATAAAACATCCACTTCATATCACCCTCAAACAAATGGAATGGCTGAACTTTCTAACAGAGAAGTGAAAAGAGTGCTTGAAAGAATTGTTAAGCCCACAAGAAAAGACTGGCCCGATAGACTTGGTGAAGCACTTTGGGCCTATCGAACAACCTATAAGACACCCATTGGGATGTCTCCATTTAGGCTAGTTTTTGGTAAAGCCTGTCATTTACCAATTGAAATCCAACATAATTCATTTTGGGCTGTCAAAACTTGTAATTTTGATTGTGAAAAATCTGGTGAAGAAAGATTGTTGCAGTTGACTGAATTGGAGGAGCTTCGACTCGATTCGTATGAGAACTCCATTCTCTACAAAGAAAAGGCAAAGTCACTCCATGACAAGAACATTCTTCGAAAGGTATTTCATGAAGGTGAAAATGTAATGCTCTTCAATTCTCGATTTCGACTTCACCCAGGTAAGCTTAATTCTCGTTGGGAAGGTCCTTTTGTTATTACTAACGTTTACCCATTTGGTGCAGTGCAAGTCCAAGACCCTTCTTCAAAAAGAACATTCACGGTAAATGGACACCGGTTAAAGCATCACCATGAGAGGTCTCACAATCCAGGAACCACGTCGACTTCCATCGAAACCCCATCCACTTCAATAGAACCACCACTGGATGGAGACCCGCCAAATCCAAACCAGGGGGCACCTCTTTCCCTTTAACTCTATCTCTCCTCAATCTCTCTTCCCTCTCTTCTTCTCTCTATTTCTTCTTCTTCCTATCTCCCTCTCATTTTTTTTACAACATTCTTCCACAACCTTTTTTCTATTTTCTCTTTTGTGTGGATGTGTCATTAAAAATAAAAAATTTAAAAAAAATTAATTAAAAAAAATGAAAATTGAAAAAAAAGGGGTGTCCTAATTACTCATCATCCAATATTGAAATTCTGTCCAACCATTTTGGGGAGTCAAAAGGCTTGTTTTAAACTCAAATATATTGAATTTTTATCTCAAACTTGGGTAAACAATTTTGTGTCAATAACAAACATTTTGAATGAACAATTTTTGGTGGAAAATGATTCTCCCCTACCGTGAGGAATAACATTAGCCTTTATGCCAAGGTCATCTATGGCCATCTTTTTCATTGTGTGCCTTCACCACTGATTGTGAGTCTTGAGTTTGTGGACCTTCGAGCTGAATTTCCATCTTTTGTGTGCATTAATATGATAGAGGCATTTTCTAAGCCACATGAGAATCAGAATAGCCAAGTAGCCTCCTGTTACCCTTACATTGATCCTACTTTTGAAAGCCCCTTTGAGCCTCGGAAACCCTTTCTTTTGATAGCCACATTACAAGCCTAATACCTTGTCCCACCCAACATCTTCATGGATTTTCATTGTACAATTTATTGAAATTTAAGTGTGGGGGGAATAGACTTCATTTTTGGGCGTACTTTCATTGATTTCCAATGTGTCATCATATGCTTGAGGGCAAGCTTCCATTCAAGTGTGGGGGAGAGGTTGTAATTCTGTGAGCTTTGGGGTGTATATGTGTAATTGTCATTTGTACAAAAGTCATTGAAAAGTGTTCAAAAAAAATGAAAAAAAATTATATAAAAAAAATGAAAAAAATAAAAAAAGGAATGGGTTGTGTCTTGGGTGGGTCAAAAATCATTCATCATCAACCTTTGATCGTGTTATAAATTAGTTCCATGTGGAGATCAAGCATGGGTTGGGAGATGACTGTGAGACTTGTTTCAAGCACAACTTTCAAAAAAAAGAGCAAAAAAAGAAAAAAAAAAGAACACTTGAATCATCTTGTATTGTGCCATTATTGGAAGTCTTCCATGTTGTACATATTCCATCATCTCACCCTATTCCATTTTCTATCTCCCTCACTTTTCATTCATCACACATTCATGCCCTTGTAAATAAGTGTTTCTATTTCCTTTCAAATCAAATTTCAAAAAAAATGTGCATTGATTTTTCCATATTGGTGTTTTTAACCCCTCTTTTCCTTTGGACATTATATACCTACCGTCCCATAGCCACTGAAAAACCCCTTAAAATACCTCTTGATTCTTGTACACATTAGATTTGGGAATGGAAGCTGAGAGCTCTTACAAACTCTTGATTTTCACTTTTTGTTGGTGAATGAGTGAACCTCCTAAAATACATTTTTATCATCTTGAGAGGAGTAAGTTTTGAGTGCCTACATTTTCTAATTCGAACCTTGAACATGAAAAAATTAATTGTTTCTGATGCATTATTGTGAACCAAACTTGTGATGGAATTCAATATGGATGAGTGAAATAGTCTAAACCTCCCCTGATTGGAGAAAACAAAATTTTAATATTTGTTGGTGAGTGAAAATGATTTTGTCATGTTTTTATATTTGTTGCACATGAGGACACGTGCAAATATAAGTGTGGGGGAGTTGATGTTATTAATATTTTCATGACTTATTATATTCCCCCTTTACTTATTTTATATGAAATGTGCATAATTTGTGTGAAATATTAATGTTTTAATATTAAGTATAATATTTGAGCATTTTTAGAAGTAGTCAAATTGAGTCAGTTTAATGTTTTACTTATAAGTATCACTATACTGATCCAAATTGTGTGGTTCTTGTTTTGTAGGATTCTCCTTTCAATATAAAACATTTCATTAGAAGGCACCATGATCCAATTCTGCCATTTGAAGGGTCATATGGTCCTCACAAACAAGACCAAAGAATCTGTGAAGAAACTGGACTATTCATGAAGATTGATTTACTGGGCTCAATCCAGAAGTTCAAAAACCTTAACTCTCCACCATACTTCGTGTGAAACTACATGTCATCTTGTATAAAAATTGCATGGCCCAAATCCAAGTACAAGAGGCCCAAATAAATCTTTTAAGTCCAGCCCACCATTCTGGCCGAGAATGAAAATCAGTATAGTATGCATGACATATCTCCTGATGTAATCATCCAAGCGAGATGAGATTTTTCAGTGTGAAATAGGAGATATAGGTGGCCGACTTTGTTGAAGAAACAATTCGTATTTGAAGGCATCTTCATATTCAAAAACCCTTTCACATTATGGATTTCAAAAAGACTGGATTGAAATGGACAGTTTAAGTTTGTTTAATCAACCGGCCATAACATTTTATCCTTAAGTCCAAATGACTCCAAATTTTGAGAGTAGTCGTCCAACAGTATTTTCTACAACTTTGAAGAAGGAGATATTTGAAGATTCGGCTGTCTAAATAGATCAATTGGCGATGTAAGTGGAGGGACAGATTGGGAAAGCAAACAGTCCACTCCTTGGGCTATAAATACTCTCTCCTTCTCTCCTTGAGAGGGGTTGGCATTTCAGAAGAGAGGAGATCATATTGGCACGACCAAAGCTTTGCCAAAGGCTTGGGAGGACCTGCCATACTCAAGTTTACACTTGAGGGACCTTTCCTCCTCTCTTTCTTTTCACTTACTTTTGTGTTCTTCATTTTTGTAATTTTGTAAGTCCTTTATTTTGTAATTCTGTTTTAATGAAAGTTTCTTCTTCAATATCTCTTATTATCCTCCACCTTCTGTAGTATAATATTCATGGTCTTAAAATAGTTTGAATCATTTTAAATTACAGTACCTTATCTTGCTTCCTCATTCAATCGAAATTCCATTTTTGATTCTCAAAATATTTCGTGTGTGTGTTCGGCACACTACTCTTATCTTGTCCCTTTCTTTTTCTTCTCTTTATAATTCATCACCATAAACATATATTACCATATTAATAAACATCATAATGGCTGAGTAAATCTCTCATTGGGGTGAGTTATAATTTAGGTATGTTAAGTGATTGAGAGCTTCTGCTCGATGAATATTCTTTGAATTAACATTGTGTATGTTGGACTTAACATGTCATGGATTAATGACTTGTTTTGTTTAACATGTGGTTTCCATGGATTATTGGAACCATAAATACACAACCATAAATAAGATCTGATTGAGATTATAACCTTAAGTTAAGTTAAGTCTTGGTTTAAAGCCTTAACACTTAAGAATTCTAATCAACATCATCTTGTGTCATGGGTGTTAATTTAAATGAAATATAAATCAAAGCTCAAGGATATCACAAGCTTAACTAACCTAATGATGAACTCACCCCAATATTTATCAACTTGTTAAATTAAACATCATTCATTAAACATTTCAATTAAGCTCTTCAAACAAACCCCCCCAATCAAAATACAATCAACTAAAAACAATCGACTATTACGAAGTACCATCGCCGAGGATTCGACCCGAGTGCTGCTATACACATTAGCAGAGCACCGGAACTTTGACTGGTCGATAGGCGACAATCGGCCGTGCGTTTCAAATGGCGCCGTTTCCGGGGATGGTGCTTTAAGTAGTCATTAGTTTCTGGTTATTGTAAAAAAAACCCAAAAAAAACAAAAGTTTAAAAAAAATTGAAAAAAAAACACAAAGAAAAACCCGTCTTCCTCGTAAAAATCATAAACTGAAAAAAAAAATACAAAGAAAAACCCGTCTTCATCTTTCTTCAAAAATCTCTCTGAATGCCCCGTAGCCTTCCAAACAATCCCTCGGATTTGTTTGACCCTGAAATTGAGCGAACACTTCGCCAACTTAGGAGGAACATAAGAGATACTCAAATAATTCAAGAACCAGTCCTCATCCAACCAGTTGAAATTGAAATGGCCAATCCTAGGGAACAAACCCTAAAAGAACTTGCTACCCCTGATATGAATTACCAACCTCTTGGAATTCAATATCCAAACATTGAAGCTGACTTCGAACTCAAATCGGGTTTGATTCATCTTTCCCTCATTTTCACGGGCTAGCCGGTGAGGATCCACATCTTCACCTTAAAGAGTTCCAAGTAGTATGCTCTACCATGAAGCCTCAAGGGGTTTCTGAAGAACAAATCAAGCTTAGAGATTTCCCATTTTCCCTAGCGGATTCTGCCAAGTCTTGGCTCTACTACCTCCCACCTGGTTCCATAAACTCATGGGTTGACATGAAGAGACTTTTCCTTGAGAAGTTCTTTCCCGCTTCCCGAACAGCTTCTATCCGAAAGGAAATAAGCAGCATCCGTCAATTCCCTAATGAATCACTCCATGAGTATTGGGAGAGGTTCAAAAAGCTTGTGGAAACTTGTCCACACCATCAAATCCCTGACCAACTCCTGATCCAATACTTCTATGAGGGGTTATTGGCTATGGAGCGAACTCTCATTGATGCCGCAAGTGGCGGTGCTCTTGTTGACAAAACTCCTGCAGCTGCAAGAGATCTCATAAGTAACATGGCTGCAAACACGCAGCAATTCCATACTCGAGCACATGCTCAAGTGAAACAAGCCCAAGAGAATCAATCCATAGAGCCCAACAAGATGACTGAGTGGATGAGTGAACTTACAGGTCTTGTGCGTCAACTAGCGGTGGCTACCAAAGCCCCAACCTCATCTTCTCCACAGTCACTATTCCCTGGACCTATCAAGAATTGTGGAATCTGCAACTCTCCATCTCATCCAACTGACACATGTCCACAACTTCAAGATGATCCATCTGATTCATCTAGTCCAATGGAGCTCAATGCAGCATATGCTCAGCGAAACTTCAACCCTCAACAATCAGGTCAGTTTGTTAGAAACTTCAACCAACCCCACTCTGAGCCCTTCTCTTCTACCTTTAACCCACCTCTGAGGTATGGTAATCCCATTTCTCATCCTCCGCAGTTCCCTCCTCAAAACCCAAACCAGTTTCAATACAGTCAAGGTGTTGGTAACTTCCAACAACCTTACCCTTTTGTCCCTCAACCCCAAAGGAACAATCCTCCTCCTGGATTCCACTATCCTAACGAGCCTTCCCAATTCCCCACCCAATACAATCGCTTTCCCAAGAACCAAAATCAAGGCCAACCCAATTTGGGACAAGCCTCTTCTTCTAAACAACCATGGGAAAGTGCTGTAGAGGATCTTGCTTCCTTCACCCGTTTTAGCCTCAAGAACATTGAAACCCAAATAGGTCAACTTGCATCCCACCTTAGCCAGCAACAACCATCCAATTCATCCCAACTCCCAGCTCAACCATTACCCAACCCTAAGGGTAATGTAAGTGCAATTGCACTTAGATCGGGAAAGCAAATTGCAATGCCCCATGTTGATTTCTCTACCTCCCCTTTCGATGTTGATATAGAAAATGAAAAGAACAAAAAGCTGGAAAAGGAACTTGAATCCACTCCTTCACCTCCTTCCATTCCTCTAAGGAACCCAATTCCTTTTCCTCAAGCCATCTCCAAGCCTAAGAAGTCCTTTGAACCAGATCCTAAAATGCTTGACATGTTTAGACGTGTTGAAGTGAACATCCCCCTCTTAGATGCCATCAAACAAATCCCTAAGTATGCCAAGTTTCTTAAGGAATTGTGCACCCATAAGAGGCAACTTAGGAACATTAAAAATGTTTCAACCCAACAGTCCATTCCCATGAAGTGCAAAGATCCAGGGACCTTCACGGTTCCATGTCAAATAGGGAGTTCCAACTTTGATGATGCACTCATAGACCTTGGAGCCTCAATAAATGTCATGCCCAAATCCATTTTCTCCAACCTTGGTCTAGGTCCCTTGCACCCAACGGGTGTTGTCATTCAATTAGCCAATCGAAGCACTACCAGTCCTGAGGGGATAATTGAGGATGTTCTTGTTCGGGTCAATGATCTTATCTTCCCAGCTGATTTCTATGTCCTTGACATAGAAGGTGAGACGACTTCTTCTCGATCTACCCTAATTCTAGGAAGACCATTCCTCATGACTGCGAGAACCAAGATTGATGTCCATTCAGGCATCTTATCCATGGAATTCGGTGACCAACTGGTCAAGTTCAACATTTTCCAAGCCATGCGATACCCATCTGAGGATCACTCTGCATTCTCAATCCATTCTTTTGAGGACACTTCTAAGATTCAACCGAACCCCAATCCACCATGTTCTTCATGTTCTAATGATAAAGGATCTTGTGAAATCTGCACCATGATTAACAAAGTCATAAATGGTGATGTTGATGTGGACCTCTCATTCATAGACTCCATCAATCTAGAGGAACTTGAAAACTCTCTTGAATCCCACATCAACTCTGATCTCTACTGCTCCACCTTGGACAGTGTTGAGGAAAATGATCCAAACCCATCTGGAAACCCTTATCCTGCTCCTAACTTGTCTATCTCTCAAATCAAGGCTGAAACTGATCTAAAACCACTTCCTTCACACCTCAAGTATGCATTCCTTTTCCATGATCCCTCCTACCCTGTCATTATCTCTGCTTCACTTTCTGAAACTGAGGAGTCTCAACTTGTTCAAGTGTTAGAGGAAAACAAAAATTCCTTAGGTTGGACCCTAGAGGATATTCTAGGAATCAACCTTGCCCTTTGTATGCATCACATCCATCTAGAGGAATCATCCAAACCAATTAGGTAACCTCAAAGAAGACTCAATCCACTCATACTTGAGGTAGTTAGGGAAGAGATTACCAAGCTTCTTCAAGCTGGTATTATCTACCCAATTTCTGATAGTGAATGGGTTAGTCCAATTCAAGTCGTTCCTAAGAAGGGCGGGATAACAGTTGTCACAAATGAACATGGAGAAGTAGTTACAACTCGAGTGAAAAACAAATGGTGTGTGTGCATCGATTATCGCAAATTGAATGCTGAAACACGAAAAGATCACTACCCACTTCCTTTCCTTGACCAAATGCTTGAGAGATTGGCCGGAAATTCACACTATTGCTTTCTTGATGGTTACACCGGCTACTTCCAAATTCCAATCGCACCTCAAGACCAAGAAAAGACCACATTCACTTGCCCCTTTGGAACCTATGCCTATAGGTGAATGCCTTTTGGCCTTTGTAATGCTCCTGCAACATTCCAGCGGTGTATGATGAGTATCTTTTCTGAATTCATTGAGAATTGCATGGAGGTCTTCATGGATGACTTTACCATTTATGGCGAGTCATTTGAATCTTGCTTACATTCACTCTCTTTGGTCCTTCAAAAGTGTGTCAAGTGCAACCTTGTGCTGAATTTTGAAAAATGTCACTTCATGGTTTCAAATGGGATTGTTCTAGGGCACATAATTTCTCAAGAGGGTATCCAAGTTGATCCAGCCAAAATTGAGGTGATCCAATCACTTCCTGAACCCAAATCAGTTCGAGACATTCGGTCCTTCCTTGGTCATGCCGGTTTCTATCGGCGATTCATTCAGAACTTCAGCAAGATTTCCCTCCCACTCACTCGTTTACTTCAAAATGATGTCACATTCAATTTTGATGAGGCTTGCAAGAGAGCCTTCATTGAACTCAAATCTTCTCTCACATCTGCTCCAATAATCCAACCCCCAGATTGGTCCTTACCATTTGAATTGATGTGTGATGCTTCTGATAGGGCCACTGGGGCTGTTCTTGGTCAAAGAAGAGAAAACATTCCTCATGTCATCTTTTATGCCTCAAAAACATTGGATGAAACTCAATCACACTACACTGTGACTGAAAAAGAACTTTTAGCTGTGGTTTTTGCCTTGGATAAATTCCGGCCCTATCTCTTAGGTGCCAAAATCATAATCTTCACGGACCACTCAGCATTAAAGTTCTTACTTAAGAAAAGTGATTCCAAACCAAGGCTAATAAGATGGATTTTAATGCTCCAAGAGTTTGACCTTGTGATAAAAGATAAACCTGGAAAAGAAAACCCTGTGGCTGACCACCTGAGTAGAATTTCTAATTCTTCTCATTCTGAAATAATTGATCCTGAATTTCCAACTAAACACCTCTCCTCTCTCACTCCAAAGTTACCATGGTATGCCCCAATTGTCAATTACTTGGTTTCCGGTGTTTTCCCTGAATATTTTTCAAAAGAACAAAAAGAAAAGATGAAAAGTGATTCAAAGCATTATTTTTGGGAAGATAATAAACTTTGGAAAACCGGGGCTGACATGGTAATTAGGAGATGTGTTGATGAAACTGAACAATCCTCCATCTTGGAATTCTGCCACTCAATGCCTAGAGGTGGCCACTTTGGACCACAAAGGACTTCTCGAAAGGTCCTAGATTCTGGATTCTTTTGGCCTTCACTCTTCAAGGACTCACACGAGTTCTGTCAATCATGTCCCACTTGCCAAAAGTTTGGCACAATTTCCAAAAGAAACGAAATGCCTCAAAAGCCATTAATCTTCTGTGAGCTTTTTGATGTTTGGGGCATCGATTTCATGGGACCATTTCCCCCTTCCAATGGATTATCCTACATTCTCCTTGCCGTTGACTATGTTTCTAGGTGGGTCGAGGCCAAACCCACTAGGAAAGATGATGCTCAAACTGTGAGTGAGTTCCTCAAAACCCATATCTTCCATCGATTCAGAACACCACGCGCTTTGATAAGTGACTTAGGAACTCATTTCTGTAATAGAACCATGGAGTCACTTTTGAAAAAGAATGGGGTTGTACATAAAACATCCACTGCATATCACCCTCAAACAAATGGAATGGCTGAACTTTCTAACAGAGAAGTGAAAAGAGTGCTTGAAAGAATTGTTAAGCCCACAAGAAAAGACTGGCCCGATAGACTTGGTGAAGCACTTTGGGCCTATCGAACAGCCTATAAGACACCCATTGGGATGTCTCCATTTAGGCTAGTTTTTGGTAAAGCCTGTCATTTACCAGTTGAAATCCAACATAATTCATTTTGGGCTGTCAAAACTTGTAATTTTGATTGTGAAAAATCTGGTGAAGAAAGATTGTTGCAGTTGACTGAATTGGAGGAGCTTCGACTCAATTCGTATGAGAACTCCATTCTCTACAAAGAAAAGGCAAATTCACTCCATGACAAGAACATTCTTCGAAAGGTATTTCATGAAGGTGAAAATGTGATGCTCTTCAATTCTCGATTTCGACTTCACCCAGGTAAGCTTAATTCTCGTTGGGAAGGTCCTTTTGTTATTACTAACGTTTACCCATTTGGTGCAGTGCAAGTCCAAGACCCTTCTTCAAAAAGAACATTCACGGTAAATGGACACCGGTTAAAGCATCACCGTGAGAGGTCTCACAATCCAGGAACCATGTCGACTTCCATCGAAACCCCATCCACTTCAATAGAACCACCACTGGATGGAGACCCGCCAAATCCAAACCAGGGGGCACCTTTTTCCCTTTAACTCTATCTCTCCTCAATCTCTCTTCCCTCTCTTCTTCTCTCTATTTCTTCTTCTTCCTCTCTCCTTCTCATTTTTTTTACAACATTCTTCCACAAACTTTTTTCTATTTTCTCTTTTGTGTGGATGTGTCATTAAAAATAAAAAATTTAAAAAAAATTAATTAAAAAAAATGAAAATTGAAAAAAAAGGGGTGTCCTAATTACTCATCATCCAATATTGAAATTCTGTCCAACCATTTTGGGGAGTCAAAAGGCTTGTTTTAAACTCAAATATATTGAATTTTTATCTCAAACTTGGGTAAACAATTTTGTGTCAATAACAAACATTTTGAATGAACAATTTTTGGTGGAAAATGATTCTCCCCTACCGTGAGGAATAACATTAGCCTTCATGCCAAGGTCATCTATGGCCATCTTTTTCATTGTGTGTCTTCACCACTGATTGTGAGTCTTGAGTTTGTGGACCTTCGAGCTGAATTTCCATCTTTTGTGTGCATTAATATGATAGAGGCATTTTCTAAGCCACATGAGAATCAGAATAGCCAAATAGCCTCCCGTTACCCTTACATTGATCCTACTTTTGAAAGCCCCTTTGAGCCTATGAAACCCTTTCTTTTGATAGCCACATTACAAGCCTAATACCTTGTCCCACCCAACATCTTCATGGATTTTCATTGTACAATTTATTGAAATTTAAGTGTGGGGGGAATAGACTTCATTTTTGGGCGTACTTTCATTGATTTCCAATGTGTCATCATATGATTGAGGGCAAGCTTCCATTCAAGTGTGGGGGAGAGGTTGTAATTCTGTGAGCTTTGGGGTGTATATGTGTAATTGTCATTTGTACAAAAGTCATTGAAAAGTGTTCAAAAAAATGAAAAAAAATTATATAAAAAAAAATGAAAAAAATAAAAAAAAAGGAATGGGTTGTGTCTTGGGTGGGTCAAAAATCATTCATCATCAACCTTTGATCGTGTTATAAATTAGATCCATGTGGAGATCAATCATGGGTTGGGAGATGACTGTGAGACTTGTTTCAAGCACAACTTTCAAAAAAAAAGAGCAAAAAAAGAAAAAAAAAAGAACACTTGAATCATCTTGTATTGTGCCATTATTGGAAGTCTTCCATGTTGTACATATTCCATCATCTCACCCTATTCCATTTTCTATCTCCCTCACTTTTCATTCATCACACATTCATGCCCTTGTAAATATGTGTTTTTATTTCCTTTCAAATCAAATTTCAAAAAAAATGTGCATTGATTTTTCCATATTGGTGTTTTTAACCCCTCTTTTCCTTTGGACATTATATACCTACCATCCCATAGCCACTGAAAAACCCCTTAAAATACCTCTTGATTCTTGTACACATTAGATTTGGGAATGTAAGCTGAGAGCTCTTACAAACTCTTGATTTTCACTTTTTGTTGGTGAATGAGTGAACCTCCTAAAATACATTTTTATCATCTTGAGAGGAGTAAGTTTTGAGTGCCAACATTTTCTAATTCGAACCTTGAACATGAAAAAATGAATTGTTTCTGATGCATTATTGTGAACCAAACTTGTTATGGAATTCAATATGGATGAGTGAAATAGTCTAAACCTCCCCTGATTGGAGAAAACAAAATTTTAATATTTTTTGGTGAGTGAAAATGATTTTGTCATGTTTTTATATTTGTTGCACATGAGGACACGCGCAAATATAAGTGTGGGGGAGTTGATGTTATTAATATTTTCATGACTTATTATATTCCCCCTTTACTTATTTTATATGAAATGTGCATAATTTGTGTGAAATATTAATGTTTTAATATTAAGTATAATATTTGAGCATTTTTAGAAGTAGTCAAATTGAGTCAGTTTAATGTTTTACTTATAAATATCACTATACTGATCCAAATTGTGTGGTTCTTGTTTTTTAGGATTCTCCTTTCAATATAAAACATTTCATTAGAAGGCACCATGATCCAATTCTTCCATTTGAAGGGTCATATGGTCCTCACAAACAAGACCAAAGAATCTGTGAAGAAACTGGACTATTCATGAAGATTGATTTACTGGGCTCAATCCAGAAGTTCAAAAACCTTAACTCTCCACCATAATTCGGGTGACACTACATGTCATCTTGGATAAAAATTTCATGTCCCAAATCCAAGTACAAGGGGCCCAAATAAATCTTTGAAGTCCAGCCCACCATTCTGGCCGAGAATGAAAATCAGTATAGTATGCATGACATATCTCCTTATGTAATCATCCAAGCGAGCTGAGATTTTTCAGTGTGAAAGAGGAGATATAGTTGGCCGACATTGTTGAAGAAACAATTCGTATTTGAAGGCATATTAATATTCAAAAACCCTTTCACATTATGGACTTCAAAAAGACTGGATTGAAATGGACAGTTTATGTTTTTTTAATCAACCGGCCATAACTTTTGATCCTTAAGTCCAAATGACTCCAAATTTTGAGATTAGTCGGCTAACATTATTGTCTACAACTTTTAAGAAGGAGATATATGAATATTCGGCTTTCTGAATATCTCAATTGGAGATGCAAGTGGAGGGACAGATTGGGAAAGCAAACAGTCCACTCCTTGGGCTATAAATACTCTCTCCTTCTCTCCTTGAGAGGGGTTGGCATTTCAGAAGAGAGGAGATCATATTGTCACGACCAAAGCTTTGCCAAAGGCTTGGTAGTACCTTCCATACTCAAGTTTACACTTGAGGGACCTTTCCTCCTCTCTTTCTTTTCACTTACTTTTGTGTTCTTCATTTTTGTAATTTTGTAAGTCCTTTATTTTGTAATTCTGTTTTAATGAAAGTTTCTTCTTCAATATCTCTTATTATCCTCCACCTTCTGTAGTATAATATTCATGATCTTAAAATAGTTTGAATCATTTTAAATTACAGTACCTTATCTTGCTTCCTCATTCAATCGAAATTCCATTTTTGATTCTCAAAATATTTCGTGTGTGTGTTCGGCACACTACTCTTATCTTGTCCCTTTCTTTTTCTTCTCTTTATAATTCATCACCATAAACATATATTACCAGATTAATAAACATCATAATGTCTGAGTAAATATCTCATTGGGGTGAGTTATAATTTAGGTATGTTAAGTGATTGAGAGCTTCTGCTCGATGAATATTCTTTGAATTAACATTGTGTATGTTGGACTTAACATGTCATGGATTAATGACTTGTTTTGTTTAACATGTGGTTTCCATGGATTATTGGAACCATAAATACACAACCATAAATAAGATCTGATTGATATTATAACCTTAAGTTAAGTTAAGTCTTGGTTTAAAGCCTTAACACTTAAGAATTCTAATCAACATCATCTTGTGTCATGGGTGTTAATTTAAATGCAATATAAAGCAAAGCTCAAGGATATCACAAGCTTAACTAACCTAATGATGAACTCACCCCAATCTTTATCAACTTGTTAAATTAAACATCATTCATTAAACATTTCAATTAATCTCTGCAAACAAACCCCCCCCCCAATCAAAATACAATCAACTAAAAACAATCGACTATTACGAAGTACCATCGCCGAGGATTCGACCCGAGTGCTGCTATACACATTAGCAGAGCACCGGAACTTTGACCGGTCGATAGGCGACAATTGGCCGTGCGTTTCAAATGGTGCCGTTGCCGGGGATGGTGCTTTAAGTAGTCATTAGTTTCTGGTTATTGTAAAAAAAACCCAAAAAAAAACAAAAGTTTAAAAAAAATTGAAAAAAAAACACAAAGAAAAACCCGTCTTCCTCGTAAAAATCATAAACTGAAAAAAAATACAAAGAAAAACCCGTCTTCCTCTTTCTTCCAAAATCTCTATGAATGCCCCGTAGCCTTCCAAACAATCCCTCGGATTTGTTTGACCCTGAAATTGAGCGAACACTTCGCCAACTTAGGAGGAACATAAGAGATACTCAAATAATTCAAGAACCAGTCCTCATCCAACCAGTTGAAATTGAAATGGCCAATCCTAGGGAACAAACCCTAAAAGAACTTGCTACCCCTGATATGAATTACCAACCTCTTGGAATTCAATATCCAAACATTGAAGCTGACTTCGAACTCAAATCGGGTTTGATTCATCTTCTCCCTCATTTTCACGGGCTAGCTGGTGAGGATCCACATCTTCACCTTAAAGAGTTCCAAGTAGTATGCTCTACCATGAAGCCTCAAGGGGTTTCTGAAGAACAAATCAAGCTTAGAGCTTTCCCCTTTTCCCTAGCGGATTCTGCCAAGTCTTGGCTCTACTACCTCCCACCCGGTTCCATAAACTCATGGGTTGACATGAAGAGACTTTTCCTTGAGAAGTTCTTTCCCGCTTCCCGAACAGCTTCTATCCGAAAGGAAATAAGCGGCATCCGTCAATTCCCTAATGAATCACTCCATGAGTATTGGGAGAGGTTCAAAAAGCTTGTGGAAACTTGTCCACACCATCAAATCCCTGACCAACTCCTGATCCAATACTTCTATGAGGGGTTATTGGCTATGGAGCGAACTCTCATTGATGCCGCAAGTGGCGGTGCTCTTGTTGACAAAACTCCTGCAGCTGCAAGAGATCTCATAAGTAACATGGCTGCAAACACGCAGCAATTACATACTCGAGCACATGCTCAAGTGAAACAAGCCCAAGAGAATCAATCCATAGAGCCCAACAAGATGACTGAGTGGATGAGTGAACTTACAGGTCTTGTGCGTCAACTAGCGGTGGCTACCAAAGCCCCAACCTCATCTTCTCCACAGTCACTATTCCCTGGACCTATCAAGAATTGTGGAATCTGCAACTCTCCATCTCATCCAACTGACACATGTCCACAACTTCAAGATGATCCACCTGATTCATCTAGTCCAATGGAGCTCAATGCGGCATATGCTCAGCGAAACTTCAACCCTCAACAATCAGGTCAGTTTGTTAGAAACTTCAACCAACCCCACTCTGAGCCCTTCTCTTCTACCTTTAACCCACCTCTGAGGTATGGTAATCCCATTTCTCATCCTCCGCAGTTCCCTCCTCAAAACCCAAACCAGTTTCAATACAGTCAAGGTGTTGGTAACTTCCAACAACCTTACCCTTTTGTCCCTCAACCCCAAAGGAACAATCCTCCTCCTGGATTCCACTATCCTAACGAGCCTTCCCAATTCCCCACCCAATACAATCGCTTTCCCAAGAACCAAAATCAAGGCCAACCCAATTTGGGACAAGCCTCTTCTTCTAAACAACCATGGGAAAGTGCTGTAGAGGATCTTGCTTCCTTCACCCGTTCTAGCCTCAAGAACATTGAAACCCAAATAGGTCAACTTGCATCCCACCTTAGCCAGCAACAACCATCCAATTCATCCCAACTCCCAGCTCAACCATTACCCAACCCTAAGGGTAATGTAAGTGCAATTTCACTTAGATCGGGAAAGCAAATTGCAATGCCCCATGCTGATTTCTCTACCTCCCCTTTCGATGTTGATCTAGAAAATGAAAAGAACAAAAATCTAGAAAAGGAACTTGAATCCACTCCTTCACCTCCTTCCATTCCTCTAAGGAACCCAATTCCTTTTCCTCAAGCCATCTCCAAGCCTAAGAAGTCCTTTGAACCTGATCCTGAAATGCTTGACATGTTTAGACGTGTTGAAGTGAACATCCCCCTCTTAGATGCCATCAAACAAATCCCTAAGTATGCCAAGTTTCTTAAGGAATTGTGCACCCATAAGAGGCAACTTAGGAACATTGAAAATGTTTCAACCCAACAGTCCATTCCCATGAAGTGCAAAGATCCAGGGACCTTCACGGTTCCATGTCAAATAGGGAGTTCCAACTTTGATGATGCACTCATAGACCTTGGAGCCTCAATAAATGTCATGCCCAAATCCATTTTCTCCAACCTTGGTCTAGGTCCCTTGCACCCAACGGGTGTTGTCATTCAATTAGCCAATCGAAGCACTACCAGTCCTGAGGGGATAATTGAGGATGTTCTTGTTCGGGTCAATGATCTTATCTTCCCAGCTGATTTCTCTGTCCTTGACATGGAAGGTGAGATGAATTCTTCTCGATCCCCCCTAATTCTAGGAAGACCATTCCTTATGACTGCGAGAACCAAGATTGATGTCCATTCAGGCATCTTATCCATGGAATTCGGTGACCAACTGGTCAAGTTCAACATTTTCCAAGCCATGCGATACCCATCTGAGGATCACTCTGCATTCTCAATCCATTCTTTTGAGGACACTTCTAAGATTCAACCGAACCCCAATCCACCATGTTCTTCATGTTATAATGATAAAGGATCTTGTGAAATCTGCACCATGATTAAAAAAGTCATAAATGGTGATGTTGATGTGGACCTCTCATTCATAGACTCCATCAATCTAGAGGAACTTGAAAACTCTCTTGAATCCCACATCAACTCTGATCTCTACTGCTCCACCTTGGACAGTGTTGAGGAAAATGATCCAAACCCATCTGGAATCCCTTATCATGCTCCTAACTTGTCTAGCTCTCAAATCAAGGCTGAAACTGATCTAAAACCACTTCCTTCACACCTCAAGTATGCATTCCTTTTCCATGATCCCTCCTACCCTGTCATTATCTCTGCTTCACTTTCTGAAACTGAGGAGTCTCAACTTGTTCAAGTGTTAGAGGAAAACAAAAATTCCTTAGGTTGGACCCTAGAGGATATTCCAGGAATCAACCCTGCCCTTTGTATACATCACATCCATCTAGAGGAATCATCCAAACCAATTAGGCAACCTCAATGAAGATTCAATCCACTCATACTTGAGGTAGTTAGGGAAGAGATTACCAAGCTTCTTCAAGCTGGTATTATCTACCCAATTTCTGATAGTGAATGGGTTAGTCCAATTCAAGTCGTTCCCAAGAAGGGCGGGATAACAGTTGTCACAAATGAACATGGAGAAGTAGTTACAACTCGAGTGAAAAACAAATGGCGTGTGTGCATCGATTATCGCAAATTGAATGCTGAAACACGAAAAGATCACTACCCACTTCCTTTCCTTGACCAAATGCTTGAGAGATTGGCCAGAAATTCACACTATTGCTTTCTTGATGGTTACACCGGCTACTTCCAAATTCCAATCGCACCTCAAGACCAAGAAAAGACCACATTCACTTGCCCCTTTGGAACCTATGCCTATAGGCGAATGCCTTTTGGCCTTTGTAATGCTCCTGCAACATTCCAGCGGTGTATGATGAGTATCTTTTCTGAATTCATTGAGAATTTCATGGAGGTATTCATGGATGACTTTACCATTTATGGTGAGTCATTTGAATCTTGCTTACATTCACTCTCTTTGGTCCTTCAAAAGTGTGTCAAGTGCAACCTTGTGCTGAATTTTGAAAAATGTCACTTCATGGTTTCAAATGGGATTGTTCTAGGGCACATAATTTCTCAAGAGGGTATCCAAGTTGATCCAGCCAAAATTGAGGTGATCCAATCACTTCCTGAACCCAAATCAGTTCGAGACATTCGGTCCTTCCTTGTTCATGCCGGTTTCTATCGGCGATTCATTCAGAACTTCAGCAAGATTTCCCTCCCACTCACTCGTTTACTTCAAAATGATGTCACATTCAATTTTGATGAGGCTTGAAAGAGAGCCTTCATTGAACTCAAATCTGCTCTCACATCTGCTCCAATAATCCAACCCCCAGATTGGTCCTTACCATTTGAATTGATGTGTGATGCTTCTGATAGGGCCATTGGGGATGTTCTTGGTCAAAGAAGAGAAAACATTCCTCATGTCATCTTTTATGCCTCAAAAACATTGGATGAAACTCAATCACACTACACTGTGACTGAAAAAGAACTTTTAGCTGTGGTTTTTTCCTTGGATAAATTCCGGCCCTATCTCTTAGGTGCCAAAATCATAATCTTCACGGACCACTCAGCATTAAAGTTCTTACTTAAGAAAAGTGATTCCAAACCAAGGCTAATAAGATGGATTTTAATGCTCCAAGAGTTTGACCTTGTGATAAAAGATAAACCTGGAAAAGAAAACCCTGTGGCTGACCACCTGAGTAGAATTTCTAATTCTTCTCATTCTGAAATAATTGATCCTGAATTTCCAACTGAACACCTCTCCTCTCTCACTCCAAAGTTACCATGGTATGCCCCAATTGTCAATTACTTGGTTTCCGGTGTTTTCCCTGAATATTTTTCAAAAGAACAAAAAGAAAAGATGAAAAGTGATTCAAAGCATTATTTTTGGGAAGATAATAAACTTTGGAAAACCGGGGCTGACATGGTAATTAGGAGATGTGTTGATGAAACTGAAAAATCCTCCATCTTGGAATTCTGCCACTCAATGCCTGGAGGTGGCCACTTTGGACCACAAAGGACTTCTCGAAAGGTCCTAGATTCTCGATTCTTTTGGCCTTCACTCTTCAAGGACTCACACGAGTTCTGTCAATCATGTCCCACTTGCCAAAAGTTTGGCACAATTTCCAAAAGAAACGAAATGCCTCAAAAGCCATTAATCTTCTGTGAGCTTTTCGATGTTTGGGGCATCGATTTCATGGGACCATTTACCCCTTCCAATGGATTATCCTACATTCTCCTTGCCGTTGACTATGTTTCTAGGTGGGTCGAGGCCAAACCCACTAGGAAAGATGATGCTCAAACTGTGAGTGAGTTCCTCAAAACCCATATCTTCCATCGATTCGGAACACCACGTGCTTTGATAAGTGACTTAGGAACTCATTTCTGTAATAGAACCATGGAGTCACTTTTGAAAAAGAATGGGGTTGTACATAAAACATCCACTGCATATCACCCTCAAACAAATGGAATGGATGAACTTTCTAACAGAGAAGTGAAAAGAGTGCTTGAAAGAATTGTTAAGCCCACAAGAAAAGACTGGCCCGATAGACTTGGTGAAGCACTTTGGGCCTATCGAACAGCCTATAAGACACCCATTGGGATGTCTCCATTTAGGCTAGTTTTTGGTAAAGCCTGTCATTTACCAGTTGAAATCCAACATAATTCATTTTGGGCTGTCAAAACTTGTAATTTTGATTGTGAAAAATCTGGTGAAGAAAGATTGTTGCAGTTGACTGAATTGGAGGAGCTTCGACTCGATTCGTATGAGAACTCCATTCTCTACAAAGAAAAGGCAAAGTCACTCCATGACAAGAACATTCTTCGAAAGGTATTTCATGAAGGTGAAAATGTAATGCTCTTCAATTCTCGATTTCGACTTCACCCAGGTAAGCTTAATTCTCGTTGGGAAGGTCCTTTTGTTATTACTAACGTTTACCCATTTAGTGCAGTGCAAGTCCAAGACCCTTCTTCAAAAAGAACATTCACGGTAAATGGACACCGGTTAAAGCATCACCATGAGAGGTCTCACAATCCAGGAACCACGTCGACTTCCATCGAAACCCCATCCACTTCAATAGAACCACCACTGTATGGAGACCCGCCAAATCCAAACCAGGGGGCACCTCTTTCCCTTTAACTCTATCTCTCCTCAATCTCTCTTCCCTCTCTTCTTCTCTCTATTTCTTCTTCGTCCTCTCTCCCTCTCATTTTTTTACAACATTCTTCCACAACCTTTTTTCTATTTTCTCTTTTGTGTGGATGTGTCATTAAAAATAAAAAATTTAAAAAAAATTAATTAAAAAAAATGAAAATTGAAAAAAAAGGGGTGTCATAATTACTCATCATCCAATATTGAAATTCTGTCCAACCATTTTGGGGAGTCAAAAGGCTTGTTTTAAACTCAAATATATTGAATTTTTATCTCAAACTTGGGTAAACAATTTTGTGTCAATAACAAACATTTTGAATGAACAATTTTTGGTGGAAAATGATTCTCCCCTACCGTGAGGAATAACATTAGCCTTCATGCCAAGGTCATCTATGGCCATCTTTTTCATTGTGTGTCTTCACCACTGATTGTGAGTCTTGAGTTTGTGGACCTTCGAGCTGAATTTCCATCTTTTGTGTGCATTAATATGATAGAGGCATTTTCTAAGCCACATGAGAATCAGAATAGCCAAATAGCCTCCCGTTACCCTTACATTGATCCTACTTTTGAAAGCCCCTTTGAGCCTATGAAACCCTTTCTTTTGATAGCCACATTACAAGCCTAATACCTTGTCCCACCCAACATCTTCATGGATTTTCATTGTACAATTTATTGAAATTTAAGTGTGGGGGGAATAGACTTCATTTTTGGGCGTACTTTCATTGATTTCCAATGTGTCATCATATGCTTGAGGGCAATCTTCCATTCAAGTGTGGGGGAGAGGTTGTAATTCTGTGAGATTTGGGGTTTATATGTGTAATTGTCATTTGTACAAAAGTCATTGAAAAGTGTTCAAAAAAAAATGAAAAAAAATTATATAAAAAAAAATGAAAAAAATAAAAAAAAAAGGAATGGGTTGTGTCTTGGGTGGGTCAAAAATCATTCATCATCAACATTTGATCGTGTTATAAATTAGTTCCATGTGGAGATCAAGCATGGGTTGGGAGATGACTGTGAGACTTGTTTCAAGCACAACTTTCAAAAAAAAGAGCAAAAAAAGAAAAAAAAAAGAACACTTGAATCATCTTGTATTGTGCCGTTATTGGAAGTCTTCCATGTTGTACATATTCCATCATCTCACCCTATTCCATTTTCTATCTCCCTCACTTTTCATTCATCACACATTCATGCCCTTGTAAATATGTGTTTCTATTTCCTTTCAAATCAAATTTCAAAAAAAATGTGCATTGATTTTTCCATATTGGTGTTTTTAACCCCTCTTTTCCTTTGGACATTATATACCTACCGTCCCATAGCCACTGAAAAACCCCTTAAAATACCTCTTGATTCTTGTACACATTAGATTTGGGAATGGAAGCTGAGAGCTCTTACAAACTCTTGATTTTCACTTTTTGTTGGTGAATGAGTGAACCTCCTAAAATACATTTTTATCATCTTGAGAGGAGTAAGTTTTGAGTGCCTACATTTTCTAATTCGAACCTTGAACATGAAAAAATGAATTGTTTCTGATGCATTATTGTGAACCAAACTTGTGATGGAATTCAATATGGATGAGTGAAATAGTCTAAACCTCCCCTGATTGGAGAAAACAAAATTTTAATATTTGTTGGTGAGTGAAAATGATTTTGTCATGTTTTTATATTTGTTGCACATGAGGACACGCGCAAATCTAAGTGTGGGGGAGTTGATGTTATTAATATTTTCATGACTTATTATATTCCCCCTTTACTTATTTTATATGAAATGTGCATAATTTGTGTGAAATATTAATGTTTTAATATTAAGTATAATATTTGAGCATTTTTAGAAGTAGTCAAATTGAGTCAGTTTAATGTTTTACTTATAACTATCACTATACTGATTCAAATTGTTTGGTTCTTGTTTTTTAGGATTCTCCTTTCAATATAAAACATTTCATTAGAAGGCCCCATGATCCAATTCTGCCATTTGAAGGGTCATATGGTTCTCACAAACAAGACCAAAGAATCTGTGAAGAAACTGGACTATTCATGAAGATTGATTTACTGGGCTCAATCCAGAAGTTCAAAAACCTTAAATCTCCACCATAATTCGGGTGACACTACATGTCATCTTGGATAAAAATTGAATGGCCCAAATCCAAGTACAAGGGGCCCAAATAAATCTTTGAAGTCCAGCCCACCATTCTGTCCGAGAATGAAAATCAGTATAGTATGCATGACATATCTCCTGATGTAATCATCCAAGAGAGCTTATATTTTTCAGTGTGAAAGAGGAGATATAGGTGGCCGACTTTGTTGAAGAAACAATTCGGATTTGAAGGCATCTTCATATTCAAAAACCCTTTCACATTATAGACTTCAAAAAGACTGGATTGAAATGGACAGTTTAAGTTTGTTTAATCAACCGGCCATAACTTTTGATCCTTAAGTCCAAATGACTCCAACTTTTGAGAGTAGTCGGCCAACATTATTTTGTACAACTTTGAAGAAGGAGATATTTGAAGATTCGGCTTTCTGAATAGCTCAATTGGCGATGCAAGTGGAGGGACAGATTGGGAAAGCAAACAGTCCACTCCTTGGGCTATAAATACTCTCTCCTTCTCTCCTTGAGAGGGGTTGGCATTTCAGAAGAGAGGAGATCATATTGGCACGACCAAATCTTTGCCAAAGGCTTGGGAGGACCTTCCATACTCAAGTTTACACTTGAGGGACCTTTCCTCCTCTCTTTCTTTTCACTTACTTTTGTGTTCTTCATTTTTGTAATTTTGTAAGTCCTTTATTTTGTAATTCTGTTTTAATGAAAGTTTCTTCTTCAATATCTCTTATTATCCTCCACCTTCTGTAGTATAATATTCATGGTCTTAAAATAGTTTGAATCATTTTAAATTACAGTACCTTATCTTGCTTCCTCATTCAACCGAAATTCCATTTTTGATTCTCAAAATATTTCGTGTGTGTGTTCGGCACACTACTCTTATCTTGTCCCTTTCTTTTTCTTCTCTTTGTAATTCATCACCATAAACATATATTACCAGATTAATAAACATCATAATGGCTGAGTAAATCTCTCATTGGGGTGAGTTATAATTTAGGTATGTTAAGTGATTGAGAGCTTCTGCTCGATGAATATTCTTTGAATTAACATTGTGTATGTTGGACTTAACATGTCATGGATTAATGACTTGTTTTGTTTAACATGTGGTTTCCATGGATTATTGGAACCATAAATACACAACCATAAATAAGATCTGATTGAGATTATAACCTTAAGTTAAGTTAAGTCTTGGTTTAAAGCCTTAACACTTAATAATTCTAATCAACATCATCTTGTGTCATGGGTGTTAATTTAAATGCAATATAAAGCAAAGCTCAAGGATATCACAAGCTTAACTAACCTAATGATGAAATCACCCCAATCTTTATCAACTTGTTAAATTAAACATCATTCATTAAACATTTCAATTAAGCTCTGCAAACAAACCCCCCCAATCAAAATACAATTAACTAAAAACAATCGACTATTACGAAGTACCATCGCCGAGGATTCGACCCGAGTGCTGTTATACACATTAGCAGAGCACCGGAACTTTGACCGGTCGATAGGCGACAATCAGCCGTGCGTTTCAGCGTAATAAACAATGGTTGAGGTCCATTAATTGAGTTTCTTATGTGCTTTCTTCCCCCTTTTCTCTCCACGTGTTCTTCATTCTTCTCAAGGTTATGAATGAAGGATCGTTGTGCATCTGATTCATGGAGCAATGATCTAAAATTGTGAATCTAGAATCATGAAGACCCAGTGGAGGTGTGACAATAATGGAAACAAAAGGATCAATATATTTTAGGAGATATCATTCTTTGATCATTCTTCGAGAAGATGATCAGATTCACTTTTTGGAGTCGATCAAAGGCCAGAAACCTACTGAAGTGGTGTTGTGAAGGCAAGGTGACCATGGATCTTCAGTTTCGAGGTGAACGGATCATCAGATCAAACACTGGAGGTTTGGATGAGGTGTGTGGAGGAAGAACATCAATTCTGGAAAATTGTGAATAACACAGCCTATATCCGTGATACATAGCATGTGGGACCGGTTCAGCGGCGGCTAGGGTTTCAGTCAACATAGAGGTTGAACACGGTGTTTGACGCCTGTCACATGACGTGTGGGGCCTTACCCAAGACTTAATGTGTATCTCATAGGATACACGGACATGGGATGGAGTACACGGCATGTACTCCACCACACATCCAGACACCGACCAGTTACACGGGCCACCCCATGTACTGGTACATGGGTTGACACCGTGTACCGGCATGTGGATGAGGTACACGGGTGTACCCCAGATGGATGGACATGGCGTGTAAGCCTTTCTACACACCATGTATACCTTTTCGACACGACATGTTCTTCTAACACGGGTCATTGTACACGGGCAATACTCGGGGTCAAGGGACATGACGTGTGCCCCTTCTATACACTGTGTAATCTCTTCTACATGGATTGATATATTTTTACACTATATCTTGGACAATTTTAATTTGGGTTGGTTCCCCGTTGCTCATTCCCTTAAAGGTCAGTGGTGTCATTTCCTATCTACAAGAGTATGACCCCCTTCATCATGAATTTCTGGATAGAGTTGGGAGTCCCCTCCGAGAGGCCTGAAGCAGGATCCTTTATCCATTCTTGGCCTTAGGTAGAGTTAGGTTATCGACATTACCAATCCTATCATACATTGATCATCTACTTAGCAGGAAAATCCAAATGATTCATGGTATATGCCAAGACCCTGGTAGTGATCCTCATCCGTGTATCATGATCTTCCTCACTCACGTAATTAGTTATCCCAGAACAGGTATATCATTTTCCTTCTTTAGATCTATCAATGTATCTCTCTCTCATGATGGTTCCTGACGAACAGTACTTATTATATGGACGTCATCGGTGCTATCAGACTCAGGAGTTGGTTCTCCCAGATGATTGCTTCGTAGAATCTTTGGACTGAATCCCTGGCATGGGTATGCAATCATTGTGACTTACCTCTAGACTATGGGTCTGGGTTTGATTATATCTGGATATGTTCTTGTAATATATATTGTAGACATATACTGTGTAGATATGAATGTGCCTTTACTTTGTGTATTTCTTTGTAGTTTTTGGGGTGTCCTACTAAGTATTGTTATATCGCCCCTGCACGGGCTTTGCCCACACCTGTTGTGTCTTGTGTAGATGAGAGAATTTTTTACGGAGTTCGGGATGGACTAGGACCAGACAGAGCTTTGTGAGTTACAGAGAGGCCGAGGTGTTCCTATGGATTCAAGTAGCAGTCTCAGTACCTATCTTGTTTACTGGTTGGACTTAGTAGTTGGCAAACTCTTTCTTTTGGTGGGCTTGTATTCTGGCCCAGTTTACTTTACTACACTTTTCTTTCATGTTGTACTCTGTTGGTTGGGTTTAGTTGTATGCATGAATTTTTTTACTTTTTGGATTTTACATTTCATCATTTGTGGGCTTGGAGATGTGTGTGTGTGTGTGTATGTACTTAGGAAATGCCTCTCATTTGAGTGATATGCTTACTCAGTGCTAGTCACCAACCCCTGGCCTATTGGAGTCAGGCTTGGGGAGTCACGACATGGGCCCCATTGGGAAGGGTCGTGACAAAGTAGTTTCTTATGGATCACATCATCTTGGGCCACAAGAGAAGAATTACCCTACCCATGACCTTGAACTTCCAGTTTTGATGCATGTGATTAGGAGTTGGCAGCACTACCTTTTCATAGAAAGGTTCATTGTGTATTCAAACCACAAAATCTTGAGTTATATCTTCTCTCAAAAATATTTGGATCCCTACCAGAGGCATTGTGTGGAGTACTTGCAATATTTCAACTTTGACATCACTTATACCCCAGAGAAAGGTAATGTCATTTTTGATGCATTGAGTAGAAAACTTCCAACCCATGCAATGAAAGAATCTTTAGAAGAGTAGAATTTTATGGATCTCTTTTCACAGTTACATATTGGAGTTCAGGAGAAAGGATCTGAAGTTTCTTTATCCATCATTCAGTTGACACCCGCTCTTTTCGAGATGATTCTTAAGGATCAAGAGCTTGATGGTGAATTTCATAGCATTAGAGACTCTCTATGGTGGGGAGATATTTTCCCGGTGGTTATTCTCCAAAGAGGGTGTTCTATGTTATCGAAATCACTTTGTTATGCTGTTAGTGGGAAGGAAGGTTGTAATGGGGGATTGTCATAATTCCCAGTGGTCTATGCACCCAGAACCCACAAAGATTTTTTATGACATGCAACAGTAATTTTCGTGGTCAGTCATGAGATGGGGCATTGCTGAGTTTTTCTCTCGTTGTTATACATGCCAGCAAGTTAAGGTTGAGCACCATAAACCTTCAGGTTTACTTCATCCACTTCCAATCCCTATTTGGAAGTAGGATGAGATCTCTATGTACTTTATGGTTGGGTTTCCACATACCCAGATAAAGAAGAATGTGATGTGGGTTGTGATCAACAAGCTTACCAAGTCGGCTCACTTTATACCCATTTAAGATACATCCAAAGTTGATGAGTTGGGAATCTCTACGTGAAAGAGATTGTTCATTTTCACGGAGTTCCATCTGTTATAGTCTCTAATAGGGATCCTCAGTTCACTTCTCGCTTTTTTAGAGGCCTTTAGGAGGCACTGGGATCTCAGGTCCATTTGAGAACAGCATACCATCCATAATCAGATGGCTAGACAAAGAGAGCTATACAGATAGATTCTTGAGAATATTCTTTGTGCTTGTGTTCTCGGCATCAATGGGGCTTGGGATGATCACTTGGGGATAGTTGAGTTTTCCTATAACAATAGTTACTAGTTCATGATCTGAATGAAACCTTTTGAGGCCTTGTATGGATGGCCTTGTAAATATCCATTGTTTTGGTCAGAGGTTGGTAAAATTTCCTTGGTTGGACCAATTTTGGTGCAAGAGATGATAGAAAATATTCAATTAATTCATCAAAGAATGTTGACATCACAAAGCTGATATAAGTCTTATGCTGATCATTATCATAGACCTTTGGAGTTCTCAATTGGTTACTAGGTTTTCTTGAAAGTTTCACCTTGGTTGGGTCATCGACGGATTGGGAGGGAAGGGAAACTTTCTCCTCATTTTGTGGGACCTTTCGAGGTTGTTGAACAAGTGGGGAAAGTTGAATACCATTTTACACTTCCACCATAGCTAATGTCAATACATAACATGTTCCATGTATCGAAGTTGAGAAAGTTTTTATCTGATCCATTTCATGTTTTGAGTTGGAGTGATCTTGATATTTAACCTGGTCTATCTCTGACTGAGCGGCTAGTCAGGATAGTTGATTCTGAGCCCAAGGTACTTCATGGGAGGATGATACCTTTGGTTCGTGTGCTATGGAAGCATAGTTATGATAGTCATGAGACATGGGAATGCGAGGCATTGATGAGAGAGCGGTGGCCTCATCTTTTTGGCATGGAATCTTCTCCATAGGATTTCTGGGGATAGAAAGTTTTTATGGTGGGGAGGTTGTAACATCCTGTTACCAATCTGATAGGTACATCTTTAACCTTGTCATGGTTTCTCCTTTTCATTGACTGGGTAGGGTTGAGAATGATGGGGAGGATACTTATAATGGTAAAATCTGATATTTTTTGGTTTCTCAGCTTTAACCGACCTTTTTTGCAGTCTACTGGAGGGTTACACATTGTGTAACTAGGTTACATGTCGTGTGATGTTTTTAGAATGCAAGTCATGAAAGGCTTCACACTATGAAGGATACACATCGTGAAGTGCCTTTACACATCATGAATGATTTACATATCAATTTTTAACTTGGATCGTCTATTTTTAATTTGAGGTGATTTATTTTTTGGTGGTTATGGATTTTTAATGGTTTCATGGCGTGTATTGGTATTACATGTCGTGTAATACCCTAACTGTAGTTTTTAAATAGACTATTTGGATGAGTTTCTCTTTTCCCATACACTCTAGTTTCATCTCCCTCAACCTAAGGCCTTCCCCATGCGATCTTGAAGTTCTCCAACCCTTATGAACCCTCTCGTTTGGCATTCGACCATCCTTGTGCTTGCGGTGTGATTTTCGAGTAAGCGTTCTCCTGCGTTCTTTGTGTTTCTCTTTTTCTCCTCCTTCGGAATTTCAATAGATCATCCTGAAATTGATGGATCTATGTCCTGTTGTGTTAGATCTTTCCTTTAGGTTTTTCTTCAAGGTCTTTTACACCTTCTTCCTCATTGATGGGTGTTATTGCGAGTTTTGTTTTTTGAGAAAAAGGTAGGCAGTTCTGTCCCAATTATCCAAATTGATTGATCTTGTGTTGCTTGATTTATTTCAAAAGTTTATTTAAATTCAATTGCTCAAACTTTCTTTCAACTAATTTATTAAAAACCCAATTCCAATGAATTGGGAGGTTCAGAAATGTTTTTGGCATGAAAAATGGTAAAAAAACCCAATTTCATTGAATTAGGGTGTGTTTATGGAAATTGGTTAATTTAAATTATGGATTTGATGAAAATGATTTCAATTAAATTGTTGAATTTAATTGTGGAAATGAATTATGGAATGAATGGAATTGGTTTTGAATGGATTTCAAACTTTTAAAAATGGATTACAAAGTTTTGATAAAAACCCAGTGGTTCTATCTTATGAAAAAGGCATGTTTTTTATTAAAATCCATTTTGGTTTTAAATGGAAAATTGGCATGGAAATGGAAGAATGGGATTTAATTGTATTTTAAATAGTCTTAAAATAAATTATCAATCATTGATTGTGTGAGATCACATGCAAGACTTAGGTAGTTGGTGAGTTATTTGGACACACTCTATGATATTACAACATTCTAAATCATACATGTAGTGGGTCACATCCCCAATGGGATGGTGACGAGTTTCCTTTGTCTAGTGTTAGGGGGATGTGTGTATACACATATTGTTGAGATCACTTAGAGAGTGTAGAGTCCTATAGCCATAAATACTATCATACCTATTTGGTAGATTACTATGTTGCTCACTTGTTTTATATTTGAGATATAAATGTATGTCAATGTTGTTTAAACCGCTTTACATGCCTTATGAATTTACATAAACTATTTTATGTAACTATTTTATTTAAGCCATTATTTTAGAAATATTTCATCACTTGTAAATCCTTTTCTTAAAGTGTTTTTCTATCGTTTGAACTATATGGCATGATTTAATTTAAATATGATTTAAAATTCAAAACCTATTTATTTTAAAATTGAAATAATTCTTTTGGTTAATCTATTGTTGGTAGTTGTTATGGAATTTTTGGTGAGACCTTACTGTGATTTTTAGCTCACACCCTACTTGTGTCTTCGGGTGTTTGTAGATTACCTTCTTCCAAGTTCGAGCAAGGGGAAAGGATCACTTGGAGGTGGATCCAACTGTTGAACCTTGGACTTGGTGAGTTGTTTCCTTAGGGACTTGGGTTGTTTTCTTATTTTTTTTACTTAGGTTGTAGTACTTTGGGCTTTTATTCCTTATTGTATTCTGGTACTTTTCTCCCAGTGGAGTTTCTTTATTATGCATATTGTCTTGTCACTAGTGCAGAAAACGTTTTTTACGTCACCATTTTTTACGTCGGTTATATAAAACCGACGTCATAATATGTAAAACGAGGTTTTTTACGTCGGTTATTTCTTAACCGACGTAAAAACCTGTATTCGGTACACCTTTAACGTCAGTTATTTTTATAACCAACGTTATTAATCGCGCGGCTTCGTTTTTTACGTCGGTTATTTTTATAACCGACGTAAAAAACGCGGTTTTCGAAGGCCTTTTTACGTCGGTTATTGAATAACCGACGTAACAAACGCGGTTTTTGAAGGCTTTTTTACGTCGGTTATAAAATAACCGACGTAAAAAAAGAATCCGCAGATGTTTTTGACGTCGGTTATTCCATAACCGACGTAAAAAAACGCGGATTTTGAGCCCTTTATAACGTCGGTTATAAAATAACCGACATAAAAAATGAATCGGAGGAAGGTTTTTACGTCGGTTATTGAAATAACCGATGTTATAAATGTTTTTAAAACAATTATCACGTCGGTTATTGAATAACCGACGTGATAACTCATTTAAAAATTTACCCAGACCCGTGGATTGTCATTCGTGAGTTTACCTTCGACAGTCGTGACTCGTCTCTCTCGCGCGTAAACCCGAATCGGCTCGTCCATTTCGTTGGTTTAGATTCGTTTTGTGATCATCGTTTCTCATATTTAATCTCCTCGGATCAATCATCTAAACTCGCAGCACTCAGGTAATCCTCCCACTCGTTCGTTTTTTTTCGCGGATAGTATATATATATGTGTTGTGATTTTTTTGTTGAAACTAGCTAAGATTCTTCGATTGCGAACCCTTTTAACTCGTTTTGGCACCATAATCTTATTTATCATCCCTAGATCTATTTGTTCGACTTGCAATATTGAGTAATTTTATGATTTCACTAATTTTTCATCGTTTTCTATAAATCCCCGAGAGGGTTGGGGCGTGTCCATTTGGATGGGTTGCCCTTTTACAGTTGTTACTACTTTATTCACACACAACCATGGAATAGGTGCATGGATTTGGGGTCGAGGGGTGTCCAGGGGGGTTTACAAGGGGGTGGGTGGGTGTGGGGGGCTGTCCAAGGGTGTGGGTGGGTGTTGGGGGGTGTCCAGGGGGGTGTCCAAGCAGGTCGGGGGTGGGGGGTTGTGTCCAGGAGGGGTGGGGGTGCTTTCTAGAGGGGTCGGGGGCTGTCCAGAGGGGTCGGGGGGTGTCCAGGGTGGTGTCCAAGGGGATGGGTGGGTGTGGGGGCTGTCCAAGGGGGTGGCGGCCTGTCCAGAGGGGTTGGTGGGGTGTCCAGGGGGGTGTCCAAGGGGGTGGATGGGTGTGGGGGGCTGTCCAAGTGGGTGGCGGCCTCTCCAGAGGGTATTTGGGGTTGTCCGGGTGGGTGGGGGGCTGTCCAGAGGGTTGGGGGATGTCCAGGGGGGTGTCCAAGGGGGTAGGGGGTGGGGGGTGGTGTCCAGGAGGGGCGGGGGGCTGTCCAGAGGGGTCGGGGGGTGTCCAGGGGGGTTTACAAGGGGGTGGGTGGGTGTGGGGGGCTGTCCAAGGGTGTGGGTGGGTGTTGGGGGGTGTCTAGGGGGGTGTCCAAGGGGGTAGGGGGTGGGTGGTGGTGTTTAGGAGGGGTGGGGGGGCTGTCCAGAGGGTTGGGGGGTGTCCAGGGGGGTGTCCAAGCAGGTCGGGGGTGGGGGTGCTTTATAGAGGGGTCGGGGGCTGTCCAGAGGGGTCGGGGGGTGTCCAGGGTGGTGTCCAAGGGGATGGGTGGGTGTGGGGGGCTGTCCAAGGGGGGTGGCGGCCTGTCCAGAGGGGTCGGTGGGGTGTCCAGGGGGGTGTCCAAGGGGGTGGATGGGTGTGGGGGGCTGTCCAAGTGGGTGGCGGCCTCTCCAGAGGGTATTTGGGGTTGTCCGGGTGGGGGGGCTGTCCAGAGGGTTGGGGGATGTCCAGGGGGGTGTCCAAGGGGGTAGGGGGTGGGGGTGGTGTCCAGGAGGGGCGGGGGGCTGTCCAGAGGGATCGGGGGGTGTCCAGGGGGTTTACAAGGGGGTGGGTGGGTGTGGGGGGATGTCCAAGGGTGTGGGTGGGTGTTGGGGGGTGTCCAGGGGGGTGTCCAAGGGGGTAGGGGGTGGGTGGTGGTGTTTAGGAGGGGTGGGGGGGCTGTCCAGAGGGTTGGGGGGTGTCCAGGGGGGTGTCCAAGCAGGTCGGGGGTGGGGGGTTGTGTCCAGGAGGGGTGGGGGTGCTTTCTAGAGGGGTCGGGGGCTGTCCAGAGGGGTCGGGGGGTGTCTAGGGTGGTGTCCAAGGGGATGGGTGGGTGTGGGGGGCTGTCCAAGGGGGTGGCGGCCTGTCCAGAGGGGTCGGTGGGGTGTCCAGGGGGTGTCCAAGGGGGTGGATGGGTGTGGGGGGCTGTCCAAGGGGGTGGATGGGTGTGGGGGGCTGTCCAAGTGGGTGGCGGCCTCTCCAGAGGGTATTTGGGGTTGTCCGGGTGGGGGGGGGGGCTGCCCAGAGGGTTGGGGGATGTCCAGGGGGGTGTCCAAGGGGGTAGGGGGTGGGGGTGGTGTCCAGGAGGGGTGGGGGGCTGTCCAGAGGGGTCGGGGGCTGTCCAGAGGGTTGGGGGGTGTCCAGGGGGGTGTCCAAGCAGGTCGGGGGTGGGGGGTTGTGTCCAGAAGGGGTGGGGGTGCTTTCTAGAGGGGTCGGGGGCTGTCCAGAGGGGTCGGGGGGTGTCCAGGGTGGTGTCCAAGGGGATGGGTGGGTGTGGGGGGCTGTCCAAGGGGGGTGGCGGCCTGTCCAGAGGGGTCGGTGGGGTGTCCAGGGGGGTGTCCAAGGGGGTGGATGGGTGTGGGGGGCTGTCCAAGGGGGTGGATGGGTGTGGGGGGCTGTCCAAGTGGGTGGCGGCCTCTCTAGAGGGTATTTGGGGTTGTCCGGGTGGGTGGGGGGGCTGCCCAGAGGGTTGGGGGATGTCCAGGGGGGTGTCCAAGGGGGTAGGGGGGTGGGGGTGGTGTCCAGGAGGGGTGGGGGGCTGTCCAGAGGGGTCGGGGGGTGTCCAGGGGGGTTTACAAGGGGGTGGGTGGGTGTGGGGGGCTGTCCAAGGGTGTGGGTGGGCGTTGGGGGTGTCCAGGGGGGTGTCCAAGGGGGTAGGGGGTGGGGGTGGTGTTTAGGAGGGGTGGGGGGGGCTGTCCAGAGGGTTGGGGGGTGTCCAGGGGGGTGTCCAAGCAGGTCGGGGGTGGGGGGTTGTGTCCAGGAGGGGTGGGGGCTGTCCAGAGGGGTCGGGGGGTGTCCAGGGGGGTTTACACATCGATTTGTTTTATATTTCAAAATTGTTTACATTCAAATTATGATTTTTTTCATATAAACATATATTTGTCTTATCTAAAAAATATATATATTTTTGCTATTTGTTATAGGTAATAATGAGTCGAAGTTGGATTACGGCACATCGAATGAGCAATGAATATGAGGAAGGTGTTGATGCCTTTTTGGAATTTTCTAAACGAAATGTTCCAAGTAGTGACATTTTTTTCTGTCCATGCCTGAAATGTCTGAATATGAAGAAGTTGAAAAGTAGAGAGATAAAAGATCATCTGATTTGTCATGGTTTCAATCCGAGTTACAACCCTTGGATTTGGCATGGCGAAACTGGACAGAATGTCACTGATGATAATGAATCGCAAGATGGTAACTCCGATGGAATTGAAGAAATGATTCGCGATATTGTAGCAGAACAAATTGAGATAGAACCGACAGTTGCACGTCTATATGGTGATGCCGAAAAACCATTATATCCTGGTTGTACAGATTTTACGGTTTTGTCGGCGGTGTTAAGATTGATTAACCTGAAGGCGAAACATGGATGGAGTGACAGAAGTTTTACAGAGCTGCTACAATTGATGAAAGACATTCTTCCAAAAGATAACGATCTTCCAGATTCACATTATAAGGCCAAAAAAATATTATGCCCGATGGGATTGGGATACAGGAAAATACATGCCTGTCCGAATGACTGCATTATATATAGGAAGGAATATGAATTTCTGAAAGAGTTTCCTAAATGTGGGACATCACGGTATAAGGTGAAAGAAAAATCACAAGCTGATGTAGAGATTACAAAGCTCCCTTCAAAGGTATTTTGGTATCTTTCTATAATTCCTCGTTTCAAACGTTTATTTGCTAATTCACATGATGCAAAAAGGTTAAGATGGCATGCTGGTGAGCGGGTATGTGATGGAAAAATACGTCATCCAGCTGATTGTCCACAATGGAAGAAAATTGATGCCCAGTACCCTACATTTGGAAATGAAATTAGAAATCCGAGACTAGGCTTGTGCACAGATGGAATGAATCCATACCGAACCCTCAGTAGCACACATAGTTCATGGCCTGTTTTATTGGTAATTTACAACCTCTCTCCTGAAGTTTGTATGAAGCGCAAATATGTCATGTTGAGTATCATGATCTCTGGTCCAAAGCAACCCGGCAATGATATTGATGTATACTTGTCACCGCTGATTGATGATTTGAAACTGTTATGGGCTGATGGTATTAGGGTGTATGATTCTTATAAAATGGAATATTTTCAACTGCATGCAATGCTTCTATTCACTATAAATGACTTCCCAGCATATGGAAATTTGTCTGGATACAGTGTTAAAGGGCATAAAGCATGTCCAATTTGCGAACAACAGACGTCATATTGTCAATTGCATCATGGGAGGAAAACAGTGTACATGGGTCATCGAAAGTTTTTGCCTATGGATCACCCTTATAGAAGACTAAAAAAGGCATTCAATGGCTCACAAGAATTTGATACTGCTCCTCAACCTTTATCCCTAGAATTGTATTTTGAGAGGGTGAAAAACCTTGATGTGACATTGGGAAAGACACAGAAATCTGGTAATGATAGACATATTTGGAAGAAAAGGTCAATATTTTTTGAGATACCATATTGGAGGTATCATGAAGTCAAACATAATATTGATGTCATGCACGTGGAGAAGAATATCTGTGATTCTTTGATCGGAACATTGCTAGATATTAAAGGAAAGACAAAAGATGGGTTGAATGCAAGGTTAGACCTACTGTCAATGGGAATATGTTTGGAGTTAGCTCCCACTCCTAAAGGAAGACGAACATTTCTTCCCCCGGCTTGTCATACATTATCGAAGAGGGAGAAAAGTAGCTTCTGTCAGTGTCTTCATGATATCAAAGTGCCTCAAGGTTATTCTTCAAATGTAAAAAATTTTGTCTCATTGAAAGACTTGAAGTTGATAGGTATGAAATCACATGATTGTCATGTCATGATGCAACAAATTCTACCAGTTGCACTGCGTGGAATATTGCCCATCCGTGTCAGAAAGACTATAATGAGGTTGTGTTATTTTTTCAATTCAATTTGCAACAAGGCGATTGATGTGAATGCTTTGAACATTTTGGAAAAGGATGCAATTTTTATACTTTGTCATTTGGAAATGTATTTTCCTCCAACTTTTTTTGATATGATGGTGCATTTAATGATTCATCTGGTTCGAGAAATAAGGCTTTGTGGACCTGTATATCTTCGTTGGATGTATCCTTTTGAAAGGTATATGAAAATATTAAAGGGATATGTTAAAAATCCATATCGACCTGAAGCCTCCATTATTGAAAAGTATATTTCTGAGGAGGTAGCAGAGTTTTGTACGAGCTACTTGGCTACGGCGCAACACATAGGTTTGCCTCCATCTCGCCATGAACGGGTTAATAATGAGGGAAAGGGGATTCGTGGCTTGAAAGTCAAATCACTGTCAGCTGAACATATGAAGAAGTTAGAATCATACATCTTGAATAACATAGCTGATGTTCAACCGTATATCACATTGCATATTAATGAGTTGAAACAATGTCATCCAAAGAAGAAAGAAATGTGGATTTTGAATGAGCACAACAAAACTTTTTTTCCATAGTTTAAAAAGACCTTGCTTGGTAGATCAGATGTATCAGAGACATTAAAATGGATAGTGGGTGGTCCATCTTTAAATGTGATAACATGGTCTGCTTATGACATTAATGGCTATACATTTCATACGAAAGCTCAGGACAACAGAAGTGAAGTTCAGAATAGTGGTGTATTGGTGTTTGCAGAAGCAATGCATTTTTCGAGTGCTAAGGACAGAAACCCAATTTCGGCATCAAGTGCATATTATGGAGTGATTGAAGACATATGGGAGGCTGATTACTTTAAAATTAAAGTTCCCGTTTTTAACTGTAAATGGTTTATCGGTAACAACAGTGTCAGACACGATGAATTTGGAATGACACTTGTTAATCTGAATAGATTGGAAGACACAACTGATTCTTTTATAATGGCAACACATGCCAAACAAATTTTCTATGTAGTAGATCAATCAGATATGCAGTGGGTTGTTGTTTTACAAGGGAAAAACCAATATGTTGGTGAGGATGAATTTGATGAAGATGCTGATTTATGTGAGATCCCTACTTCCATGGAAAGATTAACAGAACATAATGATGAGTATGTTGAAGACATGGTTTGTGCCATAAGGAACGATCACGACGAAGGAATTTGGGAAAACAATCCAACTGTACATTCCTAAAATTACAGGTAACACAAGTTTATTTCTTGTTTACATTTAGTTTTTTCATATAATGTTAGATACTGTAAATTTTTTACTTATTAAAACATGTATCAAACCAAAACGATAAAACAATAAAAACCGTAAAGAGGAGAAGTCCTGGGCGCACCGGCTGGCCGGTGGTGGATCACCGGTTGGCCGGTGGTCCAGAACAAAGCTCTGTCTGGTCCACCGGCCGGCCGATGCTGAGCCAGCGGCCGGCCGGTGGTCCAGACAAAGAGCCTTCCTCTCTGTCTGGACCACCGGCCGGCCGCTGGATCACCACCGGCCGGCTGGTGGACCAGACCGAGAGCCTTCCTCTCTGTCTGGATCACCAGTGGCCGGCCGGTGTTGAGCCAGCGGCCGGCCGGTGGTTCAGACGGAGAGGAAGGCTCTCTGTCTGGTCCACCGGTCGGCCGCTGGATCACCACCGGCCGGCCGGTGATGAGCCAGCGGCCGGCCGGTGGTCCAGACAGAGAGGAAGGCTCTCTGTCTGGTCCACCGGCCGGCCGGTGGTGATCCAGCGGCCGGCGGGTGGTCCAGACAGAGGAAGGCTGTCTGGTCCACCGGTCGGCCGGTGGTGAGCCAGCGGCCGGCCGGTGGCACCAGGCAGTGGGCAAGTCTACTGCCTGGGTCCTCCGGCTGGCCGGTGTGCTCACACCGGCTGACCGGTGGACTCAGTGAGTCCACTTTTCAGCTTTCTTGGGCCAACTCCTTGGCAACCTTTTGCCTGTGTTTACCATGTTTATCATTGTTTAACATGTTTACCATATTACCAATGTTTACTATTATGTAATTTAGTACACTTTTCTATTTGTGAACTAATGTTTGTTTTTTTGATTTGAAGGAAAATGACAGATCAATCAGTTGATCACCCACATGATTCTGGAGATGAGCATATTGGTCATACATCTGGGGAGGAACATTCACATGCTCCTATTACGAAAAAGAGTTCAAAGGTTGGTAAGCGTGGGTGCACACGTTTACCAAAATTATCACTTGCCCGTACGAAGGAGGAGAGGATAGTCGTGGAGTTTGATGATGATGATCTTCCTAGAGGTCCAAATGCTAAAGATTTTAAGGGTTTTGTAGCAACTCAGGATAAGAGCAAAGTAAGCATTCTCTATGATGATTGGAGAAGTGTGGATAAGGCGATAATTTCTCAGCTGTGGGAGACCATTTTGGTAAGATCTTTTGTTATTGTTTGACTATTCTTTAAATGTTTCTAGTATATATAATATTTTTAACCTCTTTTTTATCAGATGACATTTGATATTCCTGACACTGGAGGAGTCAGGAAGAAATGCTTATCGTTGGCTGCTAGGAGATGGAGGGATTTCAAATCAACCCTCTCATCTGATTTCATTTATGGTCATAGGAGTCGTGAGAATCCATGTCGTATATATCCTTTTATAGATGAAGACACATGGAGACAATTTTTTGAAAGTAGAAGAAAAGAATCATTTTTGGTAAGGGCAATGTAAACTTTTATAAGCTTTCTTATATAAATGATCTTATTATTGTTTTGTTAATGATTACTTATTCTTAATTTACAGCAAACAAGGAAATCTCATCAAGAGATCCAATCTAAAAATGTATACCCTCATAGTTTATCTCGGGGAGGGTATGCATTATTGGAAGAACAAATGATGGCAGAAAAATTTCAACAACTAAGAGCTGAGTCTTCAAGCTCTGGAGAGGTGGCCCCTCCATCCCCTCCATCTAGACATGAGAAATGGAAAAGAGCTCGGAAGGGCAAAAAAGGACAATATCTTTCGGAAGAATCGAGACTCGTAGTTGAGAGGATTGTAAGATATCTATTTTATTTATTTAAGTTTACTATTTTCGTCATATATTTCCAATCATTATAGAAATGTTCAATTAATTATTACAGGACTCTCTTGAGGAGAAGAGTTCACAGGGGACATTTACACCATCTGGGAGGGAAGATATTTTATCTGTGGCATTGGGAAAGCCCGAACATCCTGGCCGTGTAAGAGGATATCCGGCAGGTGTATCGGTAAGAAAAGTGTTGCCACGTTCCTCAACTTCTAACGTTGAGGGAGTTTATAAAAAAAAATAGAATCCTTGGAGGCTGAAGTCCATAATATTAATGCGACAATGGAGGACAAGATTAGAGCATCGGTGCAGTTAATGTTTGCAGACTTGCAAAGACAATTTCAGGGTGCAGCTCCCACTCCACCTCTCCCAGTAGCTCCCACTCCCCCACCTCAGCCTGCGGACCCCATTTTTGATCCTCCTCCTCCGCCGCAGCTACCTACTTATTGTGAGTTGTATGTTGATGATCCTCAACATCATATAGTTGTATATGGGATGGTATATTGTATAGGAGATACAGTTCATCATCAACAGTTAGAGGTAGAGAATCAGAGGGTCACTGTACAGGATATTATAGATAGATCAGCTCGGATACCATTACCTACAGATGAGGTGATGACAGTTGGACATAGTATCGGCCATTTTTTACTTTGGCCATCCAGACTTCTTCGACTCATTACCATAGAGGTATGGATGTTATATCTTTTATTTTATATTTTTATTAATGTTTTATCATTTGAAAACTAATATATTTTTCAATTTATTTTTACAGGAATACTTCAAAGGTAAAGAAATACTGTATAGACAACAACAAAGACAGATAGCTATGACATCAGATGCAGATACTAGCAGTCTTGACAAATTGTCAAGATATTCAAATTTGTTGGCGGATCATTATGACTTTACAATGGAAGCTCATGTCTGTGGACGTGAACTATGTGTGGGGATTATGAAAACTGATATCATGGAGTTTGTCACTGGAGATAAGTTGGGCATCAACGTGGTGCAAATTTTTATCATGTAAGTCTTAACACCTTTTCCTTGCGTTATATTTATTAAAAATGTATACTTATGTCTGCTTTGTATTAGGTATCTGTATAAAATTTGTGAGAGGAATGAGCTGACAGATGTATATGGATTCGTGGACCCACAATTGATTTCCCCTGAAGCATGTGCATTGGATGAGGAACAAAGAATGCTTTATATTGCTGATAGATTTGAAAAGAATGTAATCAAACAGTGTTGGATGATGCCTTTTTGTGAGAGGTATGAAACACATCCCTCTCAAAGAGTTAATTATCTTTTAACATAAAAAACCACTAACGTTAAATTTCCTTTTATCAGGGATCATTGGATGTTAGGGGTTTTTTTCCCTAGGGAGAAAACACTTTATTGGATATGCTCTCTCCATGATGATGTGCGAGAAAGTTTTAAGAATATATTGGAAATGTAAGTTTCAATTTCACAATAGTTTTATATATTATAATGAATTTTAAATTTACCCCATTCGTATTATTTTCTAACAGGGCATGGGTCCACTTTCGAAAAAGCGCAAAGAAAAGGAATTTCAAGATCAAATATGTACATGCGAAGGTAAATATCCATTTATAATTTGTACATTTTGATTTATTACATAAAAATAATATATTGAATTTACACTCATTCAAACAGAAATGTCATGAGCAACAAGGCATCATCGAATGCGGATATTACATGTTAAGATTTATGTATGAAATAATAACAACTGGGACAGTTCTGAGTTTTGACCTGGTAAGATTTCCTCTTTCTCATAATATTTCAATTTGATTTATTCATTATACACGTTGACTACTATCCTTTTCCTTTATAGCTTTTTGATGACCCTCAACCCTTTACTGCTGAAGATATCAAACACTTACAAGTGGAGTGGTCAAATTATTTTACAGGTTTGATTGACTTTTAGTTGTTTGTAATGTAAAATGTAATTTTGAATATTGTCAATGTAATTGTGTATTTCGTAGTCGTTTAGGTTGGATTTAGTTTTTTTTGAAGTTGACAGTGTAAGTTTTGAATGTTATATAAGTGAATGTTTAATTTTTCTCTACTTCTTGTTTTGGTCTACTGTTGATGGTTTTTCTGGTCTGGATTTTGGTATGGGGGAGAGGTTCCAAGGGGGTGGGTGGGTGTTTGGGGGGTGTCCAAGGGATATGGGAGGGGTGTCCAAGGTGTGTTTGGGGCTGTCCTAGGGGTCGGGGGGGTGTAAATGAGGGTGGGGGGTGTCCAAGGGGTGGGGGGTGTCCAAGGGATATGGGAGGGGTGTCCAAGGTGTGTTTGGGGCTGTCCAAGGAGTCGGTTGGGTGTAAATGAGGGTGGGGGGGGGCTGTCCAAGGGGTGGGGGGGTGTCCAAGTGGTGGGGGGTGTCCAAGGGATATAGGAGGGGTGTCCAAGGGGTGTTTGGGGCTGTCCAAGGGGATGGGGGGGTTTCCAAGGGGTAGGGGGGTTTCCAAGGGGTCGGGGGGGTGTCCAGGGGGTGGGGGGCTGTCCAAGGGGTGGGGGGGTGTCCAAGGGGTGGGGGGGTGTCCAAGGGATATGGGAGGGGTGTCCAAGGGGTGTTTGGGGCTGTCCTAGTGTTCGGGGGGTGTAAATGAGGGTGGGGGGGCTGTCGAAGGGGTGGGGGGTGTCCAAGGGGTGGGGGTGTCCAAGGGATATGGGAGTGGTGTCCAAGGTGTCTGGGAGTTCTGTCCAAGGGGCCGGTTGGGTGTAAATGAGGGTGGGGGGGCTTTCCAAGGGGTGGGGGTGTCCAAGGGGTGGGGGGGTGTCCAAGGGATATGGGAGTGGTGTCCAAGGTGTCTGGGAGTTCTGTCCAAGGGGCCGGTTGGGTGTAAATGAGGGTGGGGGGGCTGTCCAAGGGGTGGGGGGTGTCCAAGGGGTGGGGGGTGTCCAAGGGATATGGGAGGGGTGTCCAAGGGGTGTTTGGGGCTGTCCAAGGGCTCGGGGGGGTGTCCAGGGGTCGGGGGGGTGTCCAAGGGGTCTGGGAGGGCTGTCAAGGTGTGGGGGGTGTCCAATGGGTGTTTGAGGCTGTACTAGGGGTCTTGGGGGTGTAAATGAGGGTGGGGGGGCTGTCCAAGGGGTGGGGGTGTCCAAGGGGTGGAGGGTGTCCAAGGGATATGGTAGGGGTTTCCAATGGGTGTTTGAGGCTGTACTAGGGGTCGTGGGGGTGTAAATGAGGGTGGGGGGGCTGTCCAAGGGGTGGGGGGGTGTCCAAGGGTTGTGGTGGGGCTCCAATGTGGTGGGGGAGGGCTGGCCAGGTTGTTAGGTGGGTATAGATGAGGGTGGGGTTCAGTTGGGGCTTGGGGGAGGGCTGGCATGGTTATTTTTGTTTGGTTTCTGGTTGCTTTTTGGTGAGAGCAGTGCAATTATTTAAAAAAAAAAATTCTTTCACGTCGGTTATTTTATAACCGACATGGTAAATAAATCGGTAGGGGTTTATCACGTCAGGTTTTTCTAGAACCGACGTGATAAACCGTTCCCGGGGCTTTTATCACGTCGGTTCTTAATATAACCGACGTGCTAAAAGGCCTGGGAATAGATTTACCACGTCGGTTATTGGATAACCGACGTGCTAAAACGTTTCCCAGGCCTTTTTATCACGTCGGTTTCTTAAATAACCGACGTGATAATAGGCCAGGGGAAGGGTTTATCACGTCGGTTATGACATAACCGACGTGATAAACGATATCCCAGGCGTTTTATCACGTCGGTTTAGGGAATAACCGACGTGATAAAGCCCCCCGCGCATATTTATCACGTCGGTTATTATATGAACCGACGTGATAACCACCGTGATGTTAGGGATATTACGTCGGGTTTTAAATAACCGACGTAAAAAACGTTATTTATAACGTCGTCCGTATTAACGTCTCCTAAAAACCGACGTAAATAATAAAAAATAACCGACGTAAAAAATGTTTTCTGCACTAGTGTGTTTCTTTTTCTTCCGCTATGTTTTGTGGAAAATTTGTTCCCCCTTGCATGTTGTATGATACTAGGTGCTAGTAGTCGACCCGTAGGGATTGGGAACACCCTTCAAGCTATGTCAGGGCCAGCTTGATTATCAGATTATTAGGGTACTTAGGCTGGTTCGTGACATTTTCCAAATGGGTGCAGCTTGTGTGCACACCAAGTGTTTTCTAAAATGGATCAAATAGGTTTTTATGGTTTTCAAAGGATTTCTAAAGAGGTTTTAGAAATTATTTACCTTAGGAAAGGTGTTTGGATAAAATTGGTATGTTTTTTTATGGAATGGCATGTGATATGGCGTGTTTGATATGGGAACTTGTTTGTGATTGTGTTGGCATGGAGTAGCATGTGGATTAACTAAGGTGAGAGCGAGGGGTTTGTTCGAGGGACCGTGTGAGCCTTTAGAGGGAAGATCGTGTGATCTTCCACTTTGGTTCATCTTATAGGTCGTGTGAGCCATCGGAGGGAGGACTGTACAAGCCTCCAATTTGATTTCCAAGGGACTATGAGTGCCTTTGGGTAGGAAGACCGTGTGAGATTTCATGTTGGTTGTCGAGAGACCATGGGAGATCTTGGATTTGGGCTCAGGGAAGACCGTGAGAGATTATATTTTGCTTAGCTAGCAAACATACTTGTTTACTCACTCATGATAGGTCTAATGGTTAGATCCCTAGGTGCACATTACTCATGTTGGATTGGTTTATATGTTTTATGCATTTGATTAGTGTCATTTTGATGTGATGAGATGTATTATGCCCATTTCCATTTATATTGTTAAATGGTGTTGATGTTTATGCTCATTTTTATTATACCTTGTTGGATATATTGAGAATGTTGATCCTTAAGCCTTCTTTCTTTATTTGAGTTGTCTTGGAAATTATTTTGGAAAACTAATTTTGTTGGAAATGGAAAAATAAAGGGATTTCAAAGGTTTATTTGAAAATGACATGTTTTCAAAGTGGTTTAGTTTTGAAAATATTTTCAAACTAGTTTATTGGTTTGCATGGGTAAAATACTGAAATATATTCATGGTGGTATTCTACTGGTATTTGTGCCTCACAGCCTACATATTTATTTAGGCATGTGTTGATTTCATTTTACAGGACACGGGTAAAGGAAAGGGCACCATATATCATGGTGACTCTTCTTGATTACAGTTGTCTGTGTTTTGTGGAGGAGATGTGGTCTCATGGAGTTGGCTTAGGTGGAGTTATTTTGAGTTTTTGTATCCATTGGGGTGTATGTGTGAGCCTTGTTTGATCTTATGCCCCTTTTGAGTTTTGGGTTTTGTTTGGAGATAGCATGTATATGGTGTTTTATGGAATGTTTGTATTTTATGTATATTGTTGTTTATGGTATCTATTTATTTTATGATGTGTTTCTCTGGATGTTTCTTCTGTTGCTGACTCTGATGATTTTTGGTGCGGTCGTCCTGTTTCATGGATTGGTCTTTCCAGTTTACCAGTGGCGAAACCATTCCCAAGAGATGGTTGGTTATGCTCGATGTTTTTCACCAACCCATGGAAATCGGGAACGTGCTTTGGGTCATGTGGTAGGTCGTATCGGGTGATGGGTTGGGTCGACTCGGGTCGGTTCGTTACACGGTTCACTTAAAAGTGTGAAATTACATTCTTTCCCTTAACAGATTTAACTATCATTTCTCCTCCTCTCCCCATTCATGTGTACTAGCCTCCCCAACCATGGAACCTTCTTTCCCCTTACTCCCATGATGATTTCCTTTTGATCTTATTAGGTTTCTTCAAGGTAAGGTGCAATTTCTCTTAGTTTCCTTCTCTATTATCCCTCCCTTCTTGTTCTTTCATTTTCTCCGAGTATTGAGACCCTAGAAGCCCATGGAGGCTGAACCTAGGGTTAGGGATTGGGTTTTAATGGAATTTATTAGTGGTTTAGGATTTTGAGGATCATCACTTTCCATTCTTAGTGGTTTCAAGCAAAGGCGATGAGATTTACACCATTTTAAGGTAGGTGTCTCTACCTACTAAAAATTTCCCATAGCATACTCTTATTTCTTGGTTTTCTTTTGGTTTAAATTGATTAATTATGATTGTTATGAGCTATTGGGGGTTTTTATATGATCATATATTGTGATTGTTGGCATGTGTTGGATTTAAAGGAATTTTCAAAAGTATTTCTTTGAAAATTAGTTTGTTCCCAACAAGTGTTAGTAGAAATGTTTAACAGAGGAAAATTGTTTCAAATGAATTTTCAAATGGTGTTTCAAATTTGATTTACATTGGACTTGATATCTACTTGTTTATGTGATTATGGGCATGGATTGTATGTATGTTTGGATATTGGGATCACATGGTAGACCTTGGGTGAGTTGGTAACTTGGATGAATGTAACCCCTAGTGTAGATTATGTGTTGACTAGGGTTAGTGGCCCAGTTAGACTGAGTGTGCTAACATGAAGGATTAGTGATCTGATGAGATGATTGAGCTCTTAAGGATGGATGACTCAGTTCATTTATGTCAACTAGTGTTCCTAGGGATATTCCTAGTTGCTTTAGATCCATAGGTCGATCCCATGGTGTTTGTGTTGTGTTTTACTTATTACCCATTTCATGTTTCAACTTATGATGTCTCTAATGTTGTGTTGCCCTCATTTTCATTTATATTTTTTTTGTTCATCTTGTTTTAAGAACTTGAATTCATTTTATAAAACCAAAGGATTTATGGCATATTTTCAAAAAAAAGTGTTTTCAAAACATTGTTTTCAAAAATAGGACTAATGTGAAAGGCATTACATAGATCCATGGTGGTATCCTACTGGGCTTTGTCTCACACATTGCATATGCCTTTAGGCATATGCAGACTTGGTTTTGCAGGATACAGGTAAAGGAAAGAGCGTCATGTCATTTGGTGGCTCTTCCTGATGCTCGTCATCCTTTCTGGGTCTAGTGATGGTGATGACCATGGGTTATGAGGAATTTGGCTCAGTGGAGTATTTTGGGGATCCTCAGTGACGTTGTGAGCTATTTTATAGTGGCATCTTCATCCTTGACTACACTTTGCCTCATTTTGTATATGGATGATGTCTGTTGTTTTATTTATGTTTGCATCATGTCATTTCATGAGTTATCCAGTTATTTATATTTCTTATGCTCTGTTTGTTTGTCTTTATATTTTGAAACTGCTTATTGGATAGTGTGGATGCTCTGTTATTTATTGGATGCTCTATTTGTTTGTCTTTGGGAGATGTTTATTTGGATTTTGTGGGTGAAATCATTCTCAAACATTTTCTTTTAATACTCTAGTGCTTGTAGTCAGCCAGTGGCGATCATAAACACGATCTGAGCCATATAGCGAAGCGGTCCATGTGATGTGTCAGGTTAACCCGGGCCAATTACATTCTTAGTTTATGGAGGAGATGAGGAACTGGTTTTCAGAGGATATACAAATGCTAGTTTTCAGATAAATCAAAATGATCTAAAATCACAATCGGGATATGTCTTCTTCCTTAATAGCGGAGTTGTGAGCTAAAAGAGCTCAAAGTAGACAGTTGTCACTGATTCTATAGTGGAGTCGTAGTATATTGCGGATTCTATTGCAGTTAAGGAAGTAGTTTGGATATGAAACTTCATCTAGGAGCTTGATATGGTGTCTAGAATTAAAGATATTATCACATTGTATTGTGACAATACTGCAACGGTGGTCCTAAGCAAGGATTCAAAGGTCGCATCAGTGAACGAAACATATACTTCAAAAGTAGCGCCTCTTGAGGGATTTTCCTCAAGGGGGTGAGGTCGTCGTAAGCAGAGTTTCCATCAAAGAGAACATGGTGGACCCATTGACAAAAGTTTTATCTCAACAGAAGCATGAATATCAAGTGAGAGCTGATAGACTTACAATTGTTAACAACTGGATCTAGTGCAAGTTGATGAGTGTTCTCCTGCATAACATTAATGTGATAATGTCCATTTTTCGCATCAAAAGGTTATAGCAATTCCTCGCTATAATAAGAATCTTGAAGTACTATGATAGTATTCTTAAATATGTTATATGGTCGGATGACATCTATATGGTAGGACACAAATGATGTTTGACTCTTAGGTGCTAGAGGCTCGTGATATATTGATACTTTTCATGAAGTTCTCACTTGGTAATTTTTAAAACGGTAGGTTATGATGATAGACTCATCAATAGAAATTTCACTTATTATATGTCATTGGATATTCCTATCTACATATATGTTTATTGATCCTTAGACTTTTTATTATTAATAATGTATATCATGAATCACGTACTTTGATGTATTGTTGAAAATCGTAACGATATATGCTCACGGGGAAGTAGGATGCGTTGGGTGCATCATAAGTGATATGATATTAATTGAACAAGTCAAGAAATGATTTGTCCCCTCACAAACTGTAAGATGATATCTCGAGCCCTATATAGGTTGATGATACAAGTATGCAACATGTTTGATAAGATATCGAGACAAATTTATTATATTACACAGTAAGCATTCATATGAGGTTGTTATCGTTGCAAAATTAACGACTTTCTTTATTGGTGCATTGACATGTTGTTTGATGCTGATCTTGAACTTTTTATTCGCAAGTTGGTGAATATAATATTCGAGTCTTGTTGAGTTCTTTAGTATTGGTAGTGTAAGATTTTCGTTGTATTTTTCCCCCTCCCCATACCATTGTAGATATAATGATATTTATTTAGAGAAGATATTTATTATTCAAGGTTTGATAAATGACGAATAGGATTGATAGTCCGAGTTAAGGGTCCGATGGAAATGATACGGTCTATTTAATATCTTTTAAATAAATATTTATTTATTTATTTATTTAATAATTTTAAATATTCATGAGTTAGCATATGTTATTGAATATAATAATAATTATATTATTATTATTTGACATAGGGTTTATTTAGAGTTAACAATTAGATAAGGGTCTCTTTACAATTATCAATTGTCTAACCCTGAGTATATTAACCCAATTATATCATTTTAGAGGTGTGTGAGAATTGTGGTGCACAACCAAGAGATTTCTCTCAAGACTGCAGAGAACTCTCTCAAGAATGAGAGACAATCATCTCCTCCTCCCTCTCAAGATCGAGAGAACAAAAGAGCCCGAATGAATTCTCGTTGCAATCAACGGCAAACGACGCAAGACGATCAGAACCTCTGTTAGCACCTGGAGTTCCATCAGCGATGTTCTGAGGTTCATGAAGCATGTGTGGATACAGCTAAAGGAATCCTTCTCTGGATTCTTCATCGCAAGGATGATATGAAAAGTAGGTCAACTGAATTCATCAACGAAGAAAGAATTATCAAGACGAGGTAATTCTTGTTTATAAATTATATGAGAAAAAACTCTTGTTGTGCCCCGAAACCTTAACGTGTCTTAGGTTTGTGACATGGTGGTTCGAGTATGATATCAAAGTATCTAAACCGGTATATTGCACTTTGTGATATGAGTTTGTAATTGACTGAGGATAGTTAAAAAGTCGGTTCCACTACTAGTTCACTGAGCCTTTAGTATGCTTCTTCAACATTTGCACAAGAGTTTATAGAAACTAAGTATACATGTATGCTCATCCCTACTTCTATTATTGCTTTTATAGATTTGGTGGAAGTTGGTTATCAAGGTGGACACTAGTAGCACGTGGTGCGATGATTTTTTAAAGACGAAGCTTTTGTGTTATAAGTTGTTTGTGGCATTTATTTTGGAGGTGGAGACAGGTTGTGACACTATCAAGTTGATTAGAGATTAAAAGAGATACATTAAAAGGCAAACCCATGCTACAATAAAGGATGAAATATGATTCACCGCTACCCTTTTTTGAGATAAAAAGTACTTAATTAGGAGGTAAAGCATTTGATTTTAATGATTTTCAAATTGAATTGATGTTTCAACATATAAGAACCATGAGTATGAAATGGAGTTACTTCTATGTTCATGATCAAAATGAACACAAATGTGAAAATCAACTATGATTTCCTAATGGTCAGCACCCAGAGGACATGCTGTTTACCAAGTTCAAATGGAATCATCAGAAAAGGTCTAAAGTTGAAAAGCAATATATAAATGAAAACAAAAAATTGTGCAAGAACCGTGGGAATGAATGTGGTACCGATCACTGCACCCTCACCTCGTTACAGGCAATCCGCTACACACCACCTCCATTTCTATCACCATTTTGTTTTAAAAAAATAATTTTAAACTTCGAATTGTTACCAACACTGAAACCCTAACATAAGATGATCCATAAAACAGGACAGGACAGAGAAAAAAAATCACATGAGCCCATAGGGGGAATTTCAAGGAAAATATTTATAACAATTAACATAATTCAACAAATATAAAAACGCGTTTTGAAATGAACGATTTCAAGGTAAATGTTTAATGCCCTGTATAACACCACATGAACTAGAACTTTGAATCATTCACCTGCCATCTGTCCTGTTATTAAACTTCATTTAGTGTAATTCTACAAAAAAAAATGCCCTCCCCTCCATTCCGCTGTACCAAACATTCCCTTTAAACTCGAAAGTAAAAGCAACAAAACAGGTGCAGTAGACACTGCCAGATCCGGACACCTATTCATCAAATTTGCAGCGACAAGGAGCTCGAATCGAACAAAACCCTAGGGCCGAAGCTTCCTCAGCAGCCACTTCTTCCGCAGCGTCGCATCCAATGCCAGAAACGTCTTCGCCTTCCTCTCATCTTCGAGCAGATCACAGGCATCCAGTACAAGCTCGTCATCCATGTCCGGAATAGCTTGAAGCGCACAAACAGCATCTTCCATCGAGATGCGGCCGTCAGTGGACTTACGGAACTTCTTAGAGCTCGGAAAGGCCGGCAGTGGTAGAGTAGCAGGCCGTCGCTTCTCTCCATGATCCAACCCGTGCAGATCTGCAGAAATCATATCCATCATTCCCAGACCCTCACAACGGGGCACCTCCTCCGGGATTCCCTTTCCCATTATCAGGCACATGTCATCATAATTTCCCAAAATTTTGTCCCTGTATGCAATCGAATCCGGATGCTCCTGCATAGGCATTTATAATTCTCATTCTCCACTCAAACGGGCTATAAACAAAAGCAAAACAATGGATCGGAAAGGAACCTCGATATACGCTTCCCATAACATGTCATCAGCGACCAGCATTTGCCGGTAGCCGTCCCATGCAAAGCCACTGTGACTGAGAATGGTATTGATATCATCATGCTCCTTCATCAACCCCATGTACTGTTTTTCAAGAACATACCTATCATATGAGGGTCCAAAATTTGCCTGGAACGATGCAACTATGCGAACCCAAGCCTGTTCGCTTAACATATGATTGAAATTATGTCCCTCCCGAATCTGCCCTCGCACGAGGTCGATAAGGTGCCGATCCATTGAAGGTGTCCAATCGATCCTTGGAAAATCATTATCAGCCCGAACCTGGGGACTGTCATTCCCTTCACCTTCAAAAAATTAAAGGGGATAAACCTGGATAATAACTCAAGACCCTGGTGGAGGGTAATGCTAACTTCCATGATCTTTTAGTGTTTGTCCGTTTGATTAAATCTAAATCGATTTCTTAGGAAATCGTAATTATCATACTTTACCATCAATTTCTCAATCCAACGCTGTCTCTCTGTGTGACGTAATATGATGCATTGAATTGAGAACTTGAAGCTTAAGTACTTGAAAGCATTTTGAACCAATTTAAAGGGTCAAAAAAAAGGACATGGAAAGTCTTGGAAGGTCATCGCTTGTTATCACACCCCCTCCTAAAAATTTCTTCCAAACAATGGCCTTATCTCACAAACAGTAAGACTACTAAGGCTGGGGGTTTCAAGAAAGTAATGGAATGAAACACTACGAAATGATTCGTTGCTTATGAGTTTCATGGTAGAATAAAATGATCATACTCATCCACTATTTAAATTTAATTATAAATTGAACGAAATGAACTAGCATTTTCTTCATATTTTTCAAAATTGCCCTCATGAACTAACCAACCATCCAGAGTGCGAAAAGGGGGGATCAAGGATGGCTTGGAAGGCCATTATTCATCAGTCCATTCCCTCATAAAAAAATATCCGAAACAATGTCTTTGCACTATATATCATCCTGTATCATTCCATGTCACCCTAAAAATACTTCTGAACATGGCATGAAGATCAGTAATTGCTTTGTAAACACACACACACGGAATGAATCATTTTTTAGGAGTTTCATGATAGAATAGTATGGTCAAATGATTCATTTTTTTAATAGTTTCATGATGGAATAGAATGGTCTTGCCCAACCACTATTTAAAATTTATTATAAATGAATGGAATGAACTGCTTTTTTCTTCATTACTTGTTGTTAGTAACGGGGTTGTTATTTCCGATGGTGCCAGAGTTAGACCGCCGATTATACACAACTATCAGAAATGGAGGGATAGGAGGTAAGTCGGTTGTCATGCGGTGACATGGCAAGTTGGTTGGGGTGGGGGTAACCGCCTATAAATAAGCAGCTGTTCGTTCGAATGGGATTATCGAGAAACATTCAGAAGTGGTCCTGCTGGTTGCAGAAATCTGGAGAGGTGGTCTCTCTCTAGTGCCAAGCGCTCCCAGCAAGCTAGGAGCTCCAGGAGGTGGTCTCTCCCCAGCTCCAGCTACTGTAACTCATTTTCTTCTTGTTGTGTTGTGGCGGAAAGCATTGAAGGAAACATACCGAATAATTGATTTTCCTCCCATTTTGATTCTTATTGCTACTGTTACGTCACAATTTTGGTGCTTTTGTTGAGAGATTATCGCTGAGTGAGGTAGCCTGGTGTGGATAATTAAGGCTAGATGATCTGAGCAAGCCGGTTGAAGAGTGGAGGTCAAGATTCTTCTGCGATAAATTCCTGAACGAACGGAGTTGCCAATTATCGCTTCAATTGTCGGAATGTTTTCACTACCGCGGTGTGGAAGTTTGGTATAGCAGAGTGAACAGTAAAATCTGTGTGGATGCGGACAAGAATGGATAGTAGAGTTGCTACAGTTAAATCAGCATTCAAAGGTTTCTTGTGGAGATATGAAGAGCCGGAGCGAGAGCGGGAACGTGAACAGGTGCAGCAAACTGAAGAAGGTGTTTCTCTTTGAATGCACGACATGGAGGAACAAACGATAAAAAGATTTAAGGGGCTAGAGGCATGCGGAACAAGATTCCGGATCTGGAAAGCCGAGCAAGGCAGCGTCGGTGCCTCCTGGAGGCAGTGGTTGTGGTAAGTTGGAATTCAGTAGTGGTTTTGGTGGTAGCGTTATTCCGGAAGTTGGCACCTTGGAAGAGGGACACAAAAGTGTGACGAGACAGGTGGAGCAGCCAGTGTTCTTGGGAGAGGATACATTTGGCGGGATTACTAAAACAGAAGCACAAATACCAGATCAACTTGGGAACAGCTTAAGGGCGATCCGCTGAGTCGGTTTATGGGCGGGTTGCGACCTGAAATCAAAAATTGTGTCACAACACACAAACCAGTTAACAAGTATAAGATGCAAACCCTGGCCAGGAAAGTTGAAAGGGGAGCTGATTGGAGAAAGCGATCTTAAGTATATGCGTGAGAGACCAGTTGTTCCTCCAACTCCAGCTCCCCGGGAAAAAAGTGCAGTGGTGCCTAGTTTCCCTTTCAACAGGCCTGTGGTAGACCAGAGTAAAAGAGACGAGGATCTTAGGAAAGCCGTGGGAGAGGAACTGTAGTACTCCGGTTTCTGGTATGTAACCCTTTCTTGATGATTTTAGTGGTTTTAATGTTAAGGGTGACGAATGGGAGAGTCGGGAGAACTCGGAATGAAGTTTTGTGGCAAAAAGGGAAGTCGCACGGGCGGCGCACGGTTTGTCTAAACCGTGCGGTCAAACCGTGCGAGAAGGGTGGCCGAGGCAGTAGCTAACGCACAGTTAACGCACGGTTTGTCAAACCGTGCGAACTAACCGTGCGGCCACTTAAATGAGATGCTATAAAAGTGAATCTCACGCATTTTTGCCTCTAAGTGGCTTGTTTTTCCTCCTAAGCGGCCCTAACTCGGGATTTTGCTTCTCCTAAGGTCAAAGAGGGTTCTCCCATCGTTCTGGAGGCGATCCGAAGGCTTCTCTTGGCGAATCGAAGTCGGATTCTTGAGGTATGTGATCGTTCTTCATCGTTCTTGATCGATTTCTTAGATCTACTTAAATCTACTTCTCTTCTCTCGATTTCTTAGATCTACGCCCGTTATGGGTGGATCTAAGTGTGTGGATGCCAAATATGATGAGATTTGGTCTTGATCTTGCTAGAAGAAGTGATCTAAGGCGAGTTTTTGGAGAATCGAACCGGGTTTCTTGAGCGTTCTTCGACCGTTGTGGTTTTCGTCAAAACCTTTGAGGTAGGAGGCTTCACTCTCAATTCCTCTTGTTAGAATTGATTGGCTTAGATTCAAATTGGTTTATTTGAATGGATTTGATTGTGAAAAGCATAGAATAAATCTTCTTTAGTGATGATTTATGGTTTTGATGAGATTGTGAAATCTTGATAAATTGTTGTGCAAAGTGATTTGGCTTGTTGAATTTAAAATGTTGATTTTAAATTATGGATTTGCTGAAATTGTAGATGGTTTGATGAAAATGGGTTTTCAATAAAAAGGGTGTTTTATTGAAATGGTTTGAGATTGAAATGACGTGGATGGATTTGATTTTCAATAAAAAGGAAGTTTTATTGAAATGATTTGGAATTGAAATGGTTAAGCTTTGAAATGGTTTGAATTGGTTGAACACACTTGGTTTTTGACATGATGGTTGTGTGTGTTCACGGGCATGTGGGACGGATAAGGGTTAGGAATCTCCCCCATCAGTGTTGGGATGGATAAGGGTGAGGGCTCTCCCTCGTCAAACATTCATATTGCATTCGGGACGGATAAGTGTTAGGGGTCTCCCCCATCAGTGTTGGGATGGATAAGGGTTAGGGCTCTCCCCCGTCAAGCATTCATGTGCATTTGGGTTGGATAAGGGTAAGAAGTCTCCCCCATCATGGTTCGGATGGATAAGGGTTAGGGCTTCTCCCCTCTTCCAGGTAGCATGCATGGTTGGTTGCATGGGTTTGTGGAAATGGTTGGGTATGCCAAAAAGGAATGTTTATGAAATGGTTCTTAAGCTTGTTTGGTTATTTTTTCTGAAAAAAAAATAACTTGCTGGAAAATTGGTTTCAATTGCTCTTGGGATGTTTTTGGTTATGTGTGTTTTTGGAAACTTGTTTATATTTAGTTATAAACTGCTTTTGAGAAAATGTTTTATATAAACTGTTTTTATATAAATGTGGCTAACTCTTCTATCCTAGTGGCGTGAGTAGGGGAGTCATTGGGGAAAACCTACTGAGTTTTATACTCACCCCTGCTTTGACACGTTGGTGCTTTTGCAGATGTCGTATTCCGGGACACAGGTAAAGGTAAAGCATCTTATGGCTAGTGGCTTGTGGTGATGCTTGGGAGATGTTGTGGAGCTTGGAGCTTATGGAGCATGGAGTTGTAGTGTCTTTTGAGAGTCTTGAGTTGTTTATCCGCTGTGTACTTTGATGCTTAGTTTGGTCTTTCGTTGTTGTGTACTTTGATGTAGTTGACATAAATGAAGTGTTTTTTTTGGTCTTTAATTGGTTCATGCATCATATAGTGAATGTTTGGTTATGGTTGGTTTATGGGTTTATTTCTTAAAGGGTAAATCGTCCCCCACTTGTACTTGAAACCCTTCGGCATTTATCGTCAGCCTTAAGCGCCTTGGGGATGTCGCTTAAGGCCTAGTAATGACTCGTTGTACTCTCAAGCCAATGAGAATTGGCGGGTCATTACAAATGGTATCAGCTTGTTCGGTCATTGCCTAACAAGTGTTCATCGATGTTCTTGGTCTTGGAGTTGAAATTCATTCTTGTCTATTTCTTGGGTCGAAATCTTAGACAGGAGTAGGATTGTCAGTACTTGAAATGTATAGCATAAAAGGACGTAGTTAACTCGTTTATGCTGAACTTCAAGTTACCAGGGTGTTGGGTACATAAGTGTTTTGGATACACTTCTAGAATGTTGGAAATCTCATTGTCATGGGTTTAGCCAATGAGAGCAGCATGACACGCATTGTAGAGGAATGACTTCCCACTAGGATTGCATATCTCATGGAGTTTGTTGTAGGTTTAGAAAATGGCACCCGGTAGGCGTCGTCGAAACCAACCCGAAGAAGCTGCGGAAAATGTGGTTGCACCAGAACCACGTGTGAACCAAGAGCTGGTTCAGAGTATTGTCCAAGCTTTTCATGTTGTGGATACGGGGAACCGGAGAAATGAACCAAGGCATGTGTATCATACCATCCAGTTCATGAAGCAGAATCCACCAAACTTTCGGGGTGAGGCTGAACCCAAAAAGGCGGAGGTGTGGCTAAGTATGATGAATCGTATCTTCGATTTCATCGGCACACCATCAGAGCTCAAGGTCAAGTTGGCGACGTATATGCTCGAGGATCTTGCACGTCAATGGTGGGATTTAGCGGTGCATGCTAAATTGGATGAAGGCTTTACATGGGGGGATTTTGAAGAATTGTTCAACAAACAATTCTATCCTCACACGTTCAATATCCAGAAAACGACGGACTTCTTCAGCCTGAAACAAGAGAGTCTCTCTGTCACAGAGTATGTGGCTAAATTCATAAATTTAGTTCGTTTTGCACTAGAGGTTGCGGCAAGTGCGTCGTTGAAGGCACACATCTTCGAATCGGGGCTAAGGCAGGAGATTCGATCGAAGATTGCGGTGCTCTATATTACGGATTATACAGAGATGGTGAACAGAGCGACTGTTGCTGAACGTGATATCTCGGGGTCTATATGAGGAGGAATGATGATACATACGAGAAACGGTGGGAACTCAACCGTTGGAAACAAGAGGAAAATGGATACCTATTTCCACGGTGTGAGTGCAAATCAGAACCAGACGGCGGGATCAGTGAACCTTCCTCCACGACCCCAGAGCAAAGCGGTTGTTTTCAATGTGGTTCGCTTGACCACAAAAGACGAGATTGTACGGCGCAACCTAGAGCATGTCACAATTGCAAGCAGATCGGGCATCTACAGCGCTATTGTAGGAATGCACCGAGGTCGGGGGCGCGTGACACTCCTCAGGCGTCGCAAGCATCATATGCTTCGACAGGACGTGGACAACAGAATCAGTTTCGTCAGCATAACAGAGCAAGCCATGGTGATTCTCAAAATACCATGAATCCTCAAACAGGGCAATCTTAGCAAGGCAACAAGGAGAACAGTGCAGCGACGAAGCAATTGTATGGAGCTGAGCAGATGATGGTCAATGATCAAGCTGGACCATCTACGGTGAGAGGTACAATTCTTTTGAATTATACCCTTGTGCAAGTGCTCTTTGATACTGGTGCATCGCATTCCTTCATTGCTTCTAGTGTTGTTGACTTGCTATGTTTAAAACTGGAAATGATGTCTTCTGTTTTGAAACTAAGAATTCCTCTGGGTGAAAGAGAACGTCAAGCCTTTGTGTGTAGAGCATGTGCTATAACTGTTGATGGAGCTGAGTTAAAATGGGACTTCTCGATGTTGGACATGGGTGTCTATGACGTAATCCTGGGTATGGATTGGTTGACAATGTTTAAGGCTCACATCGACTGTTATAGGAGAACGGTTAGTTTCACGACTGAGGACGACATCAACCATCTCTTCAGAGGAGAGAGGATGGTAAAGAAAGATGCAAAGAGCTTGTTGGCACCAATGGTGGGAACGATCTCTTACCAACTGGCAGCGTTGACTTTGGCATCAATGGAAGAGATTGAGGAAAATAGTTTTCCAGCTGTGGTGGATCAATTTCCAGATGTCTTTCCCAAAAACTTCTCAGGGTTACCACCTCTAAGGGAAGTGGAGTTTACGATTGATCTCCTTCTGGGGACCAGTCCTATTTCTCTTCTGTCTTATAGGATGGCACCAACAGAGTTACAGGAATTGAAAGTGCAGTTAGAGGAGCTGGAAAGCAAGGGTTTCATTCGACCAAATACTTCTCCATGGGCAGCACCAGTGTTGTTTGTGAAGAAGGCAGATGGAACACTTCGGTTGTGTGTTGATTATCGTAAGCTTAACCAAGTTACGATAAAGAATAGATATCCACTTCCACGCATTGATGATCTGTTCGATCAATTAAGGGGAGCTCAGTGGTTCTCCAAGATTGACTTGCGATCAGGATATCACCAATTGCGAGTTCGGAAGGAGGATATTCCAAAGACAGCTTTCAGAAGCAGATATGACCACTACGAATATGTAGTCATGCCTTTCGGTCTAACGAATGCACCAGCGGTCTTCATGGCTTTGATTAATCGCATATTTCAGCGATATCTGGATTCATTTGTTGTGGTGTTTGTGGACGATATTTTGGTCTATTCAAAAACAAGGGTTGATCATGAGGTGCACCTGGAAACAGTGTTAAAAATCTTGAGAGCTCATCGTTTGTATGCCAAATTATCAAAGTGTGATTTTTGGATACAGGAAGTACGTTTCCTTGGCCATGTCATTTCTGAGAAAGGCATTTCGGTTGATCCTGAAAAGATAGAAGCCGTTATCTCTTGACAACCACCGAAGAATGTGTTCGAGATACGAAGTTTTCTTGGTCTAGCTGGTTACTACCGACGCTTTGTGCGTGATTTCTCACGACTAGCGTCACCAATGACAGCTCTGACAAAGAAGAATGCTCCATTCCAATGGACAAAAGAATGTCAGAAGTCTTTCCAGGAACTGAAGGTCCGTCTTACATCGGCACCCATCTTGATCTTGCCTGAATCAGGACAGGGGTATGTGGTGTATTGTGATGCTTCAGGAACAGGGTTGGGTTGTGTTCTCATGCAAGGAGACCATGTGGTTGCTTATGGCTCAAGGAAGTCAAGGGGGCATGAGAAGAATTACCCAACACATGATTTGGAGTTAGTTGCAATCGTCCATGCTTTGAAAACATGGAGACATTATCTCTTTGGTGAGAAATTTACTGTATTTACAGATCACAAAAGCTTGAAACACATTTTCTCACAGCGAGATTTGAATCTGAGGCAAAGGAGGTGGATGGAGTATCTCCAAATGTTTGACTTTGACTTGATGTACACACCGGGAAAAGGAAATTCGGTGGCGGATGCATTGAGTAGAAAGTCATATGTTCAGTTAGCGAAAGAAGCTTCAGATGAATGGCAGTTGATGTCGGTCTTAGGCGACATGCATGTGGAATATGAAAACCGAGATGATGTTGCGGTTTTCTTTTCAGCTGCGCTTGTTCCTGATTTGGTAAAGATGATCAAAGAAGCACAAACATCTGATGCAGAATGTTTGGTTGTAAGTTCAAAACTCAATGGTGGGGAGACCATTGATGGCTGGAAACTTGATGGGGGTTCAATTTTGTGTTTCAGAGATCGGATGGTTGTACCTATGATTTGTCAGGAACAACTCCTTCGTGCTTATCACTATTCAAGATGGGTTGTACACTCAGGTACACAGAAGATGTATAAGGCGTTGAAGGCGCAGTTTTGGTGGAGAGGCATGAAAAGGAAGGTGGTCGAGTTCGTCTCACGGTGCTTAACTTGTCAGCAGGTTAAAGCAGAGCATCAGAGACCAGCTGGTATGTTACAATGTTTACCTATCCCAGTGTGGAAATGAGATCGGATAGCAATGGATTTTGTTACAAGTCTTCCAAGAACGATTCGGAAACACGATGTCATTTGAGTGATAGTGGATCGTCTAACCAAGTCGGTCCATTTCATCCCTATTCGTGAAACTCATACGGTGGAAGACCTTTCAAAAATCTATATCTGAGAAGTGGTAAAGAGGCATGGTGTACCAGTGTCTATAGTCTCAGATAGAGATCTGAGGTTCACATCTCGTTTCTGGAAATCTTTACAGCAAGCCCTTAGGACTCAGTTGACTATGAGCATGACGTATCATCCTCAGACGGATGGGCAATCCGAGCGGACGATACAAACTTTGGAAGATATGTTGCGGGCTTGTGTAATGGATTTTTGTGGCTCATGGGAGGAGGATATACCCTTAGTGGAGTTCTCATACAATAACAGCTATCAAGCCTCGATATGCATGACTCCGTTTGAAGCATTGTATGGGCGTCCTTGTCGTTCTCCACTATGTTGGGTGGAAACGAGTGAAACTTCACTAGTCGGGTCAAACCTTGTCCAAGAGACAACATAGAAGATCCAGTTGATTAGAAAGAGGATGGAGACGGCTCAGAGTCGTCATAAATCTTATGCAGATCACCGTCAAAGACCGTTGTCGTTCTTTGTGGGTGATCATGCCTTCTTGAGGATCTCTCCAAGACTTAGACATCGTCATTTTGGGAAGCAGGGCAAGTTATCTCCTAGATACATTGGCTCTTTTGAGATACTGGAACGGGTTGGAGAGGTGGCATATCGGTTGGCATTATCACCACGGTTTAGTTCGGTGCATAATGTGTTTCATGTATCTCAGTTGAAAAAGTATCAGCCTGATCCTGACCATGTGATCAGATGGGATCACGTTGACCTAGAGTCGGATGCTTCGTTGATACATATCCCGGTACAGATTGTGGATAGGCAAAAGAAAGTCTTGCGTGGAAAAACATCGATCTAGTGCGGGTTTTATGGCAGCATGGTCAGATTCAGGAAGAGACTTGGGAACGTGAGAAGGAAATGAAATAGCAGTGGTCGGAACTCTTTCAGTTGGGTGAAGGTTTTCTACTTTCCGAGGACGGAAAGACCAATGGTGGGGAGAATGTAGTACCCTCGATTTCTGGTATGTAACCCTTTCTTGATGCTTTTAGTGGTTTTAATGTTAAGGGTGACGAATGAGAGAGTCGGGAGAACTCGGAATGAAGTTTTGTGGCAAAAGGGGAAGTCGCACGGGCGGCGCACAGTTTGTCTAAACCGTGCGGTCAAACCGTGCGTAGTTGGTCTTGGAGGCAGTAGCTTCCGCACGGGCGGCGCACGGTTTGTCTAACCGTGCGGCCAAACCGTGCGAGAAGGGTGGTCGAGGCAGTAGCTAACGCACGGTTAGCGCAAGGTTTGTCAATCCGTGCGAACTAACCGTGCGGCCACTTAAATGAGATCCTATAAAAGTGGATCTCACGCGTTTTTGCCTCTAAGTGACTCGTTTTTCCTCCTAAGCGGCCCTAACTCGGGATTTTGCTTCTTTTAAGGTCAAAGAGGGTTCTCCCATCGTTCCGGAGGCGATCTGAATGCTTCTCTTGGCGAATCGAAGTCGGATTCTTGAGGTATGTGATCGTTCTTCATCAATCTTGATCGGTTTCTTAAATCTACTTAGATCTACTTCTCCTCTTCTCTCGGTTTCTTATATTTACGCCTGTTATGGGTAGATCTAAGTGTGTGGATGTCAAATATGATGAGATTTGGTCTTGATCTTGCTAGGAGAAGTGATCTAAGGCGGGTTTTTGGAGAATCGACCCGGGTTTCTTGAGCGTTCTTCGACCGTTGTGGTTTTCGTCAAAACCTTTGAGGTAGGAGGCTCCACTCTCAATTCCACTTGTTAGAATTGATTGGCTTAGATTCAAATTGGTTTATTTGAATGGATTTGATTGTGAAAAGCATAGAATAAATCTTCTTTAGTGATGATTTATGGTTTTGATGAGATTGTGAAATCTTGGTGAATTGTTGTGCAAAGTGATTTGGCTTGTTGAATTTAAAATGTTGATTTTAAATTATGGATTTGCTGAAATTGTAGATAGTTTGATGAAAAATGGGTTTTCAATAAAAAGGGTGTTTTATTGAAATGTTTGAGATTGAAATGACGTGGATGGATTTGGTTTTCAATAAAAAGGGAGTTTTATTGAAATGATTTAGAATTGAAATGGTTAAGCTTTGAAATAGTTTGAATTGGTTGAACACACTTGGTTTTTGACATGATGGTTGTGTGTGTTCACGGGCATGTGGGACGGATAAGGCTTAGGAGTCTCCCCCAGCAGTGTTGGGATGGATAAAGGTTAGGGCTCTCCCCCGTCAAACATTCATATTGCATTCGGGACGGATAAGGGTTAGGGGTCTCCCCCATCAGTGTTGGGATGGATAAGGGTTAGGGCTCTCCCACGTCAAGCATTCATGTGCATTTGGGTTGGATAAGGGTAAGAAGTATCCCCCATCATGGTTGGGATGCATAAAGGGTTAGGGCTCCTCCCCTCTTCCAGGTAGCATGCATGGTTGGTTGCATGGGTTTGTGGAAATGGTTGGGTATGCCAAAAAGGAATGTTTGTGAAATGGTTCTTAAGCTTGTTTGGTTATTTTTTCTGAAAAAAATAACTCGCAGGAAAATTGGTTTCAATTGCTCTTAAAATGCCTTTGGTTATGTGTGGTTTTGGAAACTTGTTTATATTTAGTTATGAACTACTTTTGAGAAAATGTTTTATATAAACTGTTTTTATATAAATGTGACTTAACTCTTATATCCTAGTGGCGTGAGTAGAGAAGTCATTGGGGAAAACCTACTGAGTTTTATACTCACCCCTGGTTTTGCGGATGTCGTATTCCGGGACACAGGTAAAGGTAAAGCATCTTATGGCTAGTGGCTTGTGGTGATGCTTGGGAGATGTTGTGGAGCTTGGAGCTTATGGAGCATGGAGTTGTAGTGTCTTTTGAGAGTCTTGAGTTGTTTATCCGTTGTGTACTTTAATGCTTAGTTTGGTCTTCCGCTGTTGTGTACTTTGATGTAGTTGACATAAATGAAGTGTTTTTTTGGTCTTTCATTGGTTCATGCATCATATAGTGAATGTTTGGTTATGGTTGGTTTATAGGTTTATTTCTTAAAGGGTAAATCGTCCCCCACTTGTACTTGAAACCCTTCGGCATTTATTGTCAGCCTTAAGCGCCTTGGGGATGTCGCTTAAGGCCTAATAATGACTCGTTGTACTCTCAAGCCAATGAGAATTGGCAGGTCATTACAGGAACGTTGGAATGGGACGAAACCTATTAGCCGACGAGAACGGGAAGAGCGGAAACAAAAGGGCCTATGTTTTCGTTGTGGCCAACCTTATACTCCCATGCACAGGTGTCCAGACAAACACTTTGGTGTGGGAAATAAAGGAACCAGCAATGGAGGTGGAAGAAGTGGAAATTCAGCAGAGTATAGGGCGCTGTGATTCAAGGGTGGATATACAGAAGATACAAGATGTGGAACAGACTGGGAACTGGTGGAATCTAAGAGCACGGGTGAGGCAAGACGTGGAACAGACTAGAGAACTGGTGGATTATTTTTTTTTTTAAATGTCCAGACAAACTCCGGTGTGGTCTTTACCATTTGTTATAAATACACCCCAAGGGCTCCTTTGGAGAAACACCTTGGGAGTTCGGTTCTTATCTTTTATTTCTCTACAATCTTCATCCCTAACCAACTAAGAATATTCCCCAAAATATTCTCTTAGGGCCCACAACATACTCCATAGAATATTCCTCAGAATATTCCCCCTAACTACCCTCTCTCCAGGTGGCATACATGGTCTCTATCAGTACCTCTCTAAGGGAGGCCTTGAGGTTATTTTATAATCAATAATAAAGCTAACATGACATGTCAAATCCGATGTGGGACTTGGACTCCAACACTCCCCCTCAAGCTAGGTGTACCTAGCTTGAACACATAAAGAAAATAAACCAAAACAAAGAAAACAAAGCAATCAACAGACACTGCAAACACTCCCCCTCAAGCTGAACATACCCAGCTTGATGAGAAAACAAGACGAAACAAAAAAAAAAACATTCACGATGGCAGCTCCCTCTCAAGATCGCAGCTCCCCCTTGAGATGAAACATGATGGAAGATGTGCCGGATTACATCGGTGACGCGGCAAGTTGTCGAGGCACAGTAGAGGAACCGTGCAGACGGGGCCGGTCGTTGGAGCGTTGGGAAACCCGAACTAGTGGGGCCGGACGTTAGAGCGCCGGAAAATCCGAACTAATGGGATCGGTCGACAAAGCGTCAAGAAATTCGAACTAACAGGGTCGGTCGACAGGATGTCGGGAAAGCCGCGCGGGAACCGCGCTATAGATAGACAACGCAATGGAGGTGCGGAAGCAAGCCGTCGCAGGAGGCCAATCAGGAGGGGATGGCCAGGGCGCGCGGGGGAGCAGCCGAAGGAGGGGCTGGAGCTTCTACACGAGGGGCTAGCGGTGGAGCTTCTACACGAGGGGCTGGCGGCGGGAACTGTTGCGCGCAGGGAGTGGAAAGATTCACCGGAGGAGATGTCGCGAGCAACACTAGAGGAGGGGCCGCTGCGGAAGCTGCAGGACGGCGGAGGGGCGTTGGCTTGTCCAGATCTGGAGGGCCTCGCGCAGGGAGTGGGGGGGCCTCAAAGGGTCGTCCAAGAAGACGACATCACACCAGATCTGAAACCTGGGTGTCGAAACGTCCGGAGAAGACAGAGCCACCGGAAGAAGACGGATGCGTTGGGACGGTCCGTCGCACAAGGAGTTGGTGGGAAGGGAGAAGCAGTGGCAGAAGGCCGTCACGGGGGAGTTGCGGAGGAAGGGCCGAGGAGACCGTCGCGCGGGTGAGGGAGGTCGTGCACAGAGAGTCGGGGTCGGTCGATCTGGGTCACCGGGAATACGGCAAGAGAGCCGCAGGTGGGAGCGCCTCGCGAGAGAGAGGGCCTTCGAAGAGCGTCGCACGTAGAGAGTTGACGGCGAGAGGGGAGGCCGTCGCGGGAGGTGCCTCACACAGGAGGGCGACAGGAGGGGAATCCATCGAGGGAGGGAGGCGGCCCGAGAGTCTGCAGAGGCCGGCCAGGGGGCGGCGCTGATGGTTGCCAAAGGGCCTGGGGCCGCCACCGCCCACCGGGGGGAGAATCCTAGAAAAAACCTAGGGTTTGAAAAAAAAAATGAGAGAGGCTCGAGTTAGGATTAGACCTCCTTTGATACCATGTTACAGTAAAAGAGTGGATACCCAATCCCCAATGTACCTCTCAAGGGAGGCCTTGAGGTTATTTTATAATCAATAATAAAGCGGACATGACATGTCAAATCCGATGTGGGACTTGGACCCCAACAGGAAGTTTGCTAAGCCATTGACCGAATTGACTAAAAAAGGGGTTCTTATGGGACGAGAAGGCTGAGCAAGCGTTTGCAGAATTGGAGAATCGCATGACTACAGCTCCGTTGTTGGCTCTCCCTGATTTCCGGCAGCATTTTGTTATGGAATGTGATGCATCCGGAAAGGGGGTCAGGGCTGTGTTGATGCAGAGGGGCCGCCCATATTTTAGTAAGGCTCCGACTGAAGTGAGTCGTTCAAAGTCAGCTTATGAGTAGGAAATAATGGCTCCGGGCTTTGCGGTTGTTTGAAGGGGAAATTTCAGTTGCCACTGAAGCAACTCTGCTTTGGTTCAGTGGTTTCAGAACCTTTTTGGCTAGAGTTGGAGGTGGTTCGGGCAGAATTACAGCAGGATAGTGAATTACAGAGTCATATTACTTCCATTCAGCAGCAATCTGGTTCTATTCCAGGATACAGTTTCCAGGAGGGCCTCCTGTTCTTTAAAGGGAGACTGATTTTATCCAGGAATTCGGTACTAATTCAGAAATTTTTAGATTATCGTCATTCTTCTGCTACTGGCGGACATGCAGGCTATCATTCTTCTGCTACTGGCGGACATGCAGGCTATCACAAGACTTATAAGAGACTAGCTGTTGGGCTGTATTGGAAGGGGATGACGCAAGGCATATTGCAGTTTGTTAGAGCATGTGTGGTATGCCAGCAGCAAAAGTACCAGGCTATGTCACCAACAGGATTACTCCAGCCTTTACCCATTCCGGAATTAGTTTGGGATGATATCTATGGATTCTATTTCGGGGTTACCAAAATCCCAGGGGTTCAACGTGATGTTGATGGTAGTGGACTGGCCGTCTAAGTATGCACATTTTTTGTTACTTACACACACCCATATATGGCTAAAGGGGTGGCTGAGACATTTGTCAAGGAAATAGTAAGGTTACATAGCATTCCCAGTTCGGTCCACAGTGATAGAGACCCATTATTTGTCCGTGACTTTTGAAAGGAGCTCTTTCAGATGGAAGGCACAATACACAAGATGAGTCCATCTTACCATCCCCAAACAGATGGACAAACTGAAATTGTTAACAAAAGATTGGAAACCTATTTGAGGTGTTTTGCCTCCGAACGACCTCATGCTTGGGCTTGGTAGATAATGTGGGCTGAATACTGTTACAATACTGCCACCCATGTTTCAACTAAATTGACCCCATTTGAGGTCATCTATGGTCGCAAACCACCCACTGTTTTACGTTTTGTAAGTGGGGATACTCAGGCAGAATCAGTAGCATGAGCACTCATGGAACATGATGAAGTGCTAGTTCAGCTCCGGCGGAAGCTACATCGCGCTCAGCAGTTGATGAATAAGTTCTCCAATCAGCACAGGAGAGAATGAAGTTTTGTGGTTGGGCGATTCATGTTTGTTAAACACCGTTTAAAGTTCTCTCTCGATTGGGGGCTACTGCATATAAGTTGTTGCCGGAGACTACACGTTTACATCCAGTGTTTCATGTTTCCTGATTAAAGAGCGCGATTGGAGACGTCCCACTGCAAGCGACTCTTCCAGAGTTGTGGGACAGTGGATTAGAACCAGCGGTTGAACCAGCTGAGTTGCTGGGGGCGAGGGAGGTCCCAAGACGGCCTCGGTGGAAGGGTTTGCCACTTGAGGAGTCTACCTGGGAGGATGTTGAGTCCCTTGCACAACAGTTCCCAGATTTCGACCTTGGAGACAAGGTGACTTTTGAGAGAATTGCTAGTGACTGGGTAGTTATTTTCGAAGGTGCCAGAGTTAGACCGCCTATTATACACACCTGTCAGAGACGGAGGGATGGGAGGTATGTCGGTTGTTATGTGGAGACGTGGCAAGTTCGTTGGGGTGGGGACAACTGTAGTGACCCGAAATTTTTCATGTAAATTTTTTCGCACTTTAATGGAATTATTCTGAGTCCACACGCTTTGACGGTACGTGATTCCAAGACCCAATGAGCCCGAAATAGAATTTTTGAACATTTTTTCGGTACGCTTAAGTAAACGTGCGAGGGTGTTTTTCTAACTTTTGAACCGGTGCTCGGATTAAAAATCTGAGGGCACTGTTGAACTCGGAGCACCGAGATTTGCCTAGAAAGGACTTAAGTCCCGCCAGCAAGGGCCGAACGGAAAAGTTTATTTTCAGACTTTTCATAAATAAATAAAATAACTTAAAAAAGGTTATTTTATTTTCTTTTGTCAACCGACGAGCGGCGGACGGCGACGCTGCGGAGCAGTGACGAGGCGGCGACGAGGCACATTAACGAGACTCATTAATGGCTCGTTAACTCGCAAAGTAACGACGCTTTAATGATGCGTAAAAGCGATGGTGTTTCATAAATGGAACAGTTTGGCGACGTAATTCTTTTTATTTGTGTTGACGCGTTGGGGAGAGGGAAATTAATCGACGGGCAATCTCTGATGAATCGCCAGCAAAATTCCTCTCCAACGAAGAACTGCGGAGCAGTGACAAGGCGGCGACGAGGCACATTAACGGGACTCATTAATGGCTCGTTAACTCGCAAAGTAACGACGCTTTAATGACGCGTAAAAGCGATGTTGTTTCATAAATGAAAGAGCTTGGCGACGTAATTCTTTTTATTTGTGTTGACGCGTTGGGGAGAGGGAAATTAATCGACGGGCAATCTCTAATGAATCGCCAGCAAAATTCCTCTCCAACGAAGAACAAGACCGTGGGACGACGAACGTTGGAGAATCGGATCCGGAGATCGACGAGCGGCGACGAACGCCAACGATCACGGATCGACGACGACGCAGAAATCTTCCTTCACCGTCAACGGATCCAACGTATCCAGGTAGGGTTTTACTTAGTGTTTAAATTCTTCGTTCTTCATTCTAAAACAACTTGCGCGAATCAACCCAACGAACGGGTTTTACTTTGTGCGCAGTACCCCTTTTGTTTGTTTAGCCCTTGTTTGGCTTTCGGGGACGTAAAGCCCTAAGGGGGGTGAATGTAGTAACTCGGAATTTTCCATGTAAATTTTTTCGCACTTTAATGGAATTATTCTGAGTCCACACGTTTTGACGACACGTGATTCCGAGCCCCGGTGAGCCCGAAATAGAATTTTTAAACTTTTTTTCGGTACACTTGAACGTGCGAGCGTGTTTTTCTAACTTTTGAACCGGAACTCGGATTAAAAATCCGAAGACACCGTTGAACTCAGAGCGTCGGGATTCGCCTATAAAGGACTTAAGTTCGGCCAGCAGGGCCGAACAGAAAAGTTTATTTTCAGACTTTTCAGAAATAAATAAAATAACTTTAAACAAAGTTATTTATTTTCTTTTGTCAACCGACGAGCGGCGGACGGCGACGCTGCGGAGCAGTGACGAAGCGACGACGAGGCACATTAATAAGACACATTAATGGCTCGTTAACTCGCAAAGTAACGACGCGTTAACGACGTGTAACAGCATGGCGAAGTAATTCTTTTTATTTGTGTTGACGCCTTGGGGAGAGGGAAATTAATCGACGGTCGATCTCTGACAAATCGCCACCAAAATTCCACTCCAACGAAGAACAAGAGCGTGGGACGACGAACGATGGAGAATCGGATCCGAAAATCGACGAGCAGCGACAAACGCCAACGATCGCGGATCGACGACGACGCGGAAATCTTCCTTCGCCCTTAAAGGATCCAACGTATCCAGGTAGGGTTTTTACTTTGTGTTTTAATTCCCCGTTCTTCGTTCTAAAACAACGAGCGCGGATCAACCAACGAACGGGTTGATCCGCGGATCGAATGTTCTTGCGAGAGGGTGTTTCACTTGGGGTTTTGTGCGGGCTTTGTTGATAGCATGATTTTACTTCAATCCCTGAACCTCCCCCTTGTTTAAACCTCTAACACGGAGGGCTCGGGCCGACAAGAACAAGGCCCGAGCACCTCCGCTCGTGTGTTCTTGGCGACTGTATTCTCGAAATGACGGCGCGGCTGTTTTGAGGCCTTTGCGGTGAAGAGGACAATCCTCGAGGACCATAGGCGCTGGCAGCGCAAAGAACAGACCACCGAAGCACATTCGGTGGTCCGTCGAGCAATTTGTCGACGCGTCGGCGCTGGCCCCTGGTGGCGGCGCGCCGCGGTGGCTGGAGGCCACAGCCGGCTGGCCGCGGCGGTGAGAAGGTTCGGCACCCGTCGGCGCCACGTGGAGGAGCGACCGCGTCCGGCTGCGAGGAGGAGCGGCCGCGTCCAGCCACTCGGTACGCTGGCGTCACGCGGTCTGTCAACCGCGTGCAGGAGTAACGACCGCCCGCTTGGCTGGGCGCGCTGGGTGAAGGGGCGGCGCCAGATGGCGCGGCCGGCTGGAGAACGGGACATGGCTGAGCCGCGTCCGGGCTGGGGAACCGGCCCGCATCAGAGGGTCGGACCCGCGGTCCAACGAGCCGGACCCGCACCGTCGGGCCGGATTCGCTACCGGGTCGGACCCGTCTTACCGGGCCGGACTCGTCTTAACAGGCCAGACCCGTGGGCCCAACGGGCCAGACCCATGCTGGACCCACGCCTGACCCGACCGGCCCCATTTCACTAAAACATCAATAACTATCAGACCGGGCATCCGATTGACGCACCGTCTGCAGCACAAGGACTCTTGCGACAAAGCGGTCCTTTAGAGATACTCTATATGAGTTTTTGTGGAGATTGGCGTATGGCCGGGTTGGATCGGACTCGAATCCAACTGGACCCATTTTACAAAAATGCTCATATCTTACAAACCGTGCATCCGATCGATGTGATGTCTGTTGCGTTGAGACCCTTACGACGAGACAGTCCTTAGGGTTACTCTTTGTGGAACTTCGTGGCGGTTGAGGTACGATCGATGGCTTGGGGAGCGGATCCTCCCGGAATCAAGCGTGCTAAGTGCGGAATCCAATGGTTGGTTGTGACATGAAGAATGAAGAGCAACCCTTCGTGGATCAGCATAAAAGCGACCTTTCGTGGATTAGCATAAAAGCGACCTTTCGTGGATTAGCATATAGCGCGACCCGACGTGGATCAGCCGTTGAGCGCCCCGCCGTGGATCAACAGCTGAGCGACCCTTTGTGGATCAGCAGTAGAGCGACCCTTTGTGGATCAGCAGTACAACGACCCTGCGTGGATCAGCAGAAAAACCTCTCAACAGAATAAGATAATCTAGATTTACAACTAATCATCCTTACCTCTGTACTTTAAGTTATACCTGATGTGAGGTGAGTCTTTACTTTGCGCTATATGTCTGAGATCTTGCTTTGTGGTATTCTCCTTTGTGTATTTTTTCTTTGAGGATTCCTGAGAGACCTTCGGGGGTCTTGGGGTCCCTACTAAGTATTGTTATACTAACCCCTGCACGGGCTTCGCCCGCACCTGTTGTGTCTTGTGCAGACGACGGACAGCATTAACTGGGACTGTGGGGAGCTAGGACTGAACGGTGCTTGGAGGTAGATCATCAGACGTGGTGTGTTGCAGTGACATTCGATCGTGAGTCGTACCTACCATTTAGGTAGAATCCTTGGTGGACGACTTTCGAAGCTTGTACTTTACTGTATTTTCTTTCCAGTTGAGCTTGTATCCTGGCCTCTTTTTCTTTCAGTGTAGCCTTTTACACTGTGGTGGTTGTACTTTCCACTTTTTAGCGGTTTGCTTTGTGCAGTATTTCCATGTCTGTGTGTTTACAGTTTAAAGGCAATGTCTTCCCTTTTGGGGTATGTCTTTCCAGTGCTAGTCACCAGCTCCTGACCTATGGGAAGCGGGCTTGGGGTAGTCATGACACGGGCCCCGAGGGACAGGTCGTTACAATAACCGCCTATAAATAAGCAGTTGTTTGTTCGAATGGGATTATCGAGAAACATTCGGACGTGGTCTTGCTGGTTGCAGAAATCTGGAGAGGTGTTCTCTCTCTAGTGCTAAGGACTCTCAGCAAGCTAGGAACTCCAGGAGGTGGTCTCTCCCCGTTCCAGCTACTATAACTTGTTTTCTTTTTCTTTATTGTTGTGTTATGGCAGAAAGCATTGAAGGATACATACCAAATAATTGATTTCCTCTCATTTTAATTCTTACTGAATTCTTATTGTTACTGTTACCTAACATTTGACATCTCATCCCCTCATAAAAAATTATCCCAAACAATATATTTGCACTATGGGTCATCCATGTCAATCCATGTCACCCTGAAAATTACTTGTCATCTCATCCCCTCATAAAAAATTATCCCAAACAATATATTTGCACTATAGATCATCCTATATTTCAATCCATGTCACCCTGAAAATTACTCATGAACATTGCATGAAGAAGACTAGCAATTGCTTTGTAAACACACACACACACGATAGCATGAAACCCACAAAAACTTACCATGCAAAAAATGAGAGATGTCACCACCAGGATCAGCATCACAAGCCAAACGGCTGTATCGCTGATCAGAGCTTTCTTTTCCAAATATGACATGAAGTTTTTGGTAGTTCGGTACGGCTTTAACTCTATAACACCGAGCATCAGTGTGAACCTTAATACACAGAAGTTAATAAAACTATAAGATGAATAGAAACTAAAGTACCCCAGTTAGAAAGAGAACCAAGCAAAGCAGACAAAAGAACTGAGCAGCTCACCATTGCATAAGCATCCCAAACATGATCTTCAGCAATGACTGTTCCTCGAGCATCGTCCCAAGAAAACCCATCATGCTCAAGAAGAGATTTTATCTTGTTGTATTGCCTCCTCAAATGCTTGCAGCGATTCTTCAAAACTTCTTTATCATAATGCGCATTGAAGTTCAAACTGAACGAAGCAGCCATGTCCACCCACGCCTGGCTTATGAATGTCTGCCCAAGTCTATTCCCCTTGTGCACCTGTTCTAGTAATAGATCAACAAGATATCGATCCATCGGTGGTGTCCAATACGTTCTTGAACGATCGCTAGCTGTGGCAGCTTGTCTTTCACACCCTCCGCCTGTAGGCAAGGACATGTTTTCCACACATACAAAATCAACAGATAAGAAAAAAATTATTTTCAGAGCAAAGGGTAAAATTTGGCCCACCAACGGTGTCCAAATGATCTTGGACAAACGTAGGAATGGAAATTGGCTCCAGAAATCCTTTCTTAGTACTACAAATAGGAGGAATAAAAATAATCATACCTTTGTAAAAATAAAAATAAAAATATTAATTTAATTGATTGGTTATTTTATTGATTTTCCTATTATTAAAAAAAAAATAAGTGTTATTTTATGTACCATTCTATTCATGATGTACTAAAAGCAGCTTTTTTGTTCTATTCCATTCCATTTGATTCTATTTCATACCAAACAACCAAACAGGCTTACAAGAACCAAGCAATCTTACAACCCAGGAAGAATATTTCAAAGACATGGAGACAACAAAACCCAAAAAAGCAAAATGGCATGGGAAGGATCAGCAAAAAGCGTCCATTCCCCCAGATGATTCAGCAGGCCTTTTACTTTCTAAATTTTAATTAAATTGTACCACATTGGAAATGTAAAATGGCAAAGGACAATAAACAGTATGCATTCCCAGAAGCATGCAGACTTCTTATCTTCAAAATTCCATTAAATTATGCAAGATTGGAAAAACTAATACATAAACTAACTAAAGAAACTTGGAAATTAGAGTTTTACTATCACTGCAACCTGATATCATGCACAAACGCAAAAAAAAAAAATATATATATCATCCCAACCTAAAGACAGCGGATTATAAATTGAAACTAACCAGTTTTGGTGCACATGCTGACACCTTTGATATTTTTACTTCCATGCAAATGATTGCAAGCCTCAACATTGGCAGCAGCATTTCCATATATTAGAACCAAATCTTCGTAGTTCGGCATCTGTTTTCCCCTGTATAAACGTGCATGAGGGTGTGCCTGTAAACATTCAGGTAAGTTCTTCAAATAAATTGAAGAGAAAGGGATAGATCATTTGATATAAAAAATCAGTAATCAACCTTCACATAAACATCCCAAACATCATCATCAGCTGTTACTTTCTGCTGTGTTTCATCCCAAGAAAAGCCCTTTTGTTTAAGCAATCCTGTTATATCACTATAGTACTTCCACAATTTTCTGTATCTATGTCTTAAAGCCCTTTTATTATGTTGAGGGCCGAACCTTGAATTGAACAAAGACAGCATCTCAGTCAATGCTGTTTTGTTAAATGCGCTATCACTCTTACTGCTCCTCCTTAGCTGGCCCAGCATAAGATCAATGAGATGTTGATCCATTTCCAGTGTCCAATCTGTTCTTGAACGCTCACTGCTAGAACAGGCTAGGGCACCCATTCCAGGACCTGAAAAATGACAAAATTTAACTAGCAAATGCACCTCATCTCAAAGGCAGTCCATCAAATATGATACGCTACAAAATGATCCATGAAATGAAAATTATTCAAGGGATTGTTAATTTTCAGCGTCATTGATTATAAATTTAAGAAATTTAAGCTGATTACCAACAGCTTGCAAAGCGGATGTGTTCAGAGAAAGTATAATTTCAAACCAAGACGCTGAATGAAGAAGAAATGGAAAATGAAATTTTTAAACCACTCGAGTATTGGATCATCTGTGTTAAGTTTCAGAAGGAAGATGAAGAAAACTTGTTTTCTTTCATTTATTTTTGACCTGTGATGGATTCCAGAAATTAAATCCTCCTCTGGCTTGCAGCATCAACAAGAGCACAAATTACTCATAAAAATAAACAGAAACATGGTCTTAGCCACTAGCTTATACAAAAAGACCGACATTGAGGTTCAACTAACTCACCAAGCAATGGAAAAGAAGGAAGACAAAAAGTCAATGTATCCACAATTAATAATTTAAGGGATATTGCTTACAATTGAAAGACAGGGAATCAATTTGTCATGTTAAGGGGACAATTTCAGTATTCTCATAACAGTTTAGGCAGTAAGAGAATTTTTCCAATGATTCATTTACAAGTGAAAACAGAACAAAAATAGCTTATTCTATTTCAAACATAGACCAACCTGAGGGTGGGTTGGGCAACAAGAAGAAGAAGAAAGAAACCTGAATCGACTCCATGGATTTCATCATCAATGTCCATATCATGACTTGAACGACTGTATCTTCCATCGGCGGTTGCGTAGCCATATATAAAGCACAAATCAGTAAAATTCAGCACAGGTCTAGTCCTGTAGGACCGTGCATCTGGGTGAGCCTACATGTACAATATATATGTGAACTAGAAGCATGAGCAACATTAATATGATAATAGAAAGCTAATGCACCTTGATGTAAGCATCCCAAACATATTCAGGAGCTGTCACCATCTGCCGAGCTCCATCCCATGAAAAGTCATTCTGACCAAGAAGATGTTTAACATCATTGAACTGCTTCCACAAAATAGTATAACGACTTTTCAGAGCATCTTTGTCGTATTGGGATCCAAACTTTGCATTGAATGTGTTAAGCATATCAGTCCATGCCTGCTTGTTGAATGTATGACCAACCCTATTGCCCTTGTGAATGTGTTCCAACATAAGATCAAGGAAATAGCGTTCCATTGTCGGCGTCCAATATGTTCTCGAGCGATCATTATTTGTAGTGGTCTGGCTACCCATACCTTGAAATTTGAAAATATTTGAGCCTTTAACTTTTCGTAACAATTAACGCAGTAGTTTTGGTTGGAATTTAACAATAACAAGAAAAAACATAAATAAAAAAGCATTTAGCATGAAAAACACATTGCTGCCATAAATATATATGAATGCATGCGCACATGATTTGTGATACCTATTTTGTAGTTTTGAATTTGGTTTTAAAACAACCATAAAGCTAAGTGGTTCAAAAAAAAAGCTACCACCTACAACTGCAAAAAGGGTCCATATTTATAAGTTGTTGGAGTTACAATGCCCTATATATAAAATACAGTTATAGGTTTGATGATCAATCTACACAGGTCTCTTCCTAGTCTGTAAACACAGTAGAGGAAGTGTTGATCAATCAGATATGAAATACAGTAGGGTCCTTATTTCAAGTCTGTATAAATACAGCAGAAAAAGGTTAGACCAACCTGTATACGGAATACAGTACGGTCCTCAGTAGACTTTGAAATACAGTAGGATCCTTCATCCTAGTCTGTATAAATACAGTTGAGAAAGGTTAGACCAATCTATATAACGAATACAATAGGGTCCTCAGTAGACTTGATCAAGTAATAGACTTTGATCAAGTAATATGAGTCAGTCTACACACAGAATGCATAAGGCTTAAAGGAGATGGGGAAGAAATGAGAATGAACAAATAAAATATGTAAAATTCAAATCCAACGAACTCAAAGTTGTTTCCTTAAAGACAAATTTGCTCCCTCTGAGTTACCCAAGGTTGTGAGCAATTGTCTCCCGGGATAAAATGGACCGCCTTTCTTGGATGGCAGCAATTCAAATCCAAGAACCCCTTCGAACGCAGCGTGTGCGGACAAATCACACTTTGAATTCTCGAGAATCGAGGAGAAACCCCGCCAGTGTGGGTTTTATATCCTACATTGTCGGTCTCAAGTCCAGATAAAGGAGGGGGGCTGCATTAGGTAGTCGACATCCAGCGTAAAACTTCATTGAATCTTTTCATGACATAGATCAAATGTATCAATATGCTAATACTAGGTCGTTGCCCCGGAAGCAACGCACTGCATTTGCTCGAGTGTGGTGTCAAATAAGTTAAGAGACTCTACATCGACGTCTGAGTGTAGTGTTAAATGAGCAAGGGTCTTCACGCCTTTCTGGACGGATGTGGGGAGTGAGGAAGCTAGTCCAAAATCATAAGCTTAGGATAGCTAGTTGGAATATTGGAACTTTAGCAAGTAAATCTATGGAATTGGTAGATACTATGATTAGAAAAGAGATTGGTGTATTTGTGTTTACAAGAGACTAAATGGGTAGGAGAAAACAAGGAATTGGATAGCTTCGGTTTCAAACTTCGGCACTCAGGTAAAACTAAGACTAAAAAATGGTGTTTGTATTATGATGGATAAGACTTTAAGAGATTAAGTGGTTGGCGTCGTAAAATTAGGGGATAAAATCACAGCCATTAAGATAGTTGTGGGAAACGAGACAAATATGAAACCTGAAGACTACTGAAGCTGGAATTACAATGGAGGGAGGAGGAGAATGAAAGAGAGGAAAAAAGAACACTTCAAAGAGACTCCTTGCACTCTCGCTCAAGCTTCAGCCGAACTTCCCAAAATATATTTTTCCCTCCCCTCTCTCAACCCCCAATTCTACTTATAACGGATCATCCCTCTACGTGGTCCCAGAATCTCCTAACAAAACTAACAATATTCTCTCCCCTCTAACAATATCCTCCCCTGCAAAGACACATCTACCCCTGCTAAGTCCCAGGTCCTATCACTGGGCGACCCTTGAAAACAGTCTTGTCCATAAGACAAAATGAAAAGAAGGGGTACCTCTTTGACTTGGACTGCTTCCTCACCCCACTCAGCGCCTCCCTCTTCAGTGCGCCATCATCATCTTCACCCAACAGCAGCACACTCAGCATTGGATCGGCACACCTGTGCATGGGGCTATAGGACAGCCCACACTGGAAACACAAACCCCTGCTCTGTCAATCCTCTCATTCTTGGGTCGACAAGTGCAGAATACCACGCCCGACAGGTGTTGTTTGATCTGGAGCCTCCCGTCAAACTCCATTCGCGCTCCCGTTTGGCTGGTGGAAAGGTGGGCCCATCGGGTAGCTGTGTTCCCGGATGGTCGGGTGGTTTCCATGGTTTAGTTTCTCGTGTCTTGCTAAAATTTTGTGACCCACCTCCATGGAACGGAGTGTCCACGCCTCTCATGACACCAAGCTCCACATGCTGAGCCAGCTACATCACTTGCAAGTCGAGTATCTGGTTGTGGATGCGGACCCAACTTCTAATATCTTCTTGCAGACCATGCAAGAAATACCCAACGTATTGTGGCTCTGGTTGGCGTGGTAGCAACGAGACTAGATATCCGAATTGTTCAATATACTCCAAAATGGATCCCTTCTGCTAGAGAGGTGTGAGTTCATACGAATTTTGAATGTCCAATCCGCTGAAAAGTTCCATCGGCTCTTTGAAAACTGACCACATTAAATTTGGGTGCACCTCGACAAGCACCGCAACCAATGAATAGCCATGTCGTCCATACCAACTTGAGTTAGCGCCAGTTTCAAAGCTTCGATGGTCTACTGAATCCGAAAGTCGCACGATCCAATAGCATAGATCCGTGCCAACAAAGATTGGAAGCTCAACACGTCTTGCTACAGGCATATGGTCAACAATACAAGGCAGGTCACATGGCAGCTAAGACGCATGCTCCTTTGCCAAGTCGTCAAAGGCAACCCCGCCTGAACGTGTGCTCGATTCCCCTATTTCGACCATTAGACGTGCGTCATCTGTCAACGGCTACCACTCCAGTCGGCGAACCAAAGAGGCCATGGATTGTCGGAGTTCTGCTAAATCTGCCATGTCTTGCTTGAAAGCTCTATCGTCGATGTCAGGCCAGTTACCGTCGATTCTAGGTGTTCCAGGCGATCATCCATCAGCAGCTGCTTCAACGCGTCCCACGCATTGCTCGATTCCTTCGAGGCAAACTTGGAGCCTTGTCTCCGTCATCATCTGGATTGTTGTGGGACGTCGATATGGAGAGCTTGGTGGATATCTAACGGGGCATGCCATGTATGGCGCGATCTGACCGAGTGTGCCTCCTCTGAACGCGAGTCGACAGTGTGGGTCACTTCTGAGCAAATTCCCAATAGTGTGTGCCACCGCGGAAAGTCAGGTCGGATCAAATGATATGAAACCTAAAGACTGCTTTAGTATATTAAAATAACAAGCTGGAATTACAATGGAGGAAGGAGAATAAAAGAGAAAAAAAGAACACTTCGAGAGGCTCCTTGCACTCTCGCCCAATCTTTAGTCGAACCGCCCAAACTATATTTTTTCCTCCCTTCACCCCCCTGCTTCTACTTATAACGGATCCCCCCCCCCTCTACGTGGTCCCGGAATCTCCTAACAATCTTACAATATCCTCCCCTGCAAAGACACATCAACCCCAGCTAAGTCCTGAGTCCTATCATAGACTTTCAACTTTTTTGGTTTTTATTCCTTGCAAAAAAAAAAAACTTTTTTGGTTTTTATGCGCCTCAAGTAGGTCTAGATGTACAACAGAAGTCCACTTTTTGGGTTAATTTAGAAACTTTGATACAGAGTTTGTCGCAACATGAGAAGATTTTTATAAGTGGTGACCTAAATGGGCGTGTAGGAAAGGATTCTAGAGATCGCATAGATTGTCATGGAGGGTTTGATTTAGGTGTAGTAAATGATGAAGGATCAACTATCTTAGACTTTGCCTACGGTTGTGATTTTGGGGTAGCAAATACGCTTTTTAGGATACGAGAGGAACATCTTAGCACTTACAAAAGCGGAGTCGCAAGATCCCAAATTGATTATTTCTTGATAAAAAGGTCAAATAAAAGATATATTATGGATTGTAAGGTTATGCCCAGTGAAAATCTAACCACCCAACATCATTTATTAGTTTTAGACTTGCAAATTAAGAATAATAAAAGAAATATGAAACAATTAAGGAATTCGGGAATCAAATAGCAGGGACCTAAAGGATAACCTTATGATAGAATTTAAGAAAAAACTTTTGAAAGAAGTGGATTAGGAAGTTCAAGGAACCATCGACTACATGTGGGGTGACATGGCTAAAAGTGTTAGCAATATAGCTACTTTTATTTTGGGAGCATCTAAAGGATTTTCTCCAGAAGGACAAGAATCGTGATGGTGGAATGAGAATGTTCAACTAAAAGTTAAAGCAAAACGATAGTGTTTTAAAGTTTTACACCTTTGCAGTAATGAAGATACTTGAGCTCAAAATCATGTTACTCATAAAGAGGCTAAGAAAGCAATTGATGGGGCTAAATCTCAAGCTTTTGAGGAGCTATACCATTCATTACATACTGAGGATAGTGAAACCTATAGTTTAGCTAGAGATAGAGAGCGAAAACTAGAGATTTAGATCAAGTTCGGTGCATAAAAGATGAAGGACGTAGCCTTTATAACAACACATCTCATAAGCATTTTTACTACATGATTTTTAACATTCAGATCCATAAAACATAATCCAAGGATTGAGAGGACTAATGTCTTGGGAAGATTGGAAACATAAATACGACAATTTTAAACAAAACTATCATCTTTATTTAAACTCCATCACTTGCACATATATCACATTGATCTTTTTTTTTTTACAAACGAAGGAAGATACATTAATCACGAAGAACAAGAGTAACAAGATGTAACATCCATGAAGGGAAACATTCAAACCAGAGGTTATTCTCTCTAGGCATACAGTAGCTAGATGATGTGTTGCTTCATTTCCCTCTCTTTTGATGAAAGAGAAAGAGCAAGCCAAAAAGCTACGACTGAGAGACTGGATTTTTCTAATGAGGAAGCCATAAGATTAGAGGTCGAAATCATTTGAGTTGACGGCGTTGATGATGTTGAGATAATCAGATTCAATGTGTATAGCATTCCATCCATAATCTTTAGCAAAGGTCAAGCCGGCAAGGACAGCGTGGGCTTCAACAACAGCAGGTTCCAGAAGGAGTGTTTTGATTCCTATCTGGCTGCGATGATCTTACCACAATGGTCTCGAACAATCAATCTGATTCCAACAATTCCACCATTGGGTAAGTATCGACATTGATCTTAAAGGTCCCTTCCGGAGGGGGATTCCATCTAGTTTCACTCGCTCGGGACTCAGAGAAACCATTCTGGTCAGGGTCCCGATTTCATCCATCAATCCAGGAGGCTGCACGTTCGATCCAGAAACCACAAGGTTTTGAGGTGTGATTGAAGATGAAATCATTCCATCTAACCCATATAATCCAAGCCACAACACATAGCGAGGCAACCTTATCAGCAATGAAAGTGGAAGACCATGTCATTAGTAGTGATGGGAGATCTAGCGCCGCATCCAGCATAAACGCCGTAAGAGATCCCCACGCAATCCAAACCTCCATAGCCCCTGGGCAATGAATGATAGCGTGCATGGGGGATTCCATAGCATCCGAACAAAAGGGGCATATATGGTTGTCCAGTAACATGGCGGAAGGATAGGAAATTCAGGGTGGGAAGAATACCAATACAAATCTGCCACCAGAAGTAGCGGATCTTTGGGAGGACATCCAAGTGCCAGAGAATTTTTCAGACCCCCTCCCTATCCTCAATGTGGGCATTAAGAGCAAGTTTGTATCCTGATTTCACATAGTAGGATCCTGAGATATCATTGCTCCAAAAAAGACAGTCATGCCCCGCATCCGTCACACAGGAAATGCTAAGAATAATCCTTTTATCCCTTTCATTAAACCAAGAGTTAATTATATTCAAACACCAACCAGTACTAGTATCATCGAACAGGCAGCGGACAGTGGCATCCTCAGATCCAGGAAAGGTCGGGGAAGTAGCCAGCATGCTATCATTATCAATCAACCAAAGGTCATTCCAAATGTTTACTTTCATTCTAGCCTCAATCCTCCAGCCAATTCCTTTATCAAGTAGTTTTCGCGATCCCCAAATACTTCTCCAAAGGAAACTGGACCAGGGGCCAAGAGAGGAGTTTCGGAAATCAGAGAGAAAAATATTTTGCACGGAGAATCAATGCGCAGAGAGATGATAGTTGAGTCAAAAGATGTCAGCCCTGCTTAAGCCAAAAGGGCATCATTAAAAAGTTCAAGATCCCGAAACCCCATATCGCCACCTGCTTTAGGGGCGCATAGTGACTTCCAGGCAATTCTCCCATTAAAATGTCCCCACTAAAAGTTGGCAATGCAGAAGTGAATTTGGTCAACAATCGCACCAAGAAACTTGAACAGTGACATGATATAGCTTGGAATAGACTGAAGAGTTGTCTTGATGAGAGTTTCTTTTCCTGATTTAGAAATTCTTTTCGAAGACCAACCCTGAATTTTTTTCTCAATTCTGTCCACAGTGGATAAGAAAATTTCTTTTTTTGATCGAGCTATCATCGTAAACCTAGGTTCTTTCGGACTTACGTGTCACCATACCAATGTTCCACGTCTCCTACTCAAAGCCTTCCTAATTTCCCGACCCTACCCGCTTTCACATTCGCGTTTTCCACTCTCCCAACCGGTCGATGGTACTAGGGTTACTGCGCATCGTCTACCTCCATTGATTACCGCCATCTTCGATCTCTATCTTCAACCCGACGATCCTAGGGTTACCACGCACCATCCACCTCCAGCCATCTACGCCTACAATTTTTTCAAATCTACCGTTGTTTACCAGTACGTCCGACGCTTACGGCTCTTGGTTTTCTTCGACTACTACGTCGTCAACAGATAGCGTTTTCGTTCCACTGCTCCGCCATTTACCGTAAATCTTCAATTGCCTCCTGGTCACTGTGGTCGTCGCTCAGAATCGACTCCCGGTAACCCTACCTACTACAACTCTGTCTTCCAGATCCAGAAACCCTAAACCACTCCAGTGATTGACGGCGGTGAAACGGTGCTACAAACTCAAGCACTTTCCTCCCATCCTTTGCAAGTCTGTTCAGGTACATATTGACGCTGGGTCATCTTCTCTGTAACGTTAACATTCCTATTACTGTCAACCAAACTTTGCAACCCACAATAGTCAACTGTCTCTGCATAATCCAGCTACCAGGATCTGCGCGACCCATTGCACTTGACAAGGGATCATCTTCATCTCCGGCACAACCACTACTCGTGGAATTCAAGCTCAACTGTTCATTCGATATTATTGGAAGACAAAACTCTTCTCGCATTGAGGTAATCTAATTTTATATCGCCTATTACAGGTATGTTTTCAAAATAAAGTATTCTTCATCAGTAGGTATGTCATTTCAGGTTACCATATAGCTGCTACTAAATTGGCACTACTGTGACTCATACAACAACTTTGAACTACAACTGACTGTTTACATAACTGCTTGCAATTATGGAACTATCAGGTTTCTATTACACCGGATCATATCATACAACCCGGGTATGCCTATCTTATTTTATTCAATACATAACTTCCTAGGTTTCTTAGTTGCAGATTCCATTGTTTCTTAGTTGTAGATTTCATGTATCTCTTTATAATAGTATAAAGCTGAGCAATTACATCTTTAGCCAATTGGGTGTTTGCCTTCACAATGTATATTGCATTGCCTTTACTGTCCACTTTGCATAAAATGGTTTCATTGCAGACCTTGATATTTATATATAAAGAAAACCAATCCAAGCATGCATTGCCCGTCAACCTCTAGAGATGCAAAGTTTCAAAGGAGACAACTAATAAAGGAACGACAAAACAATTGTGAGTTTCCTATTATGTTTAGTTCAAAATGTTTTATTTGTTATCATTCTTTTAGTAGCTGTATAACTTATAACTATCACAATAACAGTGTCGACATCTATTGGAAATTCTTCAATGACATCTATCAATCTGTCTGGTACTCCAATAAGTAAACCACTGTCTACAAATGGCATCACAGATGGAGTCACACGCATGTCATTAACAGCTTTATCTATCAATGGTTAGTTCTGTTTAAATTTGTCTGTCTAAAGCCTTATACTTCTAACTACATTACAGACTAACACAAATTAGTCGTTTTTAACTTCTTCGTATGCAGTGCATCAACAATCTGCAACTTGGACAACAATTTCTACAGGATCAAACAAGCGAAAGCAAAGACCGGATGCCTTCAGACAATCTTCGCTTCCATTCTGTAAGTGTGATGTCGTTGTTCTATTCTGAACAAAATGTAGGTCGTACAACCAAGTTATTCATTGTCTAACAGTTTCCTCGATAATTTTTGTAGCTATCGTGACTAACGAAAACAATCTATCGGATTCATCACCTGCCTCCTCGACAAGGTAAGCACAACTCATGCTTTTACATATTTCCATGCTCGTTAATAAAGTGTTATTTCTTACGATTTCCTCTACCAACTGAGACAGATTTACTCGTATTGTTAGTACTTTATCATGTACAGGTATGTTGTCAAATTTAACACAAGTATATAAGATCACACACACACACACTTTTAATACTGAACTGTTTTATTAGACATACAATGTTGTGTTTCATTGTTTGTGTGTATGAAATCCTGTGCCAACGTTCTGCGTTTCATTGTTAGGATGTATCAATTCCTGTGCCAATGTTTTGTTTAATTGATAGGATGTATCAAATAGGTGGCATTTATATTACCTGTTTTCTACCTCTTCTTTTTACATCAGCTATTTTTTTGTATACTGTACAAAAACGCCATGTTTTCTACCTCTTTTCATTTCGGTTTCCTGATTGTATACTTTACAAACACACCACCTTTGTATATTATACAAAAACACCATAGTAGTTAGTTATATTACAACACAATGTTTGAATTTTTAATAGTTTGTTATCACTAGGTCACGATATATTGCAATCCTATATTCCGTATACTGTGCAATTCCAAAACAGTCATTTTTATTACTACTACTATGTTTTGTTTCATTGTTAGATTGGATTTTCATATTTAAATATTCATTATTATTTATTAATCTATATAATTTTTTTTTCATCTGCAGAGTGCATTTGCTGGACGATGATGAAGTTCTAACAACACTTTGTTCCTTGTAGACTTTGCAACTTCATTTAGCTGAAAAACTTCTACAAACATCAACTTCATAAATTTTGGTGCAACTAAAGATTGGGTTTTGTCATTATGTATTCAAATTAATCCTCTGCCCAGTTCACATTATTTATTATTACAACCGCTCCTACAATATATTTGTCTTTCAGTTCGAATTACACTACACGCATTACTCTCTCTATGGAGCTTATTCGCATTGTTGGTTGGCTGAAGCCTTGGATGGCGTGTAGTGAAGCGGAGCGCAGGTGCTGACCCACTATGGCCAACAAGCATGACTTGAATGCGTTTGAAAATGATTTGCAATCTCCCTCAAAAATTAGAAATAACTTTTTATATATCCTTTCTTTTTTCAAGTATTTTGTTAATGTGTCCATAATTTATCACTCCTATTCCATTTTTATGTTGCAATACTTTGTGATTAAAAATTATTAAACGTTACTATTAGTGGGTAACTTTTACAAATAGCATTCACTTTTCAAATAAAAATCATTAATCCAATATGTCATGCGTACGCACGGGTGAGTACTAGTTTATTGTGTTTGTCAACCATCTGAATTCCTGCAGTGATACAAAGCTCCGTTCTCTTGTTCGGTGAAACATCAGAGTTGAAGGAAATTTCCAATTTGGCCTGATTAATCGTTTGTCCAAGAGGCCCTCTCGTAAAGGCGGGTCACATTGCAGATAAAAAGGCATTCATCATGTGTGGCTCTAGAGAAAAGGATACAGTCCTCCGCAAAAAAAGATGAGAAATAAGCGGGCTAATCCGGCACATTTTTGCCCCATGTATCAAGTTAGAGGAAGTTGTCGTAGAAATGAGATTGGAAAAAACATCAACCACAGGGATGAAGAGAAATGGGGAGAGGGGGTCTCCCTGTCGAAGGCCACGGATGGGGGGAAAGCTTTGTGAAAGTCCACCATTAATATTGATCCTGAAAAAAACAAATGAAACACGGTGCATGATCGTATCAGTCCATTTTGAACAAAAAACCATTTTGGTCGTAACAAACCGGAGGAAGTGTCATTTCACTCCATCATGCGCCTTAGTCGTATCCAATTTTTAGGTCATAGTCCCTCTTTTCGCAGCCGAGCGTGTTTTCATTGAGTGGAACACCTCATGGGCCACAATAGCATTATCCGTGATGAGCCTTTTCGCAACAAAGGCACTTTGATTTTCAGAGATAATGAAAAACATGCGCAGTAGGTTGACTAAAATCTTTGAGAAAAAGCATGAAACATATGAGACAAAAGGCATATCATGACAACATAAAAGAGAATATTAAAATGGAATCATGGCATGAAAAAGATGACATCATCATATCATAGCATCAAAGAAATGTGATAACAACATAAAACGTGACAACATAAGCATAAGTCAAGGCTCGCTGCCAAGACATCAACATAATGTGTCAAGCTAACTGCCCATGCACCATAAATCATATATCAGAGCACACCCTTCATATGTCAAAATTTATGTATGCCACATAGATCATATATCATAAAAAATCAATGGCCTATGGAGAATGAGAATGTGTTTCATATAAAAAATCATTGAGTTCATAAGAGCTTGAAGGCATGAGCCTTTCAACATTTTAATCCCACGGGAAGGGAATGTGAGCTTCATACATAGAAATCCCCAATCAATGAAGCATAATTAAATTTATATAAATACCTTTGAATGAAAATAGGATTGGGTATTCACAACTAAAAAAGTGGCACGAAAAATCAAAGAATGAATTTGGTAGCGTAACATGTACAAAAAATGGATAATGGAATGGGGTTAATGAGAGAGAATGGAAAACTCTCATTGATATAACACCATTTGGACAGTAATGGAATGGTTGTAAGTGTATGAAAACATAGTAACTGGAAAAGTAGAAAGAGGAGAATCTTTTACCTTGCGAGGTGGCTTCTTAAAACTTGAGGAGAGCTCCTTAGAACCTTAGAAACTCCTTGGAGAGATTATAGAGAGGGAAAATGAAAGGAATTTCTCGCTCAATGGATTCGAAGTGGAGAGGAGTGGGAGAATGCAAAACCATTACCTTATTCATGGTTTTAGCTCATGGTTTTGAACATTTAAGGCATAGTTTACTTCTTATTCATGGGAGAACCGAAATCCAATTTTTGATATTACTTTGGGCATGGGAAGGTAATTTTTCCACAAAATATTGTTTCTAAAACCCCTAATTTCTATTTTAGACTTTGGAATTTTATTTACAGGTTTGGGAAAATCGTTTTAATTTATTAAAATACATTATAGTGATAAAATAACTTATTTTTGGTCATGGATTCTCTAATATTCATCATTACATCATTATTACATATTTATGAGGTCATAAAATATACCGAAAACACAAAACTGTATTTTTACTATTCACTAAAAAATAAAGTATTTCAGAAAATTCTCAAAATTTCAACCTAAACTAATTTCGACGTGTCGATTTCAAATATAATGTTTTCTTTATCAAAATAAATTCCTAAGTATGAGAAATAATTATTTTAAATAAAAACTACACATTTGTTATTAAATACTATTTTTAAAGAGAAAATTAGCATCACCACATACTTGGAGATCGTGCACATCTCCTCTCAACCCGCAGCAAGCATATTTCCCTGTTGTCTGAATCTGCCGCGTTCCTCAGACTACTCTTTTCAGCTTCATGTTACAGACTACTTCCACCTTCATCTATTATAGCCCACTTTCCCTTACTAACATTCTGAGTGGAACTCTCTGTCGGACCTTTTACGAGTTGATCCAAAGTAGTCATAAGCTCCTGCAAATCCCGATTTCAATTTTGTAACTGTTGTTTCCACAGTTGTTAGTCGATTCTCCATGCGTGTGGGAAAAAAGCTACAATGTCGACTTCAATTTCCGCAGTCTAGAATTCTCCTTCTAGATACTCTCTCTGTAGGCGATCCTCTTTCAATGAAAGCACTAATTGATAGAGAGGAGAAAAGAATTTCTATACAAGAATCTAGAATTCAGTATAAGTTTTATAGAAACTCTACAACTTACTCAGCGACTCTACTCCTGGGAGAGCTCTCCTCTGCAGACCCAATGCTTTCTAGCCTGAATGCCAAAAATAATCGAATGTCCTTCCCTCCCGAGCTAGACTCCTATTTATATTCCCGGACTAACAAAATATTTGGATGCTAATTACAACACTGCCCCTGGCAATTAAGAATCACTCTCCCCACCCTTCTGAATTCCCCTCTAGTAAGTGTAATGTATGGAGAGCCTAGGACGACTCCCTAGTAGACTGTTAAGGAACTCCCCCTCCCAGGAACCGCTGCCACACTCCCACATTCCTATCAATCGCAAATAGGGAAAGTTGTAACAGGCGTCACGTAATACACTCACCCATACACTTCCCCCTAACACTCATGCCCCGTACAATTTGACCTCAAGGGCCCGCCTACCCCTTTCTAAGGTCAGATGCCAAACACACCAGGCGCACATAGGATCCACATACTCTATAACACCAGGAATCACATCCACAATCTAGCTAAGTAAAATGCCACCAAAAAAACTATATGGGAGAACACTATATAGGTTGTTGCTAACATTTTAAAAAGACAAACTCCTTCCAATTCCAAAACTAGAACCAAAACCACAAGCAGTCACATGCATGTCATGTGATCCCTACATGCATAGCATTATGCATGAGTTCCACATCTTGCCTCTAGGGTCAAGAGTCCGAAACAGAAATCAATAACATCAAATACCAATTTATCCAAGTCAAATAACCTAACTGTAATCACAAAAACCAAAACAGCAATCCCAATTCCCCCTGGCGACTTGAACTTTAGGTCGCGCTGGACAAGCACACAACACACGTCCGTCCCAAATCCACCGATTCTGAATGTCTCAAGACACTTTTCTTAAGTCTTCAATCTACTACACCCAAATAACAACAAAACCCACTCAGTATCATTCTATCTCAACCTGCTCTTATACCCTCAAGACCGTCTGATTACACATGTTTAGACCGGTCTTAGGCCCAAATTACTTAATCTTAAAAACCCGGGACATTACAATATGCACAACTGTTAAGTGCATAACTAATAAATACACAATCAACAGTTTTTTGCCCAATTTTAACCCTTTTAGGTCTAGGAACAGCATCTTTGGACAAACACACGAACACTTTAAGATATTTAAAGGTAAACTTTCTTCCCTTCCATAACTCATAGGAAATACTTTGTATCTTCTTGTGGGGTACTCTATTTAATAAGAGATTTGTAGTAAAAAAGCTTCCCCCCACATGGTTTGTGGTAAACCGACATTATTTAGCATAGCATTCATCATTTCTTTTAAGGTTTGGTTTTTCCTTTCAACAACTCGATTTGATTATCGGGAGTAAGAAGCTATAATTTGGTGAATTATTCCAAACTCACTACATACATTTTGGAAAGTTGACTCATACTCACCTCCTCGATCACTCCACATGCCTTTAATTCTCTTGTTGAGCTAATTCTCAACCTCTTTTTTGAAATGTTTAAATACATCAATAGCTTCATAACAAAGCATAATACAGTCATCTAAGAAAGTAATAAAAGTATTTTTTTTACCGCCTCTTGAACGTACTGATTTCATATCGCATATATTACTGTGTATAAAATCCAAAGGATCAAAACTCCTTTCAACATAATTAAAGGGTAATTTTAAAAAAAAATGATTCAACACACACTTGACATTTCTTTCCTAAACAATCAAATGTTGGCAAAAAATCCATGTTAACTACTTTCCTTAAAGATTTATAACTAACATGACAGTCTTCTATGTCACAAATCAACACTCAACCACATAAACCAAGGGAACATTATTTCCATTCATCTCAGAATCTTTGGTTCCAGAGGTCATTACATTAAAATTGAATAAACCGTCACTCAGATAGTCCTTACCAACACAAACATCGCTCTAGGGGAGTACAAATTTGTCAGAAACAAAAAAAAAAACTTGAGACATTCTTAACCAGAAGAGAGCCCAACACTAAATTCTTGCAAATATCAGGTACATAAAGTGCATTGTTTGGTGTCACAATCTTGCATGGGTCAGTTTCAGAAGAAACTTGCATTTGCCTTCCACTTTGGAAGTTGATGAATTCCCCGTAAGGAGTTTCTCATCACTTTCCACTGATGTGTGTGATGTGTATGATGAGAACATCCACTTGTTGGCACAGACATGGCATGTAGCTTTGGTGTCAACCCACCACTCCTTCGGGTTTCCGATGAGATTGTACTCAAAAACCATAACATAAAAATGCAAATCTTTGACTTCAGTGAGGATCTTGTCAAGATCCACTACGTTGGCTTGAAGCTTCATTTTCCTTTTCGGATTTCTACAATCCTTGGCTTGATGTTCAGGCTTGTCATGGGTGTAGCATTTGCCTTTAACCTTCTTTTGACCATGGCTAGGCCCCCCTCTAGTAAACTTTCGTTTCATGATCTTCAAGCCTCCTTCAACAATGTTGGATTTCGAGATCATGTTGTCGCTAGTCAATTTCTTTTCAGAAAGTCGGTTGTCTTCTTCTATCCTCACCACATGATCAAGTCTTCAAGTGACATGTCCTTTCTCTTGTGCTTAATATAATTTTTGAAATCTTTCCAAGGATGAGGTAATTTCTCAATAAAGGCAACAACCTGAAAGGTTTCACTTAGAGACAAACTTTCAGTGTGAATATCATGCATAATGACCAGCAATTCCCGAAATTGACTCACCCTGTTTTTGAGTCAACCATCTTGAAGTCCAAAAATTTGTCAATGATGAATTTCTTCAAACCGATCAAGACTCTCTTCGTAACTCTTTAATAGTTTTGAAAGAGGTATAAACATCGTACAGGGAGTTGTCGAGACCGGTGAGGATATAGTTGTGACATGGAAACTCATAATGCTTCCAAGAATCAACACCACCAACCTTCACCGTGCCTGTTTCCTCTTCACTGAGCTTGGTGCTTCTTCGGTGAGGAACTTTGTTAGATTTTATGTAATAAGGTAGAAAAACATCTTTTGCTGTCACCTTTTGAAATCACTACCATTAAATTTTTCGGGCTTCTCAACTTTGAGCATTCACTGGTTGCATTGTGGCGAGCGGCGTCACAAGATTTGATGTCGACATTCCTGTTACACAAACAGAAATTGAAATCCATATGGTTTTATGCAAAATGCATATTTGTCTTAAGATTGTTAGAGTTACACTGCCCTGTATTAAAATACAGTTATAGGTTATCTACACATAAAGTGTAGTGGGGTCTCTTCTTGGTATGTAATACAATAGGGTCCTTCCTAGTCTGTATAAATACAGTAGAGGAAGGTTAGACCAATCTGTATATGGAATATAGTAGGGTCCTTCTCGGTAGACTTGATCAAGTAATTTGTATACCTAATACAGTAGACTTTAATCAAATAATTTGAGTCAATCTACACATAGAGTGCATAAGGCTTAAAGGAGATAGGGAAGAACTGTGAAGAACAAATAAAATATGTAAAATCTAAACCCAGAGAACTCACGTTGTTGTTCCCTCTGCGTTGTCCAAGATTGTGATCAATTGTTTCCCATGATAGAACGGATCGCCTTTCCTGGATAGCATCAATTCAAATCCAATAACTCCTTCAAACGCAACATGTGCAGACAAATCGCACTTTGAACTCTTGAGATATAGTACTATTTTACCCTCGTCCCCCCCCCCCCACACACACTCTCTCTCTCCACGTTGTCAGTGGTTTCTCGAACTGGTGGCCAACCCGGCTTTCTTTGTTTTCCATTTATTTCCAACATAAGCGTGGAGTATTTAAGTAGCCTGGACATCTACGGCAATAATGACAATATCTATAAGCATACAACTGCAAAAACGGACATTCAGCGCACTGAAAAGCGTCTGAAGAGAAATTTAACGAAATGGCTAGAATACTTCAGCAAATTAGTTCGATTCTCGATATTTTAATGGCCTGACAGTAGAAATTTCAAAAAATATCAGAACTCAAAAATGGTAACTGCTTAACACCTGACATCAAATTACGCGCACGGCAACTGGTTTGGAAAAAAAAAAGTGGAGGGACAGATGAAGCATATTTCGGCTGAGAGGACAGCCACAGTTTATAATTAAACTAAAAATTCACCAACACTGACCTGGGGTTCAGGTTTTTTACAAATTGAAGCCCGGATATTGTCGCGGCCAAGCAAACAAGAACGGGTAAATAGGAATACAGTCATCGTTTCCGAATGGTACTGGGTAACTCAGAAGTGCAACAAAGCAAAACCAGAGATTGAGGGAAAATCCCCAGAAAACCAGTGAAAGAATGGCAACAAAGGCTAAGCACATAGCGGGGCGGATAAACAGACAATAACGTAAAGAGATCAGAGCATAGGGAACAAAATACCTTTTGGGAGGGTTTTTATGGCCGCCAAACAGGACGAAAAATAGATGCGCGGGCGAAGAACAGCCCTACTCCCGAATAAGCGCCACACCTTCCCGTGCTGTTTGGATACAGAGGCATTACGGCGAAACAGTCTAGTCGGGTCGGGTCGGGCTGCAGACCGTAAAATGCCTCCAAGTAAAACGGGTATATCTATGCAGCCCGCCCAGCAACGGATGCAGTCAAGTTCGCACCGCAAAATCGATGAAGATTCATCCGATGACCATTTATCACTCGAAATAATTTTACATATTATCCCAAAAAAAAAAATTGTCACCACTCAGGATGAATTTTTCTTTCACCCGACGGGCATTTTTATCACTCACATGAACATACCATTTTGTTGTACCGCCGGTCATCACAATCGAAAAACGCTACTTAATTTTTGCAACCAAAAAGACTTTTGATTCATGGCTCCACATTATGTATCTCTTTGCACGGCGTCGTCGACAATTCTCTCGTCATCATCGCATGTCATATTGTTCGTCATTTCTTTGCAGGAGTTATCGCAAACGTTGTAACATCTTCCTGGTTATCTCTTGGCGGTTATATCTTGTCCGCCCTACACATCTCTTCTTTGCACCAGTTGTTTATATAGGCATGTCACTGCTCATTTTATGTTCAGTTAACGAGGTTAATATCCATTCTCATTTAATGTGGTTCGTCACTAAAAGCCTCGTATAATGTGATTTGTTATCAAATTCCGCACATTAATATTTTATGTTGATATCCCAACAATCTCAACCTTGACGTAAAATATGAATGTCTCGTTATCATTGACTCCACATTCATTAGCTCCACTGTCATTGACCTCATCATCATTGTATTCGTGATTATCGGCTCTATCGTTAGCGATTTCGATTTCAATAGGTCCATCACGATTGACTCTGCCTTCAACGAATCTCCTTCGTGACGCGACTTCATGGCTCCATCACAATTATCACAGGTCCATGATCGTCTCCTCTGATACCACAATTGGGGCGGAGCTTGACGCCGCAGTGGAAGTAATCGCAAAACACACCAGAAGATTCATCTGATGGTCTTTTATCATCCGAAAGAATTTTAACACTCACTGATGTTGTTGTACCACCGATATTGGGAATCGGAACACGTCGTCTGATTACCCACTACTGTGAATAGAGGATATACCAACAAAAGTTCCAACGGTTTTTATAAACCATTGGAACAGGGGTCAGGAAAGGTCCTTACCCAACGACTTCACTAAACCGTTGGAATAGATTTTTTTCTGATGACTTTTACCCAACGGTTTGATAAAACTGTTGGGATATGTTAGTTTTAGGAAGGCTTTCCCAACGGTTTTTTAAAACCGTTGGGAAAGTTTTCCCCTAAATTGCAAGCATACCCAATCCCCCATCCGCGCGATTGCAGAAGTAAAGTTGAGACCTAA